>CM052896.1:108172140-108385209 GCA_028534135.1 Potos flavus
TTAAAAGGCTATTTCTCTTATGTATGAGGTAGTCAGTCTGATATCTTAGAAAATAAGAGAATAACACATCTTGCATCCTGCAGATTTGCCTAATAGATATCCTACATTATTATCTGCAAATGGTTTTAGTTGGCACAAAGGGTAAGTAAAGACTTTTGGACTCCTGCCACACAAATGCTTAATACCTTTATTTTGTAATCATTTATTAAGCAATGACTATAACCAAAGCATTATGCTACTCGCATGAGAGAAACAGAGCTGAAAAATCCTTTTCCTTCCCTCAAAGAATTGAGATAGATAGAAAGCATGAAACCAAATGTCAATATAGAATGATTTGTCTCATCTAACTCATCTACTGTGAACCCAACTTCCCTAGTACTCCCAGCAGAGAACTAAAGCTCTCTGATTTATTTATGAAGCAGAGGTACTGAACTAAGGTGTGCTGATGGCCCAGGTCATTGCATAGTGCTAGCACTTACTGAAAAACCTCAGTGAGAACATTAGCAGTTAAAGAACATAATGTTATTCGGTTGCATGGATGTCCTTCCTCAGCGGCCCTCTCTCTCTCCCTGTCCCATTTTTGGTGGTATGACTTGGTAAATTGGCTGAATTAGGGCTACAGAAGGACTCGTGGCTCATCATTCCCACTTCTAACCATCCCTTCACTGATCTTTCAACCTTCTCCTGCTAATGCACTATATTTTTCCTATGAGCCGGCTTCCCAGTTCTTGCTTAGATTGTGCTGATAGGAATTATGATGGTAGAAAATATGCACTAAAATTGTTGGTGACCTAGGGCTGGCATTCCAAAGATAAAAAGCTATCTATTCTGTCAATAAATACAGTTATGTTTAACACAGTGCTAAAACTGGTCATTGCATCTTACAGCAATACACAAAATAGTGATCAAAAATGATCAAAATAGTGGATCATTCTATTCTTACCCAGATCCTCTCCCTTGGGCTCTGTGATTCCACACTCCCTGGCTGGTCTTTCTCATTCTCCTTTGCTGGTTCATTCTCCTTCCTCACTTTTAAACATTGGGGTTCCATGTGACCCAGGCCTGTGTCTTCTTCTCTTCTTACTCTATGATTCTCCCACATATAACCTTATCCGACTATTCTCAAGTTTACATACCTAGTCTAGGCCCCTCTTTTTAGCGTTGGGCCATTTACCTGTCGGTCTCCTTGATGTCTCTTCTGAGATGTCTCACATGTATCTCACTACTTAAATGCCCCAAACTGAAATCAGCCTCTCCCTCTGATCTACTCCTCCCCCACTATTTGCTGAGCCAGTACATGGCACATCCATTTAAATTACTGCAAATTCCAGATACCCGAGGAGTATCACTATATCTTCTTTCCTCATCACCTCTTTCTAATCGTTCACTATGTCCTGTTGATTCTACCACCCTAATATACAAAAAATGTACCCCCTTCCTCTCCACTGCCACAACCCTTGCACAAGCCATCATAATTTCTGGGAATTATCATATGCAGATGGAGAAGAGCCTAGCTGAGGTTTTTTTTTTTTTTTAAAGATTTATTTATTTATCTGAGAGAGAGAGAGCAGGGGGTAGGGGCAAAGGGAGAGGGAGAGAGAAACTTAAGCAAGACTCTGCACCGAGCATAGAGACTGATGCAGGGCTCGATCTCATGACCCTGAGATCAGACCTGAGCCAAACCAAGAATTAGTCGCTTAACCAGCTGCGCCACCCAGGTGCCCCTAAGCCTAGCTTTCTAACAGTCACCTTCAAGGGGCCAGGCATAGAAAGCACAGTTATCTTAGACCTCTATACTGATTCAGACACCAGCTAAAAAATAACCGGTGATCCCAGTGAGGGCCACATGAAGCAGAAGAAAAGTCCAGTTTACCACTGCCTGAAATCCTAATCCACACAATCATGAGCTCTATAATAAAATACTTGTTATTTTAGCCACTTAGTTTGGGGTGATTTGTGATACAAAACAGACATCCAAAGAGGTAACAATTACATATCAGTTAACAATGAGTAAAAGACATTGAGGATTTATAAGAGAAAATTACAAGAATGGCAGGTTTCTTTAAAGTTATTAAGAGTCCTAAGTGACAACAAATCAGTTCTCCTGGGTTTTAAACTTCAGCTGGGATACAGTCTAGCTCCCCAAATATACCTTTTTTTTTTCCCAAAGATTCATTTATTCATTTGAGAGAGAGAAAAAGGGAGAGAGAATCTCAAGCAGACTCCGTGCTGAGCATAGAGCCCAATGCAGGACTCAATCTCATAACCCTGAGATCACAACCTGAGCTGAAACCAAGAGTCAGATGTTCAACCAACTGTGCCATCCAGGTGCCCCCCAAATATACATCTGATAAAGATTTACACCTGTAAAATGATGAAACACTGGCCATTTCCATCTTCTATTTCATGTTTTCTATAAAGAAGCCAATAGAACATCGATCGTTGCCATTGTTACTCCTACTAATAGCAGCCACCAATTACTGAATACCTTCTGTGGCCAAGCACTCTTCTAAAAGGGCTTCACATACCCTATCCCACTTAATCTCACTAAGCCTCAGTTTCCACTATGTAAAATGAAGACGGTAATACATAACTCACAGGGCTCTTGCCCAAATTTGCTCAGCTAAGAATTTTCAGAGTCAGAATTTGAAACAAAGAGTCCCTCTAAAACTAATGCAAAAACATAATATCTCTTCAATTAAAAACAGAAATAAAGAAAATGCTACCCTCAGAGGATGTTTTTACTTTTATGTGGATTTTTTGAAAATCACAATAAAAATTCTATAACTGAGTAGATAAAAAGTGTGATTTATGGCAGATAGTGTGATAAGATTTAATATTCACTGCTTCATTAAATTGTCAAGTGGATTTATTGGAGGTTCAAGAGTACCAGTTTTAGTCCTGATCATTAGATAATCATGCAATTAGCTGTATGCATATTCCAGGCAATTTGGAAAGTCGTTTTTATAATGTCCTATTTCTAGTGGAAAATCTACTGGTAAACTTACATTTTCTTCAATCTGCTTTAAAAATCTGAAGATGTAAACTCTCTCTGAATTAACATCTATTATTTTTTAATTACTCAATAAATTAAAAGATGCATCAACATCATGAATATCACCTTTCAGTTATAGATTATTTTTCCCTTAATTATGGAACATTAGTGGTGAAATACTTCATTGATAATTGCCAAAGTAGAATAATTAAGATTTCTCTCATTGAAGTCTTGATAATTTAGGAATAACTTTTTCTGTGAATTTATAGACTATTGCTAAAAAGTAACTGCCAGTCTAAAAATCAGGACTTTAGAAGCTAAGGATCTAGTATATACCAAGAGCTTTGATGGGCTTTATACTTTTTGACCTAGTAATTTCACTTCAATAAATTTTCCCTAGAAAATAAACAGAGGAATGAGTTTACATAAAAGCCATTTGTCTCACAGTTAATTTGTAATAGCAAAAATTTGGAAACTACTCAAATGCTCAGCTAGAAGTGTCTAATATGAAATACTGAGCAACCATTAGAAATCTGTTGCCACAGAGTATTTAATCCCAGAGGAAATACTTTTGATATAATGTGGTTTTAAACACAAAACATACTTAAAGACAGGGGAAAAAACCTGATTTTCCTTATATAATGGAATAATGAGAGGTTTCACATCTTTTTGATGTGAATGTGTTTAAAACTTTTTACAATGTATTATCTTTATAGTTAGATGAAATAAACTTTTTAAAAATTAAGGGTTCCTTCAATATACATCAATCTTAAAATTAATACTTGATGTAAATTAATACTACCTGGGTGACTTATTGTGTGATAAGAAACCTATCAGAAAATGTTACTTTAAAATTAATTTGCCTAATTCTTAGTCCCAGTTTTCACTTCAGTACTGTGCAGCATTTAAGGTATTTAAGGTAACAAAATTATGGCTTTGCCAATACATACACACCTTCTTTTTAAAGTAGTTAAATAATTAGTTACTACTTCTCTCTACCTCCCAGAGCACACAGTTAAGTTGTGCATAATAAACGTCCAATAATTATTCCTTTAGTTTTAACCAATCTGTCCCCACTCTCCCCACTAGAGCAGGAAGACCTAGTCAAAGACAGAGTGGCCTGCCTTCTATTTTTTTTTTTTTTAACTAATGGTACTTAAAAGCAGACTAGAAAAAAAATGAAAATCAAATTGAAATAAGTTGAAAAGAAGCTGGGGGCTGGTCAAGACCGAGGTTTTTGGCTGTCATTCCCATTTAGTTTCTTGTTTTACACAAAGTAGTTTTATACATTATTGCATTTGTATTTCTTAAAGTTCCAACTATGCCAGCTAGGGCAGCTTCTCTTCTCTCCAGATACCTCATTCCAGTTCAGGGTCCTTGCCCGCGCAAGCCTGCAACCTTCGCATCCCCTTTGGCCCCATCTTACTTTGCAGGTGAAAAGCCTCATCGGTTTCATTCTTGCCCTCAGTTCGTTTCCTGGCTTGGCATGCTTTCTCCTCATGAACTGGGGGCGTTGAGGGTGGGGGCAAATATCTCTAAGGCTAAGGAGCATAGTCAAACACCATGATCTAATGCCAGCTGAATAGTTGCGAGGGAAAAGGGGGACAGGACAAAGGAAGGAAAAAAGAAGTTGGAAATTTCCTTAATAGTAGCAGGAGTTAAGGCTTCATTTCTCCTCCCTTTGCCTCTCTCTGCCCAACCTGGGGACCCTCTTCTGTCACTTTGCTGATTTCCCAGACTGTCAGTGCAGCTGTCACTGCTGGTGCACTAAGTGCCTGCCACAATGACAACTGTTTTGAACAAGCCAATTTCTCTGTTGTTTGCTCTTGTTAAGAATGAACAAATAGGGGCACCTGGGTGGCACAGTGGGTTAAGCGTCAGACTCTTGGTTTGAGCTCAGGTTGTGACCTTAGGGTCATGAGATCAAGCTCCCCCACTCCCACCCCCGTTGGGCTCTGTGCTGAGTGGAGTCTGCTTAAGATTCTCTTCTCCCTTTGCCCTTCCCACCCACATTCCCTTGCTCTCTCTCTCAAATAAATAAATCTTTTTTGAAAAAAAGGAATGAATAAATGTTTCCCAGAAGAAGACAGAGCCCAGAATCTTGCCATAGGATTAAATGAACCTAATGTATGCTAAATTATTGATTATTGATCTGCTGGTTTGTGAAAACACTGCACACTTGGCGTCACTGTTAACACCTGTCATTGAAATGTCCATTTTATTTGAAATCCAGTGAAGGGAAATTAAGCAATGAGGAGTATTTAACTTTCTTTTTAGTTCTTTAAACACCCTTAAAAAATAATGATAAATAAAGCAGTGTTTGGAGTTAGAAGTCCTAGGTTAAGGCTCGGGGTTGCCTCTGTGTAATAGGAGATCACTCACTTACTCTTGCTAAATGTGTCTTCGCTGTTTTATCTGCAAAATGGAGAGGCTTATTATCTGCTTCACTTAAGTAAGTGCTCCCACCCCCTCGCAGGTGGAACGATCCTGAGTGATAAGTATACCCAGTCCCTGGTTACCCTTTAATCTCCAAGGCTGGGCTTTTCTAATCCATAAGCTTCAAGATCCTCAAGTATTTCCCTGACACAGCTAAATCGTCCCACTCCATAGAAGAGCATACTTGAAGACTGAAGCAGACTATCTGACACTTTATATGTTTTTTAAAATGTTTATATAAATATATATTCCTTTGTGTTTTTTTAAATTGGGGACTTTTTGTATGCCTTTTATTTCTTTTTTTTTTAACTTCAAACAAGATAAAATAGAGGCACCTGGGTGGCTCAGTTGGTTGAGCATCTGACTCTTGGTTTTGGCCTCAGTACTGATCTCAGGGTCCTCGGTCTGAGCCCCAGCAGAGGGAGCAGGTGTCCGTTGGGCTCCTTGCTCAGCTCAGGGAGGAGTCTGCTTCTCTCCCTCTCCTTCTGCCCCCCTTGCTCACAGGTACATGCACTCTCTCTAAAATAAATAAATAAATCTTAAAAAAGAAAAGATAAAATAACTGAAAAGTATACATTCCTAGCTTCCGAACCTACCTACCAGAGACAACCACAAGGAACACTATGCTCTGTATTTTAAGAATTTTATTGATGCTTATTGTATTAGTTTGGGTAGGCTAATAACTAAGAAATAGACAAAATTAAAACTCTGTAACAGCCTGAAGGGAACTGAAGGTTATTTCTTGCTTATGGGACAGTACTGGGTGGAGGGGCAGGCGGCCAGGGCGGCCATGCACTCACTCAGGGACCCCCGGGGGCTGATCCCGGGGCCCTGCCATCCTCACCTCTTGCCCTCACTCCGGGGACAGCTCTACGCCAACCTGCCGTGCTAGCATTATATACATGTTTTCTTTCTCTCGGTGTCCCCAGCATCCTGGAAACATAGCTAGCCGCCTGCACTCTTGGGCTGTAATTGCTTAACTCAAAATTGTAGCGAGTCAAGTTCAGCCTCCCATGCAGGCTTGGAACTTACTCAAATTTGGACTCCTCTTTCACCCTTTTCCTCTTATCAGAGGTTTGTGAGTGCTCACCTACTACTCACCTCTGCTTTCTTTGGAAAGGTTATACCGGCTGCATTCACTTCTGACACCTGTTTCCCTTTAGCTAAGGTAGCAGCTCATGCTCCCTTCCCTTCTGTACTTCAGATTTTATTTTTCTTGGTTTAAGATATACTTCACATGTAATCGTGTGTAAGTTTAAGGTGTACACAGTGTTGATTTGACAGACTTACATTACTGCAAAATGATTACCACCATAACATTAGCTGACACTTCCAACCTGTCACATAATCACATTTCTTTTTTGTGGTGAAGACATTTAAGATCTCTTAGCAACTTTCAAGGATATAACGCAGTATTCTTATTATATTATTAGCTATCATCACCATACTGTACATTAAGCCCCCAGAATTTGTTAATCTTATAAATGGATGTACGCTTTGTTCCCATGCATCCCCAGCCCCTAGTAACCACCACTCTACTTCTATTTCTCTGAGTTTGGCTTTTTTAGATTCCATATAAAAGTGAGGTCATACAGTATTTCTTTCTCAGCAGAGATTTTTTTTTAAGTCACTTGTGAGCATGAGTAGCTGACTATCTTCTTACCTCAGAAAGCAGCTTCCTTTCCTTGATGTTTTCTTGTGGTAACTCTTGCCTATCTTAGATTTCCCCTAAGAAATCCACCTCTTTTGTATCTCCCCTCTCCTGTCCTCTCCTACATCTTTCAACCACGTAGGTTCCAGCCTACTTTAGTCAGCTGGAATCCACAGCAGTTGCTCATTTCTCGTTCACTACCTCTAAATCTCCTTTGGCCAGCTGCCTTTCACTGTAATATTCTCTTGGGCCACTCTCTCAAGCCCAGCTTGTTCAACAATAGTCTCTCATTGAGCAGTTTGCTGGACCGCAAACCACACTCAAGTTTCCGAACTCTCCTAACTAGTTTATATTTGATTGACAGCAGTTCAAACCCTTCTCCCCACATGGAAAGCTCTGGCAAGAAGTTTATTGCTCAACATGCAGAGAGGGCACCTCAACTCAGTAGCGTCTAAAAGTATCCTGGAGGGGCAAGGTGGGAACAGCTGTGGGATTGTGCAATAAGGCAGCCAACCATCCCAGTTTACCCAGGACAGACAGAGCTCCAGAAATACAGGGCTTTTAGTGTCAAACCAGGACAAAATTTTAAGTCTACTTTCAAGTGATTCTTTCCATGCAGGATCTTGATTTTGAGGTGAGGGATTCTAAGGGTCTTGGGATATAAACTGTTGATGCTTGCTGTTGAAGCACAGATGTGTCTTTCAAGGGGTTTCAGTAAAGAACAATAAAGTTAGCCCATCTGGGCAAAATTATGCTAATGGCGTCAATGGACCAGTAAGTTTATATTAATAAGACAGTAAGTTGAGGTGGATGCGAGATAGTTTCTTTTTCTTTTTCTCTTTTTATTTTTGAGAGAGCAAGTACTCGAGTGGAGGGGTGGGGGCAATGCAGGGGTAGAGGGAGAGAGAGAGAATCTTAAGCAGGCTCCAGGCCCAGGGCTGAGCCCAACACAGGCCATGATCTCACAACCCTGAGATCATGACCTGAGCCAAAATCAAGAGTCCAATGCTTCACCAACTGAGCCACCCAGGTGCCCCAATAGTTTCTGATCCTATCCTCTCTTTCCCAAGATCTGTTTCATACTCCACATCCTTAGTCAAATACCACACCTAGTGTTTTGTTTTGTTTTTTTATTTTGTATGAACATTGCAGCCCCTCTGACCTCAAGTCTCTGATGTCTGTTCTAGCTTTCATTCCACTCAGGAGAATAACAATAATAAAACTATTGTTCATAGAGCCTTCTCTGTGTGCTAGGCTACATATCAAACTCTTTATAGACATTATTTAATTTCCACAAAGTCCTCTGAAAGATGTGCTATTATTACCCCTGTTTTATAGATGAGGGAACTATGGCTCAGGGAGGTCAAGACACTCGTCCAAAGTTATGTAGCCAGAAAGAAGTGGCAGAGTCAACATTTGACCTTAGTTCCCTCTGGCCATTCAACAATAAAAAGGAGCCAACTACTGCTGTGTACTACAACGTGTATGAACTTCACAGACATCACGCTAAGTGGAAGAAGCCAGATAAAGAAGATTACGTATTTGCAATTTCAGTTATATGAAATGTCCAGATAGGGAAAATTCAGAGGTAGAAAGCAGATCTGTGGTTCCTAGGCATGGGGGAGGTGTGCGAATTAACTGCACATGGGCAAATGGGGTTATGTCATTGATAGAAATGTTCTACAACTGGGTTGTGATCATAGTTGCACAGTTTTATAAATTTCCTAAAAATTACCTAATTGTATACCAGCAGTACATGAATTTTATGAAAATTCTCCAGTAGTAAAACCATTTTAAAAAGTCCAGGGCTGGTTCCTAAGTCTTCTAGTTGTTACTATCAGTAAGTGGATGCAGATTCCTTTAACCTTAGGGACCATCTCTAAGGGAAAAGGATACAGGTCTTACTGGGTTCTTCTGTCCTCTTCATATAAGCATAGAGAGTGCCTTTAAACTCTTTCAACAATCTACATGTGTTGAATACATTCAATTTTACTGATGAGAACCTCTTTCTAACAGTCATGAACTTCACTGATGCTAACTGTGCATTTTGATTGGCTTATCAATAACCCTAAGTATGTAAGTTGCAGACATATGTGATATCACACCACATGTGCTTAAGTCTTTAGTTACTGGTATAGAACAATCAACTCAAGTGAACTGTTAAGACTCACCACATCCACTACCTCTGAAATGGCAATTGACAGAGGAAGCTTACCACCCTCACTGCCTTGCTCTCATCCATCATTTAGCCTGCTCAGCTTCCTGCTCCAGGGCCAGGATATGTGCTATTGTTAATAATAAAGATATCTGTTCTCAACAAACCATTGGAGGGGCTTTTCTTTTCTATTTAAATAAAAAAAGTCGGGGGGGGGGCAGGTAGGAAAGGCTGTGAAACTACAATTAAGAGAAAGGTCACCCATACATACAAATGGACTGGAACTAAGTCAGCGATGGGTGTGTCCCTGGGAGGAGCTTGCTCCAGATGGGACTGATTCCCAGCAGAAACAGCCTCTGGGGCACTGTGTAAATGTATATTTTTCTCATGAACATTTGTTAAGTCTGATTCATATTATTTTAACTTTGGTAAGAAGAGAAATGGATATATTATGGTGAATGTGTTTCCTGCAACTCTTACAGAGAGATTCGGAATACCAGAAGCTTAACTTCCATAGACCCTGATGCCCTAAAAGAGCTTCCCCTCTTGAAGTTCCTGTAAGTATTAATGCCTATCCCATCCTAGTTTTTTTTTTTAAAGAGAATTGTAATGCTGTTGTCCACCACCAGTCTCCCTAGGATGATGTGGGCCAGGGTCATTTTAGGGGTATGTGGCCTGAGACAAATCATATCCTGTGACTTACTCCCCACCCTTTCCCATCAGACAAGGAATCAGGCGAAACGATCCACATTTGAAAAACCTATTTAAAAGTCAGCATATAGTGCTGGGACCAAAGACTTGATCCAAGAGACATGAAGGAGAAAATACCATGATGTATATATAGTCTTTAAATGGAATATAACAGAACAAAACAAAACAAAAAAACTCTGATAGCCCATTAGTCGATTTTATTAGGTAATGGGTATCACAACAATATCAATATTAAAGTGTCTGTCACACAGGAAAAAAAAAAAGCCACGAAGGGCAAAATCCAAACTCTCGAAGGTTGGGGTAACAAAAAATGGAAGAGACAACACTATTGATTTGTTTTCGCAACACCTTATAAGCTAACTATAAACTCCCTGAGAGCAGGAACCACAGCACTTTACTCTCTATTGCATCTGTACTGGCTGGCACAGAGCAGATGCTCAATAAAAACGTGCTCAATGGATGTGTATGTATGGCCTCAGGTCCTCTAGGCATCAGCTGGAAGAACCTGTCCCTTCTTCCCTTCTTTCTGGTTCACAGGTATTGTGAAAGATTAGAACACAAAAGCATTATGAATGGAAACAATTAAAATCAACCTTAATCCTAAGACCCAGAAATAATCATTATTAACATATTAGTTTGTTTCCATCTAGGACTTTTAAATAATAGTGTACGTCCATATATATTTTATGAATTAAGTTTTTAAGGATGAATAGAAGTTATCCAATGAAAAGAAGAGGGAGGGGTAAGAGAAAAATACAGATGGATGGACTAGCATGATAAAGACACAAAAATGTGGAACCTCATGGCTCATTTGGGGCCCTAAAAATAGTTCAGTATTGAAGAGGTGGGAGTGGGAGGTGGCAGGGAGAATAGAAGAGGATGGTGATGGGAAATGTGGCTGGAGGGGTATCTGGGAAATAATAAAAACTTAATGGGACAAGGCAATCACTCCTGTGTGGATCTCGAGTTTCAGTCAATCAATAATTCTTTGATATGATGATCCCTTAGTATGTGTGGGGCTCTGTGGGGGAACCTGTAAGGTAATAAAACATTGTTCTTACTTTCAAGAAGCTTACACTCTAGTTGGGAAGATATTGTATAAAATTGAAAAGTTCCTCTCCTACTGGAGAATAATGGTAAGTGATAAGTAAGAGGTACATACATTATTGGGGGGTATAGTTAATTAGAAGACACATCAAAAAGGAGATGGACTTGTTTGGGGTTTTGAAGAAAAGAGAGGTCCTGATCCCTAATCTGGCATTTCCAGTTCCACTATATGGTCTCCAGGGTCTCCCCCCACCACACACACTTCCACGTGAACCTCTCTTGCAATTGACTAGTTTGTTCACTGTTTCCTGTTCTTCACATATTCTTTATGGAATCTTCACTCTCTCCTTTGCTATCTGGAATATCCCATTTGTTCTTTGTGAGACTTCTGGCTCCTGTGTTCTCTTCAAATCTTATGCCTCCCCCTCTAAAAGGAGTCAGGTCAGAACTTGCCTAAGAAAGTATTTCAATGAACCAGAGTTTTCTCTGCTGGAAGACTTTCTTCAAAGCTTTACTGGTAGTGTCTAAGTCTTACCCCATGCCTTGCTATGCCTCTCAAAAAAAAAAAAAAAAAAAAAAAAAAAAAACAAAACTCTATTTCCACTACCTACGTTCTAATAGCTGCAACAAATGTTAAATTAACCAGGAGCCTGAGAGTGGATGTATTTGTGCTGTTCGATGTACATCTTTTAGTCTTGACATTTTGCCCTGATGACGCAGACTTTGGAAAGTGAAGGCAATTGTCTTTTCTAGACATATTTTCTAAATGGCACTGCTGCCATCCTACTCCAAGGTGACTGCCATGGCAAAATAATTCTTGGCAAAATAATGAACACAATATAATGAGAAGGTTCAAAGAAGAAGCCTGGCTTGAAGTTGGGTATTATGTCTTTCTGTCCCACCTTCCCCTTATTTCAATGCCCCCCCCATAATGCCCTCCAATTAAAACAGGGAAATATCACACACATGCATGCGTACATGGAGAGAAACCTGAATTCCTATTTATAGGAAGCCTAATTGGTTGAAACAATCTTCATATTCTTCTAAACAGAAAAAAAAATGTATTGACACTGGTGGACTGAATTATATTCTTATACCTTGAGGGAGCAACATCTTATCCAAGGGTTAAAACTTACCCAGATCACTCAGATATTTAATGAAGGAGCTAGGATTTAACTAGAGTCTGACTTCAGAACCCATGCTTCAGCTAGTACATTATTCCACTTCCTACATGTTGGTTTTCTTACCTTATTTCTGTTCCCATTTCTTCTTTTTCATGTACTATAGTGGCATTTTCAACACTGGACTTGGAGTATTCCCTGACCTGACCAAAGTTTATTCCACTGATGTATTCTTTATACTGTAAGTATGCACACATGCAATATTTGGCAGTATTTTGTCACTGACAAGTAGGTTGCAACCATAGGGGTTGGTTGAAGCCAAGTGAAGCAACTGTCTCAAGGGGAAGCGGTGATCAGCTGTGACAAATGCACTGGTGGATGAAGTAAGGCAGAAACTGAGAAATGACCATTGGGTTTAGTAATATGGGACTTTGGTGATTCCGACAAGAGTAGTTCCAATGGAGCTCTAGGGTGAAGTCTGGTTGGAGTTAGCTCAAGAAAGAATCAGAAGGAAAGACTTAGAGAAAGTGACTATTACAAACTCTTTGAGAAGTCTTACTATTAAAAAGGAGCAGAAAAATATCTCAGTAGTTGGAGCATACTGGGTCAGGAGAAAAGGTTTCTTTTTGATGCTTGTTGTTGTTTGATGGGACAAATTATGGCATATTTGTTTGCTAATGAGAGTGATCAGGTAGAAAGAAAATTTGATGATAATAATGATATTTTATCTTCCACATAATTTTTAATAGCTTTTCAAAAACGTGCATTATTATGTTTGCTACTCTCGACCTCCTTATAAGGCATAAAAGGAAGTTATTTTTTTTCCATTCTATAAATGAAGAAATGGAGGAATAGAAAACCTAAGTGATGTTGTCTGAGCAGAGTCCCAAGAAGCAGGAACCAGTGGTGTTCAAACTACTTCCTATGGCTTCTGATTGGTGGCCATGTGCCCTTTTCCAAAATCTGTGACACAGTCAAGTGTTTTACCTAGTCGTATGGAAGTAAACAGACTTATGCAGTGTTACAGGGTGAGTCTGCACCACAGAGTCAGCAAAATGGGGAGTGGTCCGATCTGAACTCTCGGGGTTTTTCCAGAAAAAAAAATTGACCACGCTTCTTTGGTACTGAAGAGCACAGTTCAAAAATAGGCAGTCTTCTAGCAACTAGATTGGCACAGAAAGTTCTCCAGAAGTATATGCCTGGCAGTCGTTTGCAAGTAAAGGACAATTCAGTAATGCTCATAAAAAGAAGTCCACTGATCTCATTCTACCAGCCCTTTTTAGAGGTTCCATACACTTAGAAAACTCTAGTTGCTATGGACCAAGTATTTCTCACAGATTTACAGAAGTCTAAGGCCTACCTGCTCCCCTTGTAAATGAGGATTGTCAGGGACTTCAGCCCACACCCAAAGCTCACTTGCGTATGCACATCTGGGAGGCTGTGAGTGCGCATCCCCCTGTGACAGCTCTCCCCACCTCACTGAACCTCTGAGCCACCAGCAGCTAAGAAGGGACAACGAAACTTAAAAATAAACAAGAGTAAACTAAATTGCATCGGGTTATTTATTTGAGTGCATAGGTGGAGCAAGAGCCCAGCCCCAGGAGGAAAGCATTTTTTTTCACCAAGCGTTTTTTTTGTCCCTCTCTTGCAGTGAAATCACAGACAACCCTTACATGACTTCCATCCCTGCCAATGCTTTCCAGGGGCTGTGCAATGAAACCCTGACACTGTGAGTATTGCCACTTCCACTCCTGCCAACTGAAATGTTATTTGGACCACTGTCATATTTTCACGCCCCTCCAAGAAACATACTACAGGATGTGCTCTATGATCTACTAAAGGTTTCACAGAGTCAAATAAGAGGATTGCCTTATGGTATGATACTCTAATCGATGACAAAATGGTTTAAGTAACAAGACAAGTCTTCCCTTATAGAAATGGTCGGCACACTTGATCTAGAGGAGACCATTAGGTCTTGCAGACCACATAGCCTTTGTGGCAACTGCTTACCTCTGCCGTTGAAGGGAAAAGGCAGCCATACACAATACATAAACTAGTGAGCCTGTCTTTCAAATCAAATTTAATTTATGAAACAAGTAGTAGACCAGATTTGACCTGCAGACCTTGTAATATACTGTATTCTAGTATCCCGATTGTATAAAGGAAGAACCTGGGGTTAGAGTGGTGACTTTTCCAAGATCACTGAGTTAGAAAATGGTGCAACTAAGAGCTTCTCATACTCTTTGCACTCACACTCAACTTGTCATCAGAACTATTAAGAAGTTCCTACAAAACCATATTAAATAGAAAATAGTGTTGCTCTACATCGTTATTTTTCAGAGTTCGGATGGGTTCTGCTCTTTAGATGTTCAAAAGGAGATGTTTATCAGAGAAATTCATAAAATATTCTAATAAAGAAATCTAGTAGAGGTATAAAAGATAAGTTAATTCTCCAAACTTCTAGAGAACTCCCTCTCTCATCAAATTAGCCACAAATTAGAGTTGTCCGAAGGATCTCGTCTCTCTAGCTTCAGTACCACTGCCCAAGCTCAGGCCTCGTGGCTTTTATGCCTGGATTGTCACCCAGTTCCCTTTCTCTGGTCACACTACAGTCCAGGGGGGGTTTATGAGATACAAACTTGATTGATTATTCCCCAGTAAAATTGATCCAAGCATCCCCACAGCTCTCACAAGGGGCTGCTTCCAAGCCATTCTAAATCTATCAATCTAGACCCTATGAAACTGCCTCAACCTCTGAGTTTCTAACCACAGTGGAGCATTTGGTTCATCCTTCTCCTTGAAACATGGGGAGAGGTCTTTTGAAAAGATGAGAGACTCTTCTTGGCCACCATTTCATTTGACAACATGGCAAAAACCTGGAGCCTTAGCCTGCTCAGTCCCAAGCCTCAAGGCCTTTTGCCTCCTCTATAAAGGTTTCCATTGTGCCACTTAACCACTCATTGCATCTAAACTCATTTCTCAGTTTCTTTACCTTCGCCTTTTGGCCTTTTTTTTCTGAGGACCCCATGTCTCCAGCAGCCTTCTCAAGTGAAAGCAGCTCCTTGTCCCACTGAGCATGGGGCAGAGTAGGCATTTAATAAATATCTGAATGAGGAAATTCTATGCTTCCTGAAATCAAGAGTTGGGGATGACATGGGTTGCCCATATCTTTTTGGATGATTATTTTTACATTCCTGCAAAAGTCCTTGCTTCTTTGAAGCTTATGCTCAAAATACTGCACGAGAGGGTATGTGTCCAACAGTGAATTTATGTGCATATTCCTGGCAGGATAGAGTTTCAATCAAAGTTTGCAATCCTTTTTTTTCCTTCTTCTTAACTATTTTTTTCTTCCTTCATTATTTTCCCTTTGTAAGGCCTATTTGTCTATTAAGAGTTTTATTTAATCTCTGAAATGTAATTCTAACAAAGAATATTTTCATTGTCTAGGACTTTTTTTTTTTTTTATATTTATGTATTTATTTGACAGAGAGAGAGATCACAAGCAGGCAGAGAGAGAGGGGCAAGCAGGCTCCCTGCTGAGCAGAGAGCCCAATGCGGAGCTTGATCCCAGGACCCTGAGATCATGACCTGAGCCGAAGGCAGAGGCTTTAACCCACTGAGCCACCCAGGTGCCCCATTGTCTAGGACTCTTAACAAAGTTTCAGAAAATAGAAATCCCAAATGTATAATTCTCACATATACATAAAAGAACTCTAGTTCAGAAAAAATTAACTTATCTCTCAGAGCTTTCTTCAGCCTCTGTGCCTAGCACCCCCGTGCACTACAGTCCTCATCCAGGACATATCAGTAGCTGGAATTAAACTCATTGTGTGATTATTCAAAGCAAATAAAAAATAACAACAAACAAAGATTACTCTCAGTTCTGCACAACTATAGAGGATAAATCCAAGTTTTCAGGGTATTCCTTTTTTTTTTTTTAAAGATTTTTTTTTTTTTTAATTTGACAGAGAGAGAGAGACCACAAGTAGGCAGAGAGGCAGGCAGAGAGAGAAGGGGAAGCAGGCTCCCTGCTGAGCAGAGAGCCCGATGCGGGGCTCGATCCCAGGACCCCGAGATCATGACCTGAGCCGAAGGCAGAGGCTTTAACCCACTGAGCCATCCAGGCGCCCCTTCAGGGTATTCCTTTTAACACGGCCATCTTATAAGTGTCCCACACTGATAAATATATAGCTATTTGATTAGGTATTATTGTCATCTTACAGATTAGAAAACTGAGGGCAATAGAGGCTGAGAAGTTCTCAGGATCTTCATACTATGAAGTGACAGAGACAGGTCTAATTCCAAATTTAGAGTCTCTTGTATGCTTCCTAATGTGTCACCAGAGTTGATAGGTGGTGGACTACAGTCATTTCAGAGTTCCCCTACAATTGCCACTAGTTGTACTTGACTGTGGTCATGGCTGCTTTCTCTTACTACATGCCAATAGTCCCCATGGATCCTCATGGAGACCAGAGCTCCCACAGCCAGGGCTCCTTCTCCTTTGGGTGGGTGGGGAGAATCACTTTGAGGTCAGAAATCCTGATTCCTGACAGATCCACATCAATGTGGCTTTCTTTGGCAAGTCACCTCCACCTCTCAGTGGCTCGACTAGGAGACACAGGAGATGACACTTCAGTCCAGCCTCTGGAATCATTGCATGAACTAATTAGTTGCAGAAACACAGCAAGAATTTAAAACATCAAAATTTCCACAAAAGGGTATGGCCTATCTCCTTTCTTAGATTTGTCTTTGAAGTTCAACTTAATTCAGCCCATGACCATTAAGCATTTAATCTATGATAAGCCATGAGGATAAAACTTTGGATAAAATACAAGTGTGACATATTTTAAACAGAAAAATATAAAACCTATGTATTCAGGTGAGCAATGTCTTTTAAAATGTTCATCTTAAGAAACTGAAGTTAGGGGCACTTTGGTGGCTCAGTCAGTTAACTGTCTGCATTTGGCTCCGGTCATGATCCCAGGGTCCTGGGATCGAGCCCCACGTTGGGCTTTCCGCTCAGCGGGGAGCCTGCTCCTCCCTCTCCCTCTGCCTGCCACCCTGCCTACTTGTGCTCTCTCTCTGTCAAATAAATAAATAAAATCTTTGAAAAGAAAAAAGAAACCGAAGTTATTCCTTCATTATTGACATTGGGTTAAGTATTACCCGAAACTCCTTTTTTGAGTATAGGTAGTAGAATTTTTTTTTTTTTTTTTTAATTCTTAATGGTGGCAAATCTTTGCTTCTCAAAATGAATTGCTTCTGAGAAACAGTGCGAAGTTACTAGGAGCTGTCTGGTAAAAGGTGATTCAAAGTAGGAAATATTCTATGTTCCAAGCAAGCCATACTGTAAAGTTTTCTTGTGGGACCTGAGAACCTTCATGCACATTTCTGATGCTGCAGAAATGAAGCCCAACCATCACCTCTTATGAGCCACTGATTTCTCTTCTCTCTCTTGATTGTAGGAAATTATACAACAATGGCTTTACTTCAATCCAAGGACATGCTTTCAATGGGACAAAGCTGGATGCTGTGTAAGTCAAGGGTAGCCATGGAAACCACTATCTTCCTCCATAATCCCAACCACATCCAATGGGGGAGCATCCAATAGGTCAGAATTCTGTTAGAGATGGGTTCTACCAGAGCATTCCTCAACCCCAGAATGAGTATTACCAAAACTTGGGGATGATGTTAAAGAACTCGGCAAGAGCCAGCTTTAGCAAACACTTACAATGACTCCCATTCTAAATCACAAAGCTTTTATCCTTGATAAAATGGAGAACCACGGTATCACCTTCAGTTTCCTTGTAGGAGTGTGTGTGTGTGTGTGTGTGTGTGTGTAAATGTTTGTGAAGTACACTGTATATGTAAATGAAGTAAAGCATGTCTTTAATTAAGTCTAAAGCTGTTCAGAAAGTAAGGTTTTTCTTTTTATTTTTTTCTGACATGTTTTCAGATTCAGTTTATATTTGATTCACTCAGAAATAGCTGAAAAGCCATATCCAACTTTTGCCTGCCCCCAAAATAAAGCCTAGAATAGGATGTTGGAAAAAAGATAGTCACTTACTTGGGGTTCTGACTTTGTTGTATTTTCCTGTCAGATCTTTGTGGCCACCGGTATCTACACCAGGGCATACTTTGTGTCTAAGAGCTTGTGGAGTGGCTCAGCCATTACTAGTTTGTATTTTAACCTAATATCTAATAAGTGAAAAAATACATTTAGTACAGTCTGTTTCCCACACTGTGGTGGACTAGTTTGTAGGAATTTCCTACAAAACAACTATATCATCCATTTTAAAAAATTACATTTATGTCATAGCTTCAAGAGAGAGACATAAACTAACAAACCAGCAGCTGAAACCAAAGTGGTGGGTGCTTCCAGAAGGTTGAGTTCACTAAGGGCAGCTGCCAACATCAGTGGTGCCAGGAGACAAGGCTTTAGTGCCGTGAGAACAAAGGGAAGTGATATAAACCTGAGACTCCTGGATTAAGCCAGGGAACCTGGATGAGAGCTGGAGCAGTACCACCCTAGTAGTACATTCTGATTCCTGGCAGAAATAAATGCAGACCTCTACAGAGGGAAAAATACCAATGCAGGCCCCCAGCTTTTTTAAAGATCTAGATCATCAAATACGCACTCACTTTCAAACATCACACACAGGAGAAGAAAAATACACCATGGTAAGAGTCAACTAGAACAACACACAACATATTTTTGTGTTTGTTTTTTAACACATCACTGAGTATTTTCTTTAACAATTATATTTTTTTCAATTCCAGAATTTCTATTTGCTTTTCAAAAAAGTTGCATGCTCATTTTTGACAGTCTTATTGCTTACTCACTTTTGTGATTCCATCTTTTTTTTTCCCCTGTAAACATTTCATATATAGTTATTTTATATTCCAGAAGTGGTCATCACAAAATCTGAAAGCCTATGGTTCTGGATCTGTTGTGTTGTACAGTGCTTCTCAAACTTTATTGAACCTATAAGCCACCTGGGATCTTATTAAAATACAGAATCTGGTTAAGTAGAACTGAAGTAGCCCCAGGATTCTGCATTTCTAACAGGCTCCCAGGTGATGATGATGCTACCGACCAATGGACCACACTCAAGCCTGGTGAGCTGAATGACCTGCACAACCATATGCAGGGGCCTTGGATGCAAACAAACAAAACACATGTAAATGACGTTGTCTTGTTCTGATTTGGGAGTGAGGTGGTGGGTTCTGGTATGATTCCATTTTTAAAGAATAAATGCAAATAAGTTTTGAAATCATTATACCTTGGCATGGCTTTCTGAGTTCTGTTTGAAGTGGGGTCTCACTCTTTGCCAGGCTTTTGGGTTTCCTCACAGTCTTTATCAAATAGAGATTAGAGTACCTTTCTCTAAATTGTGACATTCAGGTTATTAGTCATTTTTATAAATGCACAATTCTAGGGGAAGTCTGAAAAGACTCAATGGAGTGATGACATGAATCCTTATACATAAATTTTATTTACAGTTGGAAAGGCCTTACTTCCATCTTAACTTTATCATACAAACCTCACATAATCCTTTGTCCATTTTTCAACATTTTTTTGAACACCTACAATGATCCCAGTACTGTGCTATGAACAGATGAACAGGAGCAATGTGCTCCCTGCCTACACTGAGCTTGCATTCTAGTGGTGTCAACTTGAGGGCAGCAATATTAAGGGTTAAGGTACATTAGGGAGATATTGACCAAATCCAAAATATGCATTTAAGATTGAAAATAACTAAACAATAAATATCCAATAACACTGGCCTCCTTACTTAGAGATATAAGCATGATTTTCCCTAGATTTATCACATTTTTTAAATTACTAACATTCGACTTTAATATTACATGAATCTAACCAAATATTTTCCTCTTTAATTCAACTATTCCTAGAAAGCCATGGCCTTAAGGGCAATAATCTTCCCAATTCAAATTTTCTGTAAAGAAAGTAGAGTATTGGGACTTCTTAAAATAATTAAGACAATTTGCAGATACTTAGGGAATAAAGATTTCAGAAGACCGTCATGCCATTCTAGATAGCAGGTACATCAAGATGTTAGGATTAAGGCAATAAAGAACCACATTAGCAAGAGCGGGGTTTGGGACAGTAAAGAAATCTTCAACCAGGGAGACCAAAGCTGGTAATAAGGCTCCTGAATTCAGTGTGTCCCGCTGACTCTTTTCTGAACCAAAACTGCCTTCCCAGGATGCTGGATGAGATAAATAACTAGAAACCAACCTTAGATATAGGGTCATTTATTAGTAAAAATTTTATTTTTCACAAGCAAAATATGTTAAAGCCCATGATTAGGAGCTAGGCTTTAAATGATTTGCTTTTTATCCTGCTATATGTTGTCATTGGAAGGTCTCACCCTCAATCACTCTCAGTTATCATTTTTTAAGGACAGCAATATGGGGTATATAATTCAGCCTTTGAGGTCACACAGCATAGTTCTCAATATTGGCTGAAAATTGAAATCACCTGGAGAGATTTGAAAGCACTGATGCCTAGGTTTACCACCAGACATTCTGGTGTAATTGGTTTGGTTGTAGCCATGGCACAGGGATTAAAAAATCGCCCTAGGTGCAGCCAACGTAAAGTAAATGTCAAAAACCAACCACCCCCTACAACCCAGGAATTGCACTACTAGGTATTTATCTAAAGGATACAAAAATAGCGTTTCAGAGGGGCACTTGCACCCAATGTTTATAGCAGCAATATCCACCATAGCCAAAATAGGAGAGAGTTCAGATGTTCATCAACAGATGAATGGATAAAGAAGATGTGTGGGGGGTGTGTGTGTGTGTGTGTGTGTGTGTGTGTGTAATGGAATATTATTCAGCCACCAAAAAGAATGAAATCGTGCCATTTGCAATGACATGGATGGATGGAACTAGAGGGTATTATGCTAAGTGAAATAAGTCAGTCAGAGAAAGACAAATGCCATATGATTCACTCGAATATTGAATTTAAGAAACAAAACAGATGACCATAGGGGACAGGAAAAATAAACTGAGATGAAAATTGAGAGGGAGGAAAACCATCAGAGATGCTGTATTCTAGGAAACAAACTGAGAGTTGCTGGAGGGGAGATGGGTGGGGGAAAAGGATAATTGGGTAATGGGCATTAAGGAGGGCACTTGATGTAATGAGCAGTGGGTATGATATGCAATTGATGAATCACTATATTCTACCTCTGAAACTCATAAAAACAAAACACAAACAAAATAAAAAGTCAAGAACCACTGCTGCGGAGTATGTTATCGGTCTTCTTGTCCAATAGTCACATTTTGCATATAAAGGGAATGAAGCGCAGAGTGAACACATAGCCTTTTTTTTCCCTTAACACGGATTTTTAAATTTGATAGCACTAACTAGTGGCCAAGCCAAAGCCAGGACCTGGATCCCCTGTTTCAAGACTCTTCCCTGTGCCCTCCTGGGATTCATCATTGCTGACTTAGCAGCCACCACCAAGACTTGGACATCCAATTCCTCTGGCTACTGCTGCTTATTACTTTAGCCCAGGAGAATGGGCTAAGGACACTAAGCTAAGAACATTTCTATGCTTATGTAAGAAGATTCTCTCTACCTTCCCACCATCTTTCTCCTCTGACCATATCATGGGTCTGTGAGAGGCTTGGCAGATGACAGAGAATTATTCCTTTGGAGACAATGGATTTTAATTCACTGGTTCCCTAAATTACAGCCTTTTGTAGTCACTGTAATGATCCCTTTGAACATAGAAAAGAAATAATGCACCATATTCACCATACTTTCTTGACATTTTTATGTAAAATATTAATGTTTTTGGAAGTCTTTAACAAATGTGAGAAATATTTAAGTGAGAATCAATTGTTTCTTGACTTTTAGAAGTCTAGATCAGAGATCAGCACATTTTTGGAAAGGGCCAGATGAATATTTTGGGTTTTGTGGGCCATATGATCTCAGTTGCAGCTACTCAGCTCTGCCATTATAATGTGGCAAGAGCCACAGACAGTGTGTAAACAAATAAGCACGACTATGTTCCAATAAAACTTTATTTACAAAAACAGGTGGCAGGCAAGATTTAACCAGATGGTCATAGTTTGTGGACTTCTGTTCTTGATGGGGGTATTCAGTGAGGATGACCACTATGTGATGAAATATGTAGTCTATTTCTCCCAATTCCTAGTAAAGGTCAAAGGCAAGTATGGGATAAAGATAAGTATCTGGACAAAAATATTTTAAGGTTTGAAAGTTCAGATCCAATCATAATAGAAAACAAGGATTTTTTTTTCCAATTAGTATTTTGAATCCAAACTTGAAACTCTGTCCTAAAACAATGTTCTATCATTCTACCCTAAGTTTCTGAATCCTAGTTGATGGAAACTTATTTTTTCTTAGAGTTAAGCACTTCAGTAAAAAGTATTGTATAAATCCAAGGTAAAATCAAATGATGATGGTGCTAGGAGGTTTGAGACTACAGGAAGATCAAGGTTTAGCAGCAGATGCAGAAAACAGAGGTCAAGTTTCGAAAGTAATAATGAAATAGTATTCACTTTGTGATTTTAACATAGGGCTCATGCCTCTGGTCTCAATGCTAATTGTGATCTTAAACTAACGTGAACACGTCAATATCCTATAATGATTCTATTTGCATACAAAGATTACACATAGCATGTTAGCAACTTGGTAAATTCTCTAGAAGTATGTCCAAATATCTTTAGGTTCTAATTTAAACAATGCATCATCCTCCAAAAGAGCAATGATTCCCCATCACCCACCTCCTGTCAATTTACTGAAATTAGCAGATTTAACCTCATTTAGACATTTTTTTTGGTGTAACTGAAGACAAGTTGGACAAATTCCACATTGAGAACAAGCACTGATGCCTCAGCAGCAGTTGGGTAATTAGTTAAAGTTCGTGAACATTATGGCAGATGTGTAAATGCACATGGTCCTGTGATTTCATATGGAACCAAGCACACTGTTATCACTCAGATGTGAAATTAATAATAATACAAGCATCTCTTGCTCAGCAGAAGTTGAACTGCTCCCAGTCATAAGCGAAGTCACACATTCATTCCTTGGAACCTCTTTTCCATCCTCTCTTTCCACATAATCTGGCATGGGGATATGTTGCTTATCTCAGAATATCTGATTGCCTGTACTGTATTTTCTATTGTCAAACACTAGTAACTAGCTACCATCTGACAGTAAACATTTGGGCAGAAAAAAAATACCACTTTGATCTCCTAAGAACATACCAAAACCCTAATTATTATGAACAGAGAAGTCAACACAATTCATGTGCTAATTAGCATCACACGTTAGCTGATTAGAAGCAAAACACCAGAACTTGGAGCACTGGGACAAGATGATGATAGAGAAGATTATGGGATGAAGCAGGCTATTACTTCTCATGGAGTCTTTGAACAGTTTGTCGAATATGCTCCAAGGCTGGCTTTTACCTCTGTTGCAACCTTGAGCATTTTCTCACCTGTTACTGTTTACAGACAGGTCTCCTGATTTCTGCTACCAAAAGGATTTCCATGGAGCAATGAGGGCTAGGCAGGGGTTCCCTTTAATTCTTCCAAATAACCAATGCTATGAAGGGGAAACCTGGTTCCTTACAGAAATGTTCCCATGAGTCTCACAATGTAAACAGGTGCCAGCCCAGATTTACCCTAAAGGGACTATGGAAATGCAGGCTGAAATTCCACCTTGGAGATGAAATGTATCCCAAAACTCCCCAGAGAGCAAAGCTCAGCAGCAACCACAACTTTCCTTGCCATAGTGTCATATTCCTCCCTCTGATAAAGGTCACTTCCTCACCTAAACATAATATAGAGGTGCCTCTAGGTAGGAGTTAGTTACCCAGCAGCTGGACTTTGATTTATTCATCCAGCAAGTTTTTACCGAATGGCTGCTATGTGCCAAGAATGAGTCCAATGAAAAAGGATGTGAGCTACAATATTGTATCTATCATACATTGTGAGAAGGAAAGGAAAGGTGAATGGGGCGAAATCGGAGGGGGAGATGAACCATGAGAGACTGTGGACTCTGAGCAACAAACTGAAGGTTTTGGAGGGGAGGGGGCTAGGGGGTTGGGTGAGCCTGGTGGTGGGTATTGAGGAGGGCACGTATTGCATGGAGCACTGGGTTTGGTACATGAACAATGAATCTTGGAACACTGAAAATAAAAGTAATTGGGGGAAAAAAAAGAAAATGACTTATAGTTAGATTTAAAAAAAAAATATTGTATCTATCATACTAAGTTCATCAATTGGATATTCTTCCCCAACTCAGGTCTGACCATCCTCATTTTTCTGACCACATTGTTCTTCCTTCACTGTGAGAATACAGCACAAACATTATAAAGGAATTGAACACACATGTACCAGTGTCTGTATTATTTTTAAAGGAAATGCTAGTTCTTTTCTCATAAGCCCTTCACTGTATATTTAGAAATCCTGGCTTTCTAGAAGTCTTTCCTTTCAACTCTGACTCCAAAGCTTTATACTGTATATTAAGTTCATTTATGTCTACCATGTCCTTGCAAAAAGATAGTTTAAATGATCACGTACCCCACCCTATAAAATAATGACTGTCTGGAGTAGCTTACCCATAGATCCTACCAAGATTTGTGATTGATTGACCCAAGCTGCTTTATAGAATGTGGATTCTAGGGGAATCAACCTAAGTCATGGTAAAGAAATCAGTAAACTGATATTTCCAGGTAACATTATATGATAAATGGGGATGATGGAAGCACTTTCTTCTTGGATATTAAGCGTTTTGTGAATATATGGCCCCATCCCATCTTCTTAGCTTCAAATGGAAAGTAGGATCAGCAATCTGAACCCAAGGTAAAAAGCTTCATGGAATTATCACAGTCTGTGATAATAAGCAAGCCCTCCAAACTGCTACACATGGAGTGATAGTTTCCTTTTTGAACATCTAATTATCTCTAAGAGATAAAGTACCCAACAACCCTTTTGGTTTTAGAGAACAGAGCCTCCTCCAAGATCCAGTTCATCTCCGTTCAAGCTGGCTGCACCCTCTCTCCATCCTTTCTCTTCCCCCTGGACTCTGGCTGGCTTTCTCAGTTTGAAATCTTCTGCAGTGTTTCTGGTAAACTGCAATGCTTATCAACCATTCTCCTTATCCTTGGGGGCGTATTGAATAACAGATGAAAACACTACAGAATTGGACAAGCAATTATTTAGTTTTACAATAATTTCTAATGATTAGAGCAAGCCGATTTTTACTTGCAGCAGTCTGAGACGAAGAGGGAAAACTGAGATGAGCTCACAGATCCCCACTTGATTTTCAGCAGTCTGGGAACAGAATGTGATCTGCAAGTTGCATGGTCCAAAGAATACAAAAAGAGATGCAAGCCAGTGCCACACGTATGCTTAGCTTGTTGTCTTTTTACAAAATCATGCTGTTCAAGATCGTCTTTCCTGTTGTTTCTCCAAGGTGGTTCTTGCCCGCTCTAGCTATCACTGCCAAAGGAATTCCATGGACACTGTGGGTTGAGGGACAGTCAAACAATGACCAAAGAAGCCTGTGACCAACAGCCTTACATGATAGTCATTCAACCCAAAGGCATAGATGAGCTCCTGTAGCATCTTAGTTGGGTCTTGGTATATATATATGGGATTAATGGAACCCCACCATTTCAGACTTACCAATGTCCTAGAAGCTTAGTGTCCAGCCACTGCCTAAAAAAGCCATGTCTGGGCCATAGCCTGTGGCATTTGTAATCAGCTGCCTTGTCACTGCCATCAAGAGAGTCAATGGGCCACCACATCGTACGTTGAGTCTTCTTTCATTCTCTATTCTTTTTTCCTTAAAGCAATCTCACGTGTCGCCCACCTCACTATTTTGGAAGAGAGGTACACTACTTTTTTATTCCCTCATTTACACATTCATTCTCTGTAATCTTATCTGTGTAACCTGCACCTCCCCTCCAAAATAGGATTGTCAGAGAAAATATAGGCCATCCTGTTACATTTGAATTTCAGGTAAAAAACAAATAACTCTTCAGTACCAGAATGTTTCAAAAATTACATGGGGAACACTTACGCTAAAAATTATTCATTGTGGGGCACCTGGGTGGCTCAGTCACTTAAGCGTCTGCCTTCAGCTCAGGTCATGATCCCAGCATCCTGGGATCAAGTCCCACATAGGGCTCCCAGCTTGTCGGGAAGTCTGCTTCTCCCTCTCCCTCTGCCTGCTGCTCTGCCTACTTGTGCTCTCTATCTCTGTGTCAAATAAATAAATAAAATCTTTAAAAAAAATTATTCATTGTTTTTCTGGGCATCTTCTATTTTTACTTGCTAAATCTGGCAACCCTGCCCCCAAGAAAAGATCTGAGTCTCTGACAGTCTTCATTACAGATATCGCATTTTACAAATTGAAGGTTTGTGGCAACCCTGCATCAAGCAGCTCTCTTGGTACCGTTTTCCCAACAGCATTTGCTCACTTCATGTCTCTGTGTCACACTTTGGTTAATTCTCACAACATTACAAACTCTTTCAGTATTTTATATTAAATTCCTGCAATCTCATGATAAAACCTGAATGGATGAGGAGTGGCTTCTTGTGGGTGAGCAGTGGTTTCTTGAGATGGACTCTATACCTGGAGAAGATGCTGTGAAGGTTGTTGAAATGACCACAAAGGATTTAGAATATGACATAAATTTAGTTGATAAACCAGAAGGAGGGTTTGAGAGGACTGATCCCAACTTTGAAAGTTCTGTGGGTAAAATGCTATCAAACAGCATCACATGCTACAGAGAAATTGTTCTCAAGAGTCAATCAATGCAGTAAACTTCACTGCTGTCTTATTTTAAGAAATTGCCACATCCACCCTGACCTTCAGCAGCCACCACCCTGATCAGTCAGCAGCTGTCAACACTGAGGCAAGATCCTCCACCAGAGATTATGACTTGCTGTAAACTCAGATGATGGTTAGCATTTTTTACCAATAAAATGTTCTTAAATTAAGGTATGTACATTGGTCTTTTAGACATAAAGCTATTGTACACTTAAAAGACTGAAATATAGTGTAACATAACTTTTACATGCACTGGGAAACCAAAAAATTTATCTCTAATTATGGCAGTCTGGAACCAAACCTGCAGTATCTCTGAGGTATGCCTGCAAATAGGGAATTAGACAACTTTTCTAAAATCTAGATATGCAAACTATATCATAAACGTGCTCACTTCCAAAGACATGTGCCATAATTAATATGTATAAACCTTGCACAACTAAAACCTAGAATGTTTTGAGTGCTTAAGCCAGAAGAAGGTAAGGTGTTTTCCAGATTCTTAAAAACCAGTTAATAGGGGCGCCTAGGTGGTTCAGTCATTTAAGCATCTGACTCTTGATTTCAGCTCAGGTCATGAGCTCCTGGTCATGAGATCGAGACCTGCATCAGGCTCCGTGCTTGGTGGGGAGTCTGCTTGAGATTCTCTCTCTTCTCTCCCTCCCCCTCTGTCCCTGCTTGCCCTCTCTTTCTCTCCCCCAAATAAATAAATAAATCTTAAAAAAAAAAAAAAGCAATTAATAGGGAGATCATGCTAACATTTCATTTTGGTATTTATATTAATGTGCTTAACCTTACCTAATTCATTCTCTCTCTCCCCCACTCTCTCTCTAGTTACCTGAATAAGAATAAATACTTGACAGCTATTGACAAAGATGCATTTGGAGGAGTGTACAGTGGACCAACCTTGCTGTGAGTAAGACGTACAAAAGAATGTCAGTCTTTGTTTTATTTTATTTGGAATGAAGGGGGTCACTAAGAGGAGCAGCTGATGTTCATGGGTAGGGAATGTTGATGTCTTAGCTAAAGACTTGTCTGAAGGCTTAGCTCCTCCTGTACAGGCTACTGCTTGGAAGAAAGTCCTTGTTCTCGGAGACTCCGAAGTTCTCCCACTCCACCATGCCATCCTGATGCCTCATCAGGAAGTCACCCTGGTGTGGACATTCATGGTGTCCACTCTTGTGGGAAAAACCAGACATTTTTGAGCAGCAGTTATTTGCAGAATTCTGAGACACAAGATCTACAAATAGGTGGAAGGCACTCTATGCAGAGAAAAATGGGTATGAATGTACATTGCACAATGCCTGGCATGAAGAAGGAAGAGTATAAATAGTTTGATTCCTATCTGGCAAAACTTGCCATCACCGGAAAAGATGGGACATAATTAGTTTTAAAACAGAATGAAAAGATATCTATTTGTGCATTTCTCTGATTTGCATCCCCACAGCTAATAGGTAATCAAGTTCTGTCAATTCTGCCTCTCTCAAGTTTCTTTATCAGTGCCATCTTTCCCATCCCCAGGTTTTACCTTTGTTTAGAATCTCACCACTGACTATAATAAACACTGAGTAATGTTTTGAATGAGTGAAGAAAAAAAAAAAAAAAAAAAAAGAATCTCACCATTGAGCATCTATCTGGTCAAGTCCTTGCCAAAGCAGAACATAGCACCCCAGGGGAAATACAAGATAATCCATTAGCAGCACGAAGAAATATTAGAGGTTCTAGTTATGCTTAAGTTTTTAAAAATAAGAACAAATTAAGTTTTGCTATTATTTTATACACAGATGACTGTGGTCCCTCAGGTGTCAGGTAGGGAATGGAGGCATCCCAAGGGAACAGGGGGTGATCCACAGTTCAAAGACTTAACATCTGCAACTCTCTCAGTTTTAACAATTGTACCTCCCTTTCAGATTGAATCCCCCTAGTTAAGTGAATTATTTTCTTAGCAGATAGACTCCATAAGAGAGGGCAGAGTGACCTTAAAAATCTACACGTACCACATGGGGGTTCTTTGTTAACTCAGGGCAAAGTACTTACAAGCATTATGCATTTTTCTTTCTACAAAAACACAAGTAAAAAAAAGGTGTTGACCTTTTCTCTGATTTCTTTTTTTAATCTTGAAGATACTTTTTTTTTTTTTTTTTGAAGATACTTTTAAAGACAACTTTAACTGTTCCTTCAAGATAAAGGTGACATTTCACTAATGAATGTTGTTTTTCTGAAGAAATTTATGCTTTGGAAAGGGCCTTTAAAAACAGGTATTTAAAAACATTTCCATGTTATGTGATTTTCCTGATGAGAATGGTGAATGTCACTTATGAAAATTATGTCTTGTTAAAACCAGAAATTGAATTTTACCCTGTTGAAAAATATTTCAAATTAATAACTACAGGGGTTTAAAATCCATGTGTATAAAACATGAAAATAAACACCTTTAGATTAGTATACAAAGACAACTGATTGACTTCTGAGAATATGAATTTCAATAAAAACATGCATTTAATTCCTGAATTGGATTGAGAGATGAGAATCTTAACTTAGTAAGTACAGCCAAGCCTGCCTTATTCCACGTGGAACCATCCATCATCTTTGTGAGGTAATTTTTTTATTGACAGCCATTTAAACTAAAGCCAAAATAAACTGAACCAGAAGGAGACCTCTGGAATAACTATATCAGAAAGGATTAAACAGCAATTTTCAAAATTAGTGAAATATATTTAATTACACTGCTTTCACTTTAGTGAAATTTTTTAAAAAAATATTATTTATTCATTTATTTGGTTTTTTTAAGGATTTTATTTATTTGACAGAGAGATCACAAGTAGGCAGAGAGGCAGGCAGAGAGAGAGAAGCCCGCTCCCTGCTGAGCAGAGAGCCCAATGAGGGGCTCTATCCCAGGACCCTGAGATCATGACCTGAGCTGAAGGCAGAGGTTTTAACCTACTGAGCCACCTAGGCACCCCAAAATATTATTTATTATCTTATCCTTTTAAAATGTATGCTTAGTGTTTTTTATAATGTATATGACATGTATTACAGTAATATGTGTGTAAAGCTCATAAAAGTACGTATGTTAAAGGCACATACTCAAATATTTTTTACTTGTGAATATGTGACATAGGAAGAATTTAAAGACCAATGATGAAGACTACAACCACTCAAATTGGGGATCTGCTATAAAGTGAATGGCTGGCCCCAGAATTTACATCAAAATACAGCTTCTTTTATGGAGAAAATCTTACCATGAGAGCAAAGTTGCTCTAACTAAACAGTATGCTTTATGAAGTTGTTGGCTTGCATTATACTACAAGCTTCTTACGTTTGTCAAGGACTGATAAGAATAAGTTAGCCAATGGGCACCATGCTTTAAGTAGCACTAGTCTAGATGACAAGAGCCTCATATCTCCCTTTGCCTTCTATGTTGTTCCCTCTCAATTCCATCCTCCCCAAACCTCTGTGTGTTGAAGTACAAATAGGAAATAAATAAACAAACAAACAAATAAATAAATAAATAAAGTACAAATAGGATCTTAACATGCAATGTTGGTTCCCATACCCCTTGGGAGAAAGACCTTTGTGTGGTATGCAAGACTGTTATAATCTTCAGCTTTGTCTCTCATACCACTATATACCCCTGATCAATGATGCATCCATATTAGCTCCCCTAATGCTCCAACCTACATACATGGTTATGTTAAACTCTTGTTTTTCATACTGCTTGAAAAATCCGATCACAATCTTATCTGTCTGATGAACATTTACTACCACTTTGAATTTCAAGCAAAAATCTCCTTTTCTCTGAAGTCATTCTTGACCCTTCTTCTCCTTAGGTAAAGATAAACATTTCTTCTTCTATACTCTAGTACCTCTATGTATGCATCTCAAAGCACCAGTAATAAGTTTGTGTCTCTCTCTACAGGAGCTCCTACAGGGCATGATTATGTCTGTTTTATTTCTACAATTCTACTTCATCTTACAATGCCTGAAACACAGTGCTGGCTTAATAAATGTTTGCAAAATTAATATGGTATACAATAAATGTTTGAATCACACTTCTGTAAATGCTATAGCGTTTAAATAGTAGTCACATGACGAGGCACCTGTGACACATCCAAGCAGTGATGTCTACAGATGTGAAAGTAACAAGAGCTATCAGGGCTGGAGATGTATTTGAGATGCTTTGAAATATAGGTGGTAATGGGAAATGTGAGGATAGAGGAAATCTCAATAAATTGATAGAATGGCGAGGCACCTGGGTAGTTCAGATGGTTAAGCGTCTCCCTTCAGCTCAGGTCATGATCCCAGAGTCCTGGGATCAAGCCCCGCATCTGACTCCCTGCTGGGCGGGGAGCCTGCTTCTCCCTCTCCTTCTGCTGCTCCCCCTGCTTGTGCTCTCTCACTCTCTCTGTCAAATATATAAATAAAATCTTTTTTAAAAATGGATAGAATGGAGACTTCTGATAACCCTCCCCACCAAAGTAATTTTCCCTGATCCTTCCTTAAACAACATTAAATGGGAGTACTTTAGGAAAAAAAGAGCATAAATTAAAAAGCAAAATTCTCAATGACAAAGTGAGTGAAAGAAGTGACATATGAGTAAGTGGTCTTGAAAAACCAAGAGAGAACTGCATGGTAACCATACTGATTCAAAATTACTAAATCTAGGAAATATTTCGTCAGTTAAATCTTAAGCATTCTGCAGGTGGGGGTATACGTGACAATGGAGTTGGAAGTCTTTAAAAACTTCACCTGTTCCCCTAGATCACCTCTCCCACACTGCACAAGTGAGCAACTACTTTTTATCGACCCCAGAAGAAAACTAGTTTACTTTCTGTTAAAATGTCATCACCACAATTGAAGGATAATAGGTACAGTTGAGGGTAGAAATGAAGCACTGTCTGCAAACAGGATTCTGTGAAAGTTTACATACTAAAATGTAAGATCAACAAGTTTCTTATCCATTCAACTCACAGAATATTGTCGTCAAAGTTAATACCTTCCAGATAGGAGATTACAGTTCTGGGGAAGCTGACAACCCCAAGGAAAGAAAAAAACCTACAAAAATGCACATTGATATTTCCCCAAAGACACTGAAGTGAAGCCCATCAGGCAACAAACCAACACACTCAGAGCTTTCCATAAGCCTCCTCCACAAACATGACCATGCATCCAAGCATCCCCAACCCTTAGGGGAAAGCTGTTGACATGAAAAACAGAGACTAGAACAGAGAAGGGGACTTTAAAGGAATAGAGATAAAGCAAGAAACAGAAAACTTTAATAAAAAATTATAACAAATATCCTCAGAGAGATAGTTTTTTCGCCCATAACTTAACTTCTTATATAGTAATATTCTGAAAACAAGAAAAAGCTTTTGACTCCTAGAATAATACATAGGGAAAACTTTCTTGACATAAGCCTTAGTGATAATTTTTTAAGATATGACACCAAAAGCACAAGCAACAAAACCAAAAATAATCTAGTGGGACTACATTATATAAAAAGGCTTCTGCACAGCAAGGGAAACACTCAGCAAAATAAAAAGGCAACGTACAGAATAGGAAAAAATAGTTGCAAATCATATGTCTGATAAGAGGTTAATACCCAAGATATATAAGGAACTCTCACAAATCGATTTAAAAAAACCCAAATAATCCAATTGAAAAATGGGCAAAGAACATAAACAGGTATATTTCCAAAGCTACAAGAGGCAATTTCCATTTACAAGTTGAATAAGTTTTGGGGACATACAAATGGCCAATAGGAATATGAAAATGTATTCAACATCACTAACCATTAGGAAAATGCAATAACCAAAATGAGATGTCACCCTACATATGTTAGAATGGCTATTATCAAAGAGAGAAGAGAAAACAAGTATTAACGAGGATATGAAGAAAAAGGAACTCTTGCGTGCTATTGGTAGGAATATAAACTGTATAGTCATTATGAAGAACAGTATGGAAGTTCCTCAAAAAATTAAAATTAGAATAATCATATGATCCAGCAATCCTACTTCTGGGTGCATATCCAGAGGAAACGAAATCACTACATTGAAGTGATATCTGCATTGCCACGTTCATTGCAGAATTATTATAATAAGTAAAACATGGAAACAACCTAAGTGTTCATCAATGAATGGATAGATAAAGAAAAGATGGTGTGTGATATATATAATGGAATATTACTCAGTCGTGAGAAATCCTGCCACTTGCAACACCATGGATGAACCTTCAGGCCACTATGCTAAGTGAAATAAGTCAGACAGGGAACAACAAATATTATAGGTTCTCACTTACATGTGGAATTTATTAAAGCCAAACTCATAGAAACAGAGAGTAGACTGGTGCTTGCCAGGGGCAGTGGGTGGGGGAAATGGGGAAATGTTGGTCAAAGGGTACACAATTTCCAGTAATAAGTTGAATAAGTTCTGGGAATCTAATGTACAGCATGGTGACTATACTTTAATAATACTGTATTGTATACTTAAAAGTTTCTAAGAGATCTTAAAAGTTCTCCCCCACATACATACTGGCTATGTGAGGTAATGGATGTGTTAACTAATCTTTTTATATTAATTATATATATATATAATCATCACATTGTATACTTTAAACTTAACCAATGCTATATGTCTATTATATCTCAATAAACCTGGGGGGAAAAGAAAGAGTCCTTGCAAATGAAAAATATGGTAGTCAGGGTCATAGGTAAATGCATATATAACTCTAGGATATATTTTTTAAAGATTTTATTTATTTATTTGAGAGAGAGAAAAAGAGAAGCAGACTCCCCACTGAGCAGGGAGCCCAATGTGGGGCTCCATCCCAGAACACTAGGATCATGACCCGAGCCAAAGGCAGACTCCCAACTGACTGAGTCACCCAGGTGTCCCCAACTTTAGAATATTTTGACAGCCCATTCCCCCAAAGGGTTTTACCAGTCTGAGTTCCACCAACCAATTATTAGAGTGTCTGTTTCTTCACAAACTTGCCAAAATATACTGTGTATGCTTTAATGTCAAACATTCTTGTGGGTTATAGGTACGAAATGGTATCTCCATATAGTTTTACTTTGCATTCCTCTAATTATAAGTGAGGTTGGACATCTTGTTATCTCTTTGTCTGGTTAAGTATATTGTTCTTATTTTTTCCACATTTTTCCTAATAGGTTTTATGCTTCCTTGCCCCAAAATTTTTATAGTTATTTACAGATCATAGTTATTATATCTTTATATATGATAGCATTTGTAGGTACCCTTTCCCATTTTGTTTTTTGTCAACTGATTTTGTTTACGGTGAAGGAAAAATATAGTAGTCAACACACACAAAATTAGGCAGTTTTCAAAGATAGAATGGAAAACATCTCCCAGAAAAGAGAACACTCAAAAATAACATATGGAATAGAGGAGAGAAAAGAAAATTGTAAGTTCAAACTTTTAGGAAGGGGAAATAAAAACAAAAAAAGGAAATTGTGAGAGATGGTTTCCCATAAATGAAGGAAATGAGTTTTCAGAATAAAAAGATCCATAAAGAATTCTCATGAATGAAAAAGAGCTCATGGAGGTGCACCATAAGTTATGAAAATGCTGTGATAAGGAGACTATCCTAGAAGCTTCTAAAGAGAAAAATCATATTACCTGTGAAGATTGAAGACTCAGAATGCCATCAATCTTCTTAGCAGTAACAGTGAAAGATAGAAAATAACAGAGTCCATCCCTCAAATTCTGAGGGAAAGTGATTTCCAAACTATCAAGGATAAAGGTAAAATAAAGACATTTTCAGACATGAAAAGTCTCAACCTGATTTCCCATTTACCTTTTCTTAGAAAGAAAAGAAAGAAGAAAAAGAAAGAGGAAAGATTCCCAGGACCTCTAGTCATCCTGGGAATTCCATTTATTTCTTTCTTGTGCTGATCACTGTTTCTGAATTCCTCATTTTCCTCTTTCTTTTCTTTCATGTCTGAAAATGTCTTTATTTTACCTTTATCCTTGATAGTTTGGAAATCATTTTCCCTCAGAATTTGAGGGATGTACTCTGTTATTTTCTATCTTTCACTGTTATTGCTAAGAAGATTGATGGTGGCTTTATGACATCACCTTAATTCTTGTCTTAAACTTTTGTCAAAATCTTTTACTGTATTTCCCACAAACCTTCTCCCCATTAACTAGATTTTAAGATCTAAGGAAATCGATTATGTCTTCCATTTTTTGTAATTCCCCCACTTCACAAGACAAGACGGCAAGTACTCAATAAATATTCGATAAATTGTAACCTCATACCAAATAACCATGATTTGGCTGTGATTTGGTATAAAAGCCAAATTTGGAAAATCTTAAACTCCAACTAAAGAGAATAGAAATGGATGGTATACATATTTCTGCCTGATAAAGATATTTGAGAAAGAACACAGTCATTTCTAATAGTCAACAAAAACAGTCAAACTTGCCCACTCACTTTACCATCTTTTTTCAAGATCTATTCTCAAAAAAGAATCTAATTCAAAACAGGTGCAACATTTAAAGTGAGATCTATTCTCTAATCATTGTTATTTTTTAAGCTTTTTAAATTTAGTTCAGGAGTTTAATATTTTTTACTTATTGATTTTTTTAATCAAGATATGTAATCTCATTTTCCATTTTTATGCCTTCCATTTTTTATTATCTTGTTTTCTTTTAATCTTATTTTGAAAGAGAAGCTCTTGGTGTTTATAATCCCAAAGGAAAGAACACACTGAAATGCAATGCCTTCCATAATAACCAGAGTTCTCTAAGGTCTAAATTATGTAACCCACATTAAAAAGTACTTAACTTACTATTGAAAAATGACTCTAATAGTCCCACTTACTATTATAAGTATCTCCTAAGAAGAAGACATCTCTGTAACAATATCCTTGAGTTTGTAGGGCACGTCTCAACAAAAATAAACTTTTGTTATTATTAGCTGATCAAATTAATCATTTAAAATCTAAAGGTCATGACACTGCCATCTTGGGTTACAGAAGAATAAGCTTTTTATGTTCTTTTCTGTTACTCAATGATCTTCACAAAATCATACTATTAGATGGCTGAAAAATGGTGCCAGAGTTCTTTTTGGCATATCTGAGGTCCACAAGTGTGCTGAATACATGATTTTCTAGGTTGATCCTGGACAGAATTATTTTTTATTGATGTATAATTTATATACAGTAGCATGTAGTATGCAGTTTGATGAGTTTGGGCAAAATTATGTTAGCCTATCCTAGTCTAGGCTTAGAACATTTTCATCACTCATGCCCCACGTTTCATAGACAACCACAGATCTATTTGTTTTTCTCATGTAAAAATCTAGGAGTAAAGTTGTTAGGTCACAAGATAGATGTAAATTTAACTTTGTAGGAAATATTGCCCCCCAAAATTCCATTTTCTATTCAAGCCAGAGAGGTATGAAAGTTTCACACTCACTAACCCATTGTATTGTCAATCTTTTTGATTTAGCCATTGTAGTAGCTATAAAGTTGTTGTGGCTTATTCTGTTTTTCCCTGATTATTAATGATGAGCATCTTTTCATGTACCTAGTAACCATTTGTATATTTTCTTTTGTCAAGTGTCTGTTCAAATATATTATCTTATTTAATTGGGTTGTTTGTCTTTTTATTATTGAGTTGTGATCCTGAGTGAATTTTAGACCTAAGTGAAATCAGCTTTAGTCCTAACCCCCATCATCCATAGTTTATCCTCTTTCCCTTTTCTCTTTCCTTTCTAAGGAGAAATAGCTAATGTGAAGCAAATTTGTCCAAGTGTTCATTTACTTACTTATTCTGTAGGCATTTTACTGAGCACCTACTGAACTCCATGAATGTTATAAGGATAAGACACAACTTCTGCTTTTAAAGAGGTTACAGTCAAATTTAGAAAAAATATGCATAAGTAACTATAAATTTAATGTAAAAAGAGCCATGAGAAGTATTTAGAGAATCAAGATACCATTTCTAGATAGCGTGACCAGCAAAGTCCTCATTAAAGAAGGTGATATTTGAGATGGGCTTCAGAGGAGGGGTAGAATTACAATAATAAACTCTATGAGATTTTGTAGGTCATGGAAGCTACAGGCTTAAAAGAAATGTAATTAAATAAACTCGAGAGAGAGAAAAAGAGGATAACAGTGATATCTGAGTTACAAAGCAACTTTATATACACATAAAGACTTCAAGGAAAGATTAGCTATTTATGATCATCTGAATCTTTGGACTAGAATTTTCTTATTATTAATGGCAGCCATTTTTGAGCTTCAGCTGTGTTCTAGGTTCTTTACAGATAGTAGATCACCTTGAGCCTTTTTAACTATTCAATGGCAGGTGTTATTATCCGTATTTAACAAATGAGAAACTGAAGTGCAGAGATGTTAGGTAAGTTCCCAAGGTCACATGGCCATAAGCAAAGGTTCTAGAATGCAAACCCACTACTAACTAACCCAGAAACACCATCTCTTCCTAGCACACAACGTTAATCCTTCTCACGTGGGATTATTTTTGCATCTGTTGTTCTCCAATTTTGCTAGATCATTTTCTTAAGTTTCTGCTTAAAATGGTCCAAGTCTTTAGCATCTTCCTCAGAAAAAAACCAAAGTCCTCACAAATAGCATTCAAAGACCTTGCTGTAACAGCCTCCTACCCATGACCTCTTCTCTGATTCCATCTCCTACTTCTTTCCTCCTCATCATTCCACACTAGCCGCACTGAACAGGTCTACTTAAGGGTTGTACACTGTCTTATCTATATAGAAGGCTCTTTCCCCAGATATCCATGGGGTTTGCTACTTCGCCTCTTTCAAGTTTTTGCTTAAAAGTTATCTTGTCATTGAGGTCTTCCCTGAATACCCTATTTAAATTTGCAAGCTGCCCACCACTCTTCATCATGCTTCCCTGCTCTGTGTTTCTCCATGATGCTTATTACTATCACCATCTGGGTGTCTAATAGGCATCTCAAATTCAACCTGTCCAAAACTGAGCTCCTGATCTTTCCCTCCACACCTGCCTCACTTGCAGTCTTCCCCATCTCAGGAAATGGCAACTCCATTCTTTTAGTTGCAGATCAGAAATCTCAGAGTCATTCTTGACCCCTTTCCCACCCATATCCAATCCATGAGAAAGTTCCATTGGCTGTACCTTTTAAATCTATACAAACTCTAACCATTCTCAGCATCTCCAGTGCTCCCTCTCTGGTCCAAGACACCATCCTCCCTATTGTTTGTCTCCTCATTTCCACCCTTTGCTCTCTTTGGTTTACTTTCAAAGCAATAGCCAGATTGATCCTTTTAAAATAAGTCAGATCATACCATTCCTCTAAAGACTCTTGATCTCACTCTGATAAAATGACAAAGTCCTTCTGATGGCCTACAAGGCACACAGGATCTGGCTCCCCATTACATCCCTGACTTCTCCTACATTTCTTACTCCTCCACTGTCTCAGCCTCCACCACACTGGTCTCCTTGTTTCTTTAAACATAGCAGGTACACTCTTACCTCAGGGCCTTGGCACTAGCTGGTCTCTCTGCCTGCACTGTTCCTGCCTCAGATATCAACACATTTCTCTCCCTCACCCCCTTCAGACCTCAGCTCTACTATCTCTTCCACGAGGCCTTTCCTGACACCCTCCCCAATTGCGACCCCACTTTTGAGTTCTTCCTTTCCTCTTCTGGGTATTCCTTTTCCCCATAGTATTTATTATTATTATCAAACTTATTTTTTTTTAAATATCCCTCTCTCCCCACTTGAACATAAGCATGAGAAGAACAAGAATTCCTGCCTGTTTTGTTCGCTTCTATGGCCCTAGCTCCTAGCATCATAGACCAATACATAGAAAGCAATCAATAAGCATTTGTTGAATAAATGCCTATCATGTTTTTAAATTCTTATATCCAATCAGGGTCACTCTCTTGAATGTATAACTTTTAAGCCCTTAAGTTATTTCTGAGTCAGTATTAGTAAATTACTTAAACTGCCTTTTAAGCAGTAAATTAATCTTCTTTCTGTTTTAGATGCATGTCATCTACCAATTTGTAGATGTGACTGCACATCTTTAATGGGTCGGCTTCTGCCTATCAATTTTTGGAAAAAAAACCCACATGTATTATGAGCAAACAAAAGAAATCTGCAAGCGCTGCTGAAAAACACTGGCAAGCTAAGTAGTGCTTATTTCATTGCAATTGAATTCATCAAAGGTTCATCTTAAATAATAATGACAATACATCTCACAAAAATGGAAATTGTTCCAGTTTGGGGATGTTAGGGTACATAATTGCTTGAGGAGCAATTTGTTCTTCCTATGACATAGAATATCAATTGGGTCTTTTTTGTTTTCCTGGCATCATTCAAACTCAGTGACCATCTTGCCCTGTGTATAACCCCACAGATCTCACCCTCTCCAAATTCATGTCCTGTTACTTTCATTAGACAGTTAACTTGAGATGGTTCCCATGACCTAGACAATTAGGCTTCCAACTGTCTGCCAGGCTGAGCTCAGCTGCATTCTGTTTTGTGACTAAATATTGCTAGAGACAAATTCTCAGGAAGCTCAGTGCCCATCACTTGATGAGCCCTTTGTGGAAAGTGCTCAGATCACTAAGACAGAGGGCAGCTCTCTAGCTTGAGGTTTCCCTCCGTATGGCTGCACTCACAAATCATTTCGGATCCCTTAATTGCTGATAGCTACTCTTCATATTCTCTCACTCTGAAAAAAAAATTTTTAATTCTACTACATTTTTGAAAGTTTTATTTTAGAAAAGAAGGTACACTATTAATACATCCTGGATTCAAAGTGGTCAAATAAAAATCTGGGTGAATGAGGAAAGATATAGCTTCAAAGAACTTAAAGTGATCCCTGCCTGGTTCAGTTTGGGGCTTTCATCAGACTAAGGCTCTTTCCCTACATCAACGCAGGAGATGGGAAACTGTCTAGTTGTCTGGCTGACGGCACTCAATGAGTATTTGTTCTAAGGTCTTACGCAGATATACATGCTAAATGGAGTAATGATTAAGAGTGATACACTGAACCTAAGCTTTTATTTCCTCTCCCTCATAAGAGACCTCTAAAAAGATGGGAAAGGAATTTTTAATGTACATAAATCCACAAGGACAGAGAGGACAGATGAGGATACATGGGTGGTCTGGCATACAGAATTCTGAAAGAAAAAAAGGCAGACGAGAAGGAAGATGAATATAAGAGTACTAGTCACTGGAAGCATATATCTGGAGGTAGCTGCCTTGCCCTGCAGAATATTTGAAAGGCATGGGACAAGGAGGGGATGGGTGTGGCATGTGGCAAGAATGAGACATGGGGCTAAAGACAGAAGGATTTATTAAAGGTTTACATCTGGAAATGTTACCCCACTGCCCTGTTCATGCAAAATGCCAGCACCAAGAGTACCTCCCTTCTAAGCTAGAGATTTAAAGTCTCTATTCTGAAGAAGTTGAGAAACTCTAAAACAAAAGAGACCTCCATATTCTGGCATTTTAGGGTCCAACAGCATAATGGCCAGCTCCCCCACACAATTGCCCTAAAGCAGAGTCTGCCAGTGGACAAGCTCCCAATCAGATTTTCAGTCTCGTTCTTAAGCATAGACATGCAATCTAGGATCACCAGCAAAAGAATGCTTATGACATGAAAGATTGAAACCAAGATAAACAAGGGGGTGGAAATGAGCCTGGAAGAGACAAACACATTTCAGAGAACAGAAGGGAACTTTTAAAAAAGCCACCATTAATGATCTGAGATAAATCTAAGAAGACATTTCTCACAGTAATAATGACAATAATAACAATAGATATTTATTGAGAACACACTGTCAGCTATTGTTCAACAAACCCAAGATGAAGAAACTGATACACAAAAGGATTCAGTGACTGATAGTAAGTGCAAAAGCCAGGATTCAAATCCAGATAGTCGGAATTTAAAAGCATTTCTAAACATTATGTGTGCTTCCTCAAATATACTATAAAAAAGGAAGAGAAGGGATGCCTGGGTGGGGCAGTCGGTTAAGTGTCTGACTTTTGGTGTCAGCACAGGTCCTAATCTCAGGGTCATGAGATTGAGGCCCTTGTTGGACTCTGAGCTCCGCACAGAGTCTGCCTGAGATTCTCTCTCCCTCTGCCCCTCCCCCCAGCTTGTGTGCATGCTCGCTCTCTTAAATAAATAAATAAATCGTAAAAAAAAAAAAAAAAGGAAAACATGAAAACTCTTCTTAAAATATATCTATGCATTTGACAATTATGTATTCAGAACCTTCTGTCTTTCAAGCACCAGTCTAGGTGCCAAAATATGGCAGTGAACAGAATAGGCAGAGTACCAGCTTTCATCAAACTGGAACTAAAAAATTCAAACCCAGGCACAGAAAGATAATACTGCATGATCTCACTTGTATGCAGAATCTAACAGTTGAGCTCATCATAAGAGAGTATATTGGTGGTTGCCAGGCTTGAGGGATGGGGAAATAGATATTGGTCAGAGGGTACAAAGTTTCAGTTATGCAGGATGAATAAGGTCTGAGGATCTAATCTACAGCATGGTGACTATAGTTAATAATACTATTTTGTATACTTGAAATCGCTAAGAGAGTAGATCTTCAATGTTCTCATCATAAGGAAAAAAAACTATGTGAGGTGACAGGTATATTCATTAATTTAATTGTGGTAATCATTTCGAAATGTACACATCTATCGAAACACCACATTGAGTACCATAAATCTATACAATTTTTGTCAGTTATACTTCGGTAAAGCTGGAAACAAAAATTTTCAATTAATTTTTTTTAATTCAGTAGAAGAGATGGAAGATACAGTCAAGGAATTCTACCATTAGACTCAGTACAAATAATAGAGAAGGGGCACCTGGCTGACTCAGTCAGTAGAGCATGTGACCCTTGATGTCAGGTTGTGACTTTGAACCCCACATTGGGTATAAAAACTACTTAAAAATAAAATCATAAAAAATAACAGGAAAAAATTACAAGCAAAAAAATGGAGATAAATCTGATGAATATAGGAAGTTCCTTTTTCACTTACTAGGAATTACAGAGAGGGAACAAAGAAAACGAGAGGAGTAAGTTATCCTGGAAATAATACCAAGAATTGTCCTAAAGCTGAAGAGCATAGCCATCCAGACTGAAGGCTTCACCCTCACCCCCAGGGGCCAGCACAATAAGTGCAAAAAGACCCACACCAAAGCATACCTTCATGAAATCTCACACCAGGAACAAAGAGAGTGCCATATAATCATTTCACAAAATATAGATGTGCCAAATCATCATGTTGCATGTTGCAAACTTACATATGTTATACATCAATTATATCTCAGGAAAGCTCGAAATTAGAGAGAGAGAGAGCCATAAAAGCTGCCAGTGAGTAAAAACAAGTCAAAGACCAAAAATCGTATCAGTCTTACCAAAAGCTACAACGAGTGCTAGAATTCAGTAGAGTAAAGCCTTTAAAATTCCGAAGAAAAACTATTTGCAACCCAAAATTTTATAGCCAGGTAAGGTATCAACAGAATCTAAGGGTAGAAAAAGTCATCTTCATACAGGCAACGATGCAGAAAGTATCTCCCTCATATGTAGCCTTTCTAAGAAATTACTCAAAAATGTGCTCCAGTGAAATGGAAAAAAATTAAGAACATTGCACAAGATTCAGGAAGACATTCCCACTGGGGACAAGGAATACTCTTCTAAGAAGCTTGACATACATTGTGTAGACATTGGAGGAACCATGGCTTCAAGCTGGAAAGCAATACAATGAGATCCAAGTTTTAGAAAGAACACTCTGTCTTAAGTCTGAAGGTGGATTCTAAGACCAATCAGGAAGTTTTTGCACAGCTTACGTGAAATGTAATTCAGACCTAAAATAAGGTGATAGTAATGAGAACTGTGAGACTGTAGACAGCTACAGACATAAAAACAGCTAAACTAACATTTTATTAGAGGGCGTAGTTCAAATGCATCTTACTGTAGACATTCATGGCATAAATGTAGGGCAAGGGCAAGAGAGACTCCATGAGAATACAAGTCCCAGAAGATGGTGGAGAGAAAATAGTTCATAAACACCAGTAGGCTTGGAAGGAAGAATCACTCCATTTGGGATTTTTTGAGTGCAGAAGCAGTGCTACAACCATTTTCAAGTGTAAAGGAACTCCTACCTTCCTTTCTGATAGCAGCCAGACTTTCTGATTAAAATTGTAGATCTCTGCAAACAAGGTTAAATCCCAAAAAGGGGGGGCGGGGGGATTACCAAAGTAGTATGAGTGAAGCAGCCTGCATCAGGAAAGGGCAGCAGCTCAGAAGCAATTTAGGTTAACAGCAGACCTAATGGATTAGAGCTACATCAAGTGGCTCATGCCAACAGGGAGTGAGATTGCTCCAGATAGATTCCAATTTGGGCTACAAGTGGTCTTAGGCCCCTGAGATGATCCTGGAGGTGTAGGCAAGGGCCAGATCTTCAGGACATTAAAGGGCATGGTAGGAAGAGTAAATATCATTCATGGTACATTGGGAAGTCACTGAAAAGTTTAAGCAGGACAGCGACCTTACTCAACCCCTATGCTATGTCTGACTACTCTGACTGGTGTGTGGAGGATGCACTAGAAGGGAAGAAGGGTAGACAAGAAAGCTATTGCACCAAGAGATGATGTTAGCTTGGACTAGAGAGCTTACACTGGAGCTGCAATTACATGAATTTGGGATTTAGGGGAAGAGAGGTTTTTTTGGTGGTGGTGTTTTTTTTTCCTAGATTAAATGGAGGAGTTTGGGTGGGGATGGAAGATTAAAAGCTAAGTTTGGGATGGACCTGTTAAGTTGGAGTTGCCTATGAGGCATACAGGACGAGATGTCAAATAAGCTGTATTTGCCAGGTTCCTTGCTTCTGACTTGGGCTGAGAAAACCCCAAATTGGGCAAGAAAGGAATTGACATCCATTGAAAACTTACTACTTGAAGTTCTCATTGTGTTACAGGTGTCTCTATCATAAGTTTTACACACATTTTCCAACACTGCTTTCCTCCATGCCTGTCCAAGCACTCTCCCAATTCAGCTCCACCGGGACCCAACTGGAGCCCACCTGAGATATGCTTGTTACAGACACGCAGACAAACCGTGGAATTAGTTCCTCCCTCCCATACTCCTAATGAGTCCCTGGAGGATTACTGCACCTGCATCTGTGTTCAAAAAAGACTCCAGAGACCTGACGATAAGGGGTAGAGAAAAGTTCCTAGGACACTAAACCCAAACTCGAGCTCTAAATTACAGTTATGGCTCCACCCTTGGTTTGCTGAATCTTTTTGGATATAACATGCCTCCTTTTCTCTGTCTTAGTTATAATACCCACCTGCTTCATAAAAATGTTCTGAGAATTGTAGTGAGATTCTGAATTACCTTGAGAGCATCTGAATGCAGTTTCCTGGGCCCCACCATCAGAGATTCTAATCCAGTTGGTTTGGGGTGTGGCTCAGGAGTCTGCATTGCAGGTTATTCTGATGCTGGTCCAGGCACCATAAGAAACTGATTTACAGAGTGGTAAATGCCCAATTTTCACCAAATATCTGCCTCAGTGCTATCTATCCCCACCACTTCAATCATTATAGCAGTTTTAAAGGAAGGCCCAAAATTCTTTGACACTCCTCCCATTGTGAGATCGGTTATATGTCCCCTGCCTTTAAATCTACTAGTTCTATTGGGACACCCCAGATGCTTCCTCTCACAATGGCCCCTCTCAGAACTTGACTGCCATGATATGAGAAGCCCAAGCCCCATGGGGAAGCCACATTAATAGTCCCAACTGATCTGAGCTTTGAGTCATCTCAGCTCTGGCCCAGACATGCAAGTGAAGGAGTCTATGGATAATACCAGCCCTAGTCACTGACTTGCCCTAGTCAAGTCTTTCCAGCTGAGCCCTAGACATCACGGAGCAGAGAAAAGACATCCTTGCCATGCCCTGTTCAAATTCCTGACCCACAAAAGCTATGCTAATAATAAAAAGATTATCATTTGATGTCACTTAGTTTTGGGGTGTTTTGCCATTTAGTAACTGGGATGGCTCCTAAAGTGTTCTCTCAAGAAATATCTATTAAAATGCAAACACAGTACTTGGAAGGATAAACTCTTTCAGATGAACACACGCAATCAGTGTATGTAACAGACAGCAAAGCAGGGAAAATGAGCCAAGAGATGCTCTCTTGTTTCACTGACATGGAAGCATCACTGGATAAAGACACATAAGTTGCTTTCAGAAAGCTGAAGGCAGAAAGATGGCAACCCCTCAAAGACAGCAAAGCTAAAAGAGAGTATGCTGCATCAAAAGGACAGATGAGACAGGAGAGCAACATCTAGCTTCCTTGACTTCCCAATTGCATTTATGGCTGGCTCCAAAATCCCTCAGCTCTCAGCAACTATAGCAAAGTTGTTCATTTATGCCAATTTCCCAAACGTACTTGCTTAATGTTAAAAATTACCTGGGATCACATCGTAATAAGCGCAAAGGGTAATTCTTCCCACCAGGCAAGTTTGGGAAATGCTAAATTATACAATTTTTAAAGTACATACAAAACAGAATAGCAAATGTGACACCCTTCCCTGAGAATCACAGTTCTGTAGTGAGAATGCGCTTAATGTGAGAGCTTCATGCTTATAAAAAATGACTAGCAAATTCTAGCAGCCTTGAACCCTGAGAATGTAAATCCCAGCTAAGTCAAATTACAACGATATGGAGGAAGAAGCTGTAAATACTGGAAATTTCTTGATAATAAGATACTACTAATTATAGTAAACATTTTTAAATGTAATTATTAAAAAACTATAAAGCAGGGGTGCTTGGGTGGCTCAGTCAGTTAAGTGTCAGACTCTTGATTTCAGCTCAGGTCATGATCTCAGCGTTGTGAGATAGAGGCCCACATTGTCATTGGGCTCCACGCTCAGCAGAGAGTCTGCTTCTCCCCCTCTCCCTCTGCCCCTCCCACCTCTCTAAAATAAATAATCTTTTAAGAAATGTAAAACATTATAAAATACATTAAATATAAGAATATTTAGTGAATATTTTAATTGATAAAATATAAAATGTGAGATATTAGGTTAACTATTCATGGTTTTATTCAAGCGACTATTCAATGCAAGTAAAAGTGATGGAGCAAGACATATAATCTGGACTTTCTGGGATTAAGAACAGGAAATGCCACACTGCAATGTGAATTAATTCTGCTTTAGTAACTAACACTAATGTCTGTGTCCCCAGCTTCACTGCCCTCCCCGTTGTTTTTGGAATTGACTTGAATCTCATTTCTCAGATTAATAATCTAAATAATCTCGGATTATCACTATAAATATTGGAGTTTTCTTTCCATGAAATACATTTACAGCCTTCTAAAGAAACTCTGGGGAGGAGTTTGTTCTCAGTCGTGAATTCACCATGTAACTGGTACGATTCTCAAGTTCATTAGATTTCCATGATGCCTGTTTTGGTTCATATCAGTGAGCAGCTTATTAATCCTAAATCCGAGTCCCCAAAGAGACTGAGAGCAATTCAGGCCCCTTTAAGCCTGTTCAAATGTCTTTCTCTTGTCCCTGGAGACCCTTTAGTAGTTACATGGTGTAATTTTCTGGAGTAAAATTGTTAACTGTCTCTGATTCCAAGAGTTTGCATTTATTGCAATGAATAAAATAGTATGTCTGCTAAACTATTATTTGTACGAAAGCATACTAGAATTCCAAGTAATAAAAATGGGGAGTCCATTGTAACATATCAACTTGGAAGCCAAATATCCCTCCTTGGGCCAGTGGCAGTATCTAAAGAACTGAGTCTATGTTCAAGAGCAGAAAGGAGCAAGCCCCTATCAACCTCAGGCTCACTTGACCTTCTGGTCATGAAGTAGAAGGCTCTGGCTGCTCACCACTTCTGTGTTCTCTCCTTCCCAGGGACGTCTCTTACACCAGCGTCACTGCCCTGCCATCCAAAGGCCTGGAGAACCTGAAGGAACTGATAGCAAGAAACACGTGGACTCTAAAGAAGCTTCCACTTTCCTTGAGTTTCCTACACCTTACACGGGCTGACCTTTCTTATCCGAGCCACTGCTGTGCTTTTAAGAATCAGAAGAAAATCAGAGGGTAAATGGCAGGTGTCTGGAATAAGTGACAAGAGTAATTTCTGGGTTTGGGGAAAGTTTGTGGTTTGAAAGCTATGTGGAAAGAATTGAAGCATCCATAAGAAACATAAACTCCTAGGACACAATGCCCCTGCAGACTCAGTGATGAGAAGTAAGACCAATGTCACTGGATCACAGCAGGGAGCTGTGGGGATCGTGTAGAATCTTGTAGAGATTATACAACATAATCCCTATTCTCCAGACTCAACACATATTAGGTTCTGAAACACATATTAGATGCCACAACTATGAGGACAAACTTAGAAACACAAGCAATTAAGACTTTGCTAATGTCACAGCTTCCTGGTTACCTGTGTGTGGGCTTTGGACTCAGTTGGCTTTGTACCCAAGCTCTGCCACTTTCTAGCTGTGTTATTCCAGCCTACGTACTTAACTTCCCTGAGCCTCTGTGAATGGAGATTGTAATGTTATCATTCACAGAGGTTTTGAGAAGATTAAATGAGAAACTGAATAGAAAACACCTATCGTAAGGACCTAGAATATTTTAAATTCTCAATAAATATCAGCTGTGTTATGAATTATTTTATTATCAGGCTGCCTGCAAACTGCAAAGGAGAGACAGCCTTCTTCTCGCTGTGCTTTCTCTGTATCTTGTCTTCACGTATGCTTTTACTCTACTTTATTCCCCCCCTTGTGTCTCATGGAATCCCGTTGTCCTAACACCACCTTCATTTCTCATTTATTCACTTCTTCTCAGTGTCTATACAATATCTACTGGCTGACTTTCTGACTCATATTTGCAGTCAGAAATAAACTGGGATCTAGTTGTGGGGGCAGAAGCAAAAGGGAAAGTTAAATGGCTCTGCAAAGAAGCCGAGTAAGCACCTCACACCTGCAGAAAGCCTGAAGTGGGGTACAGGGGTGGTGATAGCAGGCTTGATACTGACACCATGTGGCCCTGGCTAGGAAAGGAGCAGGGATGGGTGGGAGGTCTAGAGTGGACCTCAAGGGCAGAGCCCAGATTTCTCATTAACCTCCAGAAAGTTTGGAATGTGCAGTCTATTGAGGATTTTAACCAGAGCACAATAGATAAATCAACATCTCAGCAGCTGAAGCAAGTTAAAGAATCCCTTGTGATGTCAGTATGGGGGGCTAGGGAAAAACTAAATCTCACTTCCATGAGCATCCCTACATCCTAGAGTACATTTATTCATTTGTTCAATAAATATTTATTAACCACCTACTATGTGCTTGGCACTGTCCTATCCCATAGCAATGAATAGGTTGGACAAGAGCACTCTTGCATTTTGTTTACATTCTAGTAGGGGAAGTCAGAAAATAAGCAGATAGGGACACCTGGGTGGCTTAGTCAGTTAAGCGGCTGCCTTCGGCTCCGATCATGATCCCAGGGTCCTGGGATCGAGTCCCACATTGGGCTCCTTGCTCAGCGGGGAGCCTGCTTCTCTCTCTGCCTCTGTCTGCTTGTGCTCTCTCTCTCTTTGAAAAATAAATAAATAAAATCTAAAAAAAAAAAAAAAAAGAAGATGCAGATATTACTATAAAAACCAGATATTACTATAAAAGAAATAAACATAAGGTAAGACAATTTATTTAGGGAGATCAGGGAAGGCCTCTCTGAGAAAGGGACACTTGAGTGGGGTGGGGTGGCTAATAGGAAATGATGTAGGAGAAACAGGCCCGATTAGATCATGTAGAAACTTGTCAAATCATGTAGATCTCAGTAAGTACTCCACATATTTTGCTAAAGCATTATGGGGACCATTAGGGGTTTCAGCAAGCAGTGACTTATTTCTGTACCTTGCAGAATCCTTGAGTCCTTAATGTGTAATGAGACCAGTATACGGAGCCTGCGTCAGAGAAAATCTGTGAATGCTTTGAATGGCCCCTTTGACCAGGAGTATGAAGAGTATTTGGGTGACAGCCATGCTGAGTACAAGGACAACTCTAAGTTCCAGGATACCCACAGCAACTCTCATTATTATGTCTTCCTTGAAGAACAAGATGAGATCCTCGGTTTTGGCCAAGAGCTAAAAAATCCACAGGAAGAGACCCTACAAGCCTTTGATAGCCATTATGACTACACTGTGTGTGGGGGCAGTGAAGACATGGTGTGTACTCCCAAGTCAGATGAGTTCAACCCCTGTGAAGACATAATGGGCTATAAGTTCCTGAGAATCGTGGTGTGGTTTGTGAGTCTGCTGGCTCTCCTGGGCAATGTCTTTGTCCTGATCATCCTCCTCACCAGCCACTATAAACTCACTGTCCCACGCTTTCTCATGTGCAACTTGGCCTTTGCAGATTTCTGCATGGGGATGTATCTGCTCCTCATTGCCTCCGTAGACCTCTACACTCATTCTGAGTACTACAACCACGCCATCGACTGGCAGACAGGCCCTGGATGTAACACCGCTGGTTTCTTCACCGTCTTTGCCAGTGAGTTGTCAGTGTATACACTGACAGTCATCACCCTGGAGCGCTGGTATGCCATTACCTTCGCCATGCGCCTGGACCGGAAGATCCGCCTCAGGCATGCGTATGCCATCATGGTTGGGGGCTGGGTTTGCTGCTTCCTGCTCGCCTTGCTCCCTTTGGTGGGAATAAGCAGCTATGCCAAAGTCAGCATCTGCCTGCCCATGGATACTGCGACACCTCTTTCCCTGGCGTATATTATCCTTGTTCTATTGCTCAACATAGTTGCCTTTATCATTGTTTGCTCCTGTTACGTGAAGATCTACATCACAGTCCGAAATCCCCAGTACAACCCGGGGGACAAAGACACCAAAATTGCCAAAAGGATGGCTGTGTTGATCTTCACTGACTTCATGTGCATGGCCCCAATCTCCTTCTATGCTTTGTCAGCACTGATGAACAAGCCTCTCATCACGGTTACCAACTCCAAAATCTTGCTGGTTCTCTTCTATCCACTTAACTCCTGTGCCAATCCATTTCTTTATGCTATTTTCACAAAGGCCTTCCAGAGGGATGTATTTATCTTGCTCAGCAAATTTGGCATCTGTAAACGCCAGGCCCAGGCATATCGGGGCCAGAGGGTTTCTCCAAAGAGCAGCACTGGCATTCAGGTCCAAAAAGTTACCCGGGACATGAGGCAAAGTCTCCCTAACATGCAGGATGACTATGAACTGCTTGAAAACTCCCATCTAACCCCAAATAAGCAGGGCCAAATCCCAAAAGAGTATAACCAAACAGTTTTGTAAGCTAACCCTATACTACTTGCAGTGGTAGGGGGACTTCTAAAAGGCTGGTTTGTCGAACATGTATTCCAAACCCATTACATACACAAGACAGCTGACCTAACCCTTGTGCAAGTGATGTTTCATGGGGCAAAAGTTCATCTCTGGAGAGAGGATAGCATTACCACCTAATCATTACCTCCCAGAAGGAAGAGAGGCTACCAGCACGTCTGAATCCCAGGTGATATCAAAATAACTGACGCTTTCTAGAAGACTTGCTCGATGCTAACTGCAGTGACAACATTGTGTAAGATGCTCTACAGATATCAACTGAAGCAGATCAACATGGAGCCTCTCACTTGTTGACAGCATTTCACACTAAAGATTCAGCAAATGGCAAATGCTATTAACTTAGTCAGTGACCACAGGATTAAATTAGCCCCATGTCCACCTTCGTGTTCCTGGATACAACCAAAGACAATGTGAATTCCTTGAAACTGAGAAGTCCAACAGGGTACATGCATGGAGTAGCTGTTCTAAGGTGAAGGAGGGGAAAGGCTTAGCTTTGAGTTGTTTTTTTCAGAGTCTGAAACTATTAATCATCTCTTCACAAGGATCTGCCTGATGTGACCCAACTATTATGTGTTTCCTAGAAAAAAAAAAAAAAAAAAAAACTGGCAAGATTTCACCTTATGTGGCTGAGCAAACTAAGAATTGTTCTTCTTGGCTAGTATCATGGCATAAAAGACGTGAACTCTAGAAATATTTCTAAGTAGCTGCAAGTGGGAATTATGAGCAGAGTACACTAAATCACCCATTGATTAATAAAGCAGGCTGGACACAAGGTAACTATTGGCCCTTGGGCAAATCACAGGGCCACTTCTAAGTCTAGAAATGAAAGAGCTTGATGGCCTCTTCCAGGTTTAAAACTCTATGTATATCCCTTTCCCTTAAAATGTTTCCATGACCAAAAAGAAAAGTGCTAAGAAAGAAGAGTCTGTTTTTCCTATCTTGTAAGACCACCACCTCTTTCTCTTTAGAGCCTAGACATATGACCCAGGAAATTTCTTCTTTGTTTCCTTTTTGGCTATGATGCCTGAACCATACTGGGCTAGATCTGAATCATTCATCAAATTACTAGATCTACACAGCTATAATTATTAGGCCAAAAAGAGATTGGTATTCATATAATAGAATAAAAGGTGGTTTTACAAATTTTCGTTCTTCAGTTACTACTTCACTGTGCAGATTAACTTAAAAACATTTAACTTGTCTTCAGGGATTAGTTTCTTTACTTACTTGTTTCCAACCCACAATATGTACTAAAGCTATCAAACACTCAAAGTAACACTAAAGCTATCAAGAGAAGTTTCTTCCCTCTGAAACTGCTAGCTCTTTCTAACCTATTGATCATTGGGCATAATCTCTATTCCCCAACAGTGGTCCCTTAATTAAAATGGTTAGGCTCAGTCTTCATCCATAGATGTGCTCTCCAGATTATCGGTCAAAACAGCCCCTTAATTTCATCCCAAACAGAGATGGCATTTGCTTCTCAGTGCTCATGAAACACACCAAGGATTCAAAGCTTTTGTTGTTTTAAGTCTGTAGAGTAGGGTTAGTGGGCCCAATGAGCCCCCAGAGATGGTCCACCTGACTCACTTAGGATATCCCCATAGCAATACCCATTTCTGATTATCACTGAGACTTGGACATCTTCGTAGAAATATTATACACACTTGAAATCATGGCGTATCCACCATTCACTCATCCATTCACTTGTGACTAATGAAACTAATGAAACTAAACAGTTGTGTTATTTTTTGACATGTGTTTCTCACCTGTGACATTTTGAAATAGTACATCCTGATAAATAATGTGTTTTATCTTGAGTAGTTGAAATAACACTTTGAAAACAGTCCTAGAAAAGTAAGTTCAACACAATTATTACTAAAATTTGCATTTACAACATGAAATAAATTTTCTTCCTATGAAATGATTGTGCTGAGTTCTATAGTAATGCTTTCATAATTTGTGAGCTTCTTTTAGGGTCCCCATTATCTGTGTTACAATTCAAGACAAGAAAAAAAACAATTGGCAAATTTGCTACTGAAATTCATATTAATAAATTGTTGGCTAACAATAACTTAAGTATAAAATTTCATCTTGATTATAAATGGTCTTTATATGAAAAACTTATTCGTGATGAATTGAGTTATGATCCACTGAGAGAAAATTATGATTAGTATTGACATTAGGAATTTAAGTAGTGCTCTAATAAAGATGATAAATCTATACTACTTGGTCAGAGTTTAATCTAGCAGCTTTCAACTATCCAAAGATAGACCCAAATCACTAAGGATAAATGGCCTTAAGCCAATCACATAGATGTCACAAAATTCATGCCCTAAAGTTTATACATGTTACCCAAAGGAGTGTCTCTCAAAACACCCTCAAAGTTTACTGATTCTTGCTTGTTGGATAATCTACTTTATATCAGAAGCAGCCAATTAGAAGAAAAGAGTGTAATTCAGAGCGGCACCGTGAGAGTGTCAATAAGGCAAAAATGAGGGCAAAAAATGAAAACTATAATCACAAGAATTCAAAACAATAACAGTTTGAGAAGAAATATTCTTAACTGCTTGGAGTTTTGTTGGGAAATGTATTGTAACACAACACAGTGATTCTTATCCCAAATACTAAGGGGACAAGAAAAATTGGGTAGCAATGCATTCTGTTTCAAAAGATAGAAAAGTTCCAGCTCAGAGGGTAAGCTGAGTCCTGGCACCTACCAAACTTCTTTCAAATTCCACTGAAATGACAGTGAAAAAGTATAAAATGGGACCAACCCAAAACTACTGTGAACAAGAGGAGTGACACCACCAACAGACCGAAGTCTCTGGTGGCTTTCTGAGAGATGGAAAGTCTATGGCCTGGAGTTGATGGATAATAGAGTGGAGAAGGCTGCAGCTGGAACACAGTGACTGGATAAGGCCACAGCTGTGGAGGCATGTGTTCTTCCCTGCAGAGTCCCAGAGAGACCCCGAAGCCTGAAAGTCACAGGACTGAGGGGCTAACTGGGGTAATGAATTGGAAATCTATCTCATAGACGTAGCCACCCCATCGTCTCTCACTATATCGGTTAAAACAACTGACACATTCAGTGTTTGCCCCAGGCTGAAATCAAGAAAGTGATCTTAAAAGAAATGAGTGATCGGTGTAGATGAGGCCAAGCTCCTAGTCTGGGGCATGGACAGACCCAGCCCACTTGCCTACTTCTGCCTTCCCATCATAAAGTGAAGCCTGGATGTTGACACAGGCATCACCATTAGCTCCCAGTCAAGGAAAGGCATCTTGGGGAAAATAAATATATACCATTAATCTGATTTTAACCATCCTTAACTTTCAATTCAAAAATATAAGTGAATCACAAGAATTACCAGACATTTGAGGAAAATGAACTCTACATCAGTAGCAAACACAAAAAGATCAAATTGAACAAATAGGACATTTCTCACTCCCTCTCCCCCTCCTTCCGTGCACTCTCTCTCTCTCCTTCTCTAAAATAAAGAAATAAATCTTTAAAAGAAAGAAAAGAAAAGAAACAGAGGTCTGTTTTCTAAGGCTATAACCTTAGAAAAATTTTCTAAGGTTATAAATTCAACCAATTGAAAAAGTTAAAATTAATACTAGCAAACAATTTTTTAAAGCTGGGAGTTAGCAGATAGCCTTGTCAACTGATTTCTTATTCTTCATTATATTCGGCCAAAAGTTATATTGTCTAAATATCTATACCCTAAAAAAAATGTACTTAAGTATGTAACAGAATTATGAAAATAACCACCAGAAGAATTAAAATAAAAAATTGACCAAAGTGGTTTTCTCTGGAGATTGAGACTAGGGATTGAATGGTGTTATACACCAAATTGCGTCTACCATCCTAACCCCCAGTGTGCCTGTATTTGGATACAGGGCCTTTATGGAGGTAATTAAGATTAAATGATGTCATAAGGGTAGGACCAAGTCCTTACGTGAAGAGGAAGAGCCACCCGAGATCTCTTTCATTCTCATGCACTCACAGAGAAAAGGTCACAAAAAGTCACAAAGGTCCACAGCCTCAGTGGTCCTCAGTGGCCACTGAGGAGAGCCTACACCAGAAACTAAATCTACAGGCACGTCAATCTTGGATTTCTAGATTCAGAACTTTGAGAAAGTAAATTTCTGTTATTTGGGCCACCAGTGTGGTATTTTGTTATGGCAGCCAGAGCAGACTAATACAGATGGAAAATTTTCAGTTGGTACTCTTCTGCACTGCTGATTTTTTTTTTTTAAAGATTTTATTTATTCATTCGTCAGAGAGAGAGAGAGAGCACAAGCAGGCAGAGTGGCAGGCAGAGGCAGAGGAAGAAGCAGGCTCCCTGCCGAGCAAGGAGCCCGATGTGGGACTCGATCCTAGGACCCTGGGATCATGACCTGAGCCGAAGGCAGCCGCTTAACCAACTGAGCCACCCAGGCGTCCCTGCACTGCTGATTTTTTTATCATATGCATACTTTTTTAAGACAGTGGAATGGAAATTATTATAATAGTATTATGCTTTAAGATAATTGACATTAAAAATGTGGCATTTAAAAAAGTTATAGAATGGGCAATTTTATCAGATATTTGCGTTAATATATCTTTAGAATGATCAGAGAGGGAGGCAGATAGCACATTGAAAGTGACTTGAACAATAATCTAGCTATTACAAAATTTACATTTTTAGGATGTGATAAATCCAAGCCAGTGAGTCTTAGAGTGCCTATTTGGTAGCTATATCTGGCAAGCTAAATACTAAGAAAAGTAAAACCCCTTTATAGTTTATTCTATTGGATGGCTTCATCACATTAAACCAGAATTTGCATTTCCTATAAATGCATTGCTGTTTAAGTTACTGTGGGAAAAGTAAGCAACTAATTGTTATCTGTCATATGAATTTAGTAGGTAAAAAGCTTTCAACAAAGTGCAGTAATCAAGATAGCATAAACAGCTTGGATTCTATCACCCATTTAGTATAATTTGGAGATCTATTTGGGGAATATTTAGCAATACTGTATTCATTTATTGAAGTATTTTTGGTGGAGGGGATTAGGAAGTTGATGGCAACTGCTGTTTGACAGCACAATAAAAAAGTTTAATTGTATGTCAGTAATGCGCCTCTCAGTCTTAAATGACAACATGGATCCTTGTAGCCCATTTGGGGGTAGTAGAGTCACAACTCACTATAGAAATAGCTCAGGCATGTAGAAACCACGTAATGATGTATTAATAATTCACCATAATAGGATTTAAACAAAGGATTCTTTTTTTTTTTCTTTCAGTGTTCCAAGATTCATTGTTTATGCACCACACCCAGAAAGGATTCTAATCATTAGGAAATTTACAATCGAAAACAGCATTATAGATCTGCCCCTCAGGCAGGAAATACTTTGACAAAAGCCTATTTATAACTTATTCTCATGACTGAATCTGAAGGACTAACCCCAGAGAGAGCTGCAAAAAAGTCTGAAAGAGCCTCAGTTCTCCAGGAGGCTTTTCAAGTTTCTCAGCAAGGGTCATGTTAAGTAGATGAGGTAAAAGTTTGAGAAAAACAAAACCATATCATCCCTATTTCTTTTTAGCAAGTCCCAGGTTTAAATTTTATTATATTGCACTTCAAATCTCTGGACATTGTGTGAAAGAGGCTTCTGGTATGAGAGTGGACAAATTTAGATATTGACAGACTAGAATTGTGGATCTGTGGGAATATGGGACTCCTAGGATTTGTTATTAATAACAAATAGGACCACTTCACTCTATTTGCTCTCAGATATTTCTTTGATTTCTCCAAGTGTTCCTTAAGCATTCTGACAGAAAAAGAACTAGGGAAAGTATTAATAGCTTCACCAAATGTTGGAGAAATGAGATACTCTGCCCAATTGATGCCATGTTCCAGATGAAAAAGGAGCTGCCTGACATCATACCTGTTTTCACCATCTGTGGGCCAACTCTGGAGAAAGGGAAAAAGTGAGCACACACCTCTGGCAGTCTCAGGTCTTCCCAGACATCCAAGTTGAGCCACTAGTGGAAGCAATACTGAAGGAAGTTGAAGTATTTCCTTCTGCTTCTTTAACTGACTATCCAAGCTGTATGGTCCTCATGAGTTCTCTCTAAACCCACTCCCCCTGCAGCCACACTCTATCTACTGTCTGGAAGTCCTTCAACCTACACCAACTCTTCCATCTATCCTGGTCCCAATACCCTCTCTCCAACCATTCATTCTGTTCTATCCCTGAGACCTAAAAATACCACTTCTATAACACTCATGCCATGATTAAAAGGGGGAAGGGGCCCCTGATGGTTGATGTGTCATCTGGGATATATTCAGAAACTTTTCAAAAATCATCATAAGCTGGTAATGGCAACAGTACAGGTATAGGAGTAGGAATGGTTAAATGGTTCATGGTTAGAGATGGTAATTATATAGAATGAAAATGAAACCTGTGGCTGGTGCTTCTTATTGTCTTCCCAGTTAGCGAAAAGGAAATGTAGGAGCTAATAATTTCATACTCACATAGCTGCCTCAGAAATTGTGTAGTACTGTCCACCATTTTCAGAGAAAGATTTTTAATTTTTTAATATACTAAAACGACCATCATAAAAATCAATGTTTGGAAAAAATGTCTGGAAGCATCTAATCCACCTATTTGCTTTAAGGTTTTATTAAATAAACCATCTCAAACATGCCTAAGACAATCCCCAGTTTTGTCTTATGTATTAAGAGATGTCCTAATTTAGATGATAATTAATTGAAAGACAAAACCCAACTTGTTTATACCAAGTCTGAGTTTAGGGAGAAACCAGCAGGCTGGAGAATCAGTAGATTATCTAATGTTGTTCTTCATTCCACGGAGAGGTTTGGAAACTTCTTTTGAAAAATCTCTGCTAAAACCTTATAACTATTTCTGACTTTGGCTTTCCAATTACAAAGCCTTCTGAAAGTTGCCAACTAAGTGTTAAATGGGAACATGGAAGTTGACAACAACTGATTTACTTCCTAGTCCCCTGTATTTCCTCTGATTGTGCTTCTTCTGAATTAACTAAGAAAGGGAGGACAAAGTGTACAAGTTGGTATTAGCCTTAACATACAGAAATATTTTTCAAGGGAAAAATCATCATTTATCTTGTTGATAATAAAATTACTGGTAAATAAGGCTAATGATGATAACTCTAAGGTCAGTGAAATGCTATCAAATGCCTCTATTATAGGAAAATTTAATAAAGAAGAAAATTAAGGCATCAGCTCAGCGTCTTCAACAGAACTGGGTCACACAATTTATCACCAAAGAAAAAATCCTCCTAAATTCTAAGGTGGCAAACAAAATTGTCAATTTAACATCAAAACCTTTTTATAGTGAGTTATTCTAATTAGATTATTTTTGTTATCTCTGTATATTATTTACCTTGTATAATTATGGACAGGATGCCCATGTTCTAATAAATGGAGTACAGATTTTCCTCTTTGAGGTATTGTAAAATAATAAAGTTATCATACTTTGGATTTTTCTCCTCTATTGTCATCCCCATCAGCATACAAACATGACATTGTTTTTCCTATGTTAAAAGAAAAAACCTCTAATTGACTCCACTTCTCCCCCATCATTTCTTTGGTTCCTCTGTCACAAAGCTAGAAAAAAATGAGTTGCCTTTACTCACTGCTGCAAATTGCTTTCCTCCTATTCCTTGTTAAACCCACTCTAACTAGGTTTTCAATCCCACAGCTGCATGAAAACTGATCTCCTTAAGGTCATCCATGAATCCACGTTGCTAAACCCAATGGTCAATTTTATGGTCTATTAGCAGTATATTGTTATAGCAGGATCTGGTATATTGTTCACTTCCTCCTCACTGATTCCCTTTCTTCCCTTTGCTTCCAGGAGACCACACGACTGGTTTTCCACTTAATTCACTGACTGCTCCTCTCTTTGCATCAACCTCTTAATATTGTGATAACCTAGGGTTCAGTTCTTTGGTTCTTTTCTCTTCTCTATCAATGCTTACTTCCTGGCTGATCTCACATAATCACAAGGTTTTAAATATTATCTATTTGTGATGATTCTTCAAAGAATATCTCCACACTGCATCTTTCTCCAAATTCCAAACTTGTACATACACTCTGCCTCCTCACCATCTTCACTTTGATATCTAATAGGCATCTCAAAGTCAACATGTCCAAACGAAACTTCTGATCTTCTCCCTAAAACCCACTTCACCTATAGCATTTCCTATCTCAGTTGATGCTAATACATCCTTCAAGATGAAAATCCTGAGATCTTCCTTGATTCCTCCCATTCTCTCATACGCCACATCCAAATCATCAGCAAGTCTTTTTGACTTAACTTCAAGATGCATTTAGAATAGGAGCACTTCTTACACCTTAACTGCTGTTGCCCTCCTCCTTGGATTACTAAAGGGTCTCCATTGTTCTCCTTTTATCCCTTTACAGTCTATTTAAGACTGTATTAAGACTGCCTACTGGCCAAATTGGTCCAACTTCCTGGTTTTGTACATCCTGAGAACAAAATTGGTTAAAGAAATCAAAAGGAGAAGAATATTTTGAAGCAATATGAAAATTATATGCAACTCAAATTTTGGTCTCTATAAATAAAGATTTAATGGAACACAGCCATGCTCATTCATGTGTATGGGCAGACATATGCTACAACAGCAGAGTTGAGTAGTTGTGAGAGAAACTATATAGCCCACATAGCCTAAAATATTTACTCTCTGGCTCTTTACAGAACAGTCTGCCAACCTGTGGTGTATCAGGAAAAACAGATCAGGAAAAAGTGGTCCTTTTAAAACTTCAGTCAGATCAGGTCATTCCTCTGCAGTCTCTTAAGTGGCTCTCCAGTTCTCTCAGAGCAAAAGCCAAAGTCCATAGGATTTGGCCCCAGTTGTCTCACTGCTTTCATTTCCTACAGTCCTCCTTGTTGACATTGTTCCAACTACTCTGCCTTCCTGCTATTCCTTGATCACACCAACAGACGCCCTAACCAGACCCTTGGCATTTACTCATCATTGTCTGAAACAATTTTGCCTGAAATAACTCTATGAATAAATCCTTTGCCTCCATCAAGCCTTTGCCTAAATGGTACCTTTTTACTGAATCCTGTCCTGACTATTCTACTTAGAATTATAACTAGTTCCACGCTGCTCTATTTTTTTTCTGTTGCACTTACCAGCTCTTAGCAGACTATAAAATTTATTTATTTATCATGTTATAATAAACATAATAGAACATAAGCTCCATAATAACAAATATTTTTGTTGGTTTCTATCCACTGATATATCCCAAGAGCCTAGACCAATACCAAGCACATTATAGATGTTCAATAAATATTTGATGGTTTGACTTCTTGCACTGTTGTTGGGAATGCAAACTGGTACAGACAATATGGAGGCTCCTCAAAAAGTTAAAAATAGAACTACCCTATGATCCAGCAATTGTACTAACACATATTTACCCAAAGAATACAAAAATACTAATTCAAAGGATTACATGCACCCCAGTGTTTATAGCAGCAGTATCTACAATAGCCAAATTATGAACACAGCCCAAACGTCCATCAATTGACGCATGGGTAAAGAAGTGAATGGAATATTACTCAGCCATAAAAAAGAATGAAATCTTGTCTTTTGCAATGACATGGCTGGAGCTAGAGAGTATTATGCTAAGCGAAATAAGTCAGTCAAAGAAAGACAAATACCGTAGGATTTCACGCATGTGTGGAACTTGAGAAACAAAACAAATGAGCAAAGGGAAAAAGAGAGAAAGAGGCAAATCAAGAAACAGACTCTTAAGTATAGAGAACAAACTATAAAAATTTAAGGCAGAAGATCTTTTTCCAAAGAAGACACACAGATAGCCAACAGACACATGAAAAGAAGCTCAATATCACTAATCATAGAGAAATGTAAATCAAAACCATAATGACATATTGTCTTATACCAGTCACAATGGCTAGTATCAAAAAAGATAAAAATAGTAAGTATTGACAAGGATATGGAGAAACAGGAACCCTTGTGTGTAACTGGAGGGAATGTAAATTCGTGCAGACACTATGGAAAACAGTACATAGAATCCTCAAAAAATTAAAAATAGAAACACCATATGATCAGTAGTATTTTCCCAAAGAAAATGAAAACGTTAATTTGAAAAGATATGTGCACATCTGTGTTTATTACAACATTATTTACAATAGCCAGGGTATGGAAGCAACCCAAGTGTCAGTGTCAGTCGATAAATGAATGGATAAAGAAGATGTGGAATATTAGCCATAAAAAAGAAAGAAAACTTGCCATTTGTGATAGTATGGATGGACCTAGAGGGTATTATGCTAAATGAAATAAGTCAGAGAAAGACAAATACTATATGATTTCACCTAAATGTGGAATCTAAAAAAACAAAAAACAAAAACAAAACTCTTTTTTAAAAAACTCCTTTTTAAGATTTTTTAATTTATTTATTTGAGAGAGAGTGAGAGAGAGCACAAGCAAGAGGGGAGAAGGAGAGAGAGAGAGGGAAACAGACTCCCTGCTGATCAGGGAGCCTGGTACAGGGCTTGATCCCAGGACCCAGAGATCATGATCTGACCTAAGGCAGATGTTTAACAGACTGAGCCACCCAGGAGCACCCCAAAAAACAGACTCTTAAATACAGAATAAACTGGTGGTTGGCAGAGGGGAGGTTGGTGAAATAGAAGAAAGGTACAAGCTCCCATTTAGAAAATGAATAAGTGATAGAGATGAAAAGTATACCACAGGGAATATAGTCAATAACATTGTATGGTAACAGGCAATGACTACACCGATCATGTGGAGCATTGAATAATGTATAGAATTGTCAAATTAATATGTTGTACATCTGAAACCAGTATAACATTATTCTAGTGTATAATAGTATAACATATACTAGTGTATGTTAATCACACTTCAAAAAAAAATAAAAATAAAATAAAAAATAAATAAAAATAAAATATAAAATAAAATAAAAATAAAAATAAAAATAAAATAAAAATAAAATAAAAATAAAAAAAATAAAAGCCAATTTGTCCTTATGGCACAGTTCAATTTGAAAACCAAGTTTTCTTCAGAAATACTTGATCCATATTAAAAGTTCCTGAAATTTACAGTTGAAAAAAAAAGATCTGCATACCCAAGTTGCTCTAAACAAACAAAATTTTTCATAACCAAACAGTATTGGTATTTAATTTGAAATTCAATTAGAGTAGCCAGCCCCCACCCCCACTTTAACCAAAGTTCACTTACCCACAGACCTGCAGTCCAAAAACAGATCCTTCCCCTGACATATTGTCAGAAGGTCAATAATAGCCTAATGCTACATCACAACACATCATTCGCCTCTCTTCATCTCCTCACATAGGTCTTTTATCATCTCACATTATCACAAAAAGAAGGGTAAGTACAGTACAATAAGATATTTTGAAAGAGAGAGACCACATTCACATAACTTTTATTACAGTATATTGTTATAATTGTTCTATAATTAGTTATTGTTGTTATCCCTTACTGTGCCTAATTTATAACTTAAGTTTTATCATAGGTATGTATGTATGTATGTATGTGTAGGAAAAACATAGTATACATAGGGTTTGGTACTATCCATGGTTTCAGGTATCCATTAGGGGTCTTGGAATGTATCCTCTATGAATAAGGGGGAATTATTCTAATTAAAACTTAAAATTCCATTTTTTAGTCATACTAGCCACATTTCAACTGTGCAATGGCCACATGTGGCTAACGGCTATTATATTAGACAGCATAGATTTAAAGCAGCTTCCCTAAGGATTAAGTAGTTCAATATCGAGGCACATTTGCAACACATTTCAGACATATTAGATATGCAGTTCTGCCTCAGGACTGCTAACACCATCTGCAGAAGATACTCTTCCTCCTAGGGCTCTCTCATGAATTATCACTGACCTCAGGCAGGGCCTGGTCCTCCTGTAGCATTTGATCCAGTCATAGTCATATGACTCTTCCCTTATTCCTCCATAGCACAGAGCACACTCAGGGCCCCACGATGGGCATTTCTACAAATTAGAAAAAAGCACCCTTGTTCTGATGGACATTGCCCAGCACTGGGGTGTGACAGCAGCCAGCTGATACCAGGAATATTTAATTAAGGCTTTATTAAAAACTCATGGGATAAGAGAAATAAAGAAGTAACGTGACTCGATAATCAACCTGCTTACTCGTGTTTAACTCAACTTGGGGCCCACAAGGAGGCTTACTACCTCTTTACCTTGCTAGACACCTTTCTAGCTCTCCCACCAGTCACTCTGTTCTTGTGATCCTTTTAGCTGGGTCTGGTTCTATTGGTTGGCTCTTCCATAGGTAGCTTGACCTTCTATGAAAGCTATACTTGCATATCAAATACTATATTTCCATCCTCCCATCTTACTCTGAGCTTTAGGATCTATCTTGATAATATCCAAGATTTCTGGAAGTTGGCCCATGTCTATGTCTTCTTTCTCGAAGCTTCTGCTCCTACTTCTGCATCTGGTCCACCCAGTAGCTGGGCTTATCCCATTAATCCAACAACATAGTCCAGAGTATCAACATCCTTATCAAAATCAATCCCTTGCCTGCCAAGGTTGGCAATAGAGAAGGCAAGGAGAGGAAAAACAGAAGTTGAAGCTTTAAAGTTCAGGTACCTTCTCTTTGTGGAAGGTCCTGCTCCTTGGCCAACTTAAATCTAGGCTTGATTACATTAGAGAATTGACAGAGAATTTTAGTTTTCACTTCATATAAAGTAAGTATAGGAAGGTCTCCCATGAGTCAAATGCATACGCTCTCACTGGGGTTAACGGGCCCTAGTTACATGCCTTATTTGTATACATCTACATTCTCACCTGTGTCCTGGGTATGTCCAGCTGCTGGACAAATGCACTCTTTAATAGCAGCCCAAAATGGATCCGGCAGATGCAGCCTCAGAGTCAAAATGTGGCAAGGGATGAACTCTTTTCCAAATGTGGGTGAGGTTAACATGACCTAATACCAAAGCTCCTCTGTTCCTTGCCAAATATGAATGAGCTTTTTGTGAGTAATAAAAAAGAAAACCTTAATGAGACATACCTGCGTCACTAGGTGTGCTTTCTACAGACACTCAGCTAGTCTGTCAGGTCAGTGGTGAGGTCAAGAACTTGACACATTGAAGGGCTATCATCAACCAATGGAACAAAAAGGGAAGGAGAAGAAGGAGGAAGAAAGTTAAGTAGCTTTGAGCTGAGACATGAGGCACAGTTTCCTACTTGGAGCTACTTGAAAATACGTTTCTCCCCTCCGCTCTTGCCAGAGAATCAGGGCCTGGCCAGGTCTTCACAGTTGACTGGTATCACATACCAAATCCTCACCTGGAGAGCATGCTCTCCCTCTGAAGGCTGCACAGCTGGAACACAAGGAAGGCACGTCCCCTCAGCTGTCCCCAGGTGTGACTGACAGACATGTCTCCTGTGTCCCTTACCCTTAGATGTCATTCTCTCAGCCAGCATATTATGATAATGACTACTTGCTCTGCTGCTGATTCATACACTGGGGAATACAAAACCACAGCCACTGTGTGGGCCTGAAACTCGGCTCAGCTTCTCGACCTTTTCACCTTCCTCTGTAATATAGGCCATGAGTTAGATACAAAACATGTTAGCATGGCCCCACTGGTACCAGAAAATGCCAAATTAAGGATCTTTCCCACATTCCTTGACCTTTCAGCATCTTCTTGTTTTAGTTAAAACTCCAAGATTGCTTGTCCCATTTGCTAATGATGGTAGATTGCATCACTCTCCCTTCTCCTCTTCCTCCTGCAGCGAACCACTGAACCACTCAGGTGGTTTGAAAACAACTTCCTTTCTTTAGAGGGTGGGGCACTGGAATCCAGACAATCTGACCCCAAGTTACCTTGTGACCTGTCAGGAGGCAAGTTGTTCTAAGAAAAGAATCACAGGAGATTGGGATGTTTCTTGCAACCTGATAATTCACATCTTGCATGTTGAGCATTAGACATTCATAGGACTGCCTCTCCCCAAATCTCCCACAAGAATCAGACTGTATTCCTTAGCTGAAGCCAAACCCCTTTACATACCCCTCTTTCCCCTTATCTATATGCTGAACTCCTGTGCCCAACTGTTGTCAAATCCAAAGCAATACTATTCCAGCAAGTGCTATTAACGAGAGTGGGCAAACTCGAAGAGCTGCTCTACCCCTACTTTGCTGGATAGGTTTCCTATCCAGCAAATTTCCTACAAATCATGAAATTTGCAAGCAAAAGCGCTTAGTACTGGTCAACATCGAAGCACACTCCCCAAGCCACAGGGAGGCTTATGGCGACAAACACCAGAAAGTATCAATGATTAGCTTCTGTTGAAGAATGTGATGTTTTTAAATATAGAATTGAAGATGACGTATATTTATAAGTAAATTCAATTTCTACGACAAAATGTTGACAAACTTCTTCAATTAAAGTAATGCAATATTTCTATTCTATTCGTCACATAAAATAAGAAGCAAGCTACATATTGAAACAATGAGTTATTCAAACACGTAAATGAAATACTGTTTAGGTTATAGGTTTCATGCCAATAGCTATTAGGAAATAATAGAATATAATTAACTTGGAAAAAATATGATGACTACATATTTTAATTATCCCTGTTATCTTTTTCATACTTGCACACATAATTAGCTATCTTACAGCAAGCCCCAAGACATATACTCACCACCTTCCCTACATCCCGGGCACACACTTGCATACACATCTCCCAACCCTCCTTTCAATGACTGAAATCCGGCCAATGGCATATAGATGGGGGCAAGGAGTGACACATCCAGGACACCTCCCACACAATCTTCCTATGCTCTCTACCTTCCTTCTCTGTTAGACCAATGCAAAGGATCTTGGGAAGAGGGAGAGAGTAACATCCCAGGGAAAGACAAAACCACTCCATGGGAGGAGATTATTTTCCTGAATCACTGTATGGAGCAGAGCCACCCCTACCAACTGTACTGTGACATGCAGAAATAAACCTTCACTGAGTTAAGCCCCTGAAATCTTGGGAGTTTAAGGAACATTACATAAGTTCACCTTCCCTGACTAATTTACGTTCTTATACTGTATTCTTATCCCTTTACTTCAGAAACTGAGCAAGTAGGAAAAACATATATTTATTTTTTCCATAGTCAGAATGTATTTGAACTGTTTGTCGATGTTACTAGAGTTCCTTTCATGTCAAAACAATCTGACAGCACATAAATAATAAGAAATTGTGCAATCATCTTTTACGCAGCCCTTTCAACAACCATGTTGACTCGTGATGCTAAATTTAGAGTAAAATGCATAGAATCCAAATATAAGGAGTTGGAAAAAATCTTTTTAATAGTGTTAGATACCACTATTAATCATCCTATAAAGGTCATTTAATGGAAAAGTAAATTTTTTCCTTAATATACATTACTGTCAACAAATACCTACAAATTACACAAGAAATATGTCACTGTTACTGCTCCAATGCCTAGGACAAAGGACTTTCAAAAAACGTTTTCCTAAAAGGAATAATTTTGGCATTTTTTTTGACATGTGTGGTAATGCTATATGACCAGTAAAACCATGCAAAGTATCTGGACTAAATCAAGGATCGGTATGTGTCCAGACTGAACACAAGTCAAAATGCTTAAGAGGGAGGAACATACCCTTCATCCCTGGTACATCTCCACCTGTCCAAGGTAAAATATCAAAACTGGAATAACCAAAATGTACATTTTCCCAGTAGAATCAACTTAGGAGGTTAACAATAGTGACATCCAAAAAAAAAAAAAATTCTTTTTTTTTTTTTTCAAAAAAATATTCTTGACACCACTATTTTGTTATCTTTGAATTTTTGTTCCATATTTATACATAAGAAAGGTTTATTGGGCTATCACCTCTGAGGAGAGACAACTAAACTGAGATCAAACCTAAAATTTGTCCTCATCTATATAGAGGAACTCCACTGTCTACAGTTCACAGAGTAATTGAATTTTGGTCTAATTATACTTTTCTTTTTCTTTTAAAAGTTCCTACATGAATGTTTTTCTCATGGTTAATATTTAGATTCGTCCATCTGCACCAATTTTCTCACTCTCCATCCTCTTCCCTAGCCCCCCGCCATAATCCTTCCACAATCTTTTTTCCTGAAATTCATTATTTAGTAGCTTTTTTCATGCTGGGCCTTAATAAATAGCAATCACTTTCCTTTTTTATCTAAGCTTATCTTTATCTCTTCCACATTCAATAATAGCTTCAGCTGGCTAGAGGCTTAGAGGTTGAAATATCCCCTCTGAGCAGAGTACTAACTAGATCATCACTCTTATTTCTGAGGATGAATCTGCTCTTAAAAGGTAAGTAGCCGGTCTCTAAGGTCAGCCTGGGTTCAAGCTTGGCTTCACGTGCTGTGTGGCTTTGAGCAAGTACACGATCTTTCTGACCCAGTTTCCCCATCTGTAAACTGGGGAGCATACTGCTTTGAGTTATTTAAGATTCATATATGACCCGTGTCTAGAACATAAAAAGCATTTGGCATCATTTTTATTAATCTTGCCTAGGACTAGACATCTTCTTGAATCTGTGAATTGTTCTTACATTATTTCTAGCAAAGTCTTGGTGAATATCTCTTCAAATATTGCCTTTCCTTCACCCTTTCCTATGAGAACTCCTGATAAATGTATGCTAGGCTTTCTGGCTTTCTCACTACCATTTCCATGTCTAGCAACCTCTCCTGCTTTTATTTATTTATTTATTTATTTATTTATTTATTTATTTATTTATTTAGGGGGAGGTGGAGGGGCAGAGGGAGAGAATCTTAAGCAGGCTCCATGCCCAGCAGTGGTGCCTAATCATGACCTGAGCTGAAATCAAGAGTTGGATACTTAACTGACGGTGCCACCCCGACGCCCCCCTCTCCTGCTTTTAATATCTTTACTTCTGTGTGCCATGTTTTATGTAATTTCCTTACGACTGCTTTCCCAGTTCACTAATAATCTTTTCAGTTATGACTAATCTGCTGTTCAACTTTTTTGTTGTTAATTTTAAAGATATAAATTTTCAGGTCTATCAATTCTAGTTGCTTTATTTTCAGATACGCCTGCTCTTTTTCATAGTATTCAGTTATTTTCTGGTGAGTATAGGACTTCATATATCTATTTAGTCACTTTAGTCACATATTATAGTCTTTTTGATATTATTTTTATCTTAAATTTTATTTTTTTAAGATTTTATTTATTTATTTGACAGAGAGAGAGAGAGAGCACAAGCAGGAGGAGTGGCAGGCAGAGGGAGAAGGAGAAGCAGACTCCCTGCTAAGCAAGGAGTCTGATGCAGGGCTGGATTGGACCTGAACTGAAGGCAGACACTTAACTGACTGAGCCACCCAGGTGCCCCTATCTTGAATTTTAGAGTATTAATCCTCTTGTCTGCAATACCTTCTGGTTTTCTCTCAACAGTGAACTGGTTCCTCTTATAATTTTTCATTCTTCCCTGTGTGCAACTCTTTAGCCAGGTTTGGCTTTTTCCATGTACCCCGAGTGGTGGCAACATTGTGGACAGAAATTTTGCATTGCTTTTGCTGTGGACTCCATTTATTTCCGGAATCAATTTTTATATTATATTTTTTGGCTTCAAGATTCTTGAGTCAATGCCTAATGCTCAGAACCTTGAGTTTTCATGAGAGGCTTTTTGTCTCACCAGAGCCCTGGGCAGATAGATGCATGCTTTCTTGAAAGGTAATACAGGATACAGATTAAAAGCACCAACACTAAATACTTTTAGGGTTTTAATCTTCACTTGACTTCGTAATTAGCATTGAACCTCAGACATGTTCTAAAGAAAAAAAAAAAAAAAGACAAAAAACCCTGTGACAATTTCCCTGTCTAGGGTCCTTCAGTGAAAGGGAATTAGAAAAACTCCACATACTGGGATGTCTGAGTGGCTCAGTCAGTTAAGTGTCCAACTCTTGATTTTGGGTCAGGTCATGATCTCAGGGTCGTGAGATTGAGCCCCACATTGACCTCTGCACTGAGCATGGATCCCGCTTAAGAGTCTCTCTGTCCCTCTCCCTCTACCCGTCTATCCCCCACCCAAAAAATCACTCCACATAACAGCACAGCAATATGGTGATCACAACTAACACACAGCACATAGTATGTGCCCTGCACTGTTCTAAATGTTTTACCTACATTACCTCATTTAATCCTTATAGCAACCTTACCAGGTAGGCAATATTATTAATTTCATTTTACAGATAGGAAAACTAAATCACAGGGAGATTTTGTTTTACAATATGAACTACCTCAGGCATATTGTTTCACACTCAGTTCTGTATATAACCTTTTTCCTTCTTGTGTGCCCAAAAGGCTTGGTGGAATGGTTGGGGTAAGGGATGAGGAGCGGGGAGTGGGGAATGCAGCTCACACCAGCACAGTCGGCAATGCTGCCAGAATCCAAAGTCTGCAATCAAATTCTTAATACTCTTTCCATTCAAAGCCATTGATAGAAAAGTCTCATTTTCCAATAACGAAAGTTCCTTCTGAAGTCATTTCTTCCCTAATGCCACTTGAGGGAGTGCTTTAATTTTCTAAAAGCTCACAGACAACCTATGGCCATTTCCAGAGCACATGACTCCTCTGAGCTGAAAGTGCTTCTAGTCTGTAGGACATGTGCAAAAACTACCTAAGTCACCTCTGAAAGCCCTGGCCTCTTCCCCAAAATCACCTATCTTAATCCTTAAACAAAAATAATCTTCCTAGGTTCACTAGAATCATTTCATATAATGGAAGAAAAATACTGCAATATATTTCTCAAAAATATTTTCCTTAAAAGTTCAAAGAAGTGAGTCAAGCTAGAGACTTTTTCTGATACAACCAGCTTTTTATTGTCCACTGCGCATAGGAAGAAATAAAGAAGATTATTGGAAAGAAAAAACAATACAAATAAAACTTAACCATCTAGAATTTAAACTGGTGAAATTTCAATACTGCTCAAAACATGCTATGATTTTCTAAACCATTTCTCTGGCAGATGCAAAACTATAGTGGGTAGAATCATCTGTGAAATTAGTCCGTGATGCCCCTCCATTCTCCCATCCCAAGCTCCTGGTGACAGAAGTTCAAGGCAGCAGAAGTGGGGTGGGATGGAGTCTCACAGTTGGCCCTCCACTGAGAATCAGTGACCAGATCAGAGCTCAAACCTGTGACCTGCTGTATTGAGGTCACTCAAACCCTCTTCATTTGTAAAATGAGGGACAACTGAAGTGTTGGCCAGCCACCTGATGATACCCCAACTCTCCCATCTTATAGGTCACCATTTATTTAATATTTAAATTAAAATGGTGTAAGCTCCCATTCAAACACAGAGAAGAAAGCAGCATGCAGGCTCCCACCCTGAATAGTTCTGGAGACACCCAAGAGTATCCATTTTTCTGGGTGACCTTCTGCTCAGATTCCCTGAGCCCCTGAATCTTCAACTCCACTCACATCTTGCCTCCTGAAGTTTAATCTTCCCTTCACTCTCAGTAGCCCAACAAATAAAGCAACCCCTTTTTCCTTTGATTCCCCAAACCCACCATGATGACAAGCCTTTTTAATGTATCAAACCATTTTTTGAAGGCTTATGAGTAAAAGGGATGTGGTGATGGGGATGAGGGAATGCCTCACATCACAGAATCATACCCTCATAAGCCTTAAATTTGAACTATAGACACTGCTGTTCTCAAAAGTCCCTCCACCATCCTCGATTATGGAAACTTGTCCCTGGCTGTTTTTCTCCTCAGGGATCTCCATGTAGCTCAGGACTAGCCCTCTCTACTTCTCTTCCTTCTTCTCCAACCAACCTTTAGTTGGTTGATAAGACCCACAATGTCTTATCATTTTTCATACAGCAATTCTTCACTCCTTACCCTAAAGTTTCTTCAGCCTACTTGTTAACATGGGAAACTCAGTAAGGTGATTCGAAAATTAATTAATTAATAATAAATTATTTTTCTATTTTTCCCTATTCCCTAGCCTCAACCCCAAACACATTCCTGGAAGTGGCTAAATTTGCACATCAATGTCTTTTTTTTTTTTTTTTTGCACATCAATGTCTTTAAGGAGAAGGGAGCAGTATAAAGACACATCCTTCCTCTTAAATGAATTATGCCCCTTCCTCCTGTTATCTCCTGTGAAGAACCAGAGAGTCGACTTTTTTGTTTTAAATAGCAATGTTTCCCTTCCCACTGCAAGGAGTAATATCCATTCTCCAGTGGACATGAGGATGACACATGTGAACGAACATATCCAAACTGCCAGGCCTGTACTGAGTGTAAGGGCATTGTGGTTGCTATGACTTTTTGACTGGTATTATTTCCAACCCTTCCCTTTTGGAAATACACAGTAATCTTAAAAAAAAAAAAAAAAAAAAGGAAATAAATCATACTACCCCCTGCTTTCAACTCCCCAGTAGACTCCCACTGCACTGAGAATATAATCCAGCATCTTTATCACCAGGGCCTACAGTCCTACTTCCTAGCCCTTCCATATACTTCTACCTCATCTCCTAGAACTCTTCCTCTTATTTACCACACTCCAGGTATATGGGCCTTCCTTCAATGCTTTCATTCAAGACACACATATTGAGCGTCTACTGGGTCCCAGGTGACATTTTAGATACTTGAGGTATACCAGTGAATAGAAAACACTTTCTTACCCAGAAGATATTGTAGCTGCTATTTCCTCTTCCTAGAACATGTTTACTCCAGAGCTTGGCAAGGTCCAGCTCCTCCTCATCCTTTGTGTCTCAGCTCAAATGTTACCTCCTCCAAGAAGACTTCCCCAAGCACACTTTGGAGTGGTGTCCACTCCCCTGATCATTGTGTATTTCATCATCCTTCTTTGGTTTCAATTGTACTTATTATTTTCCAATACTAATTGTTCACTTCCTTACCTATGTATTTAATTTTTAAATTTTACTTATTAGTCATCTGTCTTTCCCAGTTAGAAGGTAAGCTCCAGTGAGAGCAAGGACTCAGTCTGTTACACTTCCTGTTGTATCCCCAGCCCTATTGTAGTCACTCAATAAACTGTATACACTGAACGAGTGAACGAATGGAGGGATGAATAAATGAAAGAAACTGTATCTACTTTTGCTTGAGGATACTTTTCCTGCTCCATGTGGTCCTTATTGAGTTGTCAATAGTGGTACAGCCCTGCCATCCCTGGGTAGAGGTGGACATATGACCCAGCTTGGGTCAATTATGGACCTGCATTCTTTTGGATATGGTGGTTAGTCCAAGCCAGGCCAACTGGTGCATTTTTCCAAAATTGTCAAAATAGGGAGTTAAGAGGGATATATAAACTTTAAGGATATATTTCTAAAGCTACTAGTGGCCACCATCTTCCTTTGACATAGAGTCTGTCAAGTCTGACCAGAATGAGATTAAAATTTAAGGTGAAACTGACCAAGAGATAGAGCCAGAGAGAAAGCCACCTTAATAACATTAATTGAGCCTGTGTTTCTAATCCTGCTTAAAGTCTAATATCCCAAGTCATTAAGTTTCTGTTTTTGCTTAAGCCAGCATGAGTTGGATTTTTGTACCATGCAACTGAAAATGTCCTGATCATGAGCTGGTACTTAAATAGGTAACTCCCAAGCCCCTCTGCTCCCCTTTTCCAAATGAAACAGTCAAGCACAGAAGCCTCAAGCAATAGCCATGGCATATGGCCCTGCCATACTTGAGTGCTGTTTGAAACCTGGGGTTAAGAAAGGCAGGCACAAGTCTACTCCTGCAATTCAGAGAAGCTGCAAGCTGCAAGCTGCTTGAGAGGTCACCCAATTTTCCCTTCCCCTCACTACTCAGTAAGCAACAAGGAGGAAGGTTTATGGTCAATGGAGTATGACTTTTTTCTCCCACTCCAGACCCGCTCTGAAAAGCATCCTTTGCCCCGGGTCTGGCCATCAATGGCATTGGCAATGGTTATTTTCCTCTCTCGTTTCCCCCAACCGCATCCCCTTTCCCAGCGGCCAGATAAGAGGCAAACCAAAGTCTTACACCTAAGAGCAGAGCATGGCTGGCTTATTTATTCTACTCTGTGAAAGACAAAAGCAATGATACCAGTTGGGCTGATTATGCCTGGATAGTTGCAAAAGATCTTTCCTGCTAAAACCAGAGCCTGAGCAATTCACACTGGATGCTTTAAATCTCATCAAAAAACCCAAAGCAAAAAGCAGCAAAAATCAGACAATAGAAATGAGGCAAGGCCCTGATCTTGCTATGCTTAGCCCTTGACTGAGCCTCCTGACTTTTCAATCTAATTCTCCCTTTCCTTTTCTTTTCTTTTTTTAAGATTACTTATCTATTTGACAGAGAGAGAGAGAGAAAGAGAGAGAGAGAGAGAGAGAGAGCGCAACCACAAGCAGGGAGAGTGGAAGAGAGAGAAGCAGGCTTCCCACTGAGCTGGGACCCCAATGTGGGCCTCAATCTCAGAACTTCCCTTCACCCGCCAAGATCTAGGGGCAAGAAAACACTGAAATAAAGGAGCTTCTAAGGTTTACTAAATTCTCTGAACCACACAGTAAAAAGAGACAATGAAGAACCAGATTTGCCTTGGCCTGTGACTAGTAGGGAGACGCCTGAACTATTTCTTGGCTATGCTCTCTGCACAGAACCCAATGTGCATACAGCGTTTAATATTCCTACTAATGGCTAGCTGTAGCAGGTTGTGTAAATGTGACCTTATTTGGAAAAAAGATCTTTGCAGGTATAATTTAAATTAAGGGTCTCGAGATGAGATTACCCTAGATTACCCAAGTGGGCCTTAAATTCAGTGATGAATGTCTTTATAAGAGTGAGGCACAGGGACACCTGGGTGGCTCGGTCTGTTAGAGGGCCAGCTCTTGATTTTGGTTCAAGTCATGATCTCAGGGTCCTGCAAGTGGGCTCTGTGCTCAGGGAGAGTCTGCTTGAGGATTCTTTCCTTCTTCCCCCTGCTCATTTGCATAGGCAGGCTCTCTCTCTCTAAAATAAATTAATTAATTAAAAGAAAAGAGGCAGAGACTGGAGTTATGAAGCTGTAAGTCAAGAAACATCTAGCCGATCAGAAGCTAAGGAGGTAAGGAAGGACTTCCTTTCTGGAGTTTTCAGAGGGGAACACAGCCCTGCTGACCTTTTGACTTCGACTTTCTGACCTCTAGAACTGTGAGAATAAATTCTGTTATTTGAAGCCACCGCATGGTGACAAACCATTTTGGCAGCCCAGGGAGACTAACGCACCAGCCCATAGCATGCGTCATCAATCCGATAGCTGTGCTAGGTGCTTTGTGGTCACTTTCTCCTTTATTCATGGCAAAACATCCTTCTAAGGGAGGGAATTTAGCCCCCTGAAGCAGACAAAGGGTTTAAAAACCTTGCTGCGGTTTTTAAACTTTAAAAAGTCTGCTGAGGAAAGATGGCATCTGACTTCAAATTCGAATCCAGTTCTGAAGCCCAGGCTCTCTCCACCGTGCCACTATTTTTGTAGTTGGTACAAGCATTTGTTTTCCAATCATTAAAGAATTGGGTCTGCTCTGGATGCCCAGTTTCTAGCATCTTTGACTCCCAGAACATCTCATTTTTAACACCTCCTCTTCCTTTATAGGACACAATTATTTTCGGTAGTAGTCATGAACTGAAACAAATCTATTTGTTTTTAGACTAAAATTTGCATTTACCAAACAAAAATGATTGCATTTCACACCTTGCACTGTTTCACTGTTTTATATTTAAACACATAAAAACTCCCAGTGGTCACATTGAAGGACATAATTAAATAACTAAATTCTGATTCTGTTCCTACAATTGTTGTGCTCCAACTGTTTCTTTCTAATCTACTGTCAAAACACAAATATACTATAATACCACAAGAGTTGGATGCGTGAGTTGACCCCTAAATGCAAACAATTCTGAGCCCGTGGGAATTTACTCTTGAAACAAATGAGCATGGCTGTGCCCCAAGTGTTGGGATCTGACTGTATAATCGTGAGTTGTCCAATTAATTTCTATACTGAATATAGTGATTATTAAAAGATACCTAGGCCTTTTTTTTTTTACTGTGGCAAAAACACATTTAAAAAATTGCCATCTTAACTATCTGTAAGTATATAGCTTAGTAGTGTTAAATATATTCACACTGTTGTGCAGCCAACCTCTGAAAGGCTTTCATCTTGCAAAAATGAAACTCTCTACCCATCAAACAACCCCCAACTCCCCCTCCCTCCGGTCTATAGCAACTACTTTCTAATTTCTGTTTCTATGTATCTGACACCTTTAGATACCTCGTACTGGTGGAATCATACAGTATTTATAATTTTTGTGATTGTCTTCATTTAAGTGAAATGTAGAAAATGTAAAAATGTTTTTTTAAAATACATAATACAAAGGAAGCTAACAAATATATTATTATTATATATACAATAATAATATATTATTATTAAAACTCAACACTAACTGTGGTAAAATTTAGGCCAAAAATACCAAAACCTTACACCAAAAAGCTGTTTCTTACAGGAGAGTTCATCATTAACATTGCTGCAGATTGTCGCTAGGTGGAATATAATGAAATGTAATGAAATGCACCGAACTTAATCGGCTTCGTTACCATGTTTAAACTCTGTGCCAGCAGTTCACCCCCTTCTTGCCTGCTCTGGGGACTGACTGCTGCCCACCTTGGGCATGCCATTGCTGCAAAGATGCCAAGGAGGGGCATGTGAGGATCCAGGCAACAAGGGCTACCATGCTCCCCTACTTAAATTAAAAAATGAAAGTGGGTTTTCTGATGACCAGGCCACCAGCATCTGGGTTTCTATATTCCTGCTGCACCCTGCTATGAGACGCTCAGAAGCCAGGGCCCACTTCGATTGCATTAGGGAGCTCTCTTGGGAATAAACTTCCAGAAGAGAAGCTGTGTGAGCTGAATGCAGACAACACTCCCTCAAGCAAACAAAAATACTGATTTTTTTTTTCTGAAAACACACTGTTTTCCTTTAACTCATTTAAGTTGACTTTATTAGTAGAGGGAAAAAACCATAACTCGCCACTTTGCTGATCCCCAGCTCAGCACAGAAGCCCTGACCAGAGTGACTTCAGGACCATGGCCCTGGGCCATCGCATTTGTCTCCGTCTTTCAGAATGTTAAGTATGGACTTAAAGACTGGAGGAGTGCTCTCAGAACAGAATGCGTCCCCTGAACAGGAGCAGGAGACCAGGCTGCTGCCAGAGCTACAATCTCTTGTCAGCAGGCTTAGCTGAAGTGGACACCATTTGTTCCTACAAACTGAGGGACTGAGAGATCTGTCTAGTCCTAAGTGTGATCTTGGCCTCACTCAACCCACCAGCTCCAGCCTCACTGTTGTTTTGCCATGTGATCTGAGGCAAATTACTTAACCTCCCTAAAGCTCAGTCAACCATCTGTAGAAGGAAGATATAGAAAATTTTTCAGTGACCTTCTCCTTCCTTCTTTAGTGTCCTCCTTATTTGAGAACGAGAATTCCTCATACAAGGGTCCTTGACTGTAGAAGTAGGATTCTGTGGGAAAGTTCCAGAATATGTGAAACATGTCAAAAAGAAGATTTTAAGAATATGAAAATTATGTACATATCATACACATACTCCTTATAATGTAGGACATAAAAACTAAATGCCATCTCAGGATAGGGCCTGGCATCTTAATATGTGCTTGCACCAAGAAAAAAGAGAAAGTTTGGGAGCAAGGGACCCAGTGCAGGCAGACTTGGGCTACAACAGGTTTAGGGAGATGTTGATGACTATAGAAACTTCACGCTCCTTCATTCCCTACAAATGGGCCTCCAGTAGCTTCCTCCAGACAAGCCCCAGCTTGACCTCCAGAGAGCAGCTATGTGATGGATGAAGCATCTTTTTTTTTTTTTAAGATTTTATTTATTTATTTGTCAGAGAGAGTGAGAGAGAGCACAAGCAGGCAGAGAAGCAGGCAGAGGCAGAGGGAGAAGCAGGCTCCCCGCCGAGCAAGGAGCCCGATGTGGAACTCGATCCCAGGACTCTGGGATCATGACCTGAGCCAAAGGCAGCTGCTTAATTGACTGAGCCACCCAGGTGCCCCGAGGGATGAAGCATCTTGACCTGACCTTGCCAAACCTCCCTACTAGTCATTCCACTAACACTGCACTGGGTTGGATTTGGGGCCTAGCTCTCATTGTGCATATAGTAGGAACTCAATATATGAATAATATAACAATAAGTAAAGGGCTAAAATGTAACTAGAACTCTTTTATGCTCAAGGATAATTAGTCAGCCAACCACAATTGTAACTGATACTGATAAACAATAAATAATATTAATAATAATAATATCCATACATTGCTGTTTTATGTACCTGTGAAGATTATGGATATTGAATGCTTAATGGGAAGAAAAGGTTAATACAAAGGTAGAAGCCTCTCTGCAAGGGAAGGAAGGTGATTCTTAAGACATGCTTCGTTATTTCCACAGTTTTGCTGAATCAAACCTTGTTTGCCTCAGCTTACCAAAAGATAAATGTGAAAGTGTATGAATACTGGATAGATGTGTAACTGAGTGTGAAGCTTGCCATTGAGCCATGCAACATATACTGCTTTGGCATGATAAAGCTTTTCATGCCAACTGAATGCTTAAGGTGGCTTATTCCCAGATGAACTATGCTATCAGGGTTCTTGGTTGCAAATAAGAGAAATAGACTCTGGTTAACTGAAGCGGAAAGAGGAATTGATTTGAAGGATACAGTAGTCTGCAGAATCAACAAGAAGCCTGGAAAACCAGCTTCAGGGAGAAATCAAGCAAGGGGAAGTAAAACCACAGCTCTGCTCTTGCAAAATTTTGCTTAGAAGGCTGCCACTGGCACCCTTACCCTAGACAGTCACTGTCACACCACTTGACCTGAACATATGTAAGACCACTGACTGCTCCTATAACTTCATTTCATGCCCTTAAGATTCAAAGTCCTCTAATTTTAAAACATACTACAAAGCAGCAGTACATAAAACAATGTGGCACTGGTATAAACACAAAATACAGACCCTGGAATAGAGATCTCAGAAATAAAACTCTTACATACATGCTCAAATTTATTTATTTGTTTATTTATTTATTTGTTTATTTATTTATTTGCTCAGATTATTTTTGAGAAGGGTTCTAAGGTTATTCAATGGGGAAAAGACAGTCTATTCAACAAATGGTGCTAAGAAAATTTGATATGTATATGCAAAAGAATGAAATTGGACCTAACACTATATAAAAAAATTAACTCAAAGTAAACCGCATACCTAAAGGCAAAACCTAAAATTATAAAAAACAGAAGATAACTCAGGGCAAAAGCTTCATGACATTGGATTTGGCAAGGAGTTCTTAGAGATGATACCAAAGGTATAGGCAACAAAAGAAAAAAATTGGCAAACAGGACTTCATGAAAATTATAAAATTTTGTACATCAAAAGACAGTATCAACAAAATAAAAAGGCAAACCACAGAATGGGAGAAAATATTTGCAAATCATCTATCTGATAAGGAATTATATCCAGAATACTTAGAGAATCCCTAAAACTCAACAATGAAAACAACAACAACAACAACAACAAAACAATCTGACTCAGAAAGGGGCAAAGGACTTGAGTAGATAAGCACATGAAAAGATGCTCAACATCACTAATCATTAAAGAACTGCAAATCAAAGCCACAATGAGATACAATCTCATACCCATTAGGATGGCTACAATCAAAGAAAGAAAGAGACAAACAAAAAACAGAGAACAACATGTCGATGAGGATGTGGAGAAATTGGAACCCTTGTGCATTGTTGGTAGGAATATAAAATGGTACAGCTGTTGGAAATCAGTAAGGCAGTTACTCAAAAAATTAAGCATAGAATTATCATATGATACAGCAATGCCACTTCTGGGTATATATCCCTAAATATCGGAAGCAGGGTCTCAAAGAGATATTTGTATACCTGTGTTCATAGCAGCATTATTCACAATCACTAACATGTGAAAGCAATCTAAGGGTCCATCCAGAGATAAACAGATAAGCAAACTGTGGTATATACATACAATATAATATTACTCAGCCTTAAAAAGGAAGGAAATTCTGACACATGCTACATACGGCATGGTTAAACCTGAGGACATCATGCTAAGTGATACTAGTCAGTCACAAAAAGACAAATACTGTGTGATTCCACCAAGGTACCATACTTAGTTAAAATCATACATAAAGTAGAATGGTGGTTGTCAGGGGCTGGGGAAAAGGAGGAACGAAGAGTTACTGTATAAGGGGTATAGAGTTTCAGTTTTACAAGATGAAAAGAGTTCCAAAGATGCATGGTGGTGAGGGTAGCACACTTCAAAATGATTGAAATGCTAAGTTTTTATTTTCTGTCTTTTACCAAGATTTAAAAAACTGAAAAAAAGAAAAAGAAAAAAGGGTCACAGTCTTGAGTGCAAGCATCAGACTGGGTACCTTGAGATTTTGGCCCCTGTTTCTGGACACAAAGGCAGGGAAGCGACAACCTGCCCCATCCCACTTCTCTAACAAGAGGTCTAGCCCTGTCCTCCATCCTGCTTGGCATGAAGCAAAACAGGCAGAGTGTACTGTGAAGCCTAAAACAACAAATATCTCATTCATCCTGTTGAAATCAAACAACCATAAGGAGCCTTCATCATCTGTTAAAACTAGCCTGGATGGAATCCTTGGTTTTCCTGCCCAGCATTGCCGCCCTAACCTGTGGTATCCTCAGTGTGGACGTGATGGCACCTGGGCAGGAAAGGCAATGGGCTCTTTCCAAAATGAAGGAGACGGGCCTGTGACTTCCTTCCAGGTAACCAGCATGTCACTTCCATTTATCATCACTCATTCATTCAACTCACGTTTGTATGCCTGGCATGGAGTCCCGTTCTAGAAATACAGTTATGAAATGGAAAGACAGTCACAGCCCTGATGGGGTTTATAGTCCAGTGACCCAATATTCACCCCTAAGAAACCTCCCTATAGGATATACTTTTTTTGTTTTTTGTTTTAGATTAATTCGAGAGTGAGAGAGAGAGAACAAGTCAGGGAGAGTGGCAGAGGGAGAGAGAGAAGCAGACACCCCTCTGAGCAGGGAGCCGGACATGGGGCTTGATCCCAGGACCCCAGGATCATGACCTGAGCCGAAGGCAGACTCTTAACCATCTGAGACACCCAGGCACCCCCCACCCCCTGCATAGGATATTCTTTTCTGGAGGCTTTTAATAATAGCCTAAATTCTGATCAGCTTCATGGCCTCCAAGCCGCTATCCCTAAAAAGATAAAAATGACCTTGATGACCACTCAACTTCCCTCAACCTATAGGATGTGTGAAGTGTTCGGATGTTGAGCTTTTTCACATCTTAGAATTCATGTAAACAGACGATTATTAAGGAATGGAAATGACTCCCTTCAACTCAGTTCCTTGAAATTTAAAACAACAAAGCAGCCCGCTGTGCCCTGTTTCCCTAATTACAGTTAGGCGTGTTTCACACAAGGAGGTACAAAGCTAAGCAAACACAGACATTCTGGTGGTCCCCAGGTACCCCCCTCTAGCCCCCCCATAGCTTACCCTGTGGCAAAATACAATTTACTTTTATTTTGAAAAGACCACAAAGCTTTCAGCAGCTTCTCACTGATAGGCCCTGAAGAAACAGAAAGGTCTAGGAGGGTAACTACTTGACTTTGAATTAAGTGGGATATATATCTATATATCTATATATATAGATATATATCTTTTTTAATGGATACTTCGCATCTGTTCTTAAAACCAGCAGGAGGCGCTGACAAGTTATCATATGGGACCACAGACTCAGTGCCTAAGAATAGGTATAGTTGGTATAAATACGTCAAGTAGGCTGGGTATAGGAAAAGAAGTCCTATCCTTGCATTACAACCAAGCATAAATAACCGCCACTGTATACTGTTAAAACAAATTCAACAAAACATGGCCATGTAACATCCCTCTCTATAGGCTGTCTGCCTCAAGAAATGGAAGGAGAACCTAGGTATCTGACATTCTGGTGATAACTTTTATTAGTTGTACAACGTTGGTCAATTTGCATTCCTTTTTGGGGTTTTAAAGTCTCAGCTGCAGAATATAAAGCTCAAACCAGAAGAATCCTAAAGCCCTTTATGCTAACAAAATATTTTCAGAGTCTAATATGTGCCCTATACTTTAGATATACTGTACTTTACAACAAGGATGCAAGATAACCATTATTGTGCCCATTTTTCAGATGAGGAATCGAGGCCCAGAGAGTGTAGGTACAGCTGACACTCGACTTCAGATCACTCTGGTTCCAAAGTCTGTTATTCTACCCTGTAGAATTTTCCACTATGTGTCTAGGGCTATGCTTACAGGCCCCTGCAACTCTAGGGAAGCAAGAGAGTAAAGACACAGTCTCATCACATAGGCCTAAACCAAGCCGGCAAATCAGCAGGGGGAAATGCAGAAAATTGTATGCAGCTATAGGAAGGCAAGGGCTGGGGAGGGGGGCGGAGGGTGGATAGAAATAAAGAAAAAGAACAGCAAACAGAAAATATAAAATTAGAATCAATGATAACTAGAAATAGAATAGATTACCTACTTAGCTGTGTAATTAAGGACCCTGTTTCTTTCCATCTTCTGCTTTGCCTCCTTATGTCATGTGTCTGTTAAGCTTGGTTTTCCTCAAGGTCATGGGATAGCTGCTGGTGCAACTGAGCTATGTGCTTCCTCATTCAAATCTGCTAAGAGAAAGAAAGATTTTGCCTGAGCATTTCAAGCAAGAGTCCTGAAATTCACGGAATGACATCTTGGGTCACACTCCTACCCCTGAATCAATAACCATGGCCGGAGAAGTAGGATGGCTAAAGCACCCAGAACCCAATCCCCACCAAAATACTGTCTCATTGATAGCTTCTCCCCTTTCTTCCTACTTTACTGGGCCTTAATTCCTCATTCACCCTACTGATTCTCAGGGCTGGCTTCAAGGATGTGTGACATGTAGTCACACAAGGCCCCGCTTTTGGTTTAATGCTCTGCTGTCACCGTCTCAAAATTCTTAGGAAGGTTTGAACAATGGGCCCCACGTCATTTTGCATTAGGTTCTGCAAATTATGTAGCCAGTCCTGTTAACTACTCCTCTTCCCAAATTTCTGCCTTGGGAGTGCCTTTTTGATTGGCCTTGGACACTCTTACTTTCTCTATTATCTCTCTTTGTGTTCTGGGTTAGGTGAATCATTTCTGTGGCTTTAAATGCTCTCCATCCAAAAATAAATAAGTAAGTAAGTAAGTAAATAAATAAATAAATAAATAAATAAGTGCACCACGGAGTATATCCCGAATCATCTAAAGCCTTAGATTACATATTTGCTTGATATTTTTAATTTATGCTGAATTACTAAAAAGAAATGCTTCTTAAGCAACCCCATTAAATGCTTTCCATCCAAAGGTACTATTTAGCTCAGACACCTCTGCAGAGCTCATCTACTTATATCCAACTTGCCATAGTGATACCTCAACCTGGATGTCTTAATGGGCAGCACACATTTAAAAATATATAAAATATGAATCTTTCTTTTTCATTTTTTTATTTTTATTTTTATTATGTTCAGTTAGCCACCATATAGTACATCATTAGTTTTTGATGTAGTGTTCAATGAATCTTTTTATTTCCTCCCCCTAACTACCTTTCCTCTCCCATGCACACTACAATCAAGGCTCTTTGGGTAAATTTCTGTACCTTTACACACCATCTCCCTTTCCTGACTCAAAGCATTTGTGTGTTTCTTGTTCTCTCTGTCCACCAGAACATTTGTATTGATTTACGCTTCCACAGGCAATCTATCATCAAGCCCATTTACCCACACCCTGACCATGACAGGTTATTCTTTCTTCTACTAGTCATTGGATAGGTAGAAAAATGGTTTCTTATTGTCTTATTTCCTATTCTTTCGATTATGAAAAAGATCAATTAATTGACGTTTGCCTTTCTTCTTTGAAGAACTGATTTTTTGTTCCATGTGTCCACTTTTCTTAGTGGAATATCTTATTAATTTATATGAGTCCATTATATATGAAAAATATCAATTGTTTGTCTTAAAATGAGTTAGAACATACTTGGAACAAGGAAAGATAAATCATTATCAGGTCTCAATATAAGATAAAGCATGGTAGAAGCAATAGAAATTTTCTTGACTCTGAGACCATAAAGATCGAAAGGCAGAGTGTTGGGGAGCCTGGATGGCTCAGTTGGTTAAGCACCTGCCTTTGGTTCAGGTCATGGTCCTGGGGTCCTGGGTTCGAGCCCCACATTGGGCTCCCTGCTCAGCGGGGGAGCCTGCTTCTCCCTCTGTCCCTCCCCCTGCTTGTGCTCTCTCTCTGTGTGCATAAATAAATAAAATCTTAAAAAAAATTAAGGGAGAGTGTTGTGGGCAAAAGGCAAAATCATGTGCAAATGCCATGTTTAGAAATTGAATTTTGTATGCTTGTGTCGTCAGATGGGTCCCTATGTGGTTGCCACTTGTGCATCAGGACTTCGAATGAATTCCACATGAACTAATGGGCTTTAGGGAGACATAGCTACTTAAGTCAGGGTCAGCAAGAGAGTAACAGGCCACGGTGGAGCCCTCCCCTGATGGACACATTTGAGATCCAGTTGAGGGAGCCTGACTCACTTTGTTTCTCCCTTCATATGAAAGATCAAGTGTAACAAAGAAGCTTTGTCAGACTGGTTGATGGCAGTCTGATTTAGGGGCGACTTAGACTAGGTATCACTGGAAATACAAGTTGTCAATGTTTATATCGACAGTAGACCCAGCAAAACTTGCTGATGGATTGGATGAGGTAAAGTGAGGGGGAGAAAGGGCTTCAAGAATGACTCCTGGGTTTTGTTTTGAGCACCTCATAGACGGTAGAGCTATTTACTAAAATTGGATAAGACTACGGAAGAGGGGCGCCTGGGTGGCTCAGTGGGTTGAAGCCTCTGCCTTCGGCTCAGGTCATGATCCCAGGGTCCCAGGATCGAGCCCCGCATCGGGCTCTCTGCTCAGCAGACTAGGGAAGAAACAGGTTCAGATGACACTAACCTTCAAATCCCAGTGAGAGGGAAAACAGTAGTTACTGATAAACAAGGTTTGGATAGGGAAATAGAAACGGGAATGGTTTCTGTAACATTGTGTTTGATGAAGAGGGCTATTCCAGAAGTGCTCAGGAAGTAACTGGTATCATTTCAATTCCATAACCTTCGGAAAGGTGAAGTTTGAAGGTAAGTGAAGACTCAGAATGTTGTTGATTCAAGAAAGCAAAATTCAATTTCAATGTGAAGATCACAACTACAATTAAGTTTCTAGAATTGTCTATTTCTATTGACAAACTCAGTGCCCAATATAATCATTAATATTTTCTGAACTCCTCAATTGCAGAGGCATCATCATAGGCTGTTAACCTGTCTATGAAGGTAGGAAGATAAGGAAAACACACATGAGTAACCTAGCCAAACTAAGATCTTCTCCGGGACCATTATTCCTTACTAAAATATATGTGTATATACACCTTTATTCAGCAGCTAACCATGTGCCAAGGACTGCAGTTAAATGCAATGTATGCATTATCTCATCTTCACAACAACCCCATGGTAGTCAGGTTTGGTAACACACCCAAGTTCACACCATTACTAATCCAATCTACACTAGAATTAGAACCCACACAATTCAACCTTACTGCTTTGAAAAGGTGGCAACTATCTTATTCATCTCTGAGTCCTCCAATAGTACTGGTCACAATTCCTGGCCCATGGGAGATCACCATAGAGTGAGTTGAGTGAGAGTTAATATATGCTCTGTGCTCAATTTCTTCTCAGACCACAAAAACCGTATTTCAAAACAAAAGTAAGCAACTACTTCTATCTGCCTCTTCCTTGGCTGAGGAGTAGGAGGGTTTACACAAAGGCCTTTTACCTCCAAAAGTAGGACTGCCAACAATCACTAGGAGAGGGATTCAGGTCAGACTCAGGGTGAAGTAATCAGAGCTTAAGAATCTTTCCGTAACAGTATTTTAATATCAGTGTTTTTCTCCATAAATGAATTGGGAAGAATCCATTGACATTTAGGAAAATTGTGTAATTTTTTAAAATGCTGCAATTCTACTAATTTTAGCTTTGGGAAAACTCAACCTATTTTAGACCTATAATTCAGAATATGTTTACTTTGGGGGGGGTGGGGAAGAAGAGCTTAAAGCCTTCTAACCATGTCTCATTACCCTCTCCTACACCTGTTCTTCACTCTTCTTCCCTCAGGCACTTTCTGCTACAGCCACTGCTTCACTAACTCAACCTCCCAAGCTTAATTTGTTTAGTTGGAACCAACTCACGGCCTCAACTTAATCAGATCACATTTTCTTTTGCTGTTTGTCGCCATTAAAAAAAACCTTTTTGCAGCTCCACTAATCATTTTAAATTATGCAAATAATTACAAAATTTATAATTTGTGACATCTGGGTGCTTGCTGCTACCAAGCACAATTCTAAGAGTTTTACATGCATTATACTTCAAAACCACAGCCATCACTTTACAGACGAAGAAACTGAGGCCAAAATGGTTAATATCATCAACATAGGAGCTTAAAGTGCAAAAATACAAGATTTGCTGGCAATAAATGTCTTTATTATGGTTGTTTTAATGGTTAAAATTTGCTTGTTTCCTAAAGTAGTAACAGGATAAAAAATTACAAAAAAACAACCTTCTTAATGATTCATTTGAATCAATTATAAAATTAAAATACCTAATTAATACCTTCTCAAATAACACAAAATATATAATATGTAATGCAAACCTCAATAATCCAGTTCTCCTATTACGCAATTATTTACAAACTCTGAACTAAGGAAAAGATTTAGCTAACAAGAGTAATTAAAAACAAATATGCCCTCAAATAATTTTATCCTAAGTAACCTATTCTTTGGAGTAGAATTATTCATTTATTATGTTAATTATATCAATTTTTAGTTACATTTTGTTGGCGTGAATTTAGCCCAATTTAAATTCCTGTGTGCCTGGAAAATACAACTAATTCTTCTTAAGTGCTACTAAGAACTTGTAACACAGTTTAATATTTCAGATTCACATCCCACCCCACTTATTTTGAAGGTATAGAATTTAATGATACCCTTTTCTTTTGATAAGTGGAACTTATTAACAATGTAAAGCATTTTCCTTTCTAAATTGTATAGTTTTATTCAGTTGTCTACATAACAATCTTATATACTAGTAAGCAAAGCAAGCAACATTACTCTTTTTTAAATAACATCTTTAATTAAAGTTTTTGCAAAGGTAAAATATTAAACTTAAAATAGGTCTTAGTACATCAAAATACTAAGTTCTCTAATTGTATTCCAAGATGGTCTTTAAAACATAATATCCTGTATATCACAGAAGAGCAACCTTGATCTGCAATTGTACAGAATGAATTTTACAAACATAATAAATATATTTACGCCCTTACACATAACAGTATGTACAACAGCAGTTGACAATAGTAGCTCAGAACAGCAAAAGGATTAGCCCCTCCCCCAAAATTGTAGCCCTGACACATATTGGACTGATTTAAGGAATCTTAACTAAAATAGTAGTTACTAATTCAAAGCAGTTCCTCCCTTAAGAGAAGAAAAACATTTCTCTTGTTCCTCAAGATAAACACAAATATTAAGTTTGGTGTGTTCTTCCTTAAATCATAAAAAATGACAAAAGATAGGCTAAGGCAGGCTTAAAAAGGGAATTATAAACTTCAGAATAATTTCCATAGCATAATAGGTTAAAATGCAAAACTATTTAATATAAACTCATGAGGAACTATTTAAAGCAACTATGTTTTAACCAATGAATTCAAAATCTAAAATAGCTGACTCAGACAGATAAAGATGGGAAACAGACATGAAATAAAATGAAAACGTACAAAGATGGATCAATAAAATATTCCATTGCACAAAAGTTCAAAAAAGTTCAAAATGAAATAATCTGAAAATATAGGAATTTTCTCAAGTGGAAGAAAATGCTAAGTTATAAAGGGAACTCCCAAGAGGAAATTATGTCTGTTTTCCTGTACAAGGCATATTTACCTTTTGAAAAGAATGGTGACATTATTGCTGTAAGGTAACCAAAAATTACTCTTAGAGGGAGACAACCCTTTTTTATTCCTCCATAAAAGCCAGAAAAAAAGAAAACCAAATCTCTGATTTTCAATATAGCAAAAGAAAATCTTTATACAAAAGCTATTATATTTTTATGTTCTTGCTAAAACCAAAATCTATGAGACTATGCTCTTCGAGAACACATTTTAATCACTATACACACCACTCAGATCCTGATATATTCCTAAGAATAACATCAAGGTGGCTTTGATTTTAAGAGAGGCAACAATATAAATGTGATATGATGGCATTTAATTAACAGAAAAAAATGTGAACATTTAAAAAAATATAAAAGCCCAATATAAAGTTCCCCCTCATATAACAGATATTTTACTCTAGGAACTAATTGCACATTAAAGTTGTTTTAGCCAAATGTGGCTCTCCACAGAAATTAAATGTGCTCTCAGGCAATTCAAATGGTCTGATTATTCAAATGACCACCAAAAAAGAGTACATATACTGAAAGGCACACATTTCCACACTTTACCTAGTAATTTTGTGTAAATTTTCCTTAGCACTGCTAACATTAATCTTTTTTTTTGTAGTAAAAGGTGCCATCACCATCTGTGCAAATCGAAACAAATCCTCTTCTGAAACCTTTACTTATTTTCATAATACCAAGTCTGAACTATTTTCCCTCTTTGAATAAACATGTTATTTTCATTTTAAAATTCTGAAAGTGGGAATCCTTGCCTTTTTCAAAGGAATGACATTTTATGGAACCTAATGAAATGATTTGTTAAATACAATGTAAAAGCATGATTAAGAATTCAAGTACAGTAAAAGATAAACAAGTGGCATTCTTATAGCAAGCCACTATAATAAAACCTAAACATTCTATTTGATTAAAAAGGAACACGATGCAGTAATACATAAGAGCACAATTTGGTATGCAGTGTTGTTTGGACCGGCTTTCAGAATTTTCACAGGTAAAAGAAAAGCATTTGCCAAGTATGTCATAATTAATATGCAATACACAGGTGCAAATACAAATGGTTATTTCCTGCTTCAAAATAACCCTAGTGAGTCACTCTGAAAGCAGTGGTTGTTCATGTTTGAAAATAACGTTATAAAAACAGGCCAGTATACAATTCTACTATGAATACAAATGTTTGTCTACATAGAGGGCCCAAAACATGAGCTGTGTATCATATAGCAATCCAAGGTTCAGTAGCAGAAGAACTACAATATAGCCAAAGGGTGTCAATCAACACTGCAGCACTGCTAAACTTTTATAGGTAGTTCGGTGGTTGACTTCTTCATTGGGTAAATATAAACCTACTAGCAACTATACTGAAGGACAACTGAACAACAGGACTTCTGTGATTTCACCCCCTCCCTTCTCCCAGATTCATTAACAAAAACAAACGAACAAAAAAACCTGTGTGTGCTTTGAGAGTAATGGGGTAAACAAATAAACCTCCCCTCCAAAAAAACTAAATATAGTAAAAATTGAAACCGTATTACACCAGTTAATGGTATCTAAATAAAACCTAACTACTAGCATGCTAGAAACCATCATTTACACCGAAGTTCAGAATATAAGTTAAAGGGACCAAGTTGGTATGTGGGGTGGGAAGTAGGCAAAAAAAAAAAAAAAAAAAAAAATTGATTAGCCTTTTTAAGAAGTTTAAAGATTTGTGTTAAAAAACATATAACAGCTCACAGTTTTTCTTTGCAATGTAAAGTGTTTCTATGTTATTTCTGGAAACACACACTAAGGCAAATAAAAGGAAGACAAAAATGGAAGACTTAAAAAAAACAATATACAAGTAACTTAAACACACGTGAATTTTGTCAAGATAGATCATGAAAAACAATTAGTTGTAAGAAAACATAGATGAAGACAAGTGTTCCTACAGTTCTCCCAGGCAACTAGTTCACACAGAACACAGCACTGCCATATTGTTCTTTAGAGGCCCTTACAGAATACAGAACTGTGCATTCTTAATATACATATTACATTTCTATTATTCTTAATATACAAGTCAAATTTCTATGCTTTCTTCTCGATGTGCAAACTGGAGCCCATGCCTACATATCAATGGCCTGGAAGGGCCACCAAATGAAAGAGAGGTAAATATGTACTTAGTGGCCCAACCCCCTCTAACCCCAAAATTTCTCCCTCAAATTACAAAGTTGCAATTAAAAAACTTTGTTCAATTAGAATAGTTTTTAAATTCTTTACTAGTAAACACAAGAAACTTTTATAATTACTAAACTATTTAAAGAAAATCCAGGTCCTCACTACCCAATGCTTCAGTCAATGCACAGAATGTTATCTGAATGTCTGTTTAGCTTAAAGATTAAACACATATATAAGCATATACTTCAGCCCAATAGGAAAAAATCTGTATCTATTCTTATGTATGTAATTTCGGCTAGATGGTACCTCTGTGAAATAAAACTATATTCCTGAGGAGCCACTCTGGGGTTTCTTTATAAGGTATGGGACTAAAAGAAACAAATATTTTTCTGTAAGGAAACCAAAGTTGTCATTTTAATTCTATGCAACTCAATGAGGCCCAAGTCTTTAAGTTATACTTAATGAGTATGAAAACCTAATTAAAATAAGTAACCATTCCTGGGTCAAATTTTGTCTCCAAACTGTGATCACTGATTACTTCCTTTAACTCTTAAAGAGATGTTTCATAAAGCAGGGAAGGAAGAGGTATATATTATTGAGGGAGAATAGCTAGTAAAAATATTTAAGACCTATAATGAGAGTTCTAAATTGTTTCCTTATACAAGTGAATTAAAATTCAACACCATAATTCTTACCCTTTTGTAAAAAGCTCACACTCAATTTTTACCAAATATAACCACATACAATAAGCAGTTTCAGTTCAATCTATCAAAAGGGAATTTTCCTCAGTTCGTTCCAACAAGTATCTTCTGATTGAACCCAAGTTGGAGGAAGGAATATAGACAAAGCTTTACATGCTAATTACTGGTGGCAGGTACCTGTATTTAAAATCAACAATTATGGTTTTCCAAAACCCCAACCTCCCCCACCCCAACAACCCCAGGTGCTACAGTTCCATGGCTTGCCAGTTAGTAGTGTCTATGTTGTCAAGGTCTCTTTGTTCCAGTAGCTTTGATTCTACTGCACTTTTCTGACATGCAGAAGTTAAGTTTTGGTTGGTGTATGTCCCAAGTTTCAAACTGTCCACTTTAAATTTTTTTTAAGTTTCTTTTATTTATAAAAGAAAAGAACCAACTCTTCACCATTCTGCATCTCCAATGGCTTTGGAAAATATGTAATCTCTTCCATTAAGATTCATAATGCCATCCTTGAGATGAAATTTCCATTTGTTTTTACTTCTGTGTATCTAAATAAACAAAAAAAGAATGTAAAAGATACAATCGAAAGACAGAAAACAAAAAAACCCATTTATACACCAAAAAATCTTTGTCTTGTACGTTATTGCATTTATAAATTTTTCTTTTAATTGACAGGTAATTGACATGCAACATTAGTTACAGCAGAACATGATTCGATATTTATATATATTACAAAATGATCATAAATAAGTCTAGTTAATACCCATCTCCATATACAGTTACAAATTTTTTTTGTGATGAGAATTTCAAGTATATAACATGTCATTAACTACAGTCATCATGCTGTATATCACACCCCTATAACTTATTTTATAACTTCCAAGTTTGTGCTTTTGACCCTCTTCACACATTTGCCCCAATCTCCACCCTCTGGCCTCTAACCACGAACGATCTGTTCTGTGTGTCTATGAGTTCAGTTTTTGTTTTGGTGTTTTTGGGTTTTTTGCTTGATTGTTGTAGAATCCACATACAAAAGTGAGATCATACTATATTTGTCTTTCTCTCTCCTATTTCACTTAGCATAATGCCTCAAGGTCCACCCATGTTGTCATAAATGGCAAGCTTGCTTTCTTTTTTAAGGCTGGATAATATTACATCATGTGTATATAAATATCTACATTTTATCATTCATCCACTGACGGACACTTAGGTTGCTTCCATGTCCTGGCTATTGTAAATAATGCTGCAATGAACATGGGAGGGCATAAATCTTTCAGAGTTAGTGTTCTCATTTCCTTTGAATAACTATTAAGGAAGCAGAATTGCTGAATCATACGGTAGTTCTATTTTGGATTTTCAAGGAACCTCCACATAGTTTTCCATAGTGGCTATACAAATTTACATTCCTACCAAAAGTGTGTAAGGGCTCCCATTTCTCCACAACCACATGTAACACTTGTTATTTCTTATGTTTTTGGTAACAGTCATTCTAACAGGTATGAGCTGATATCTCATTGTGGTTTTAATTTGTATTTCCCTAACAGTAGTGATGTTGAGCACCTTTTCATGTACCTGTTGCCCATTTTGTCTTCTTTGGAAAAATTCTGCCCGTTTTTTAAATCGAATTGCTTTTTTGCTATTGAGTTTATGAGTTCTCCATACATTTTGGATATTAACTCTTTCTATCAGATATCTGATTTGCAAATATCTTCTATTCTGTAGGTTGCCTTTTCATTTTGTTGACAGTTTCCTTTGCACTTGATCTTAGCGAAAAGGCCGAGAAGCGATGACGGTTTCCTTTGCTGTGCAGAAGCTTTATAGTTTAACGTAGTCCTGTTTATTTTTGCTCTTGCTGCCTTTGCTTTTGGTGCCAAATCTAAAACCAAGACCCATGTCAAGGAGTTTACTCCCTGTTTTCTTCTACTTTTATGGTTTCAGATTTTTTTTAAAGATTTTATTTATTTATTTGACTGAAAGAGACACAGCAAGAGAGGGAACATAAGCTGGGGGAGTGGCAGAGGAAGAAGCAGGCCCTCCACTAAGCAGGGAGCCCTGATGCCTGGCTTGATCCCAGGACCCTGGGAGCACGACCTAAGCCAAAGGCAGACGCTTAACAACTGAGCCACCCAGGCGCCCCATGGTTTCAGATCTTACATTAAAAGTCTTTAATCCACCTTGAGTTGATTTTTGTGTATGTCATAAGATAGTGGTCTAGTTTCATTCCTTTACATGTGGTTGTCCAGTTTTCCCAATACCATTTATTGAAATGATTGTCCTTTCCCCATTGTATATTCTTAGCTCCTTTGTTGTAAATCAATTGAATACATATGTTTGGGTTCATTTCTGGGCTCCTTTCCGTTCCATGGATCTGCATGTCTGATTTTATGCCAATACCATACTGTTTTGATTCTTACAGTTTTGTAATGTAGTATAAAATCAGAAAGCATGATGCCTCTCTCTTTCTTAAGATTGCTTTGGCTATTCAGGGTCTTTTGAATATTAGAATTATTTGTTCCAGTTCTTTGAAAAATGCCACTGACATTTTGATAGGGATTACACTGAAACTGTTCAATCTGTAGAACACTTTGAGTAGTATGGACACTTTAACAATATTAATTCTTCCAATCAATGAACACAAAATATTTTTCCATTTGTTTCTTCTTCAATTTCCTTCATCAATGTCTTATAGTTTCCACTGCAGAGATGTTTCATCTTCTTGGTTAAATTTATTCCCAGGCATTTTATGCTTTTTGATGTAATCAATGGAATTAACTTCCCCTCTGATAGTTTGTTATCAGCATATAGAAATGCAACATATTTTGTATACTGATTTTGTATCCTGAAACGTCACTGTATTTGTTTATTACTTCTAACAGTTTTTTTGTGGAGTTGTCAAGATCTTCTTTATGTAATACTTGGTCTTCCGTAAATAGTGACGGTTTTACTTCTTCCTTTCTAATTTAATTTAGATGCTTTTTATTTCTTTTTCTTGCCTAACTGCTCCGGCTAGAATTTCTAATACTATGTTGAAAATGGCAAGAATAAGCATTCTTGTCTTGTTCCCAATCTCAGAGAAAAAGCTTTCAGCTTTTCTCCTTTCAGTGTGTTACTTGTAGGTTTGTCATAAATGTCCTTTATTAATGTTGAGGTAATACGTTCCTTCTAATACCCACTTTCTTGAGAGTTTTTATCATAAACAGATGCTGAATTCTGCCACGTGCTTTTTCTGCATCTTTTGAGATGACCATAAGATTTTTATCCTTCATTTTGTTAATGTGGTCAGTTGCCACATTGATTTGTGTATGTTGAATCATCCTTGGATCCCCTGAAATAAATCCCACTTGGTAATGGTCATGGTGTATGATCATCTTAATATATTTATAACTGAATTCAGTTTGCTAATATTTTGTTGAAGATTTTCGCAACTGTGTTCATCAGGAATATTGGCCTTTAATTTTCTTTTCTTGTGGTGTCCTTGTCTGGTTTAGGTGTCAGGGTAATACTGACCTTGTAAAATGAGTTTAGAAGTGTTCCCTCCTCTTCTATTTTTTGGAAAAGTTGAGAAGGACTAGTATTAATTCTTCTTAAAGAATTTCTTCTTTATCCTGGTAGAGTTCACCAGTAAAGCTATCTGGTCTCATTATGGTTTGTTGGAAGGTTTTTATTAGGAATTTATTCATTTCTTCTAGGTTGTCCAATTTCTTGGCATATAATTGTTCATAGTAGTCTTATGATTCTTTGTATTTTTGTGGTATCTGTTCTAACAACTTCCCTTTCACTTCTGATTTTGAGTCTTATCTTTTTTTTCTTGGTGAGTCTAACTAAAGGTATGTCAATTTTCTTTGTCTCTTCAAAGAACCAGCTCTTAGTTTTATTGATCTTCTCTAGTATCTTTTTAGTCTCTATTTCATTTATTTCCACTCTGATCTTTGTTATGTCCTCTCTTCTACCAACTTTGGACTTCACTTGTTCTTTTTCTAAGTTCTCTGAGATATAAAGTTTGGCTGAGATATTTGTTTCTTGACGTAGGCATTTATCTCTATTAACTTCCCTCCTAAGAGCGCTTTTACTACATATTGTGAGTTTTGGTATGCTATATTTCCATTTTCATTTGTCTCGAGATTTGTTTTCTCTTTTGATTTCTCCTTTCGTTCAATGATTATAGAGTAGTGTGCTGTTTAATCTCCAAATATTTGTGAATTTTCCAATTTTTTTCTTGTAATTGATTTCTAGTTTCATACCATTGTGGCTGGCCAAATTGGTGGGTTTTTTTGTTTTGTTTTTTTTTACAAGATTGACTGACAGAGAAAGAGAAAGCGCACGTGCACAAGCAAGGAGAGCAGCAGGAAGAGGGAGAAGCAGGCTCCCCATGGAACAGGGAGCCCAATGCAGGGCTCAGTCCCAGGACTTTGGGATCATGACCTAAGCTGAAGGCAGACACTTAACCAACTGAGCCACCAAGGCGCCCCCAAACTGGTTTCTTAATAAAGTTAAATTTGACCAAAAAAAAAAAAAAAAACCAAACCAAACCAAACCAAAAAACAACAAACAAAACAGCATATTCTCTCATTAGGTGGTTTTTAAAGAAACAAATGTATCTGCAATTAGTATTATTTTACAGCTCTTAATACTTTTGTTCATTAATAATACATTTCTCTGCAAAGTATCTTATCTTTGCCAGGTTTATATATACATGTGTCCCTTTTTTCACAGGAAATTATCTACTGGCAAACTTTTAAAATAGGATAACCTTCGTTTTCCCTGATGCTTCTAGACCACCGTTTTGCCTTTTCTCCATAACTCCTTTTATGTCTACACCATTTAACCTTGGGCTTTTCTTCATTCTTATCTAGACCCCTGGGACACTATCTATCCTCAATATTGGAATCATGTTTACAACCATTCACTTCCTCACATACAGTAACTATTTCCATATTGCTAACTCTTATGATACTATGGTCGAACAGTCTTAATATCCATACTAATATTAATATTTCTAACCCCTAATTACTTTATCTCTAATTCTACTTTACTTGTCTACAGGACACCTGGCAACTGTTTTCTCAATGGCCACCAATAATCTTCTAGTTTACCACATCAGTAGCCTCTTGTTACCTGATTTATTACAGTAACTATCCAACTGATTTCCAGGCTTCACTTTCAACTTCCTTCCAAACTACTTATAAATATTGTTGCCAGAAGTACAGTTCTAACCAATCATCTCTGCTTGACTATTTCTATTTCTAAATGACCTGGTAATAACTCACATTCCAAGCTTATTTCCTACTTCCACATTCCTCAAAGACTGTATTTCAATCAAAAGAAGTATCATCCCTTGCTCCCATTTTTACAAAGTCCATTCCTATTTCAAGATCCACCTCAAAAATACTGTGTTCTCCTCAAAGCGTTCCCTAATTACATCAGCTACAAGTAGTCTCTCCTAATAATTTTCAGTGTCATTCCCAAACACATTTCTAGTATTATTTCTAAGTATACACAATTATGAAGAATTTCTTCTACCAAAGTAAAACCCCTTATAGTTTCCTCAAGACCTAACATGGAACCTTATACATGGCAGCATTTAACAAATACATCTGAGGTAATGCTGATCATCCAGTCACTTACAGATTTCAAAAACTATGTGCATCTGCAATTATGCCATAGGGGGAAGGGCAGTGTTCAAATAGGGCTGGATCCTGGGCACTCCCCTCCTTACCTTCATTTATAGTTTTTAGTTGTTTGCAATTCATAGATTTAAGGAGAAAAGGAGTTATAAAACTTAATCAATTGAAATGACCTTTCTTCCCTTTCCCAATAAATCCCTCGCATCATTCAATTTTCAGCTTAAGCTCCGTATCTTTAAAGAAGGACCTATGGTTCTCCCTCTTCTCTGATCTAAAAGGACCTCAAAATCAGGCAGTTAAGGCTTTCATTTTTGAAAAAGATAATCATAGCTTGGAGAGGTTCAATGAATTGACCAGGAGTATTTTGCTAGTAAGTAAGTGGCAAAGATGATTCTCAAACACAAGGCACTTTTTTTTTTTCCAGGCCATTTCATATAATAATCCAAAAACGCTCACTATGATAGAAACTGAGAACCTATGCATAAAATTCCATGGTCTACCTCCCAATACAAACATTATTGCATGGCATATTCTTGGCAAGCTGTCATTCAGTTTCTGCTTCAGTATAATTAGACGCGGGGGACAAAGAATTGCAAATTAAGTTATTCCACTCTGGGCCTATTCTCTTATAAGTCTTTCATACTTTACCCCTTATTGAAATCTGCTTCCTCCAAGCTTCCACTCACTGATCCTAGCTCTATCTTCTGGAACTTAATTAAAAAAAAAAAAAGAAAAGAAAATCAAACCCTTAATGTATCTGAAAACTATTCCCAAGCTTTTCCTCTACATTACTGAATTAAGCTATATACACATTTAATATTTATCAAATTTGTCTTTTTATTACAAGAAAATAGAACAAAATAAAGTTAAAATAGCAGGGCAGAAACTCTTGTGTTAGTATTTCTGGTCTAAAAATACACTATGTAGATAAAATGTTAAACCTAACATCTTAAGATGAACGATTTGAATGTCCGACAGACATACCAAGACTTATCATGTTCAAAACTAATCAGTCTCCTCACCCAACCATGCTCCTTCTTCAGCCTTTCCCATCTGAGTTGATGGCATCTCCATTCTTCCTTCTGGTTCCTCATCAAAAAATCCTGGAATCATTCTTGATTCCTCTTTTTCTTTTCTACCACTTGTCGAAAAAGAGTCAGAAAATCCTGCTGACTCTTCCTTCAAAACATATCCAAGATTCAGCTGCTTCTCACCGCTTCTAGTACTACCCCCCTAGCCTAAGTCACCATTTTCTCTCATTTGGATTACCATAATATCCTTCTGTTAGTCTCCTTGTTTCAACTCTTGCTTCCTCTGCACAGTCCGCTCTCACCAAAGTAGGCAAAGTAATCTTTTTAGAATTAAAATGTAAGTGATACTACATCTGTTTGAAACTTTCCAATAATTTCCCAATCGCTCATAAGAGCCCATGTTCTCACAAACTTCCATACCACCTGCTCCACTTACCTCTGACTTAATCTACTAACTATATCCCTTCCCCTGCATCCCCAGTACAAACACTCTGGCCTCCATGCCACCCCTCACACAACAGGCAGGCTCTGTTATCAGATAATGACAAGGCTAACTCTCCTCAAGGCTTTGTTCAAATGTCATCCATTCAAAAGATCTAACAAGACTAACCTTTTAAAAACTCCAATCTGTCTCCTTTCCTACCAATTATCAGCTTCTAACAAACCATAATAATTTATTTATTACATTTTAGCATCCATCTCCCTTAACTAAACTTCCCAATGGCAGGGATTGTTTTACTTTGTTCACTAGTGTATCTCAACCTCCTAGCACACTGGCCTATTTGTTGAATAGACACTCTATTTGTTGAATGAAAAGACTTCTGTCTCCTTTTTTCTTTGACTCCCTATAGAGAAAGTGGTAACTATCCAAAAGTGGGCATACAAATTTATTTCCCGCATGAACTGAGTGACTGCAACTTGAAAGACAATAGGATTATATAAGCAAGAAAGTGATGAGTAGCCAGGAAAAAGAAATTCCCCAGACAAGTAAAGAAACTGATCGCATTCTCCTGTATTGACAACTTGCAAAAAGCAAGTGTAGAAAAGCTTCAGGATCAAACAGTCCATATACTCAGCACTTCAAAAGAAAGGGCTCTTAAATTTCCTAATGACAAACATATTAAGTAAAATGCCAATAAATAAGGCTGAAGCCTCAACACCTGATGCCGTCAGTACTTATCTATCGTAATAACGGAGAACTCTGCTTCACTACTAGGTTTAACTACAATTTTGTAGTCATTAAATTTTGATTGGCAACATAGACTTCGTTATTCTTTCTATAATGGTTTCTAAAATTGGCTCGTTGAAATCCTAAAGTTTAGGCTTCAAAAACAAAATCCTAAAATTCACGTTGGCTCAAACCATATCCAACCCCATTTTAATCATTCATAGAACACCAGCATTCTTTATTATTGACTAAAACATCAGGCCCAGCCCTCAAGAACTCATTTGATTCTAAAAATTAGATCTCTGTGAACTTTAAAATTGTTTATTGCTCAACACACTACTTAAAGCTATTTTTTTTTTTTTTAAGATTTTATTTATTTATTTGACAGAGACAGAGATCACAGTAGGCAGAGGCAGGCAGAGAGAGGGGGAAGCAGGAGCCCCGCTGAGTAGAGAGCCCGATGAGGGGCTCGATCCCAGGACCTCGAGATCATGACCTGAGCCGAAGGCAGAGGCTTTAACGCACTGAGCCACCCAAGCACCCCTTAAAGCTATTTTCAATTTCTGTCTAAAACATTAAATTGTCTCTAGGAGCAAAACAAACCAATTTTAACATTTAAAATATTATGTGTACAATTTGTACCAAAGGAGAATACAACCATTCTTACAATATGAAAATACTTAGAAGTATATTCTTCAGTCTAGCTAAGATAAAGGTCTCTCTTGCCTGATAAATCTGACATTTTCTCATCATGAAACTATGTTCTCGCTAATTTGGTTGCATGAGGTTTCTTTGAGATTTCCTGATAATATAAGGTATATTGGTATCTATTTTAACATTAATACTCTTCCACTACACAAGTGTAACAAAAAATTACATTTATTATAATGTCCCTGGTGTAAGGTTTTAAGAATTCTAAAAAAAAAAAAAAAAAAAAAAGAATTTTCACCCAAAAGTCACACAGTACAAAAGTGGGTGCTCTGATAATTCTGTTTATGAATGACTTCACTGCTTTATTCTGTAATCTCACTGCAAGTAATTGGCTTGATTTCACCTTTTCATTGCAAAATGATAAAATTGTTTTGACATTACCCTACAGATATGTTTCCACTAAGTATGGCTATTTATATGCAGTAAGCATGACGACTTAGAAGATTCATTTCTATAAAAGCAACACAAATGTAAGGTTTTCATCATTTGTAAAGGAAATTCATGGAAGGCACAATTTTGCATGATCATTACTACAGCTCCAGTGCCTGGCACATGCAGACACACTTAATAAGTATTTGTTTAGTGAATGAGTGTGCTTACAAACAAAAGCCCAATTGTTTCTGTTAGGATTTTCATCGTTTGGTAAAGACCACTGCTGAAATTAAATTATAAATGCAATATAATTTATTAAAAATTTAATGATTATAGAAGACAATTTTACTCCAAATTACATTTTTTCAGTAATTAACAAAATCTCAACAATAATGCCAATAACTATAACAAAAATACTTGGCCAGTAGCATCCTTTTGAAGAATTAGGAAAACAAGAATTCAATAGCTAATTCTCACAGACCTAGTTTAAATATACCTAAGGCTACCAAAAATACAGCAAAGCTAAATAATTTTAAAAATGATTTTCAGTAAAAACATATTTGTTAGTTAGCAGTCCTGTTTACTGCCCTCGTTCTCTCCTTAGTAATAAAAGCAGTGACAAAATTCAATTAAAGCTTTTTAGTTTTGAGGTAGTTGAAACTAAAGGGAAAACAGGTTATTCTACTGGGTTATTCATGTTAAAGGACAACGCTAAAGTGACTATTAACTTTGTTAGCGAGTTAGGAGATAGTATAAATTCAAAGAAGCCTATTTTTCCTCACAATTTCATTCTTAACATTTTTTTCAAATGTAAAGCTATATAATTTCTCATTTTATTAAAATAATCTACTAAATTTTAACATCTACATTAATTAACCCTGTTTATACTGAATGTAAGAGTCATCTATTAGCTGCCCAATGTTTGAACAAGGTAGAGAAGATATTTAGGGAAGAAATTACAACAGAAAAAATGTCAGCAACCTGATAAAATCCTTACCTTATCATATTGGCATACAACAACATTTTCTGTATCAAAGAGTTCCTGTCCTTCCTCATCACTCACATCATCTTCACTGTTGAGGGGCTCCTACAAATAAGAAATAAGAGTATTTATTTATACATCAGGTATTATTAGAAAAAGGCCCTTCTAATATTCAAGGAAAAGAAATACAATGACCTTGATGTTCTTTGAGAACAAAGGTTTAGACAGAAGCATACACACACACATATTTATACCAATCTTATTATTAATCAGCTGTCAAGACTCTGCCAACTTTACTGAAATTCCAGCAAGAAATCAAAAATAAAAAGCTACATAACTTTAAAGTCTGAAAAGCTGTTTATTTCCTTCATTCTTTCAGAACAACACAAGATTACTCTCTCCAATAACTGTTTAAGATTCCTAGAAGGGGACCTAAGAAAATATGAAGGTTTAATGAGATAATGGTACCATGTACCAACAGCAGCAGCAGAGTAAAAGGGAAAACAGTCGTAAAGTTGGAGAGCAAAAAGGGCTATAAAACAGGCTAGGAATCTGGCTTGTCTGTATGAGGAGGACTAAGACTCTATTTATAATATTAGCATGTCTATCGTTGTGATGGCAATGGTGGGAGGCTTGTAGTATAACTAAGGCATTTAGATTAAAAGGATACATGTGGGAGGGGTGAGATGGAAGGGGATCTCAATCCCAAAGAGAATTAAATGCCAAGATCTAACTAGAGCATAAAATGACCAACTATGTTAAATCTGACCTCAGTTATTTGAGAAGACAGAAGATCTAACTCAGATTTCTAATTAACAGAAAAAGAGACAAGACAAAAAGTGGAAAGGAAAATAATCAAGTTGATATTAAGTCTAGCCTTATATCTCACATACATGTATGTATATTCTTTAATTTAAAATAGATATCGTCAATGTAAATGTAAAAACAATTTATTGAAGTAAAATTCACATAACATAAAATTCACCATTTTAACCATTTTAGAGCATACAACCAGTCATACTTAGTACATAACATATGTAATTATCACCACTATCTAATTCCAGAACAATTTCATCACCTTTACCATTAAGCAGTTGCTCAACTCCCATCCCCACCTCTCCTCAGCCCCCCACTAATCTGCTTTCTGTCACTATATATTAACCTCTGGATAGTTCATATAAATGCAAACATACAATATACACATATAACAACATGAGGTATGGTTTCTTTAATTTATAATGTGTGAGGTTCATCCATGTTGTAGCATAAACCAGTACTTTGATCCTTTTCATGGCTAAATAATACTCCATCACAATCACATTTTAATTTATCCATCGATCAACTGATAGACATTTGAGTTATTTACATCTTTTGGATTTTGTAAACAGTTTTGAACAGTCACGTACAAGCTTTTGTTTGAATAACAGTTTTCAATTCTCTTATACATATACTTAGGAGAATTGCTGGGTCATATGAGAATTTTACACTTAACATTTTGAGGAACCACCAAACCATTTCCACAGCAGGTACACCATTTTCCATTCCCACCAGCAGAAAAGTTCCAATTTCTCCACATCCTCACCAACATCTGTTTCCTTTTTTATCTCTTTTGATTACAGCCATCCTGGTAAATGTGAAGTGGTATCTCCTTGTGGTTTTGATACATGCATTCCTGTAATAACTAGTGATGTTGAACATCTTTTCACATGGTTGTTGGCTATTTGTATATCCTCCTTGGATAAATGTCTATTCAAGTCCTTTACTTACTTTGGAATAGTTGTTTGTTATTGAATTTAAAAGTTTTCTAGTCTGGATATTAAGCCCATATCAGATAGAGGATTTGAAATATTTTCTCCTATTTTATAGGCTGTCTTTTAACTTTTTAGATACTGTCCTTGGACATACGAAAGCTTTTACTCTATTAAGTCTGTTGTTATTTTTTTTTATCGCTTGTGCTTTTGGTATCATATATAAGAAACTATTTTCAAACCCAGTGTTATGAAGCTTCTGCCCTATTTTCTTCTAAGAATTTTATAGTTTTAGGTCTTTTAGGTCTTTGATCCATTTTGAGTTAATTCTGTATAAGGTGTAAGGTAGGGGTCTAATTTCACTGTTTTGCATGTGGATATTCAGTTGTCCAAGCTACGTTTATTGAATAAGATAATTCTTTTCCTACTGAATAGTCTTGGCCCATGTAAAAATTTTTTAAGATGACAGCATACATAGCAGTATTCCACATTAAAAAAGACACAACACAAAAAAAAAAATAAAAAAAATAAAAAATAAAAAAATAAAAAAGACACAACACCTAAAGCTTAGGAGTCCAAAAAATTTGAAAATAAAAGAAAGAAAAGAGCTATACTAACTGAAACAAAGTTGGTATGATTCTATTAGTATAACACAAAACAGACTATGGGCAAAAAAAAAAAAAAAATTACTAGAGATAAATAGCAGGAAACTACATAATCATAAATGGCTCAATTCACCAGAAAGTGTACGTTTAAGCTTATGTGCATCCATTTTTAGGTTCAAAATATAAAAAGCATAATCACAACAAAACAAATAAATATACCATCTTAGTAAGAGATATGAACATACTTCACTCACTAATTGATGACGGTGTAAGCACACAAAAAATATCAGTAAGGATATAGAATATCCAAAGAATCTAATTCTAGTAGTACATATAGAAGACGACCAACAGCTACAAAAAAGTCTTTTCAAATATACAGGAAGCATATGCAAACACTGACCACATAAAGCAAGTCCCAATAAATTTCAAAGGATGCATACATTACACAGATCATAACTCTACAAATAGAAGTTAAGTCAGAACAAGAATTAATGAACTAGAAAAAAATAGAATAAAGCTAAAAGTTGATTCTTAAAAAACATTAATGAAATCAACATAACCTCTGGCTAGACTGAACAAGAAAAAAAGAGCAAGAAGGCACAAAATCAGAAATGAGAATATAAAAAAGAAAACGACTACAAAGGATTCCGGCATCAAAAAGGTAATTATCGTTAACTTTATGCTAACTTAAAAATTTACATATATAGCCCTAGAAAAATATAACTTACCCAAACTGTCTCAAAAAGAAACAATACTTGAACAGAGTAAGGACATTACTAGAATCAGATAATTTTAGCAGCATGCTTTAACAAATATTCACAGAATTAAGTACATCTTTAAAAAAAAAAGAAGTCCAAGGATGATAGAACACTCACCAGAATTCATTTTATAATGCTATCACAAACCTGAAAACCTAGCAAGAAGAGTATGAGGACAGAGAATCACAGACAGTACACGAATGTACATGAAAAAGTCCTGAACAAAGTGAATTCAGCAATTCATAAAAAGGGTAAGAATGATCAAGTTGTGCTATCCAAGGAATACAAAACTGGTTATAAGTAGAAAACCAATTAGTGCAATTAGTTATTAAATAATAGATTAAGGATAGAAATTATATGATTAACAGCTGAGGAAAAACTATAACAAAATTCAACATTCATTTAGAATTTAAAAAACAAAGCAAAGCTCTTAGTTAATTTGAATAGAAGGGAACTTCTTTAACCTGATAAAAGATGTCCATAAAAAGCCTATAATAAACATTAAACTTAATAGTGAACCACAGAAAGGGTTCCTCTTAAAATTAAGAACAAGATAAGGCTGCCTGCTATTTCTAGTCAATATTGCTCTAGAGGGCTAAGCCAATGAGGCAAGAAAAACTGCCATTTTTAGTATCTGTCTACAGAGAAAACATGAAAGAATTGAACATGCTAAATCTCATGAGTAATCAAATTAAAACCAAAAGGAAACACCATTTTCTACATGTTAGACTGGCAAAAATTAAGAAGCCTGACGATAACAAGTATCGGTGAAGACATATTAGTACAAAAATTTGGCATTTTATTGTAAAGTTGAAAAGGTGCATGCCTTAGAATCCAGAAATTCAATGGTTAGGTGTAACACTTAAAAAAAAGTCATGCATATGTGTCCCCAGAAGACACACTCCAAAATATTTTATAACTCTAAGAGTAAACAAATGCCCTAATGCCCTAATGCCTAATGCCCATCACATCAGAAAAGAAATGGAGAAATAAACTACAGTACATTCAATAGTAAAAATAATTACCAGTATATACAACAACTTAGATGAACCTCAGAATATCACCCTGAGGAAAAAAAAAAGCAATCAACTTGCAGAAGAATAGAGAATTACTCCATTTATGTTATAAATGGGCATTCAAAACTAAACACTATGCTCTTTAGGAATATAAATAGATGATAAACAAAGGCAAGTTAATGATAAACACAAAATTCATAAGCCTGGTTCTTCCTTCCACAGAAGGAAGAGGATGGGGGTTGGGGAGAGGTACTCAGGGGGCTTTAATAATGGATATATATATTTTAAAGATTTTACTTATTTATTTATTTAGAGAGCACTGGTGAGCAGGGGGGAGGGGCAGAGGGAGATGGAGAGAGAGAATCTCAAGCAGACTCTGCACTGAGTGTGGAGCTTGATGTGGGGCTCAATCCCATGACCCTGAGATCACGACCTGAGCTGAAATCAAGAGTAGGACCTTAACTAAGCCATCCAGGCACCCCGTAATGGTATTATTTTTAACTAGATATGGACATAAGGGTGTTTTTATGTTAAAGTATTTTTTATTCATTTCTATCTATTCAATATTTAATAAAACAATATTTTTAAAAAACAGCAGATATAAAGATACATCTTAAGTTGCAGAAAGCAATTAACAACGAAAACTGTGGTTAAGACAAACATCTTGAACACAAGTAACCAAGCAGGAACACTCAGGACAACAAAAATATATTTATAAGCTTCTAGAAACATATAACTAAAAATAAATTAAGAAAGAATGGTTTATTTAACTCATAGACAGACACTAAGAGTAGATAAAGTGACGTATGGAACTACTATAGCATACAGACCAAAAGGAAGTTGTGAATAAGTCTATGACATTTAGCTTTTTCCTCAAGTGTCCTCTCTTCCCAGATGTGCCATACCTTTTTAATTATTGAAGCAAAAGATTAACTTCATTTTATCTGTTCTACCAATGTCTTATGTTTAAATCACATCATGAATGCATAAGCTAGAAAATTAGAATTACTTGTACTCTCTCCACCCCCTTTATAAATACAACTCAGTATGATATACATTTATTTCTTATTACTAGGTATAAGAAAGTATTTTTATGATGATAAATACAGCCAGAACCATCTAAAAACCTTATTAGAACAATCTAACTTTATATTTAAAATCCTATTTATATAACACCTTAACAGCCTCTGAAAAAATAGGATATAATTCATCAGTTTGGCACCAAGTAAAAGAAATGATTGAGTAGTTTCTCATTTCAAGTCTTTTACTACAAACTTACTTCTTCTACCTGCCCATCCTCAGCTCCATCTTTCTCTTTGTCTTCCTCTTCATCATCATCATAGTCTTCTTCTTCATCTTCATCTTCTTCAGATGATGTATCCCCAGTTCCATCAACCTGTAACACCAATGGGGCTTGTGCTTGAGCAGGCTGGGCCTGTGGTTGCTGTTGGCCAGCTGCAGTTATCTGTGCTTGTGCCGGTGTAGGTGCAGCCACCGTTGTAGGTATAACTTGAGTCTTATTTCCTGTAAATAAGATTTGTTGTGGCTGGATGATGACACCAGTCTGTGGTGAAATCCCTCCAGGAAGAGGGGCCAGTACCTAAGGCAAAAGAAAACCGTATTAGAAACTAGTAAGAGGACCAAGTAGCTCAGTTTCATTTTGTGGCACACAGAACTAGGCGTAAATGCTCAAGAATCATGCAAAATGGCCGTATCTCATACAGCTAAAACCACCAAAGCATAAAAGGAGTTTAACTAGTATAATGATCCCACTTCCATTTTACCATTCAAAGTTCTGAAGGAAAAAAAGATTTTCTGAAAATAATTATTTATTGAGCACTAGCTATGTACATGGCAAACTCCACGCCAAGAGTTACACATATGATTATTTGTTTGATGTATAGACAAGTTTAGTAACTTGCCAAGTTCCTAGTCACTAAGAGGCAAAATTTTAACCCAGACTTTCTGATTCTGCGCTAATTATTATGTTACATTGCCTCCCTGTGGAGAACACTCCACTTTTGTCTAAGATCCCAGGTTGAGATATAGCAAAGGCATGTCATTTAACCTCCTTTGGCTTTTGTCACTTTACTGTTAAACTAGGATCAATGGTTCTCAACCCTGGCTACAAATTACAACCACCTGGTAGCTTAAAAATACTGGTACTTGGGCCCCACTCCTAGTATTCTGATTTAATTGCTATGAAATGAAATCTAATCATTCAAAGCTCTCCAGCTGATTCTAACTGTACAACCACACCAGATCAAATGATTTCTAAAGTTCCTTTCTGCTTCTGCATCTAGAATTTTAAAGTAAACCATAACTCAAAAAGAACAAATTAACAAATATTAATGTATCTTTTACAATAAATATAATTATAGGTATTAATAAATTAATTAATTAAAAGAATACCTAGTGATAAAAAAAAAACAGTGAATGGCAATTACTTGCCTTTAGGTTCAAAGAATGCGAAATAAGATAGTACTTCCCTTAAGAAGTGTACAGATTAATGGTGCAATAGACAAAGCAGTAATACAACTCAAAAGACAGAAGGTATAACAGAAATATGGTGTTATGAGAACACAGGAAAGAGGACTAAATTCAGTTTGAGGGACAAGGTATAGTCAGGGAACCCTTCTTAATAGGTAATACTTGAGTTCTTTTGTGCTTGGAAGATTAGCCAGGCTTTTCCATTTGGTTGCTTTGTTTGTTGCAGGTAGTAAAGGGAGTTGCTAGAAGGAAGGTCAAAGGGCATTCTAAGTAGAAGAATGACATCAAGTGAAAATCTGGAAAGCTGTAAATCAACTAGATTAATGCTTCTCTGATCTTACCTCTATCATCATACCATAATATGGACATTATGTATTTATGTGTTTCTTTTTTAAAGTACCTAAGTTCTTTAAGAAAATAAACCATTTCTCTTTCCTCTTTGTCCTCACAGTACAAGAGTTTATCACCCAGAACAGAAGTGGATACAAAGATTTAACTTTGATCTAAATAGCAGTTGAAGCAGATACTTAGAAGCATGGCAAGAAATAAACCTGAAGAAATAAAAAACATCAGATCCATAAAAAAACAAAGATCCTATGAACACACATGCTGAGGAGTTTTAGACTTGGAAAAAGTCTATGAGAAGTTTTCAAAACAAGAATACAGAGTATTCTTAAAAGAGTATTCTATAAAATACAGAGTAACAAGTTAGGAAGGAAGCCTAAGATTAGAGTCGGAAATCAATTAAGAGGATAATAATATGCAGTATTCTATACACACACACACAAACATTACATATAGTATATATACTACTGAGGGAATAATAATAGTATTTTAAGTGGAAAATTATGAAAGCTTGAACTAAGGAAATGATGAGAGAGACCGAGAAAAGAAAACTAGTTTCAAACATTAAGGAACTGCAAACGCGTTAAAACTGCAGGCTGAAAAAAAGAAAAAAAGGAACTATTACGAATTGGTAGGACTTCATGATACTTTGTATATTAAAAATGCATAAGCTTCATGAAACTGGATTCATGTCACTCCTAAATCTCCAATCCCTTGCAAAGACTCTGATACACAGCCACACAGTAAATGCTCGCTGAATGAATGCCAGATAACTTGGGACGCTTAGGAGGCTGGATGGAGGGTGGTGCCACTGACAGAAAAGCATGATCAGAGGAATGATGAAAGATAAGCAGGGATAATAACAATTTAGTCTTAAATATATTGAATGTAAGTTATGCTATGAGGTATATAGGAGGAATTTACAATGATAGGACGTACAGCATTGGAGAATAGGCTAAGAATTCGTATAGATAAAGCCATGGGAAAGGGGAAGAGAACCACCCAGAGAATTCTTACAGAAGAGAAAGGAACCCCATCGTGATCATAACTTATTATTCTATTACCTGCTGTATAACAGGAGCTTGTACTCCACCAGGCTGCATTTGTGGTATAACTTGTTGTTGGAGAACCACTGACTGCTGAGGCTGAAAGATATACTGGGCACCATTGGCTGCTCTGACTACTTGAAGAAGCTGGCCTAAAGCAGAAAGTATGTATTACAAGTTACCATTTTAGCAGTGACCATCTGAAAATAAATGAATTCATAATGAATGTCAAGCCACCAAAATGCCCTAGAAATGACTGGGCAAGAAGTCTAACAACTAAGGGCTGCCATACACAGTAAACTATAATCCTCACCTTCTCTAGGTTCCCTCCATGTTCAAATATGTTGCTTAAAATCTTTTTCCTTACTTATCATCCTTATAAAGCTCTTTTCCAATAAAGTTTTAACAGATTATGAAAATTGAAGAGAAGTTTAAATTATCTTTACTAACATGTTAAGAGTCATAAGAGCAGTTAAGATCAGATGTTTCAAGGGCTATTTCTTTTCAAAGCTCTAAAGACATGAAAGTATAAATAGTTCATTAATATCTTGAGCCAAAGCACCAGGATACTTAGCTTCAAAATGCTTAAAAAAAAAAAGTTTGCCGAACCAATTATCATTGCCACATAATACCGAGTGTATGCCTGGCTTAAACAGAGACATGAATCTCTCTCCTTGTTGTTTGAATCCCTCTCTTTGTTGTTTGAGATGATAAAGAATCTTCAATCAATTAAAAAGCAACAATTATATATTAATAAAATACGTAGCAAGATAGACCTCTAGTTAGTTCTTTACAAATTTAGAATCTTATTAACAAAATATGAAGAAGTTCTGTAATTCAGATTACAGAGAGAATACTTAAAATCCATGTAAATTCTTCCAACATTAATATGCCAAAAATTGCAAATAAATTTTGTCAGTCTATGCACATACCATGTAAAACAGAATAAAATACTATACTATAATAAAATACTATAGAATAAAATACTGTAGAATAATAAAATACTATAGAATAAAATACCGTAAGACTTAGTTTGGTATCACAAATGCATTCAAATGAATCAAGTTTAACTTATTTGGCAGGTTAAATGTGTTTTAACAAAAATCTATGTGGGGTGCCTGGGTGGCTCAGTGGGTTAAAGTCTCTGCCTTCAGCTCAGGTCATGGTCTCGGGGTCTTGAGATCGAGCCCCGCATCAGGCTGTCTGCTCAGCAGGGAGCCTGCTTCCTCCCTCCCCCCCCCCCCCCCCCGCCTACTTGTGCTCTCTCTCTGTCAAATAAATAAAGTCTTTAAAAACAAAAAAACAAAAAAAATCTATGTAAATAAATATTTCTATATAATCATACTTCAATAATAGGATTCTCATTCACAGATCAAAAGCTCAAGTACAATTTTTATCTTCTCTACTGCATCCTCAGTAGTGATTATCACTTAATGTGCTATAGTATTCAATCTTTTTTAATAACCTAAGACAAATGGTAAAAGAAATATTGATTTTGCCTTTCAATGAGGCCAAAATGAAGACTAGATGGTACAATCTTCTGAGTTATACATATAAATAATGGTACCATTACTCCTCATTACCTGAATTTGTTAGTATCTGCTGAACAGGAGTCACACCTGCAGGGAGTGCCAAGGTAGCAGCTGTAGCAGCAGCACTCTGAAAAAAACGGAAGGACAAAAAATCAAAACCACATATGTGCATAAGAGTACCTCAATTTATCTCTGGCACATTTTCATAGTGTTTGAAGTTTATCGTTTAGTATATACTAAAACGAAAAGTTTTGTTTTGTTTTTTTTAAATCCAATGGACGGCAACCTTTTTTTAAGATTTTATTTATTTACAGAAAGAGAGAGACAGCGAGAGAGAGAATACAAGCAGGGGGAGTGGGAGAGGGAAAAGCAGGCTTCCCGCCAAGCAGGGAGCCCGATGCGGGGCTCGATCCCAGAACCCTGGGATCATGACCTGAGCCGAAGGCAGACGCTTAACGACTTGAGCCACCCAGGTACCCCTAAAATGAAAAGTTTTAACAAGACTAAATCCCATTTTATAAATGATACAGTGAAGACCCCCTAGCCTAAAGGCCTTAAGTACTTCAAACAACGAAGTAGAATAATTGGTTTTTTTTTTTCCTCTGAAGAATGTTCTCTAAGGAAACCTCACACATACTAACAATGCTATACAACATATAAAATATCCATTCCATTATTTCTTTTCCTACTCTATTTCCTTACTCCCAATTCCTTGTTGTCAATTACAGCTGACCCTTAAACAATGCAGGTGCTAAGGACACCAACTCCTCACACGAGTGAAAATCCACATGTAACTTCTGACTTCTCCAAAACTTAATAGCCTACTGTTGACCAAAAGCCTTACCAATAACATAAATGGTCAATTAACACCTATTCTGCATGACATATTATATACTGTATTCTACAATAAAGTAAGCTAGAAGAATATATATACCTTATTGAAAAATAACCATATTTATTGAAAAAAATCTGCATATAAATGGATCCATACAGTTCAAACCCGAATTGTTCAAGGTCAACTGTAACACACTTGAAGCAAAATGTTAAGTATCTTCATTTTAGAAATCTTAACATTTTTTTGAAAGATTTTATTTATTTATTTGACAGAGAGAGAGATCACAAGTAGGCAGAGAGGCAGGCAGAGAGAGAGGGGGAAGCAGCCTCCCCGCTGAGCAGAGAGCCCGATGCAGGGCTCGATCCCAGGACCCTGAGATCATGACCTGAGCGGAAGGCAGAGGCTTTAACCCACTGAGCCACCCAGGCGCCCCAAGAAATCTTAATATTTTTAATTTATACTAGAATCAACAGGGCTGAAAGAAACCTTGTATCAGAAGGCTGAGCTTGTATAACTAGCAATTCTATGATGCCCTAAGATGACAATATTGGTACTATATCTAGGTGAAAAATATTAATAATAGTTTTATTAACACAAAAAAAATCTAAAAATCTTAAGAAAAGTCATCAATTTTAATTTCTACATTTTAAAATGGAGGTAGTATCTGACATTTACGTTAAAAAAAATATACATGCATATACTCTGAATTTCATTAAATCCAGGATAAATTTTTCATTTACTGCTTCTGGAGACTTCTCCACTCCCCTTTCCTCCAAAAGAATTACACATTTTTTTACTGTTTTTTTAATTCTGTACTCAAAGTATTTCCATGCATCTCAATGTAACTATATAAAGAGGTAATTTTTTTCCCTCATCCTTCTTTTTTACAGCTACCAGCCTTCACATACCAATCTAACATACATTTTTAGAAACATCTCTATTTGGTAAGCTCTGAGAAATAAATTTAACTGTGCTTTGAAGATGCTAATGCCAGAGAATCTCAACAATACTTGGAAAATTATAGTAAGTTCATGACACTACTATCTAGTATAGACTCCATGTATGGCATTCTAATAAAATGTGCTTCTTGTTACCATTTGATAGGCCTAACTAGTTTCTACATCTAAAGCCTCAAATTCCCACTATGTCCCCAGAATCCAGCTATAGCCCCACCAGGTTCTCTTCATGAAATTCAAGTTCTGCATTTCATTTATTTTAAATAAATCTTGTCTGTATAGGCAAATGTAAGGTAATCTAAGTCTAAGGACCACATTAACAACCACCTGCTACTGAGAAATACTATTCAGAAATACTAATACTCAGATTTTATGAGATTAATAGAGCTCCCTCTACTGGCAAAGTGACAACTGTAGTTTCTACACAGCATACATGACACAATAACCACCTTCACACCTCTGCATATTCAAGATGTTATCAATAAATATTTGTTGAGTAACATACCATACACAAACCACCTTTTATCAATGCCTACTGAAAATTTCTTCTTGTATTTTATGAAACAGCCCTAAAATGAATAATGAATTAGAGTAATTATTTCATAAGGAGAACCTGAAAAACTGGTTTGATGTAAGGTCCTGTTTTGTAGGTTCCCTGAAAATAGCTGTCTACCTAATATATTATACCACTATCCTACATTCTTATTAAATTACATAACTTTTCAATGTTCATTTCCAAAGCATGAGTAGCTTTTAAAAAAACCAAAACTGGAATAAAATCTTGACATCTCCAAACACACAGATGGAGCTAAAGTGTATTACATTAAGCAAAATAAGTTGAGTCAGAGAATGACAATACTGTGTGATCTCACTCATATGTGGAATTTAAAAAAGAAAACAGATGAACATATGCGAAGGGGGGAAAGACAAAAAGGAGAGAGGGAAACTGGCCATAAGAGACCCTTAACAAAAGAGAACAAACTGAAGGTTGATGGAGGGAGGTGAGTAGGTAATGGGCTAAATGGGTGATGGGTATTAAGGAGGACTATTGTTATGATGAGCACTGGGTATTCTATGTAAGTGATGAATCACTGAATTCTACTCCAGAAACCAATATTGCACTGTATGTAAACTAACTAGAATTTATTAAAAAAAAAAAAAAAAGAAAAGAAAAGAAAAGAAAAAGGAAATCAATCAAATGGGTATCTTTGAATCAGGAATAATAATTCAAACAAACAAAACCAAAACTACTTTTATTTGTAAAGAGCCTACAGTGATTATATTTCAGAACATATAAAATACATGGGTGAACACTGAAACATCAACTAAAATACTAAAATACACATAAATGCTAACACTTTTTACTGACAGATGTTTCTGATCTATGATCTATTTAAATACATGCTCTTTAGAATTAAGACATAACAAACAACTAAGAGATGTGCCACTAATTTTCCCCCAGTCTCTTTAAACACTATTTTAACTCAAAATTTTCTTCCAAACACTTAAAATTCTTAGAAATAAGATGGGCCTACTGCAAGTGATTCTATAGAATTTTCTGTTTTGAAAAGAAAAAGTCAGGGTGCCTGGGTAGTTCAGTGGGTTACGTGACCAATTCTTGATTTCAGCTCAGGTCATGATCTCAGGGTCCTGGGATCAAATCCTGTGTCTACCTCTGCACTCAGCAGGCAGCCTACTCCCTCTCCCTCTGCCCCGCCACCTGCTCTGCATGTGCGCACGCTCTCTCTTTCCTTCTCTCCTACATGAATAAATAAATCTTAAAAAATAAAAGGACACAAGTTATTCCTTAGGAAACAGTCTCAACAGTACCAGCTGCAATGCAGATCCTACAGTGAGACTTTCATTTTTAAGAGCAGAGGTTAAAAAGAAATTTGGGGCCTTAGCCTTGAAATAGAATTTTCTGAATGATAAAAATTCTTGTGATTCCATGATAGGCTGGAATTTTGTGATTTTTATGAAGAACTGATTCCAGCAATTTGAACTAGAAGGACAAATAGATATCCTTGATTCTTTTGTGAATTTAAAAACTGCAATTTCTACTATCACGTAGAAATCTGTAGTTCTGTCAAGCTATAAATTTGTAAGGCTGGTATATTTAAAAAGGAGTCATTTGTCAAGTAGGTGAGCCCTGTTTCCTAGCTGGCTTATCAATCACAGATGAGCTTTGAGGTTAGCTACTCATTACTTACCAAACAGAAGTGATTTTTTAAAATACTGCTTTTTCAGGGCCTGGGTGGCGCATTGGTTTTGGCTCACGTGATGATCTCAGAGTCGTGAGATCGATCGAGCCCCGCATCAGGCTTTGCATTCTGTGCGGAGTCTGCTGAAGACTCCCTTTCCCCCTCGCTCCCCCACCCCCGCCCACACCCTTCCCCACACACATGTATGCCTGGGCGTGCTCTCTATCAAATAAATAAATTTTGAAAAATATACATTTTTGCTTTTTCATTAAAAAAAAAAGAACTATCTGAAAAAAAAATCTCATTACTAGCATTAGGCTAAGATTTTTTTTAAAAAGTGATTCTTGCCTTTAAGTAAAAGATACGGCTGAATTTAAGAATGAAATGTCAGAGGTGAGATTCCACTAACAGTCTATTTATTGTAAACGGAACAAAGAAAAGCCATTTATGAGAAAGTGCTGGAATAACTATTCTAATAAGACTTCATTTTAATGTCTTATTAAAAAAAAACTTTAAGTATATAAGTAAAGACTCTCTAAGAATCTGAAGTAGCTTTTCTAATTTTAGTTAGATGGTACTATATTTGATGGGAAATACTACATGCCCTAAATGAAATTTGAAAATTTAGGACTTATATTCAATGAATATCCCTTAGAAATACCAAAAGACTAATGCATAATAAACTCGACTGGTTAAAATGTATTTTAAAGTAGTAATATATACATTGTAATAAATCTTATTAAGCTATACTATGGTTAAATCAGAGCAAAAAAAAAATTTTTTTTAATTTTATTTATTTATTTGACACAGAGAGAGAGAGATCACAAGTAGGCAGAGAGGCAGGCAGAGAGAGAGAGGGGGAAGCAGGCTCCCTGCTGAGCAGAGAGCCCGATGTGGGGCTCGATCCCAGGACCCTGAGATCATGACCTGAGCCGAAGGCACAGGTTTTAACCCACTGAGCCACCCAGGTGCCCCCAGAGCAAAAATTTTTAAAGGTGTCGTCCTAAAAACAGTTATCCTGAACTATCCAAACAGTTCATTTTCATTTTTAAAGTTCATAATTCTAGTAATTAATGGGTCTTCTGAAACAGAACTATTATATGGCACACTATGTTTGGTAGGTTCCCTTAAACCCATTTTCCAAAAATAGCTTGGGATGAAATAGCTCTCACAAAGCATCATTCTTTTGGTATTTTCAAGAGAAAACTGTATAATTTTATGAAACTCTATGTCTAAATATCAAGCTAAACTTTAGATCTGCTGCTAAATCCAATAATTAGGAAACCAAATAAAACAGCTATTTTGTTCAAGTCTTGAATAAACTTCAAGTTGTTAATACACAACATACGTGGGCATAATCACAATTTTGAGTTAGAATAAGTAGAGCCAAAGTGCTATATTCTGAGTCTTACCATGTTTGATGCATTCATATGTTGTATCAGTTTAGAATCAGGAACTATAACTTGTGGTGCAGCAGCTATTAAAAAAAAAAAAGTACAAATACAAACAAGGAACCATGAGGCTGTTTCATAATCCAAAGAATACCATACAACGCTGAAAACTTTTTTCCTGTTTTCCGCATTCAAATGCATTCACCCATTTGATACCTCAGAATGTTATAAATTTCTACAGCAAATAACAGCTGTGATATACCCACCTTATACTGAAAAACATCAATTAAACAGATTTGAATAACAACATCTAAGAATACAAGGGAATTTGGGAACATGAAGTAGTGACATACCTAATACCTATACATATACAGTTCTGTGCATTCTTAAACTGGAAATTTTCAAACACAATTTAATTGTCTTGCTAACTCAATATTGTTTTATTATTTTTTATTTTTTTATTTTTATTATTTATTTTTATTATTTTATTTATTATTTATTATTATGTCTATAATGATACTACTGTTAGAATGAGTTAGGAGTCCATTAAGAATGAACTCAAAAAAACTATTAACTAGTTGTTTTTAATCTACATAACCCTCTTCTCCCACCTGACAGTTGCCAGAATCTTAAGTTACTTCCACCAACTTTTTAAAAAATATAAATCAGAAATAATGGCAATGTTAAAAAAAAAAAAAGAAAGAAAGAAATGGCAATGTTACATAAGAACAAAAGGAACTAAGTGTTTGATTCCGCAAATTTCAGAGAATAAACAGATAATCCCATTATCCTAATATTCTCTGAGTGAAGAAAATCAAATTTTAATTTATGATGACCTAAAATCCTAGTGCCAGTCCTAAAGGCAATAGGAGGAACAGTCATCAAGACAGATCAAAAGGACAAAATTATCTGATGCAGGTACAGAATAAAACCAAATACTAAAAAGTCTCATTTGGTATAAACAGTAAAACAATCCAAACAGACATTTCTACCATACATTACTTACTATATATCACTATCCCTATCCACTTTAAGTCTTACATATTCTCAGATACTCTCAAATGAGGCAAATGGGTAACTAAACCATTATCTTAAAATCTTAAAATAAAACTTTTTATTTACCTTCATTCTCCTCTCCAGTAACAAGATTTACAAAACTCAAATGCTTGTGAAGTTTCGTAACTGAATACATATGTGTCATGACAGAAAATACTTACTACATCTAATAGGCCAAGCTTCCTAGCCTTCTCAGGGCCCAAATTTTCTTAGCATTGAAATGCTGGAAGAGCTACTCCACAAAGCCTTTTATAAAGCTTCAATGAAACAAATCTATAAATCCACTCGCACAGTACAAAGCACTATGGACACACTCTATAAATACTTGATTTTTCTTACCTTCAAACCAAGTAATATAAATTAAAGTATGTTATGTATATACACTCTTCACTTAAAAGAAATCTAATCCGGTCATTTTACACTTAAAGTATCAGAGAATTGAAATTTCAGACTACCACACTTACAAAACTCCCCGAGTGTTTAAGATACATTTATAAAAACCAACTCAAATGTCTTTGAAGTAATAAATCAATTTCATAAAGAAAGTACATAACGATTTTACCCTATAAAATAACGAAACCCTTAGTAAATAAATCTTTGTAGGTCTGATGTATTTTAGGAAATCCACCATAATGTAGCCTTCTCAAAAAAAATATTAATACACTTACATCATCTTAGGCTCTCAATTAGTTAACTACTTGTTTATTACTACTACAATATAGAATCCACGTTTTATACAAAATGTGTATGTAAATACACATACACAGACTACCCCCTCAGTCAACAGAAAAAAAAACCCACAGTATTTCTCTTCCTTGAAAATGACAAATTTCATTTCCAAGTTGTAAGCAGAAAAATATATCCAGTCTCACCTTGCTGTGATGCAGGAATAAGGACCTGCTGGGTCTGCGCTTGCTGAGGTACCGTCTGCTGTGGCTGAGTTTGCTGATGGTGGTGGTGGTGGTGATGTTGCTGTTGCTGGGGTTGATGTTGCTGCTGAACTTGCAATAAAAGCTGCTGCTCTTCTGAATGAAATCCATCTACTGCCCTAGATTGCATTAGTTTATTCTCCCACAACTAAGGCAAAGAAAAGTAAAGAACATTCTAAGTGAATGCTAGTAACGATAACTCCGGACACATGGACAAAATGTATTTTACTGGTCTGTTTATAAAATTCTTCCATTTTCAAAACTGATACAACCAATCTCTAATAAAATAAAGCAATCTCTAATTCTTACCCAAGTATATACAATAATGAAAATTAACTTTTAAAGGACCAAATTTATTTTTTTGCTATCTTAGGGTATGAAGAATTTTGTTTCTTTTTATATCTTCAAACTTTCCACTGTAAAATTCCTTAGTAATTCCAGGCAGAATTTCATATAAGCAAGTTTTTAATAATCAAAGATTATCCTTTTTTAACATCAAATCAATTATTAACTATTTTCATAACTATTTTCATAACTATTTCTCCCTTTAAATCTAACTTTTAAATTACACATGCAAAACATAAATTCATCTTTTCTTGATTTGAACAATGAGAAACATTATAGAAGCAATCCTCAAGTTAGAAAAACCTAATTTTCCATCTGTCTGATCCTACACACGAGGAAAAAGAAACACCAATGCCTAATGCTTTTAGAGGCACTCTCAACCCTCCACACCTTTAGAAATTCCCCTCCATCTTCCATCATGACAAGGAATAACAATCCTTTTCTGCTTTGCCACTTCTCTATTTTCTCCTCTCACCCTAGGACAGCTATTATGATGGGGGAAAAAATCAGACACGGGCAAAAATAAGAAAGAAAATAAAATATTTATGACTATTTCATACACAGATTTACAACATAGATCCTCTCTACCAGACTTAGCGTTCAATCTGGAGAACCTCAACCCTTATAAGAAATTGCCTAAGAAAGAAAGAAACCATTTTTTAAATATACAAATGAAATTAATTTATTTGGGGGGCACCTGGGTGGCTCAGTCAATTAAGCATTTGACTCTTGATTTCGGTGTTAGGCTGTGCACAGAGTCTGTTTGTGCCTCCTCCTGGCCCCACTCTTGAGGACACACATACCGTCTCTCTCTCAAAAAAATATATAAAAATTTTAAAAATAATAATAATTCAGTCATTTTGTACACAAGCACCTAGTACCTACACACGCTTTGTTTTCTCCCCTAGGATACGCTCTTGGAATACCGCCTAACACACCTGAGACTTCTATAAGACCCTCCGAAAAGGTCCTTTTACCATACTCACAATGATTTTTATCAGCCCCCAACAATTCCAACTGTTCTAGAAATTCTATATTTGTAGCTACATGCTAATAACAATTCCAGCATATCCCTAATGGCTTGCTAAAAAAGTAAACTAAAGGTCAATCTCCCAAAGCAACCATTCCTCTTAGCAACCTTGGTATTTAGACCTGCCTGAATACTATAGAGAGAGACAGTAACAGCATTTCTCTCACTGGTTGTTGTGAGGACTCAGTAACATATTTATGTAAAATGTTTATCAGAATCTAGCATAAACTCAGTGACCAATAAATATTAGTTTTCATTATTACGGTGGTGGTGCTATTAATTGTATAATAGAGCATTACACTAGAAGTCAGAAACACAGTCCTGGTTTGGCCACTATTCGGCTTTGTGGACAAATTATGTATCTTTCTTGGGACATTTTCCTCACCTAAAAAGAGGACAAGTTGAATCTAAAATCACTTCCAGCTAAGAAATCTAAGTCTCTGAAAAATCTCAAATTAAAAACAGCTAGCGTTCTACCTAGAGTAACAAAGAATTATTTTCTGAGAGCTCAAGTTGTATCTGGTTCATCTCTGTAGAGTAGGCATCTAGCACAGCACAGGGGACAAAATGGCCACTTATACACTGAATAAAATACATTTCAACTAACAGATTATATATACAAAGGCTCCCAGTTTGCACTCACCAAAAACTTCTACATTTCTTTTGTCTGTTCTAAAACAAAACAAAACCTAGCCTCTCGTAAGCCAAAAATCAAGGTACCATTGATTAATATGCCTTAAGAAACCGTTGTTTAAACCATGATTTTTTAAATTTAAAATTTCAGTTGGATCACCTCTAATTGGTCTATCCACTACGATCTGATCCATTCACATCACTTCATGGTAACAGCAAATATTAATGATCATATATTAGTGCTAGGTACTGAGCACCACTACTCACCTAGCCTCCCAAGTCAACGGCCTGAGTCAGAATCCACCTCAACACCCATCATTACTGTTACTATCCCTTCCAAAGCATTGTTCCAATCTGTCCTTATTAGTATGGCCCTGGTTCAAGTCCTTTCCTCCCACCAGTACTACCATATAGTTTAATGACTTAGCCCACTGAGCTCCCCATATCAAGTCATAAATTCTACAAATAATTACTGAGATCTCCTATATGCTAGACACTATAAGCAGCATTGAGAACAGTGAACAAACCTGACAAAAATCCTCCTCACAGAGCCCACAATCTAGTGAACGCTTGCTTTTCCAATCTATACTCTATAAATCCGTGGTCCTCAAAATATGGTCATCCAGCATCACCTGAGAACTTGTTAGGCATACTAATTCTCAGGCCCCACGCCAGACCTACTGACTCACCAACTCTGGGGATGGAGCCAAAAATCTGTTTTAATAACCTGTCCAGGTCACTTTAATGCATGCTATTAAAGTCTAAACCAATGCTTTTCAAAGTGCATATTGCAACCCATTAGTGGGTTGTTAAAAGTCAATTTAATTTTTTTTTATTTTTTGGTATATGTAATTGAATTAAAAAGAAAATGTCAAACTGTGCCTCTATCAAGTCAGACTCTCTGGAACAGAGGTCCAAAAATCTGCATTTTACCTAACACCCCAGAGAATCTTTCTCACTTTAAAGATCAAGCTCCTGGGGCACCCAGGTGGCTCAGTGGGTTAAGCCTCTGCCTTCAGCTCAGGTCATGATCTCAGGGTCTTGGGATCGAGCCCCACATCAGGCTCTCTGCTCAGTGGGGAGCCTGCTTCCCCCTCTCTCTCTGCCTGCCTCTCTGCCTACTTGTGATCTCTCTCTGTTAAATAAATAAAATCTTTTAAAAAAAATAATAAAATAAAGATCAAGCTCCTTAATACAGAATTACGTTACCTCTCTGCTACTTGCATTCCACTTTCCTAACAGTGTCAACGTACCTGAAGTTCCCTGAATATAGCATACTAGTACTGTTCCCTGACTAGCAGTCTCCCCTCACAATTCCCTAAACAATGGATATGTCAAAGTCACAAAGCCTCAAAAGAAATCACTCACTGCCTCCAAATTCTAGAAATATTTCTATCGTACTTTTCACACCAAGTCTACCTTCTCTGCTAAAGTATGGCCTCCTTCAAGACAGAGACTCTTATTCAGGAGGTAACAAAATGACTAAAAACTTATCAGTCATTTAGTATTAATTTCAAAGAAGAGAAGGGAAAACAAACTGTTGTTTTCTAGTATAACATTTCTCTGTAAGGATGCTACTGACATTTTGGCCAAGACAACTCTTTATTGTACAGGGTAGTGCCACAGGAAGTATACAGAAAAAACGACATTCCATGCTGTAGCCGACTAAATGCCAAAGGTGCCCACTAGTCATTAAGACAAGCAAACATGGCCCCACACATTTCCAACTGCTGGCAGTGGGTAGGGAGCAGAGGAAAAAGGGGTGCTGGAGTAGTCCATTGAGAATCCACATTCACTAAGTACCAAGTACTGTCCTAGGTAACATGAAAAATACAAATATAGTACTGTACAAATATTTAGCATTAAACTTATAATATCAAATAATATAAAGTTCAAATTGGCTAAATGTTTTGTTTTTATCCAATTTCTTTTTTATGATTTTAATAGTATTTTTCAAAATACTCTATTTTTTAAATATCACCTATTTAAAATAAATAATGCAATACTGTTTTCAGCAACAGTAATCATATTAATACTACTGACAACAATCAAGAATACTGAATTGTAACATATTTATTTTGCTTAGGAAATAGAAGAATACTTTTTCTTTATTTTTATAATATTATTTTCCCTCCAACACAGTAGCTATTATTTCTGGCAATCCTATTTTATCAATCTTTTGCCATGTCTCTGAAATTAGACATGGAGAAAATTCATTTTCTGTTCCCCAAATGGCTATAATGTATATATCTAGAGAGCATATTAACTAGATTAATCCTGTATTCTTACTCTGCACTTTGTAACTTTACACGTAGAGACTCATTTTTATAAAATCCTATAACACAGACATTGTTACTATCTCCTTTTTACAGAAAAAGAACAAGGGAAAAAAAAAAAGAAAGAAAAAGAACCAGAAGAACAGTAAGTTAGGTAATTTATCCAAGACCACCAACTAATAGCAGGCAAAGTGGGATATAATCCAGGCAGTCTGACTCTAGTGTTCCCAGTCAGGAAACCTGGACCCTGAGAGTGAAGACTAAATGTCCTTTAAATTCTACATCCTAGATCCCTCACTTGCCACATCCTAATCCTAGCTCTGGTCCAAGTTTTAATCTCTACACTATATTGCTGCTATCACAGCAGGTCCAGTCACAACTCTGGTACCTTCCTTTTTACTGGTTAGTATTATATATGCCATCTGAAGACAAAAGGCCTTCGTTAAAGTCTCTACCGTTTGCTAAATAATCTTATCAAAGCATATTCCCTCTATTTTTTGACCTATAAATTTGTGATTAAATCTACTGTTTCCTGGCAGTTTGCCAGGCTAGAAATTTGAGGGATTCTACTTTCACAAAACATCTAGCTCCTGAACAAATACAGGAAAATTGCATTTATGGGTTCCCTTGAAATGGGGTTGGAGTACAGAGTTTTCCCCAAGGATAAATGAAGTAAAGAACAATAGATTATTGTTCAAGTTATGGCCCAAGTATTTATATATAACTAGAGTATATTTAGAAGAGTGGTTCTCAATCAGAGGTGGTTTTGCCCCCGAAGGCGATTTGGCAATGCACAGAGACATTTTTGGTTGTCAGAAATGAGCAGTACTATTGGCATTTAGTGGGCAGAGGCCAGGTATGCTGTTAACCTTCTACAATGAACAGAAAAGCTCTCTGCAACAAAGAACTAACAAATGACAGTAGTGCCAAGGCTCAGAAACCTGATCTAGAGACCGATAAACTGAGTTTCAGATTTGTCTCCAATTGAGGAAATTTTTCTCACTTTATTTTATTGAGAAGAGAGGCCATGTTTTATATGTACTTGCTATTTAGATATGGGTAGGTCTGACAGTGTAGAGATGAGGTTGATTTTATCATTCACTTTATTATTTTTTTTTAAGATTTTATTTATTTATTTGACACAGAGAGAGAGAGAGATCACAAGTAGGCCGAGAGAGAGGGGGGGAAGCAGGCTCCCCTCTGAGCAGAGAGCCCGATGCAGGGCTCGATCTCAGGACCCTGGGATCATGACCTGAGCCGAAGGCAGAGGCTTTAACCCCCTGAGCCACCCAGGCACCCCTTTATCATTCACTTTAAACAGGATTTGTAGACTGTCATTCCCATCCATAATCACTCACTAATCCAAAACACAATTTACATTCAAATACAAATTAAAGACTATCGAGACTGTTTTAGGTGTTTTTTTCTATCTCCCATAATTTATACATTAAAGTAGGTCCAAAGTGTTTCAAGAGATAATCTCCAAGAATTGGACTTTTTTTAATCGCCTCTCTTCCAGCATCACCTAGTTAAACTTCAAATTACATGCACAGTCATTACTCATCTTAATTCGTCATCTAATTCACCCCTGTATCCTTCACAGCAGTGGTGAAGTTTTTGATAAGAGTCTGTGAAAAAGACAAAAAGTGGGGAGGAAGGGGCTAGAACTAATGACAAAGTCCTTTATAAACCATAAAACACAAAAGCAATGTTAGTTTTCATTAGCAAGATGTCTAAACCTGTAGAATCTAATACAGTATCTACCAGCCACACATGGTAATTTATTTATTTTTTTTTTACTTTTTAACACATGGTGATTTAAATTTCAATTAATTATATTAAAAATTTGGTTCTTCAGCTTCATTAACTACATTTCAAGTGCTTAACAGCTACATGTCACTAGTGGCTACCATACTGGAGAGCACAAACACAGAACATTTATCACCACAGATAGGGCACATTCTGGAAATTCTAATAAGATCCTGAAGAAATTTAGTACAGAGAATTAAAATAACATAAACTCAATTTAGTATAACGGTTTATTTTTAAACCCAGTTACAACCCACAATAGGAGAGTATGCCCCATCTGAAAAACAGCAAAAATATTAAACTACTTTGTTCTGTTAGGTTCTGGAGCCATGTTTGTTACTGACTAACTTAATTAAATATTTACTGAATACCAACCACATATGTGAAGCACTGTGCTAGAGGCTAGAGATTCAAAGTCAAATAATTTGCAATTTTTGTCATTATAAAACTAGCCATCAAACAAACAAATCAATGTATAAAACATACATAATACTCATATATTATATACATTTATATATCTATTATACTAATATATTTGAAAAGTCAAGTGTAATAAAAACACAGGTAGATCTAGTTAATCTCAAAGACAGCTCATTCTTTGGAGAATGCTTTGATTCTCTGGGACCAGTAGGAAAATTCAATTCCCCACACTTTGTGAAAAGCAAGAGTAGATAACAACCTGGATTGACTACTAGTTTGATTTAGGGTAGATTAAAGACTTTGGGGCTGATTTTCTACATTTAAAAATGTTGTATCTTTTACATAAGGTCAAAGTACTTCAAGGATAACTATACCCATATAATTATATGAGCGTAAGATAAACTGCAAAGTAGCTCCACATAACACAAAAGATCTTATTCTCTTATTCATATCCTGAGATACTTTATACTACTTAAGCAGTTTATATTGCAATTCTTTCAACTTATGCCTCAAGAGTTGGCATTCTTTCACTTGTATTTTTGGATGCCTACTCTTCACTTTTAATAACCATCACATTTCTTTCAAGGTGAATAAAAATTTCCTCATCTCACTTAAATCTATGTATTTTTCCTTCCTTGCACAGGCAGATTCTTACTAAAAACTCCACAGAAGCTACCCACAGATGCCTAAACACTCTAAGATAGATTTCACCACCGTAATAAAGGTAAGGTTTACATTAAGTTCCTAAGCTGCAGCCTCCACACTTCCACTGAATAGATAAATAACAACAAAACAAATGTTCTTAACATTAATTGTGATTACTTATTTGTACACAGTCCTCAAGGACCTCAATACCCCATTTCTAAGCCAGCAGTTCTAAAACTTTTAAGTCTCAGGATCCTTTACTGCTTTCAAAACTTACTAAGGACCTCAAAGAGCGTTTATGAAATTGTAACTAAGTTGGGTATTTTGTTTACAAATTCGTTTAAAAACAGCAATGTATCCATCACATGTTAACATAAATAACACATTTTTAACAACAAAAAAAAAAACCAAATCAAATTTAGTGACAAATAGTTTAAAGGAAAAATAGTTGGATTCTCCTATCTGCTTCTACAACCATCTTATTGTTTTGGTTGAATATATGAAGAAAATCTGTCTTCGCACACAGCAGGGAAAAGGAAAAGTATTTAAAGTGATGGTTTCTTAAAAGTTAGCTACAATGTAAAATCTGAAACCATACACCAATGAACTTTTCATACTCTAAGATTAAAATCCATTAATTTATCTTTCACTTTGAACAAGGGATTTTGCAACATCATGCATTAGTCATTTGGAAAATATAAGTTCAGTGAATTATGCAGTATTCCAAATATTAACACATTTCGTTAAAGGTATTAAATATTCTCATTTCTTAACATTAACAGTGATCTCATCTTGACTCTTCAGCACACATCTTTTTAATATTCACTGCATCAAAATGGGAAGCATACATAAAGCACTGTGCATATGGAAGAGTTACCTCAAAGAAAAGTACCTGTGCATTTGAGTAGCAAGTTTAATTGGCCACTTTTCATAGAACACAACTTTTACTGAAAATATGACAAACTCTGATTATTCAGACAGGCATTCGGACAACCTCACTGACCTCCTGAAAGAATCTGTGGGGAAGCCTTAGGACTCTACAGACCTTATTTTGAAAACCACTGTTCTGAGCAATAAAGCAAAAATATTCCATGATTTCATGAGTCATTACAACACCAAGGAAACACAAAAGCTAAATAAAAATATCTAATTATTTCTGCTTAAATCCCAAGAAATCCAAGAGACAGAAAATGAACTCCCAGTGTAAAATATATCATAAAACTAATATTCGGCCCACATAAAAAAAAAAAAAAAATCGGACTTAAGAACACAAAATTCTTTTATCAAAGCACTTATTTAATCTCCATAACATAAACACTTTTTAGAATATAGGTATGTTAAGACCATAAAAAAAGGGAAAAAAAAAACGTATGCTAAATAATTAGACCATAAATATACAATATTAATGGTCCATTAGTAATAGTGAATGCTACTGCCAGGCACTGTGCTTAATAGTAAGCTCTTTATATGGTTACTGTATTTAATCCTCAGAACAAACCTATAAGGTAAGTCTGACCAATTCCCGTATCACACATAATGAAACTGAAATACAAACAGTGTGTCTAGAAGCAGAGGAAGGATGGATGGTAGAGCTATCTAAAACTAGCATCCTTCACCTGTCTACATACTGCCTCTTGCAGCAAAGTTGAATGTCCACTCCATGGAAAAATTATGGATCAGTCTCTGACTGAAGAGAGGATTTTAAGGAAAAAAAAAAAAAGCATGACTATTAAAAACAACAAAGAGAGGCAAACTCACGGTTTTTAGTTCCATCAGAACTTGTTCATCAACTCCATCATCCAAAAAGATGTCTCTCACATCATTAATAACATCTTCAATCACAGATCTGTACAATTTAGGCTTCAAAGGAAAAATAAAAAACTTGAGAAAGATCATTTTTCATATATTCAAACCAATTAAAATAATAGTCATTTTTCCAACTAAACAATTTTAGAAGCTGTAACTTTAAAGATATGGCCATCCTAAGAAACATCATTTGCTTCAATTAAAACAAATTATTTTACAACTGCATATTTTAAAAGAAGTCTTAAAGACTAATGCAATTCGTATACACGAAGTCCTTATGCATACAAGGTCCACACAATTTCCAGTTATAATTTCTATGTTGTTATAATCAAAACACCTAATGTGACCCAATAAATAGCCTTATAGGTTGCTTGTGTCTAGTTCCTATTATTCTTTCCTTTGTTTGACTCCTGTTAGATCTCACAACCTCCTCACTAAGCTTTAAACTAGAGAACCTTATGTCCTGCAGTCATTTGCCTGATAATATCTGCAACCTAATTTAAAAATCACATAATTTCTATTTTCTGTTAACCAGTCTGTGCCTTTAAGCTACACCATTAAATTGTTCATATACCCACAATAACAGGTCTCAAAGCCCCAGATGAACAAGGCACACTGATCTCTTTCCCAGGATTTCTTTCCTTTAACAACTTCCCAGACGATGCTATGAAACAGAATCACGGACAGCCTCAATGTTTATTTTTCTAATTATTATTACTATTATTGTTGGTATTACTTGGGAAGGTTGTTTCTAGAAGGTTGCCAGAAGAATAAAAGGAGAAAAAATGTGAAAGCACTTTCAAAAGTATCACGTATTTTTTAAAAATCAAAGGTAATGGACAGTAATTTGCCCAACCCATATCCTATTTTTAACATGCTAAGCAAGAAGTTTGCCATGTCAGTATGACAGAACTAGAGCTTTTTTTTTTTAAAAGATTTTATTTATTTATTTGACAGAGAGAGAGATCGCAAGTAGGCAGAGAGGCAGGCAGAGAGAGAGGAAGCAGGCTCCGCGCTGAGCGGAGAGCCCGATGCAGGGCTTGATCCTAGGACCCTGAGATCATGACCTGAGCTGAAGGCAGAGGCTTTAACCCACTGAGCCACCCAGGCGCCCCACAACTAGAGCTATCTTGTTATAAATCCTATCCATTATCACACACAGTTATGGTTATCAGCCTTTTTCTTTTAATGTTTGTCATTATTTGTGTTTTATATCCTGCTTAACGTAAGAACTACTGACTCCCCAATAAAACCAAGGTTTGCTGTCATAACCAAACTTCAAACAGAAATGTTTCACTAGCATCTCTATCAGCAATATTGTTATCACAGAAGAACCCTCTAAGAAAATGTGTTCTTGCACTGCCAAATCTACAAATAACGAGTTCCTCTGTATAACTTACCTCAACCATTAAAATTTGTTCTTTTTCATCACAACCAGAAAAACAATTCATATATCTGGGTTCTGACCTTTGCTATTCCACTCACTAATCTGCTTTATTTTACCAAATCTACCTCTGTAAACTTTTAAGTTATTCATGTGCAAATGAGAAAATCTATAGGGCCTCCTTATTTTAACATTCTGATTCCATACATAAGAAAATTGTCACTGACTATAGGTATCACTTTATCTATGCTGATTTAACCACTGAATTATAAAAATAACACTTATAAAGTGGTTTTTTTTAAGCCAATAATAATCCTTAATACACTATAAGGAGGTGGTATAACTTTAAATTGTTACTATAAATCTTAAGTTGAGGATATATTTTTTCAGCAAACTGGACGTTTGGTGTTTTCTGAAGTCAATCACTCCTAAAAATCTTCAGCTTGGAGATCCAGACATTTACAGCTACAAAACTTGCTTTCTTCTGGCACTCCCTATTTAATTAATTTGTCTTGTTTTAGGATAAAACTAAAGTGCTTATGCACCTTAGTTAACCCACAACTTGACCATTTAATGGGTTCACAAAAGCACTATAAAGGAAAATGTGTATTCTTCATGACATACACACACGGAGAATAATTTAGCAGAATTCTTCGTAAGTTGATAAGTCCCCATAATACTGATGAATGGGGGTACATAGGCACTATCTGAAATAAGCAATTTCCAAGTTATTATTTAAAATGTTAAACCTCACTTGACCCAAAGTTTTTGCATTTTACAAAATACAAAGTAATTTAGGTTTGTCCTGGTTTTCAAAACACAGACATTCCAAACTGGTAAATTAAAGAACCATGACTGTCACTATCTAATGACTATTTAGAAGGTTCCTTTCCAAAGTGTTAGTTCCCTGGAGGAACACTGGAAAATTAAATCAGAGTAACATCCATCTAGAATATTAATATCCAATGAAATAAAAACACCAACTTACAATTTTAATTTTTTTTAAGATCCAGTCTGCACTAAGCGTCCTCACTCATTACTCACAATTCGCCTATACATAAATGCACTGTGGACATAAGGTCCTATGTTGAGGCTTTAGGCACTTTACTGTTTCTTCAAAAAGCTTTATGTCTCCAGCAATTATTATAGAAAAAAAACGACGTATTAGAAGCTTTAGTTCTAACATATTTTCTGAATACTTGAATAGAACACTACCAAAGTCAAATACCCTGTAGCTAACAGTTAATGTAGTAAACATTTTTTTTAATTCCCGACAATAACGCATTTTCCAATACAAAAACGATTAGACATCTGAACTACAATTCTGTTTAAAAGCAAAAATTAAAATTAAAAAAAGGGCCAGCAATTTTATTTTCCCCTAACAAAGACAGGAAACCCTAACTGCTGCTTCAAAACAACAACAAAAAGCTTGAAACTCTGAAAGCGGCCCTGTTGCGTGCGAAATTACACTGTAAGAAAAGGACCTAGAAATAAACTGAGCTCTGCACACTCCTGCCTCTCTCCTCGGGAGCACGCACCTCCCAGCCCTGCTCTCAGCAGCTCTCACTATTTAAAGCCGGATCTAGTGTTTAAATGGAGAGGCGGTGACGTAGGCCCGAAAAGCACCTTCCCATCCTGGCAGAGTCTATATTAGAGAGCGGCAATGGCTCTATATAAACAGGGCAGCCAAAGGGAGGAGGACCACAAGGCTCAGGGACTGAAAAGCAGGGTAAGCGGCCGCAGCCATGATGGATCGACCCGAGTCGCCAACGGTACGGAGTCGGGCAGCCGCGGGCTTATCCGCGGCGTTTGGGACCGGGCAAAAACGTGTTTTATTGTCAGAATAAAAATAAGAGTGGGGTGGACTAGTGATCACATTGCGTTGGTGACTGACGAGGTTATTTATGTGACTGCTTTTTGCAAACCTACGTGATCGCAAGTAACCAAAAAGGGACTAATGGGGAGAAGTAGGCAAATTTCAAGACGAAAGCAGGGGCACTTTGACCACTGTAAGCTTTTTTTGTTGCTTTGGTGCTTTTGCTAGTGGAAGATACGATGGGGGTTTTGCTTCCCCTTCGCCATTTTACCGATTCGGAAGGAACCGAGATAAGTGCTTTTCAACCTTCGTCCTTTTTTTTTTTTTAAAGAAATATAAAATGGCCCCAGTGAAGACTCCCTAAGCACAACCGCCAGAAACACCCCAAGTAACCCCCAAAGTAGCCGTTCACCTTCCACTGCATTGAAGTGGGCCATGGTGGGTCTTGGGGACTCGCCCAATTCCCCAGACGCGGTTTTTGTTTTGAGGCTGCTCGGGGTGCCCTTCTCGAGCCAGCGTGGCCGGGCCCGCTTCAAGGGGGGAAGCGGCGGCTTCCCGCCCGCCCTCCCTCCCGGCGGCCGGGGTCTGGGACCAGGGCCGCGCGCTCGCCCCGGCCCAACGGCCTCCGCGGCCCGGACCGCCCCGCGGCGGCCCCAGGCCCCGCCGGCGCCCCCGCCCTCCCGCCGCCGCCGCCGCCGCCGCCGCCGCGAGCCCGCGGCGCCCCCCCGCGCCCGCCGCCCCGGCCCGCTCCGCCCGAGGCGGGAAGCGGCGGCTGCGGCGGCCGCGCGGGCGGCTGAGGAGATAGAGGCCAGGAGTCGCCGCCGTCCCCACCCCCGCCCGGTCCGGCCGTTGCTGCCGCCTGGACGAAGCCCCCGCCGGCCACCAAACCACGTCCTTACCACGGTGTTTGTATTTGCCGAGTTCGCCATTTCCACACACAACACAAACAAGAGGGGGCAAGCCCGAGAAAACAAGATAAAAACAAAACCAAAAAAGAAAGAAAACCGAAACACCCGGTGGGTGGCCCAAGCCACCGCAAGATTGGGGGTAAAAATTTCAAACAAAATCGAATCCTGAAAGAGAAGAGGGGAGCGGTGAGAGGAGGAGGAGGAGGAGGGGGGCAGTCCTCCCAGAGCTAAAAACCTCGAGAATCGCCCTTAAAAAAAAAAAAGCCACGACCCTTCTGGGGTCCGGGGGGCGTTGCCCGCTCCCCACCCCGCGCCAAGGAGGGAAACCACCACCGGTCGCCGCTCCCCGCGCCGCCGCTGCCGCCACCGGCTGCAGCTCCAGCCGTCCGGTCCGCCCGCTTCTCCCCTTTATATAGTGAGCCAACGAGCTGCGCGAGCCGCCGCCGCCGCCGCTGCCGCCGAGAGACAGGGCGGAGGGGGAGGGAGGGGCGGAAAGGGCGGGGGCAGAGGTGGGCGGGGTTGAGCGCGAGACACCGCGAGAGCCGCGTGCGCAGGCGCGCCGGGGCGGAGGCCGCCGTGGGCCGCGTCGTCACGCGCCGTGGAGGGTGCTGGGCGGGCGGAGCCAGGGGACTGGAGTAGTTAAGTCAGCTTGCCGACTCCCCAAGTCTCGCGTGATCACGTGTTTGGCACCCAGGCGGAAGTGTTCCACAGCTCTTTTAGAGTGAGGGACTTGCAAAGCATTCCTGGAAAAGACCTGAGTTCTGGTGACACTCGAGTCCAGAGTTACCTGGGACCGACTCTTGTCCGGTGCTTCTGCATCTCCCTGCGCTGAAAGAAGCTAGGAAATATGGAAGGGGTGGTGGCGGCTGCCTCGCTAGCAATGGCTGCGGAGGACCGGTCACGTGTTCCCGCTTCCGGCCCCGGGAGCGCTCGGACTCCGGGCAGAGTTTTAAATGCGGAGTCATCTCAGGGCTTGACTTAGTCAGTGATTCCTAGCTCTGAGGCTTTCGTTCCTCTCCGGAAGGGTGGGTCTTTCGCCTGCAAAATTGCCTACGTCTTCCTGAAGGGGGAAGAAAGCTGATTTGGGCCCACTATTAACACATTTCAGGATTAGTAACCCCTGAACTGGCTGAGTTGTCTCCCCAGGACAGCTAAAAGTCCCTGGGCTTAAGTTTCCCCAAGGTTCGGCCACCTACTAGCTTACTACTACTTTAAGTGACTTAAAAACGGTGGTGGCAATGCCAAAACCCCACAAAAACACGAAATACGAGCCACCGGATTATGACAGCACGATAACGTTTACCCCCCCCCCCCCTTTTTTAAATACTACAAAATTCTGTAACCATATGTCCTGCGTGTAATGACTAGCATCTGAAGTACTTCGCCTTGACCCACCAACTCTCGTGGCCTCTCGCTGCGAGAGAGCGGGCAGAAAAAGTCCATGTCTTGAAGTATAAATCAAAAGGCGTTTGACCTGCTCTGCTCAGGCAAATCCCGCCTTTATGGCAACATGTCACGCAGAACAGAGAATGCTCTGTTTAGAAGGCAGAACTCACAGTACCTTATTCTCTTGTCCCTAGGAATTTTGAGAGACGTGGAATGTAGTCTGGACAAGTGAGGGAGTTTATCCTCATAAAGCAAAACGAAATGTCAAAGTTGTATGCAGCTGAAAGCATGTTTGGAAAATATCAAAGACAACGTACCAGAGAGAGAAAAAGATGCAACCTGCCAGGACCTGACGGAAGATATTAGAGAAAGCAGAGGCCATTAATACTCAGAAAATGGGAAGTTGTCGGTATGTTTGTGATGGGCGTAGAGAATATCAATTAATTTTGAGATTTCTTTTGACACTACCTGCCTTAAACCAGTTGCATTTCAGTTCCCTGCACAGCTTCCTGCCTGAAGGCACTTAAAAAACCGTCCTAGGAAATCAGTGTTCTTGATACATAGAAACAGGGTTTCATCACCTTTTGTAATTCTTTTAATATTTAGGTGGCCATTAGCTGGAAAAGTTATACTAAACAGTACCAATATTGGTAAATTTCATCACTTATTAGGACTTCTTTTTACCTCTTTATGTATGCATACTACCAAGTATTTGCACTTGGAATCCCTCACCTTCCACCTCATTTTCTTCCCTAACCACTTGATAGTTTTAACTAAATGATAAAATGTTTTGCCGTCAGTTAAGATAAAGACCACTGCATAAAAAACATGGTTAGAATCTATGAGATTTATTCTCCACAGATTGATTCCCAATGGGATTTGTCACCATTTTGCTCTGATTGAGCCTGAACTATGAAGTAACAAAATACAGTTATTGGATTACAAAGAGAAAACACAGCCCTGGACTCCTTAAGTCCTTCATATTTCTTAGAGGCTCTGAGAGGACCTCTGTTTTTACACACTTTAAATTGCAACAGTGCTGAAGCACTTAACTAATATTTACCCAGATCTCTTCCCTTCTCTTTCCAGTGTGCCTGGCGTCTAAGTAACCACCATGGCTTCCATTCCAATTTACTGTTTTCCATTCCTCATTTAGTTGTAATATGCCTTCAATCACTATATATGTGGGCCAGCTAGTTTAGTTTCAGAAAGAGACATTTCCTGATCTTGCACCAAAATAGTGGGTCTGAATAATTTGGAAACTACAGCTGTTTAATTCACAAAACTGGAAATCTGTGAATAGAAAGCTCCTCCCATGTAAGACTAGATTTAGCATTATATTTAAATTGTTTTTATCTAAACTTTTTCTTGGGGAAGGGGAACTTAAATAACTTTTCTAATTTTAGCAGTTCCTTGTACCATGTTATGAAACATTTATACTGGATATTCAGTTTACAAACTCATACTTTGTAACAGCCATATACTTAAGCAGATAGATACATATAGCGTTCTCTTTCTTTGTAATGAATCTTTTTTTTTTTATTACTTCAAAGTGTTTTGTACTGGACGATAAAAAGTTACTTCTTCCTTTTAATGTTAATATTCTGCCTAACCACTGGATAACTGCCAAACAAAAGAAGCAATGGAAAAATTTAGTGCATAAATTTTAATATACCATAAACAAAATGACGCCAAACCTTATATGTCCAAACATTAAAATGTTCTACTGTCCAAATGACTATTTTAGCAACAATGGCAAGAAAGAAAAAAAATCTAAAAAGACTGCTCATAGAAATTAGCTTGAACTAAAATCTCATTATGTTACTTCAGTATTCATGTTCTTAAATAATAGATAGATAGACCAATAAAGCTAATTATCTGGCATATTTAGGAATCATGCAGCTCTTACGTGCTAAGTAGTATTGGGCACTTTTGGAGAACATAGAAGTGAAGAGGGAAGATCTTGTAAACTCAAGCTTACCAATCCTAATGAAAGTCCCTATTGTATAGTGCATAGTTACAGCATTCATTCAATATATTAAAAGCACTGATGAATTTCAGTACTACCAAAAAGAAATATATTCAGAATTCATGTATTTTTTAGGCCTTTACAAAAACAAAACAATAAACACCTGTTGATTTCCACCTGCACTGATGTTTGATGTAGTGTATAAAAAGAAATTACTGGCCACACCAATTACTTTTATACATGTGAGGAGGAGATTTTTTTTAACTTTTTTTAAATGTTCTCTTCCTTCTAACTTACAGTTGAAAATTGCTACTTCATGTCTTAAAACAGCAACTTACTTGCACTTATTTTTTGTATATGGAAATATAAGCCAGTTAGTGGTGGCTTAGCAAAAATAACTTAGTGCAGAGTCTGTGCAAACAGGTTTGACAATGCCATTACCTTACTGTGAGATGTTCTGCAGTAACTAAACTTCTCTGTGCTTGATAAGATGAAATAGTAACCACCACCTATGGATTGTTGGGAAGATCAAAGGTACTAGAAAGTACTTCGATAAGTATTAATGGTAAGTTACATCAACAACATCAAAGCAAGAGGAGGGTCTTTTTAACTCACTTTATAGAATACTCTTATGGTTGATGATTAATTTATCTACAGAAAGTTTGGCTAAATTTTGATAAGTGGTGAATATACAGAATAATTTTTTTTTAAGATTTTATTTATTTATTTGTCAGAGAGAGAGAGTACAAGCAGGCAGAGGCAGAGGGAGAAGCAGGCTCCCTGCCGAGCAAGGAGACCAATGCGGGACTTGATCCCAGGACCCTGGGATCATGACCTGAGCTGAAGGCAGCTGCTTAACCAACTGAGCCCCCCAGGCGTCCCCAGAATAATTTTTGTATGTAAATATAATATATGCTGTTGCGAGATAAGATTCCTTAAGCCAAGGGGCACCTGGGTGTCTCAGTTGATTACGCCTCCAACTCTTCATTTCTTCTCTGTTCATGATCTCAGGGTTGTGAGATCAAGCCCCGTGTTGGGCTCCATGTTCAGCGGGGAGTCTGCTTCTCCTTTTCCCTCTACCCCCTCCCCCAACCTCTGCTCATGTGTGCTCTCTCTCATTCTCAAATAAATCTGAAAAAAAAAAAAAAAAAAAAGATTCCTTAAGTTAAATGTTATCATTGGAATTCATCAGGTTGCTTGGTTACACATGTGTACAGTTATACCTGTGTATAACATAGCAAAATTACCTATGAATTTGGTCATTGACCCAGCAATGCCAATTCTAGGACTCTATCCCACAGATATAGTAGCAAAAATGAAAAGGTATATGCCCGGAACTATTCAATATAGGACTGCTTATAATACCAAAAGAAAGGAAACACCCTGATATGTCCATATAAGGGGATTGGTTGAATAAACTATGGTACTTGCACACAGCGAAATACTATACAGCTGTCAGAAGGAATGAGGAATATCTTTATATGCCACTATGGACTAATCTTTAGGATTAAAGATTCCTAAACTAATTCCTAAACTAATCTTTAGGATTAGTCCATAGTGGTATACAGTCCACAGTCCACAACAGTAATTCGACTATACATCTGTAGGGTGATATTTTCTAAAAACAAGAAGAAATATAAAAGGTTTTTCACTCTTCTCTGTATTGATGTGATAATGTTTGTATATGAATTCTGATTTTTTAAATGTGAAATGTGAGATAAATAAAATGAGTAATGTTCTAATTATATCATCTTAATCATTCTTGAAAACCAGGATTCCCAACGTGGGGGAAAGGAAATGCAGATGTAAGATACAAGTGGATAAGTAAAAATTCCATAGTCCTGAATTTGAATTAGAAGTATCATGATGCATTTTGTCTTATTTCTTACCCTGCCTCTGAAAAGGCCTAGAAATAACCAACCCGGTAGCAATGAGTACACCTAATGCCTAAATTACGGCATTTCAAGACCAGTACTCCTTGGAGAAATGTCTCATTCCGATTCTAGGTCAAGACCAAGAAATGTCTTTTTTCTAAAAAACAACAAAACCCAAACCCAATGTTTTAGCATATAAAATATACATAGCTCTGAAAAAGCCTAAAGACAGTGACCAATCTAGCAACTGCGAGAATAGCTCCCAGATAATGATCTTGAAATATCATTTTCCACTAAAAGAAATCAAGGCTCCTTGCAGATATTGCTGACTCCAGGATTCGAGCAAGAAAAATATCAGTTTGAACCAGATGAAATTGCCAATTATTGCCCAACCTGATACAAAATGAGTCTAGAATATCTTTTCATACAGATCACAAGGAAGATGTATTAGTTTCCCTGGGCTATTGTAACAAAGTCCCACAAACTGGGTGACTTAAATAATAGAAATTTATTTTCTCACAGTCCTGGAAGCTGGAAGTCTGAAATCAAGGTGTCAGCAAGACCATGCTCTAGCTGACCCTCTGAGCAGAATCTTCGCAGCTTCTCATGGTGGCCTGCAATCCTTGGTGTTCTTTGGCTTATGGTTGTTATCACTCCAATCTCTGCCTTCATCTGTACATGGCATTCTCCCTGTGTCTTTACATTGTTTTCCCTCTATGCATGTCTGTCTCTGTGTCCCAAATTCCCCTTTTTGTAAGGATGCCAGTCCTGTTGGATTAGGGCTTACCCTAATGACCACATTCTAACTTAACTGTCTCTGGAAAGACCCTATTTCCAAATAAGGTCACTTTCTGTGATACTGGGGTTCAAATTCCAATATCTCTTTTTTGGAGGACACAATTCAACCCATAACAGAAGATACCAAAGACTGCTAGTGTCCTGTCAAGAGAATTTAGGAGCCAACATGAAGAGGTCCCTACTGGCCAAAAGGGAGACACTTTGAGTACCAATAGGATAGAACTTAATAGCAAGTTGAAGTACATCAAATATTTAAATCCATTAATTTATAATACTGTTAAAAAATGAAACTTCTAATTGGTCACTGTTGGAGGATGCTGGGGAATTAACTCTTTATTTTGAAGAGTGGTAAATGAAGAAAACTAATTGAGCACTTATCTAGCCTTTCCTACATGAACTATACCACCGAGTACCAATGGTTGAAAGTGACTCCCAAAAGAAAATGACCATGTCCTAATCCTCAGAACCTGTGAATGTTACCTTACTTGGAAAAAAAGTTCTTTTTTCTTAAGATTTTATTTATTTATTAGAGAGAGAGAGTGAGAGAGAACAAGTAGGGGCAGAGGGAGAGAGAGAAGCAGACTTCCCAGCTAAGCAGGGGAGGCCAACACGGGGCTCGACCCCAGGACCCGGAGACCATGACCTGAGCTGAAGGCAGATGCTTAACTGACTGAGCCACCCAGTTGCCCCAGAAAAAGGGTCTTTACAGATATAATTATGTTAAGGAGTTTGTGGTGAGATAATCCTGGATTACCCTGGTGGGCCCTAAATATGATGACAGATGTCCTTATGAGAGATACATAGAGGTGAGCAAAAAGAGAAGGAAGAGGGAATGTAACCACGGTGGTAGAAATTGGAGTGGTGCAGCCACAAGTAATGCCAGCAGCCACCAGAATTTGGAAGAGGCAAGGAACAGATTCTCCCCTAGAGCCTCCAGGAGGAATGTGGCCCTGCCAATACCTTTATTTTAGACTTCCGGCCTCCAGAACTGCAAGAGAATAAATTTCTGTTGTGTTTAAGCCACCAAGTTTGTGGTTATTTATTACAACAGACTCAGGAAACTAATATAGTAGATGAGAGGAAGTTTCTCATTAACGAAGTATTCCAACTAATAAGCGAATAAAGAATGATAAGATATCACCATTTCACAACCTCTAATGAATTGAGATGGAGGCATTAAACACTGACATCTGCTAAATTACCCAAAGGGAAACAACCTGATGTATATGGCTCCTGATAAAGAACATGCTATACCACCAATAAGGTAGTCTTACCTTAATGGCCACCACCCAAAAATATAAACCCTGAATCTGACTAGGCTTATAGATCCAACTAACAATTTTCAAAAAATACAGAGGAGGCAAGGACATTTCAAACTATATATCCGGAATGCAATCAGCAAAACCCAGATGCTTGGAAGCTATAGGACAAATGGTCCAATTTCTTCAACAAATAAATTCAGGGAGAGAGAGAGGAACCTATAGATTAAAAGAAACTTAAGAGACATATCAATCGGGGCACCTGGGTGGCTCAGTGGGTTAAAGCCTTTGCCTTCGGCTCAGGTCATGATCTCAGGGTCCTGGGATCGAGCCCTGCATTGGTGGTCTCTCTGCTCAGCAGGGAGCCTGCTTCTTCTCCTCCCCCACCCCCCGCCTGCCTCTCTGCCTACTTGTGATCTCTCTCTCTCTCTGCCAAATAAATAAATAAAATCTTAAAAAAAGAGAGAGACATATCAATCAATCACAATGTGTGGAACGTATTTGGATTCTAATTCAAGTAAACTGTAAAAGAAATGACAATTATGACACAATTGGAAATTTGCACACTTACTGGATATTTGAAGAAATTAAAGAGTTACTGAATTACATGAAATTATTCATGTAAAATGTCAAAAATAAGTCCCGTGAAGCTTTATTTTACAATCAGTGATGGTTCTTTTTCCAGATGGCTTGTCTTTTGGTTGAAAAACAGTTCATATCCCCAAGAAGGCTTGGTATTGTGTTATAAATGTAATTAATGTTAAACACTGTTTAATTACATGGATTATCTCTTTCTCTGATTCTTGGACCTCAGCCACATATATCTTATCTTGATTCACAAGTTGAACAGCTGTGATTTGGGACAGTTAAAAATGGTGAAAATTAAGGTGCTCACTGATGTTTTTATAAAAGCATTCTTCTAGCAAACAAAATACCTTTTTTTAAAAGGCTTTATTTATTTGAGAGAGAGAAAGAGAGAGGGAGCACATGAATGGGAGGGAGGGGCCCAGGCAGAGGGAGAAGCAGACTCGCTGCTGAGCAGGAAACCCACCTCCCTCAATCCCAAAACCCTGAGATGGTGACGTGAGCTGAAGGCAGATGCTTAACCAATGTAGCCTCCCAGGTGCGCCCAAATTATCTTTGATTTACGTGCCAACTTTATCTTCTTATTCATACATCTTCAGCTTGATAGAGGCCTCTGATATGACAGATAATTCTACATAGATAATTTTTTAATAAAACAACATAGATAAATCTGTAGTTTATCTACAAACCATATCTTAGAGAATTATCATATAAACTGGAACTAGATGGACCATTTTCAATTCTCCAGAATCTACCTTCCTCTGATAGTAGAGGTGTAGAGCTTGTAAAAAGGGAGGGGGCAGAAGGACTCTCATAGATTCCAGACCAGAATGGGAAGACTGGTCTTCCATTTAATAGTTTCCTGTGAGAAAATCACGAGGTGCATTTCAAATACCTTGTTGTGAGCAAGGCTCTGGATTAATGTTGTAAGATGTTTCTTCAAGGTAATGAGATAGCCAGCAGGCAAAACATAATAGGTGCTTAAACAGGAAAAATGGACGTTAAAAAAAAATAAGGAATTTGCCATTTTGTGTTCCTGCCAAGATGGGAAGCAATAATAATAATAATGGATTTACTTTAAAAGCTTTAATCACAGGGTACCTCCTTTAAAGCTTGCAGCAGTCCAGTGAGATAAGTAATATAATCCCTTCATTGTGGATGGGAAACTGAGACTCACCTTCAGCAGTGACTTGTCCAAGGTCATATTGCTGTTTACTTGTGAAATTTTAGAGGTACAAGTTCAAGGTTCTTTCCACCTGTCTTAGAAATAAGAAACTATCAATCCAGGAGAATGCAAAGGTTTTGAGTCAAATCATGTTGCTCCTTAAGTTTGTCAAATGTATGTTAATTATATAATGTGTTAAACTTCATTTAGAAGTAGAGAAACTCTGTAGCTTATGCAAAACTGAGACCTGAAACCTAGACTTTGCCCTGATTAAATATAATTGCCTTCATAAAAGTGTCATCAAGAAGCATTTATTAAATCATTTAAATAATTTATCTGTTTTTACATCAATTGAAAATCATCCATTTCCCATTTTGAGTAGCACCTACTCGATTACTGAATTTGTCAAGAACGGTCATTTTGTAGCAAGATTCTTTATAATCAAAACATTTATGTCTAGCTTTATCATTACATTTTAAATGCTTTCATAAAACAAGAAAATAAAGGATGACCGTTAGGAAGGGGAATCCTTTCTATTTTACCTAATAAGCCAGTGGCATACCTCTGATTCTATAGATAAAAAATACATTAAACTGGGCATGTGCTAATATCTTTGCACAATAATAAACCAGAAGAGGCAGTGTATATTGAAAGGTATAGTGGTGTAGCAAGTAGCCAAGCGTGTGGACTTTGCAGTCATGTACACTAAGATGCTTGTCCTCACTGTGACCACGGGCAAGTTACCTCATCTTTGAAGTGGAAGTTTAGTAATACTACCTACTTTAGAGAGTTGGGTGATGATTAAGAGATAGTTCATGTAAAGCCCCTTAGCACGGTGATTGGCACAAAGTATTAAAGACATAACAACAATAACAAAAACAACAATAATAATGCTGTTGGTACAGAAAATGAAATGGGTTCCATTTTGTCTTTGTCTAGATCATGTTGAGCAGTGGAGCAAATGGGAATTAGAACATACTTCTGAACTGAGTTCACCAATTAAGCAAAGCCATCCTCTCTTTTGGACATGTAAGGGTTTTTTTAATTTTTTCCATTGGTAAAATTAGAGTCAAAGAAGCAATTGCAAGTATGAGATGAAATGCATACTACACTCTGAATTAGTAAATTTTTCACCAGTTTCTTTGAGGTTAAATCATTTGAATAACTGATTTCTGTTTCTAAATCTGTTGAAAATCATCTATTTCCTGAAATGACTCAGACTGTTTAAAACTAAAGGCCTTATATAAATCTCTAGTCAATAGATATAGTTGCTCATTTGCCAAGTGTAGAATGCATTACCATTCCTCAAGAAATGTTAAATGAAATGATAGATTTTCCAGCCTTCAGATATATTATAGCGTGTGATAAAAGATGATCTCAGGAAAAAAACTGAGGGTTGCTGGGGGGTGGGGGGGCAGGGATGGGGTGGCTGGATTATGGACATTGGGGAGGGTATGTGCTATGGTGAGTGCTATGAATTGTGTAAGACTGATGATACCCCTGAAGCAAATAATACATTATATGTTAATTTAAAAAAAAAGAACCTTAAAAAAAAAAAAAAAGACAATCAATAATGTTATTTGGCCACAGGAGGACAAAATACACCTGAGCCCAGATAGAACACAGAACTAGGAAACCACAGTCCCTAGAGTGGTATTTCATTTCTTCTTCATATATTTTCGCAGCCTTGTTAAGGATATTTATCACTAACAATAGTTTTATTTTCCAAGGATAGAATTCATTACATAATTGCTTCTTAATTGTCTGTAATTTAGTGAACAGTAGAATGAATTCCAAATCTCTTCTTCCAGTCTCCCTTTTCCCTGAACTTACCTTCCTTTCTCCTTCCCTCCCTCTTGCCTCTTGTTGTCTCCATTACTGCTCCTTTGCTTTTCTTTTTCCTTTTTAATACAGTAGTTACAGAATACCAAACATAGCTTCTTTTCAGTGCCCTTAATGTATTTTCATCCTCCCAATATTGGCTTAAAAAATCAAATCAGAATTTATGTGTTTTTAAAAAATATGATTGGATAATGATTATCAAATACAGACCATTTTCAAAATCTCAGTATGTGTTCTTAGTCTCCATATTTATCCCTCCGATTTTTTTTCCTGAACCAATCATGACATTCAAAAACTATTTAAATGGAGAGGAAAAACAACAACAAAACAAGAAAAGTTAAATTATCAAAAGCCATCAAATAAAAATTATATAAAATAACATATGAAGCCCATGTATTTCTGTCTTTCCAGTCATACCTTTCGATCACACATGTGTTTTTTCTTATGCCCACAAAGCATCTCTGGCTAGATAGATAGATAGATAGATAGATAGATAGATAAATATGAGTACACTTTGTTTTTTTACAAAAAAAAAGGATTCATGCCTTAAATTTTATGTACAACTTGCTTTTTTCTTTTCTTTTTTTTTTTTTTTTTTAGAAAAAAAGATTTATTTATTTGAGAGAGAGAGAGAGAGAGAGAGAACAAGCAGGAGAGACAGGGGGAGGGAGAAAGAATCTCAAGCAAATTCTATGCTGAGCATGGAGCTTGACATGGGGCTTGATCTCACAACCCTGAGATTATGACCTGACCCCAAACCAAGAGTTGGATGCTTAACCAACTACACCACCCGGGTGCTCCAGTTGCCTTTTTCATAGACCCAGTATATTACAGACCTCTTTCTAGACCAGTAAATTTCACATTCTCAGGTGACTTCAATGGCCACCTTCTGTAGGTACCCAAAGGAATAGTTGGGCTGTTTCCTTTTGTGCTATTTTGAACATTGCTGCAACAATGTCCTTGTGAATGTACCTTTATAGACTTTTGTTATTATATTTGTAGGATAGATTCTTAGAAATGGAGTTGATGGGTCTCAGGATTTTTACATTTTAAATACTAATCAATAGTCCCAAGCTACCCATAACACATTTAGGATTATATAACACATACCCAGACATGTTTAGGTTGTCCCCATTATCTCTCTGACTTTATCAGATCCCATATAGTTTTCTTGTCAAGTTGAGACCATCTCCATTCTCATTCCTCCAGAAAAAGGAATTTTTAAAAATTTATTTCTGTATCTTTCTTCACATTACACACTTAACAATGTCTTTCTCCACTTACCTTTTTTCCTTTCTAGAGAAATCCAGCTCCTGGAAGCTTTAATTCCTTCCATTATTTGCCACATCATTGTTTCTCTATATTTATTTTTGTAAATCACTTGGAAAGTGACAATATTTTATATAATTACTGTGTATTGTGCTTCAACGTGCATTTTAAAGGGAATATTAAGACAAATATTTTCATAATGTTCTTTGTTCTTGGATTATTTTTCTTTTCATCCAAAAAGAAAGACTAAAGCTGTCTCTAATTCCCATGATCTGGAAATACTCTTCTTTCTAAATTTTGTACATACTCCCATTTAAAAGAATGTATTATAGGGTGCCTGGGTGGCTTAGTCATTAAGCATCTGCCTTTGGCTCAGGTCATGATCCCAGGGTCCTGGGATCTAGCCCCGCATCAGGCTCCCTGCTCAGTGGGGAGTCTGCTTCTCCCTCTCCCACTTCCCCTGCTTGTGTTCCCTCTCTCACTGTGTCTCTCTCTATCAAATAAACAAAATATTTAAAAACGTTTTTTAATTAAAAAAATTTAAAAAAAATAAAAGAATGTATTATAATTCAATTTTTGCATGTCTAATTCCCACTAGACTTTTCTTCCAATCATTCAATGAATACTTACTGAGCATAGGCCCTATTCTAAGCCATGAGTGTATAGTATAAAACAAAACAAACCGAATTCCCTTCACTCATGAAGCACATGAGGCTGGTGAAACAGACAACAGACAAGATAAATAAGTAGAATATATGTTAAACATTTGTAGAAATCCAGGTGAGAAAAGTAGAGATAGAAAGATTCATCATATGTTGGGTTTTTTTTTAAATATTTTATTTATTTATTTGACACAGAGAGAGATCACAAGTAGGCAGAGGCAAGCAGAGAGAGGGGGAAGCAGGCTCCCCGCTGAGCAGAGAGCCCGATGTGGGGCTCGATCCCAGGACCCTGAGATCATGACCTGAGCCGAAGGCAGAGGCTTTAACCCACTGAGCCACCCAGGCGCCTCATCATATGTTTTGAAAAGGGATCCAGTAAAGCTTGCTTTGGGTAGAACATGGGGTTTTAGAAAAATGAGCAATCAGAGACGCCGCACAGGTTTCTGTTAGGTGACTGGGAAGATGTCGGTGCTGTTCAGGTTGGGGAAAATTGAGGGAAAGACACATTTAGGTGAAAAAAATTGTTATGGTTAGGTTTAGATGTCTGTTGAGCATTCAAGTGGAGACATCAAATAAACTGTTGAATACAAGTTTAGAACTCAGCAGTTTGACCTGGAAATAAATATTGGGGAATCATTTAGCATATATAGGTACTTACAGCCATGGGGATGTGTGAGATGGTGTGAAGAGTGTAAGTAGAGAGAGTAGAGGTATTCTGATATTTAGAGACTGTACCAAGGAGAAGGAGCCAAAAAACAAAAACAAAAACTTAAACAAACAAACGAAAAAACAACCAAAACCGGGAAGGAGTTGGCAATGATACATACAAACCAGGAGAACGGGAGTGAGGGTGGGAGGTGGGTGTGGACACCAAGGTTAGAGAATGTTGCAAGAAGAGAGTCGTTAAAGCTGCCAAATGCTGCTGAGAAGCACATAAGAGAAGATAGGAAAGATCTTAGATCTGTCAAGTCGATGACATTGACAAAAGCCATTAGAGTGTAGTAATGGAGATGGAAGACAAATTGGAGTGAATTGAGAAGAAAAGATGAAGTGAGAAAATGGTGAGAGCAAATACTGCTTCTCTGTATCTCCATGATCAGAAGTAGCAATCAGCAGTTGGAGCGCATGTTGGGAGGATAGGGTCTTTGTATCTACTCTGGCTCCTGCAAGCACCAGGGCTGGGAGATGGGGGGTGGGTAGCTGCTACTGTGCTAAGAGCTGACATTCACTGAACCTAACTGCACTTTACCATCCAAGCCTTTGCCTGGAAGTTGCAAGCCTTTAATAGATGCCAGAGTTCCAACATGGTTATATCAGATTCTGCCAATGCAATGGATTGTCTAGGTGGGGAGACAGATTCCTGGTGCTTCCTATTCCACCAGCTTCCCAGAATCCTTTCCTCAAATGATTTTTTGAAGGTGGGATTTATTAGAGACTATTTCTGGGAATAGTCAACAGGGAAAAAAACCCATAATGATGCAAGAGAAATTTCATATTATTGCAGTCATCACTCTTTGAGAAAGGCCAATGAGGATAGGCTTCAGAGCAAAAAGGAAGGTGTTCATCTTTGCTAGGAACAGGAAGCTTCCATATACTGTAAAAGGAGAGAGGATGAGAACAAAGAAAGTTAGAATTGATGGTGGAAGTGTGTAGGTAAGTTGATAGATTTGGTGGTAGGAAGCAAAGGAACTTCCTGTGATTGTTTAAAATTTTTCGATAAAATACAAGGGCAAGTTATCAGCTGAGAATGCAGTATAAAAAGTGGGAAGGAATTGTTGAAGGTTTGAGAAAAGAGGAGAAAATATGAATTAGTCATTTTTTGCAGGCACAACATCAAGGGTATCTTTAAAAGTATATAGGATTGTTATGGAGAATCAATTGCTTTCTTGAGATTTAAGATAAGAATTATGGCTGTGGTGCTTTTCTCTGGTGTCAGTCAGCTACTTGTGGGAAGGCATAGAGCAGGTAGGTAAGAGGCTTAACTAATGTGACAAAGATCACTAACTGTTCCGAAATATCCATTTCCCCCTTTCCTTTGGTAATAGAATTCCCTGAGTGTTAGCTGCTCTTGCCCAGCAAGAGATTACATTTTGAGCTTCCTTTACGGCTGTCACCCTGTGCTTACATTTGATCCAATGCATATAAGAGGTGATATGGGCAACTCCTAGAACATCATCTTAAAGAGTAAGCGATGTGTCTTGGGCCTCAGCAAGTGACTCTTGTCTAAAGTTCATAAATAACAGAAAGTCAGCAAATGACCAAGTAGTAATTCGTAAAAGTTTATTGTGCACACACCAAAATACAGTTTGCAAACTGGGAGCACTCAAACCAAAACATGGAATGAGCCTCAGGGTATATGGTTAGAGGACAAGGCCCCTTCTGTAAGGGGTAGTTTATATAATGAGAAGGCAGTGGTTATTTATACTTCACAGTGATTGGTTATAATATTAGAATTTTCTTAAATGATAGGGAATTGGTCTGTAGTGACCTCATATTAACCTTGGGAACCAGTTCAAGTTTTACTTATGATTTCCAGACACATAATCAAGAAATAACCCAGGTCAAGTTAGTCTTGCAAAATAAGGTAAATTAAGCTTTGTATGAAGGTCAAGGAGATTGCAATATTTGGGGTTGTATTGTCTGATAGCATGAACTCCACAAGATCCAAGTTTTGAAGAGGAAGGAGAATGATTTATGAAGCAAAGAGGGTACCTCTCTTCTCTCTTATCTTCAAGCCCATAGGTCAATGGTATAAGAGGAAAAAACCACATCCTGCTGCGATGACTGCAGGGCGGTGGGAGCATGTGCCCAGAAGGGGTAACAGTGTTTCAGTCGGATTGGAAATGAGGGCGGATGGGACTGAAGGGACTGTCCAAAGAGGCTATCATAGATAAAAGGTACTGATGACAGGTCTTGAGTCTTGGAGGCACAGGAAGTGTCAAGGGAGCTAGGGAGGAGTGTAAGAGGGAGCCTTATTCATGGATGAATTGGGGTGATGGGTGAAAACAGTTGGGATTTCTAGCGGTTCCTGAGGCTAATGGAAACACGTATTGATACTGATCCTAAGGTCCAACTAGAGGAATGTCGGGAATTGTGCACAGATGACCCAGCACTCTTGCAGCCAGCTGAGATCTAGCACCTAAAGTGCAAAGACATCTTCTGAGACTTTGGTCTCTTGGACAGGTGCAGTGATGAGAGAGCCACGGGAGCAGCCGAGTCACTGGAAGCTCCAGGAACTCTGTTAATTCACAGTATTTAAAGTCTCTGTGCTTCAGTTTCTCAATGACATGGATGGGATGGGGATGATAATGGTACTTATTTGATAATTATACAATAGATTGAATTAACAGCTCCAATTCTTCACCCCTCCCTATGTGTACACCCTTTGTCTGTGACTTTGTAGTATACTAAACAGATGGAGTCTGTTTTCTTTCCCTATTAATTTGGGCCTGGTCATGTGAGTCCATTTGGCCAATAGAATTTGGTAGAAGCAATGGCGCACCATTTCTGACCTTAGGCCCTAAGAAGCCTAAGTATTTCCACTCTTGTTCTTGTGCTCTTGCCTCTCCATGAAAATGACATACCCAGGCAAGCCTGTCAGTTCCAAGAGGAGGATAAGAGACACATACAATGGATCTGCCCTAAGATGCCCAGTCAAGCCCAGGCTAGGGCAGAGCTCCCAGGCAACACTTGAGCACCTAAACAAGCCCAGCCTAGGTCAGCCAATCCTCAGTAGACCACAGATATGTGAGCTTTAATAAGCAAGAACTATTGTTTTAAGCCACTGAGGTTTGGAATGGTTTGTTATACAGAAATAGCTAACCAATATAAAATATAAGGCATCAAACATGGTACATGGCATTTGGTAATTACTCAATGTCATTGTTCTAATTGAACTATGGCTATTAACAAATTATCCCAGAATTATTGGCCAGAAACAATTATTTATTACGCTCATGGATCATGAGGATCAGGAATTTGGACAGAGTACAGCAGGAATGGCTCTTCTCTTCTCTGTGACATCGGGTGCCTCTGCTGGAAGGCTCGAAGTCTTCGGGCTGGAATCATCTGAGTCTCCATGCACTTATATGTCTTGGTTGATTCCAGCAGTCAGCTGAGACCTTCGCTGAGACTGTTGAGTCAGACACCTACATGTGGTCACTGGACGGGCTCCCTCAAAACATGGTAACCAGAGTGGAAAGGTGAGTGAACTAAGAGAGAGGGAGACAGAAACTGCATCCTGTTATGACCTCACCTTGAAAGTCACATAGCATCACATCCACTGTGCTCTATTGATTGGAGCAGTTGTAAGACCACCATTCAAGGCCCAGATTCAAGGGGTGGGGAAATAGACTCCACAGTTTGGTGGGGGTTGGAAGGTTCTGGAAGAGCATCTGGGACTGGAAGTATTGCTATTTATTGCATTTATTTGAGGAAAATATAGTCTGTCATAGTTAGCCATTTTTATTTCTATTATTCTCATCAAATAGATATATAAATCCACCAATTATACTTAATTCTGCCTACTTACCTAATGGTGTTCCCCGTGCTTGTTAGGCACTTGCCCTCCTCGCCATGCCCTACTTTGCCTTTGGAAGTGGTACACTTTCCTTCAAGAGTTGGCTCAAAACCTATCCCTTCACAAAATCTTTTCCCTGATTGAAATAATTCATTCGAATTCATCCCCAAATTTCTAAAATCCATCATTTTTGCCCTACTTATTTAGCACTCTTTGTATATACCTCACATTATACATTATCTTGCTACATATCATTCTTTCTGAGGGCAAGAATGACAACATTTAAACTTTTTAATGTACTTAGCGAAAACCAATTATTTTGATAATCTTAAGAATTCCCCAAACATTTGTTGTTTTTTCTGTTGATGATGAAGATGATGATAATATCAGGGAGTGGACAAGAATAGTCTGTAGTCACATGACAAATGCAGCTTTCTAAGCGCATGTGAAATACTGCTTGCAAATCCATTGCTGCCTAGCATGGACCAATGTGGGGCAGCCTCTCAGAGCCATTCCTAGGAACATTTCTGCATGTGCTTGTTTAAAATATACGTATCACCTTTACCTAAAGTTTCAGGATGAAGGATGTGCTCATTCTAGTGTAGGTCCTTCGACCATCCCCTCTTCATTGGTTTTGGTTTTCCATTTCTGGCTCCTCTTTTTTCCCTTCAAACCCTTTATACATCATCTTTGTTGTTTCTTACAGGCTCATCTCCTCGCCTACGTTCACTGATAAAGGGATTAAAATGAAATATTAAAACATTGTTACTACATCTATATTTCCTTATGTATGGATTTATGTTTTTGTCAATCCTAGGCTCCAGATATTTTCATGTTTAGTTTTACTTTTTTTTTTAAGTAGGCTCCACACCCAGCAGGGAGCCCCACAATGGGCTTGAACTCATGACCCCAAGATCAAGACCCGAGCTGAGATCAAGAGTCGGATGCTTAACCAACTGAGCTACCCAGGTTACCCTTTCATGTCTATTTAAAAAAAAATAGATCTCCATAAGCTCATGATTTGGGTACCAGCTACAGAACTGAGGAGGCCACATACTGTTGTGTAGTTTTTAAGTTGCACAGAAGAACCCTTCTGAGAAGGCAGAGGTAAAACCCCGTGCTTGATCTACTTGCAGTATTCTCTATGTTCTGACATGGGGCTTTACCAGCCCAGAAAGTGGGATGCCCTTTTGTAACTCAAATGAAGTTGTCAAATGTGCTGCCCTTGGTCTTGATGATGCATTTGCTATCCAAATCATCTTCTGAAGGAGGTATTTCTGGAGGGAGTGGACCATGTCTCATTTACCTCTGCATCCTTCAAGCCTAACAGAACACAGAATAGGTGTTTCAAGACATTCTTGAATGACTACTATATTGATTAGCAGTTATTCCAAAGACGACTACTTTGCAGATGTTAGTCATTGCTGTCACCTGAAAGTGAGGTGACCCACTCACAACCTTCCTGTAGGTGGCAGAGTAGCACAGATAAGAGGATGCTGATTTTTATCTGCTGATTCCTGTTGCTTTCGGTGCATTTTTGCTGCATGCCCAGAAGACTAATTCTTTTAGTCGATGATTGCTTTTTAATGAGGAGGATAAACCTAATAAATAAAAAACATTAAAAGGCAGCACACAACTGTTAACAGGTGGCAGATGAGATGTGCACTTGTTCAAAAAGAGTTCAATGTGGGATGAAATAATTGGAGACCATTTTTCAGTCTCTGGGATATGTTCCTTTTTCCGCCAGTGCCCACCACACTAGTCCAGGCTCTTGGGACTTTATAGTGTTTAGTGGAAAGAAGAGACAGGAAGAGAAGAAGAAGAAGAGGTGAGGGAGGTGAAACAAGAAAAAAAATGTAACCCCTGGGGTTTGCTTTCTACATGTGTAGAATAGATTTACCTTGTCCCCTCTGTTGACCTAGACTGTGTGGGGAAGGAAAGTATGTATTTCAGCTCTGAGTTCTTCTAAAAATAGTATCTGTAATTTTTTTAGACCTCTAAAGAAAAAAAAAAATGTGAGTTTCTGTAAGTTCTTTTTGGAGATCTAGGATAGCCTTCTCTTTGGTTTGGAAAGATACTTCAGTGGGTCCATGACAGGATGCAATGGAGTAGAACTAAAAATTGCTTTGCATAAGAAAGTGAACTATAATGGAAACTCATTATACTTCTATTCAAGTTATTTGGTCTGCCATTCCACTCAGTGGGTCTGTGAGGCAGAGAAAAGATGCCGTCAAGCCTGAAACAGTCAATTCATGTTGGTAAAACTCGGGAAATAATTGTGACTCATTTTAATGGCTTCCCCACATTGACCATGAACTGGAACACATTGTTCGGGTGGCCGGGATTTGGGGCGGTGATGACTCTGTCAGTATTCTCAATGAAGAAACTGAAAAATTAATTGAGGGTCATAGGGCAACTTTCATTAAAGAAGACTTATGCCTTAGACTATCTTATGGGCACTCTGATTTTCAAGAGTGTTGACTTTAGAACTTAATCCTCACTTAGCATGAGATTTTAAGAATTTTTTCAGTTTTCTCTTGGCAGTCAGGGAGACTGTAGTTTGGGGACTTGAGGTGTTGGCTCCATTTATTCAGGCTAGAGGCGAGGGAGAAAGATGTTTAACAAGGATTCCCTCTGTGGGTTGTGAGCAGTGAACTTTCAGAGCAGGAATGTCCGGTATTGAGTTTTAAGTTCTTTCTTGTTTTGCGCTGCACTATTAATTGCTAACCTTTGATAAATGTCAGTTGTACCATCAGCCTTGAATTATTAGTACCTTGCAGAATGGAGAGAGGGGCTGCCTTCATTAAATATGAATGCATCTAAGATACTTAGTACACATGGTTGCACTGGAGTATAAACACTACATAAATGCTAACTCAAACTATGTTTTGGGAATAGAGAAAGTTGCCCAGCATGGAGGAATAAAGAGGAAATAGAGGTGATCAAGAAAGAGGTGGGGGGAATTTGGAAAAGAGCTGACAAATGACACTGAGGATCTTCACTTCCTATCATTCCCAACTTCTCTCCCCAGAAATCCTGAAGAACACTAGGGAGCACACTTGACTTCAGACAACTACTTGCATAGTTATTCTACTTGAATATTAAAGTACAGGGGGACCTTAGCAGGCTGAAACCTTGTGCCAATGTGGGACCTAGACGGGTCTCAAAACTTGCTCAAGAGGACTCTGGGCAGATAGGGATAGAAGAATAGGAGGAAGGAGTATATTATTCTTCAGCTAAGAAAATTTTATGCTGTTATTTGGCCATTAACCCTTCTGTGCATCTACTGTCAGTTACTAATATCAGTTAATTTCATACTGGCTAGGCTATGCATTTCTGTATTCTGTTCAGGACAGAGTTCTCTCAATGACAAGGGGCCACTTATAGATCATTGTATTTTGCCGTAAGATGTCCATGGCCTATTTGAACTAAATAAAACACAAAGCTCTGTTTCTTTCTTTCCTTGTTTACTCAAAAAACCCCTTGATTTTCTTTGCCCTTAAGCTTTCCTCTAGTCCAAAAATACCCGGCACATTGTAGACAGATGAGTCTTTCTAGAATAGTGCTTTATTGGTAAGATTCTAAAATGGCTTCATAGCATTTACTGGGTTGAGTCGACCTCAGGCTAGATGTAAGCCCTCCCTCAGCTTGGCTTCACTACCAACCTTACCTTCTGATGTGCATGAGCCCTTCACTCAGGTCAGGCTCACCTTCCACACATCCAGCATGCCACTTTGAAACCTGACTCTTCCCCGTTCTAAACTCCCTTCCTCTTGCCACTGAGACCTCCAGGTCTCACTTAAAAGTCATCTTTTCTGTGAAAATCTTACAAGTAATCTAGTCCATATTGATTTTTTCCCCATCTGAGTTTGACATTAGTCATTTGGATTCATCAATTGATTAAACAGTTATTTATTGAGCACTGACAATATGCCAGGAACACATTGCAAATATGGTATTTGATTAGGTACTTTTATATTTCTCACTTATAGGTGTATGCACTTATTGCCAAGAAAACCCAAAGGATTATATAATTTTGTTTTCTCATAGAATTGGCCAGAAAATAGGAATGTAATAAATATCTCTTGAATTGACTAAATTATATATGTGATAAACTAGTATAAACAGTTGTTAACATGTCACTTGTTAACTTGTCATCTTATGATCATTAACCGTATTAATTGGGTGATGGGCCTTCTTTTTATAATAAACATATTTCCTTATGCCTCACCTCATTAAATCTTCCATAGTGAAAGATTTCGTTTAAAAATTTTTATTAATAGCTTGTTTTCATAGGTCAAAAAAAGGGTATAATCAGCAGAACAATTACAAACAAAACCTCACCTCTATAAAGTTAGCCAGTGTGTAGACTTTATTACATAGGCACATATTCTTTTTCTTTTAAAAAAAGTAAACCGGTTTTACATAAAATTAATCACACTAGTACAAGAAGTTACACCGAATGAGGATGGATGATGAAGGAAGGAAATACAAGACTTGGATCAGCTGAATCACTCATTGGATCTTGGGTCCATCCATCCTGACAGATTGAAATTCACTGATGGACATTACAAAAGTGGAGGGTGAGTAGGAGAGCTCTTTTCTCACACTCCCTGGGCTAAAAAACGGATTCTGTTTATTTTCTTGCATATGGTAAAGTTTTCTCCAGGTTCTGTTGGCAGGTGGACACAAAGGTCAAATGAATGCTGACTTAGGGTCAGAGGAGCTCAAAATCTTCCCTTTTTTTACCTTAGACTTCAAAATCCTTCAACCCTTTGGTCCAACAGTTTGCTGTCAGGATCTCTGCACATCTGCTTTCCCAGATTTACTTGCATTGGATACTCCCTGGCGCTGCTGATCCTGAAGCACATGGAGGCAAGATGACCATGGCTAGATGGTGTCCGTGATGAGCACTGAGGGTTTGATCTGAGGCACATGGGACTGACCAGGAAGAGCATGCTAAAATTCCTTGCTCGGTCCAGTTTGAATAGAGCCATTACATTTGACCTCATTCTAAGTACAAGAAACTAAAATCATACTAACACAGACCACCAAAGAGAAGGTATTTTGTAGCTTCTGGATGTTTAAAAAATTTTTTAAACTGCATTTTCGTGTTACTAATAGACAGTGAGGATAGAGAGAACTGACCCTTGCTCTCATCTCACTTTGCTGTAACTATTTTACAAAGACTCCCAGAATGTTTACGGAGCATTTTTCTCCTCCCTCGATTTCTGCGGTCTTTTGTGAAAAGGACATAACTATAAATCATAGATCATCCTAATGTGGCCCCTCACTACCTTGGAGGGTTAGACCTACTTTTGCTTCAAGTGATCCCCAAATTCTAACATCCATTTTAGAGCCCTGTCTGGTCTGTTCCTCCTCACACTCACAGCCCTATTGTGCTGGGTGATGCTGGTAGAACTTACAGAGCAGTGTTCTCACTGATGGTCACCATCCTTTTGATCCTCTGACTACAAAATAGAGAACTGCAGAGTTTTCTGTGTTTGTTGTCTGGGCAGACAGTAAAGGATAGAGACACGAAAAGGAAAAAGATGGGCTAGCTGATCTTGGTTCTTGGTTCTTAAGACTGTATAAAGAGTCCTACGGACATGAAGTATCACTGACAATGGCACCAAAGGATCTTTTATAAAATAATCCATAAAACTGGAGCTGGCAGGGACCATCAGTCCAGCTTTCTCAATTTTTAGCTGAGGTTACTGAGGGCAACTGCGAAAATAGCAAGTTACTTCACATGGTGATTGTCTCCATGACTGTGTCCTTCAAAGCTTCATAGAAACCCTAATTTTCCCTTGATAAAGGGCACTCCCTCCAATGACTTCACATCAACAGTGCTCGGTGTCCTTGGCTTTGACCTTCCCTCCCTTTAAGGAAGCTGGCTGATAGCACAGAACTCTGACCAGAGTAGACACTTGATAAACATTTGTTGAACTGAAATCGTTCTACTGTTTATCCCTGCTACATAATATTTTATTTTTCCTAGAGCTCCTTATTTATAAGGGATGCCCTCTAGTTCAAGTATTTTGAGGTTTGATGGCCCGTGCTATATTTGTCACCTCTCTACACTTTGTCTTTTCATATTGAAATTCTCATTTTTGAGTCTGTCCTTTTATAGCTTTTCATTATACAGTTATTGTTTGCCTCTGTCCAGGCGCCAAACACATTACTATGGATAACTTCTGTCTTTACAGACCTGGAATTGCAAGTTCAGAGATATAAGTCCCCCCCAACCCCATTCTTAAAAGAAAAACAAAAGACTAGACTCTTAAGCAGATTTGCTAAGGCACACTAGAAGAAATGTGAAAATTCCATAGTCCTTCTTTTCGTTAATACATGGGAAGATATTACTGATACATTTATTTTCTAATCTTGTTCACCTTTAATTCCTTAAATAAATACAAGTCACAATATCCAAAGCAAGTTTCATTTACAAATAGCACAATTAAAAAATGATGATGAATGGTGATTTGTAGGGAATTGGCACTTAAACATTGGTAATGTTTAGAAAACATCTTTAAAATTTGGTGAGAATGCCATGACTAATATTATATAAAGAGCGGGCATAGTTTGGATGGACTTGGTATAAGATGTTAAAGATGATTTGCTTATACTAGGTGATTTTTTTTGTGGATATAATCTTTTGGGTCAGTTTTGTTCCAATTTTTTGGTAAATTGCATTCTTAACATGACATAAACTCTAGAAATGCTAGAATTAACCATTTGTTATGATCGCCATTTGTAGAAGAGTTAAAGTTATCAGCCCCAAATGGGAGAAATTCTAAAAGTAGGCTAGGTGGCAGTGCTTCCTACTCAAATTAATTTAATATTCCCAAGGCTTTTAAGAAAAAAAAATATTCAGATCATCTTGTGCTTTCCTACCACTAACCTTATAATGAGACTGAAAGCAGCTGTGAAGTCATGATTTCATTTCACGAGTTTCATCCTTACTCTCTCAGACCTCCGTCAAAGTACCCAGTAACATTGGTCAGTGCTTAATGTTGGGGAAAACAAGGACCTCGCACACCAAGACTGGCCATGCTTTCTTCTCCTGCTGGCTATTCAAATGGGCAAGATCTGTCTGGCTTGCAGGAACAAAATTGAGTCAATATTCTTCACTATGGATAACATCTGTGCTATTGTATTTTGGGCACAAAAATGTTTTTCAATATGAGTAAAGTAAACTATAGTTTAAATTCAGCTGCACGTTAAGCGCTGACGGTTACCATTAGTTGACAGGGGAAGCAGGAATAAAAAAAAATTTAAGTCTTCCAGGAAATAAAGCATGCTTGCTTGCTTTAATATAAGTACCTGATGATAAGTAAGGGTTAAGTATCAGGGTCAGTGTTCATTCAGCAAACACTTATTGAATACCTAATAATTTCTTTCTTTCTTTCTTTTTTTAAAGTAAGCTCTACCTTCAGCATGGGGCTTGAACTCACGACCCCGAGATCAAGAGTTGCATGCTGTACCCACTGAGCCAGCCAGGCGCCCCCTAATAATTTCTTTTTGTTTCATGTTTGTCCTATCAGCAAGGATTTAAAGTGGCTGAAACCTATTCTACTCCCAAGCTTTGTCCTAGGTACTGAAAACAAAGAATAAGATACATTCTTTATCATCATGGATCATATTTCTTGGGGGGCACTGATTTCTAGGGAAATAAACTCTTGCTCTCACCCACCGGATTTGAATAGAAATCACTCCCATTTCAAAGAGAAATATATTACATAAAAAAAAATTCTCAAGAGTTCTGAGTCCTGCCAATAATGCAGGAATGCTGAGAGCGGGGAAAGACCCAAGTTGAAAAAAAAAATTGTCCTGATAATATTTAATATAGGTAAAATGCAAAACTTTGATAAGAAATAATTAGTATTATGTTTACAAGAGTGACGAAGGGGGTTTAATGCCCCCCCGCAAATATCTTAACTTCATTCTCCTTTGACCTATCATAACGAGTACATTTCTTATCCTCTTTTACAATAAAGTCACAAAGCAAGCCACTGGACTCAAAAGAAAGTGTAGCTCTTAATATCATGTGACATCTAATTTATGTTCTAATAATAATACTATGTATTGGTAAAATGAACTTACTTTTAATATTTTCACATTATTGATAACACAGATAAGGATTTTTTGTGACCACACATACACACAATCCAGGTCCAGAGGCAAACTTAGAATTCGCACACCAAAAAGGCAATTTGCCTAACTATGTTTTCTATGTAGCCTATTAACAAAACACTAGGTCTAAAAATATATAGTATATTTCCCAACCCCCTAAATGCTACCCATAATTAGTTTCCCAAAAATAGTAGTGGGAAAGCAAATTTAATGAAATCAAGGTGATAGATTTTTTTTAAATTAATAATAATTTGCGTGCTCTGTGTAGATAGCATGGAAGGGATTTTCCTAACCCTTGGTTTAAAAAAAAAAAAAAAAAGTCCAGGTAAAAGCACAAAGGCAATGAGAATTAACTAAGGTGGGGGGAAAAATGTTCAATAAGCAATACACACGCTATGCTAGCAGGTGAGGCAGAGATCTTGAGAGGGTGCATGGGTGCTAACCTTAGGTAAGGAAGGTGCCAGAATGACCTTCACCTTGCCAGCTCTTCAGTCTATCTTGATGTTTCTATGAGGAATCTCACGTGCCTCTCGTACAACAGAGGAAGGGCTATGCCTCACTTGACAAGGATCTCCAGGGAACCCTACTGTATTTCAAAGAGCATACAAAACCACTTATGAAAGAAAAAACAACTAGAGTTAGAAAGTCCTATTACTACTGAGATGAACTTATATGCAGAAGGGATCTTGGTACCCGTCCAGCCCAAATCCAATGTCCCTTTCATAGCATCTGGGATTGATGGTTATTTTAACCTTTATTTGGGCATTTGCCACAACAGGAAATTTTGCTGCTCAAGTCTATTCCTCTTTAGAACCACTCTTATTAGAAAACTCTTTATGTTGAAGCAAACATCTGTCATCTATAAAGTTTCTCTTTGTTCCTATTTTTGCCCTTTGAAGTTACACAGGGTAAGTCTCATTCCTCTGCTTTATTATAACTCAACAGAAATCTCAAGGCAGCTATATTATTTTATTCTCTCCTATTCTATTCCCCTGTTCCTTATATCATCAGACCCTTCACAACCCTGGTCACCTGCCTCTGGACGCAGTTTACTAATGTCTTTCTTAAAATAGGGTACCCAGAATTGAACCAACCCTCCATCCAGATATGGACTGACCAATGCAGCATGCAGGGCTCCCTGGGCTTTTGTTACCACAGGCTGAAGCACTGACTTTGTGAATAGTCACGATACACTCCTGATTCAACAATGAACCCCTATTTTGACGTGAACCGCTACGAAACCAGGACTTTTCAACACCCTTCCTATCAACACTCATGTAAGTAATACCTCTCTGTATTTAGAGGGTTGCATTTAAGCAACTAGAATATAGTTTCTCATTAATGTCTACTGAATTTCATCCTTTTAGTTTCAGTCTTATGTTCAGGTATTTTAAAAAAATGGTAATGATGTCTATATTCTAGTGTCAGTCCATAGTTATAATTCAATGAATAGTCACTGAATAAATTAATCCTAAATCTGTCAGTCGAAACTGGATATATCGTTAATTTCTCTGTGTCATCTGACAAATCTGACAAGCCTGCTTTCTGTCCCCTTACTCTATTCTTCATGGGAGAAACAGGCATTTAGAACCTGCCTGTAAATTGTTGAGCAGGTGTCCCATTTGGGATGGCTGATATAGGTCTATGTATGGTAAGAAAACACCAAGATACAAATAAGAAGTGGACGTGCAAAATGTAAATGGGAACATATGAAGGGAAAGAAGATGAGTGTCCCAGACTCTTGGGATTGGGACTTAATGTTCCCAACATTAGAAAAATATGGCTTTCCCCCATTTCTACCCTAGAGACTTCTGCCTTGTAGATCTGTTAAAATACTGTGAATTCAAACTCTGAATTCTGGGGAAAAGCTCATATAAGCTCAGTTTTAAAACAGCTTTTAAAATGATCTTTTCCACTTATATTTCCTGTAAGGTCTGAGTCAAAGAGACATCCAACTGTCTATAGGCTTGAGGTATAAAAAGAGCTCCCAAATGCTCCTGACGAATGCCTGAGGTATAATATATATATATCCATTCGTTTCAGGAATCGGAAATGGCCTATATTTTTCAGTGTGAATTTGGGAATTCACTGAGATTGAAAATGTCTCCTGAATTGAATATAATCTTACAATTAATGTCTCTCTTCCTCCAGAATGAAGAAAAATAAGCTCAATTTTGCTTTCCCTTTCATAGCCACCCTTTGCAGATTATGGGGCTAATCACAGAATAAAAAAGTATCCTATTGTGCCTTTTTTCTATTGTCTGTTGTGACTCAGGGTGGTGCACCCTGGGACTAAAGAGATGGAAAAAGTATTTCCATCAAAACAATCCAAAACCGAGAGGGAAATGTCTTGAAAACTTCGGCTGCATAGCATTAACATTGAAAGAATGGAGACATGTACAAAAGGCCTAGTAGACCCTAAAAGGAAATGTGTTTTGTACCTCTTCTGAACCTTTTCTAGAGGGCGTGACAGAGGGGGATTCTCAAGACTGTGTTTTCTAGAAAATCATGGAAGTGACAGATGAACACCAGAAGGAAATCCTGCCAACACTGATGTGGAAGGTTCTCTTCCTGACTCCAGTAGTCACAACAAGCCACACTCAAGTGCTACGAGATAAACAGAGCAAAGAAAAGGAGGCTTAATTAGACAACAAGCTCCAGAAGTCAGGGGAACCAGCTGCTTCAGGCATATCAGAGTCTCTCCAAAGCAATCACCTCCAGGTTTCCTGTTAGATTCCAGGTAACTACAAACAGGAAGGTCCCATATACTGTTCCCAGCACGGAGTAGCCATGGTAGGTACTGCCTTCAACTCCAGCTGCTCAGGAAGACATCCTATCATGACGCTTGGGTCAGGCCCCCCCCTGCAATAGGGCTTCATCACTGGACCCCACACTCCTTGGGATTTTCCATTTCATCTCCTTCAAAGTCTGGCTTCAAACTCTTTTTTTGCTCAATTTCCACCTGTCAAGAGTAAACGTTGGAAAGAAATATCAGAATGGAGAAAAACCATCCCAATACGAAGTAATCCCAAAGAGAATACTTCACCAAGTTCTCTGAGATTCCCTGTAATTCCCTGTAATTTTGTAATTTTGTAATTCTGTTTTGGGCTTTAGCCACACTGGAGCTACTGTGGCCCTGAGGATGTCACGATTCTCTCTTGGCACACGTTCTTTGCTTGGACTAGAATTCCCTCTTCCCCACAGTCCACCTGGAAAATTTTTATTCTTTGCCTCGCACAGCTGCTCAGAAGTCACCTCTTCGGTGAAGCTGTCCTCTAGTCATCAGGGAGCTCCGTGCTCCCTATGCACATCTCCACTGTCCCTGGTACACGTGCCTGGCTCCAGCATTCCACAGGCTCCGTGGGACAGGGGCAGGCCCTCGTTGACTACTGTATCCCCATAATGCAGGCATGCAACAGGCAAGCGCAAAGGTTTATCAAATGAATGGATTCCTCTCCAACCAGCTGTTTATACTCTCTATTACTTTATTGCTTTACAAAGTCTCCAAACTGGTCAGTATTGTCGTGTTTACGGTTCTACCTGTGTTTTCAGCAAAATATGGTAGCTGTAACTATAAAGGGATTATAAATTCATCTTGCCTTGAAAGAGACACACCTGAAGCCTTTGACAAGTCAGAAAAGAAATAGGTCAAGCAAGAGAGTTTCACAATTAAAGCTGCTCCTCTCTTTACCACTTTGGATATTTATGATGAAGGAAACAATTCAAACAGTGGACTAGGGCCATGCTTGATGAAAGTGCTATTTTTTTTTCCTGGCCACAAGATGGAGTATTTGTTCTTTTTGGTAGTTTAAGATTGTCGCTAACACAACTAAGGAAACATTTAAAGAACAACGAACCATAAAAATCTAAGGATATTATTATGAATAAAAAATTATTAAATCACTTTGCAAAATATTCTTCAATAACCCCCACTTTCTGTCTTTGACATTTAATCTGCTATTGAATTTCTAACACCTCAAGATAGAATCATTATGTCTGAATACTCCAATTTTGTTTCCTCCTTCCACAGCCCGGATCCTGTTACTATGACAGAAACTTGCTTGGCTTCTGAATTTTGTCCTGCTATAGCCCTGTGACCCAGTCATATGTGTCCTGACTTTAATCGGATCTGCGTCATCAACTCTGAAGCTGAAATACATGCTTTGGGTTAGCACTTTCCTGAACTCCCCTCACCTTCCAAGCTCGCGACTTCTGCAACATGTGTTATGAATGAGAATATTATTATATACTCATTCATAATATTCATATACTCACTTATAATATTCATATTATATATAATGTACAATTAATAATATAGAATGTTACAGATTAACAATAATCCCTTTACCCCATGACTCTTTTGATGTTCATGATGACTAAAAGACATTGTACTCTCGTCTTTCGTCCACCTCTTTATTTTTTCCCAACCTTTGTCTTGCTCACTAGAGAGATTAGTCGTTAAAATCAGAGCAGACTCACCCACAGCCGTTGTGTGGCATACCTCTCTCTAAGGCAGTAAGAGAACACCTTGCATGCAGGGCAGGCGCTGCTAAAGGGAACAAGACTGGGCGTGGGGGGCGGGGAGGGGGAATGGCGGAAGGGTAAACAAATGGTCTTGGACACATTAGCCAGATGCCTCCCGAGGCTACCTTGTAGCTGTAGTGTGCGGAATAATTGACCCACTTCCTGACGTCAGTCTTGTCTTCCACGGAGATGGATCTTACAGCGGCTTTGGAGGCAGAAGTTGTGGGCATGCTGAACTCCACATTCACGTGATTGGCAAATCTGGAAGGCACTTCCCGGTCAGAGCCAAGTTCAAGGTGGCAGAAGAAACAGTGTGGGTGACCAGAAGCTATGAAAGGAAAAGAATCCAGACATTAGGTTCTTTGGAGAGCCGTGGAAGGAGAGACCCACAGAGGCACCTCAACAACAAAGAAGGCCTGAACGCCGCCTCCCGGCTCCTGAAGACCACCCTCCAGCTCAGCACTGGGCAGTCTTTCCGACGGTCCAGTGCTGAGCACAGGATTTACTTCCACAGAAATCACAGTGCCTGTGCCTCAGACCCTTTGCTAGAACTATCTGATTACGGTAGCCTTGTATCCTAGCAATAAAACTCACAGCCTGAAAAACAGGTCACTCTGCCCGCTGAGGTCAGGGTGATATGGGAACACAGCACAAATAACAGAAATAGAGGCGTAGATCCGTAGGTTGGCAGAAAGGAATAAAGGGGAGCAGCACTTAGCACCAAATACAACATCAATGACAGCCACGTGGAGCCAAAGAATCGATTCCCTTTGAAAGACGAATTTTCTCAACAGCATTTCGTATTTTTACAAAAATGCTTTGGCACGTTTGTGTGGGTAGTGGCATACGTGAATGACAAAGCCCTTATAGACAGCACAGATGCATGAAGGATGGGCACGGTGCACTGCGCAGGATGCAGACTAACAGGACGCTGCGTGTGATTCCTAGAGCTCCTTCTAAGTGACAGAGAGTCTGCACCCAAGTCCTTTGTTCTCCTCTCGCCTCAAATCCTGATTTGGAAAATGGGGAAATGGGGGATGGGTAGTACAGGGTGGGCTGGACAATGCCAGGCATAGTCCCTTCCTGTTCTTTAATTCTATACATCTATGGCTAGTCCTACTGTACTTGGATGGAAAACTTAAGGTTTTCCATTCGAGGACTGTTATTAGATATCTGCGTGGAGAGAGAGATCAGTTCCATGGCTATACCCTCTGAAAGCATGGTTTGCTGAGCACTCTAGTGTTTCAAATGCTGCCTGCACACCCTCTCCCTGCATCTTCGTAACAATCCCTTGAGGTCATAGTCTTTACATTCTACAGATGAGGCCACAAAGGCTTTGGGAGAGAAAGTGAACCAGCCAAGGTCAAAGCTGGAAAGCGGCAGACTGAGGACTGAACCCAAGCACTCTAACTCCGAGGTGTTTTAAGCATTCTATCTGAGTCACAGCCCCCCATAGTGTCCCCAAACTCAAGACCAGGTTTGCAGGGTGACATGAGGGGAGAAGTGAGCTGCAGGAACCCCCATACAGCAACTCGCCATAGATAAACAATGTGACATGGCTTTGACTTTGTTATGTAATAGCAATGGCCCTTAGTTAAAGGAGTTTCCCCCAAAACAACAGTTCCAATTTTCTTTATTGGTCTGGGCAGGGCTTTTTAATCTCAGCGAGTGAGGGCATACACACCCGCTCTCCAAGGAAAACATTACGGAGTGAAGTATTTGTTTTGCTGTACTTCACAAATAACATATTTCAGTGGTTATTTCCAGAGAGTAAAACTGGGAAACTGAGAAATTTGCACTGGTTTCTAGGAAAATATTTTAAATTGGATACACATAATAGTAAAAATTAACATTATCTAAAAATGAATCCATGTGATTTTTTTAAATTACAGTTGTAATTACATAGCTATCTGTTACATTTATTACAGGCCAGAGACTGTCCTAAACACTTAAAGGCATTATCTAATTTCTTTCTTAATGAGCTAGGTATTAATAACCCTCTTCTGTAAATGAGGAAAATAAGATTTCTTTGAGAGGTTTAAGTAAATTGCCTGAGGTCACACAGCTACTAAATTGCGGCACTGGAATAAAACTCAGATCCAACGCCAAATTATGTCCTAAACTTCTCTCTGTGTATTGCTATGGCTTTAGATCACTACAAATTACATTGAGGAGTTTCTTCAATTTGATGGCAACTTGAACAACAGTTTTATCTAATTATCCTTATTTGCACATTGTTGGAATAATGAGAAATCATTACTTTCCACAAAGCTGACCTCTCCACCTACCCCTCCAAAGTATATTCACAGCAAACTCTATGAATGTGGCATTCTTTCATGATTCCCAGCATCAACTAATGGATGTGTAGGGCTGGTGGACAGGTAGGAGAGTGCAATTCTGAGAGCTAGTATAGTTTAATTTATGGTAATGAACTAAGCGAGCCCACACATTTTGTCATCTTCCTTGATGAAGCTGAGAAAATTTAACATTAAAATTCAGAATTCTATTTTCCATAAAAGGCAAATTATATTGAAATTGTTTTCTCTTGGTCTAATATTAGAGAACTGGAGCTCCAGCAAAGAAAGCTACCTATGCAAGACAGAATGTTTTGTGTCCTGGCGGATGATCTGGGCGAGCAGTTGGATTTGTTCTGGTACCTTCTAAGACTAAGAAAAACTCTTGGGATCAGGGTGAGAGAGGTCCTTGAAGAGCCTGGTGGGAAGGCAGGGGCAGCCGTACATGCACAAGGCTGGGCTGGACCTGTCAGTTTAAACCATGTTGGACTCCAATGGCAGCTTGCTTGTTAATCATTCAGCAGCAGGACTGGGACAAGCCCGCTGTGGCTGCAACAAGTCAGGTGTGCTGACCCGTGGTCCCGGGCTGCCTATGGTCTGACGGCCCTGACGGCTGCAGGCAGGAGTAAGCATGCAGAGGTTCTGGCCTCCTTCCCTGTAAATGGAGCTGTGAGAATTATGAAAAATCACCTGTAAAAGGCACCATCCCAAGGCTAACTGAAGACCAAGATGAGCTCAGAAAAGGGATGATAACTAATGGAGGGCGTACTGGATGGGGACAGAAGGAGCTGGTACAGGGACCACCGGAAATGCTAAGAACCTGCTGTCTGCCTGAAATTCAGATCCTGTACCTCTTGAGTTTCCAGAAAAGGGTCTTACCAGTTTCCTGAACCTATCCAGAAATATACCATTGGCCAGGAGTAGTATAAGAAGCCCTTTTTGGGTGTGTGTGGAGGGGCTGCTACTAAAAATGTATAATCAAGACGCCTGAGTGGCTCAGTTGGTTAAGCGTCTGCCTTCGGCTCAGGTCAGGATCCCGGGGTCCTGGGATTGAGCCCCCACATCGGGTTCCTTGCTCAGCAGGGAGTCTGCTTCTCCCTCTGCCTGCCGCTCTCCCTGCTTGTGCTCTCTTTCTCTCTCTCTCTCTCTGAAAAATAAATAAAATCTTTAATAGAATAAAATAAAAATGTATAACCATGAATAGCAAAAACAGTGATACAGGAGTAGCTTAAGGGAGAAACATTCCCAAATATCCTTATGCTGTCCTGTATTTTAAAAATCTTTCACAAATAAAGGTTCCAGTAATCAGGAAATACATTTGCAATACATCAGCTGCATTTCCTTGGCCTTGAGCCTACTGAACACTAACCTGCTGGGAAGCATTAAGGCAAGTGTTTGCTGAAGACCTATATTTTCCCTTGTCCTGCACCCATTCCACCCTTTCTTCTGGTAACAATCCTCCCCCCCTCCCCTTGCTTTGGGAAATAATCTTCCCCAGTGCTGCATGTCATTTCAGTCAAAATGCACGATCCTGCCCTTGACTCCTGAGCCAAGTGGCACAAGGACAGAAAAATGGCTTGTGATGATTTATCCCAAGGGCTGCAGCCTGAAAAGACATCTCACAGTTCTACTTTCAAGAGCTATCTTGAAGCAAGCCTGCTTGCTCCACGGTTCCCACCTTTCCTTCAGTTCTCCGCACTACCCTCCAACAATCTTTTTTTCTTGGTTGTCTTTGCTGCTTATCACCAAAACCCCCTCATACGGTAACTGTTAAATATTTGAGAGAAAACTTTGAAACAAATGGGATAGATGTGCACACACTGAGAAAACTGGAAATCTTTCTTCCCTTAGAAGAAATACTTCCACGTTTGTGTCTATTGTGTCCTCTACTAAGAGGCAGCTGGGGTTTTAAGAAAAGACCCCCGGGTGTGGCTTTGTGACTTCAGGTAAATCACGTGGCTCCCGGTCCTTAATTTTTCAATCTATAGAATAAAGAGGTTTGACTGAGTTATCTATCCTCAAGGCCCCTTCTAGCTTGAAGACTCAGTAATTCCATAATGAAATTATCTGAATCCATGCTTAACAAACTGAAGGGCCAAACATTCCAATAAACATAAACCCAAGGCCTTGTCTTTTCGGAGGTCAAGTCTCTAGCAGGTTCAACGGTCACGTCCCCCCTTCCACCTCACTTCTCTTCTCAAGGGCTTCTGTGCCGACAGAGAGTTCAGGGCTCTTCCTTTCCTCCGTCAGTTCAGATGGGTCCCATGGCTGAGGTAGAAATCACAGTGCTGTCACCAGGAGAATATAGTGCCGATTTCGGCAGAAATGAATAAGCAAGCCCAGAGGGGAAGACTTTGCTTTTTAAAAATCCCGTCAGTTTGGAGACGGGGGTGGGGGTGGGGGGTGTTTGGCAAGTCCAGTCTCCAGCACAGAGGTCCAATTGTCTCTTCATTTTGCACGGCTACACCCAGTGTCTGACACAGAATGTGCCGGTGTGTGCATGTGCAGGGTCTGGACGGCTTGGGGAGGTGACCAGATCGTCCTGCTGCTTGCAGGCACATCACGTCCCCTTTTGGGTAGAATGATACAGCCACTCCACACTCAGAAGGGAAAACCCTAATGATACAGCCACTCCACACTCAGAAGGGAAAACCCTAAACATACTGTACTGTATATACCCTACACATACTGTCAGGGTTTAATAGTGAGAATGGAAGGTTATCTGCAAATGAGTAGAGTTCTTCCGAACCTTATCCTTTTTGCCTGGCTAGGATATCTACTTTTGTTAACAAATGGGCGAAGTTTACAATAAGCAAGAAGAGAAGTGGTTTAAAGGATCATAGGATCGTGGGCTTATTGCCTGTCATTGGGGTCACTCAGACTTCCTCTAAGAAATAAGGCTATTAGAGCTTGTTGGATTATTCTCTAGTTTTGTCATTTCGTTAAATTCACTGGACCCCTGAGGAAAGTCATCGCCTTCCGTGCTCACTCAAGCACAAAAGCTTCCCTGAGAGCTGTGAGCAAGCCAGCGAGGGCCGGTAAGCTTGCTTTCTTTGTTTAAATCAAACATACCTTCCTTTACTATGTATCTGATAGAATTTCAGCCCTTTCGGACCTTCTGGTCCTGGCTGGATCTTCAGTCTGATCAGAGGCCATTTCTCCTCTTCCCCATCCTCAAATCCCAACTCTGAGTTGGAGATGTTGTGACCCGACAGGTCTCGGCACAGGGGGACTGGAATCGTTAGTCTGACTCCTCACCCGTACTGTATATGTGACTGGCCATAAACTGACCCTTCTACCGACATTCAAGGCACAGGGAGAAAGCTACCTCTTCAAAACCCAGAAGATTTCTAGGATCTGGAGACAGCTTCCAGCACCACAGAGAATACTTAAATGAGTCAGAAAAGAATACAAACTCATAAGTTGCCCTGCAAATCTGCTTAGCAGCACAGCTGAGAAGAAGAATGCAGAGTTTTCTAGAAGTAGGATAATAAAGGAGTGAGAAAACGGAGTAAACTGGGCCGTTCATGTTTGTTACTTACTTTTTGCTCAAGTATTTTTGCTTCTCTGGTCCCACTTCTCCATTACCGTATTTCTGTCCACACAACAAAACCCAGCCCTTCACAGGGGAACAGAATGCGGAACTCTGACCCCAGCTCTTGTGCGACCATGTGGCAGTTTTCACAGAAGAGAAACCTCCACCTACCTGAGTTTTTGTCAGGCAGTCGGTTTATCCTCCACACAATGGAGTTGAAGGCATGTTCATACTTGGCAGTTCCCAGAGTTACTCTCATGACGGGCTCAGAGCCAGACATACTAGCTGAGCCAAAACTCGCCCCCCGGTTCACTTTGGCTTTTAAAGACTTTTCCCCCAGGACGCTTTCCCTGCGGAAGTTTTTCACCCACTCACTGGGCACAGGGTAACGAACCATCACATTCTCACAGGGAACCTGAGTGAGAGGGTCTCGGTTGGAGGAGAAGCCGGCTGACATCCTAAGCCAGCTCTGCACCTCCACCTCCGCCCCATTGATGCTTGCTGCCGTCCTGAGTGTGAAAGGCAAAGTCTTCTCCGCAAATACTGTCCTGAACCTCATGAGCTCAAAGCGGCAGGCATCCAAAGGGTTGAACAGAATAACCCGCGAGTTGTTGAATACATCCTCATCCACACACCCATGAAAACGGCACTGATGGAGCTTGATCCACTTGGTGGTGGTGGTGGGCATGATGTCTTGCCGGGAAACTATTTCGTTCCCTTTGACGAGGACATCATTGAGGCCCAGGCGGCACTCTGCCAGCCCAGAGAGGAAACTCAGAATGTGGATCCGTGTCAAGATATGGTGCTGGAGAATCTGGTTGTCTCCTTTGCTCACAATGCCAGTGAATTCATCCTTGACATCCACAGTAATCTCCTCTTCAAGGTAGTTCAAGCCAACGGTGCTCAAGTCCATTGACAACACCGGCAGATTCATGAGCCGGTCCTGAACGGCACGGATGAAACTCAGGAAGTCATCATAGTTGGTGGTGCCCAGCTTAATCACTTGTTCCCTCTCTGCTGTGTGGGCCACAGCAGGTTTGGGCTGGTATTTCTTCTTCTCCTTGTAGGTGACACGATCTATTCGCAAGCTGTGGATCCTGCCATTCTCATCATAGTTTTGGAGCCGGGGTTCCGAAATTTCATGGCAGATCTCCAGCTTGAACTCGCGGAATGGTTTTTCTAGACCCTGCTCATAATACAGCTGCAGGTAACCACTGTCTGTCAGTTTGATGTAGATGGGTCCCCAGTGCCTAGACGACATGATGTTTTTCTTCTCAGGGATCCTTAGCATCATTGGCCACCCATCCTGGGGCTGGGACAGTGCTGAACCGGGTGGGTGGTCATCTAGTTCAACCCAGGCTATGGGGTCATCGTCTGGTAGCGTCGCACTGCCTGAACGATCAGGGTCATCAATCTGGAGTTGTTTGAGTTTTTCAACAGCATCAGAGGGGGACTGGTTTTTGCTTGAGTCATCAAAACTGATGGCATCCTGGTAGATGACAATGAGAGAATCTCTTTGGCTCTTGCCTGTGGCACTGGAAATGGAATTGTTTTGGGAGCGCCTCTCCTGCTCCTCAAAGAAAGCAGTGAAAGGGTTGATAGGGGAGGGTTGGACATCCTGCAGAGTCTCGTTCAGGAAAGGATTGGTTGCCCTCCAAGGTGGAGCCTCAGTTATGGATGGCGGATGGTTTAAGGATGAAATGTCCAGTTTCTGAACTTTGGAAAAGTTCATCAAAGTGCTCTTGGGACGTTCCCTCTTCTTAAATGACCCAGCTGAGTGATGAGGTACATCTGGGATCCCAGATGCAACAGGTGGTGGGTTTGGCTTCCGGGGAGAGGTGACTGGTGGCAAAGGGCAGCTGACCTCATTGTCATCAAAAGTGACCCAGCTGGGGAAACGAGCAGAGGTCACTGGAGTGGCAGGAAGTCCATTCATGGCTGGACTACTGGCCTGCCAGCTGACAGCCTCCATCTCTACCTCTTCATCTTCCTGGACTGAGGAAGAACTGTCTAAAAGAAAAAGGAGAACATATGAGGGCTGCTATTCAGGGCCTCTTAGACGTATGGGAAACTGAGGTATGGGAATGAAGGATGACTAGAACTTTATCTGGAATCCGGTAAATTCCAAAGCAGCTCATTACCTGTGTCAAGGTGCTAGTCTGGGCACAGATTTCATAATTTTGTAATAAGCACAGCACAGGGGCCACACATCAAATGCAGTAAGAATACAAATGGGTCTATCAACACAGAAGCACCTATAGGACCCAGGTCCCACATAGTTTAACTCTTGTACATTCTCCCTTTGATAGAAGTTTCTAGAAAAGATGTTGTCCTTACTATGCTCTAAAGTATGTATTAATTTTTAGACATTGAAAACCACCTCCTACATAAAATGATATAAAGCTGATCTCATCTCATTGAACAAAACATTTGTTCTAAGTGATTGCAAATAATGTAATTGGAGGGATTTTTGCCCAAATGTGATCAATAAATATTAAAGACAAAATACTAACGCCCTTAAGATGAAGTAAGTTCATACAAGTGAATAAGAAGACTATAAAAACTTCAATAGAAATATAGACAAAGGACATCTACAGACAGCTCAGGAGAGGGAAACTAAAAATGTCTAATAAGCATGTGAAAAATGTCCAATCTCACTAGTAATAAAAAATGTAAATTAAAAACAATCAGTGAAGATTTTTAAAGTTTTTGGTCTTCAATGAGGGTAAGGGTACCATGATATGAACAGTAAATAGACCTTTAATGGGACCGTAAGTTGCTATAAACTCTCTATAAGCGCTTTGGCAATTTGTATTAAGGGTTTTACAAATGTGTGTAAACAATAACTTTGTAATTTTGCCCTAAGGAAATAAATCCAAATTGTGAACCAAGTTTTTTTTTTCCCCCAAATACTTTTATTTTATTTTTTCAGTGTTATAAGATTCATTGTTCATGTACCACACCCAGTTCTCCATGCAATACGTGCCCTCCTCAATACCTACCACCAGGCTCGCCCAACCCCCCACCCCTCCAAAACCCTCAGTCTGTTGCTCAGAGTTCACAGTCTCTCATGGTTCATCGCCCCTCCGACTTCCTCCAACTGTGAACCAAGTTTTAGGTAAATGTTAAGTAACTAAGGTATACAATAGAATAATACCTAGCCATTAAAACATTTACAAGTATGTAGTAACATGAGAAAACACTCATAATATAATCTCTTCTTTTTTCTCTAAAATACTTTTCCACCTTGGGGCTTATTTATTTTATGGGGGAAAAAAGGGGTTATTAGAAATAAAACTCCACCTTAGCAGGGTCTTCAAGGGAGGGGATGTGGGATTTGAGTTTCCACATGGGAAAGATCCAAACTTTTCAGGTAGCATAACGACCCTGTGTATCTGCTGGGATTGTGGAAAGGGAGGGGGAAATTGAAACCTTTAGCAAGGAGTGGATTGTGACGAAGGACTGGCACAGAAAACAAATCTGTGTTTGGTATATTGTAGATATTCAGTAAAAAGTTTGTTGATTGAAAAAGTGAGAAGAGACTTTGCACTGGGGCAGTTCTATTTTCTCTGACCCTGGAAGAATGTGTATGGGGATCTCTGCCACCATTCCACCCACTGTTTCTATTGCCAATAATCTAGCATCAAAGGAAATGGAGGCTCAGTGGTTGAGTCAAGTAGTTGAGTTTTGTGACCGCCTCACTAAACCTTCATGAATATCATATCCAACCAAACCAGATCAGCAAAGCCACATGTAATTGCAAGTGGAATTACATGTGGAGGGAATGGCTGGCTCGTTATTCATCTTTCCAAGCATATTTATTAAAATAAAAAGCAATTCCCTCTACTGAAAACGTCCCTTTGAAAATGTAAGCTAAATATGTGAGTATGCACACACACATATCCACCCTCACCCCAGAAATATAATGGGTAAAAAAGTGTTTTCTGTACGTATGGCAACCACAAAAATTTTTAAAGCATTTTAAAATTAAAGATGAGACTTCCCTTCAAATTAATCATTAATCCACTTTTGGAGATGTGTGATTTATTTTCTGGAAAATGAAGGGAAAAGGGTCAAAAACCCAGGTTTGTAGGATTTATATTTTATTTATTATCGTTATCATTACTACTACTACTACTACTACTACTAGTATTGTAGCAAAGGCTAAAGGGAACAATGTGGGCCTGAGTAAAATAGAATCACTTCCTTGGAACGTAACTGATCCTCCCTAGACAACTGGAAAAGGAATGCATCTCAAAACTCATCAATTTTTTATGAAGCTGCTCTAAGCAGCTATTGTAACAGTAGTGTTCCCACCCAAACAGCCTGGTGAGGACCCAGCCCCTGTACAGGGATATCCTTTTTGCCTTGGGGCTTATCACCACTCCCTAGTTTGAACAAGCCAAAGTCCTTTTCCTTTGGAGGGTGCTTTTCTGCCAAAGCTGTTTATTCTTGCTGCCAAAGGATTCCCTTCTGTTGGGAATCTTGTCCCCAAAATAGCATTTCTCATTTTCCTCTATAAGCCAAAAAAAGAAATGGACGGGGGGCGGGAGGAGAGCCTTGGTCTCCACTGAACATAATTTTTTTTTCACAATAAATTCCTTTTTAAATGAAGTTATTTAAAATCATACCAAGTCCTAGACAGTTTTGAAGCATTAGACTTAGCATACAATTTAAATGAAATTTCCTTAAATCTGGAGGGAAAATTTTTAATTAGATTAATTTCTAGAGATTCCATATTCTCTTTGACAGCCATTAAAAAGTATCAAAAGACTTTGTTACAAAATATTCTCTCTTGTTGGTAGTTTCATTTCCCATGATCACAATCCGTTTTAAAAATCCATCATTTGGGGCAGTTGTGGGGCGTAGGTCAAATTTCTGGAAATGACATTTTTTTCTACTAAGTCATTTATAAATGACTTTTTCTTTATAGAGAAAAAATGTCTTAACAAAGATATACTTTTACAGATTAAAAGCAAAAGTGGTCTCCAGTTCACATGAAAATAAAGGATTTCTTGGGATGAACTCAAGGACTGACGAACACAACTTTTAAAAATAATCCCTTATTAACACTGACTTCCCTATTTGTAAGCTCTTAATTTTCTATCATTTATCAATGACTGAAAGGAATCTTCAATTGTTTTTGCAAAGATTAGGTCATATATTTTCTGAGCCTCTTTTTATTAAAATCTCTTTATTATATTATTTGAGACTTTCACTCATAAAAAAACAACTTATCTGTATGTAAAATTTCTGGAGGAAAATATCTGTATTATATATGACAAAAACTTGGTATCCTTTATGTAATATGATAGTGTTCTTTTTTTTTTAAGATTTTATTTATTTATTTGACAGAGAGAGAGATCACAAGTAGGCAGAGAGGCAGGCAGAGAGAGAGAGAGGGAAGCAGGCTCCTCGCTGAGCAGAGAGCCAAATGCGGGGCTCAATCCCAGGACCCCGAGATCATGACCTGAGCCGAAGGCAGAGGCTTTCACCCACTGAGCCACCCAGGCACCCCATGACAGTGTATTCTTAATAAAAATGAAACACCTGGGGTGCCTGGGTGGCTCAGTTGATTAAAGGGTCTGCTCAGGTCATGATCCCAGAATCCTGGGATGGAGCGCCAAGGCAGGCTTTCTGCTCAGCAGGGAGTCTGCTTCTCCCTCTGCCTCTGCCTTCTCCCACCCTCTCTCCATTTGTGCTTCGCTCTCTCTCAAATTTAAAAAAAAAAAAAAATCTTAAAAAAAAGATACACCCTCACCAAAAAATTAAATAAAATAAAATAGGGTAAGAATAGATAATTCGCCAATGAAGAAATATAAATGTCTAATAACTAGGGAAAAAAATTTAACCTTATAAAACAATAAAGACAATTATCTCTGTGTCAAAGAGACAAAAATTTAGTATGAATCATTATTTGTGACACCAGGAAATTTACACTGATTCAAAACTCTTGTGAATTACAGAAGATTCAAGAAATCTTCCTGAAGGACAATTTGAAAATTTGTATAAAAGTCTCAAAAAACGTGATCCAAAAATTCTATTCACAGGAGTGTAACCTAAGGAAAGAACAAGACAGGCATGTGAAGAGTATATAGTGGTATGTTTATCACAGCAATGTTTGTATCACAGAAAAATTAGAAACAACTTTCTAAATGCCCAATAATGGGAGATTGGTTATATTAAGTATCATACCCCCAAAATGGAATCCCCTGCAGCTATCAAGAAATACTAGTGATGCATGTTTAGTCACATGGAAGCTGATCATGATATATATTGCTGCGTGAATAGTAACAAGAGCCTACAAGCTGGAGTCAGACTGCCTTGATTTCAAATCTGTACCTGCAGCTTGTTAGCTAGGTGACTTTGGGCAAGTTGTTTAATTTCTCGACAACTCAGTTTTCCCATCTATGACATTAAGAAAATATTAAATCCTACCTGATAGGGTTGTTGGGAAAATACAGATGTTAAAATTGTGACGAGTAATAAATGTTCAGTAGATGTCAGTTGTTATTACAACTACTACTAGAATGATACATTTTCATGATATAAAGTATACATATATTAAAAGCTTTGGAATATAACATTTCATAATATTTTGATGTGAAAACAGATGTCTCCTGTGGGGTAAGAGGTGATTTAAAAAATATTAAATCTGGGGCACCTGGGTGGCTCAGTGGGTTAAGGCCTCTGCCTTTGGCTCAAGTCATGATCTCAGGGTCCTGGAATCGAGCCCCGCATTGGGCTCTCTGCTCAGCAGGAAGCCTGCTTCCCCCTCTCTCTTGCCTGCCTCTCTGCCTACTTGTGATCTCTCTCTCTCTGTCAAATAAATAAATAAAATCTTTAAAAATAAAATAAAATAAAATATTAAATCTGTTTTAAAAAATACTGTTTGCTTACGAAATAAAGAAATAATAAGAGGTCAAAGCACATCTTTAGCACTCCTACTAATTAACATCAGAGAAAGAAAAGAGTTTAGCTGTAATCCATGTTGAAAAGCAGTAGTTAGATCTTTCCCATGACACTTATGATTGATGTGGCTGATACTGGAAAAAATGAAGGGGGTGGGGGAAGCTGGCAAACTTATCTGGTAAGAAATAGGCAAAACTAATTATCTTCAGAACAAAATTAACTATCATCCAGAATTCCATTTTATTGACTTAATAAAATAAAACCAAAACCAAAAATCCAGCATAATTTTAATTACTATCTCTTCCACTTGCTACCTCCAAATTACTTTTAGTATGAGTTGGGCTGCTGCCAAACAAAAGCCATGTATAAAAATCAGGTTCTCATTCGACACCACAGGAAGAACTGCTAGTACCTAAGAGCTTCCTAATGTCTTTACTGATGCAATTAAAAAAAAAAAAGAAATGGTGGTAGAACTCATACAGGAATTCAGCAAAGTGGGAGGATATAAAATCAATGCAATGAAATCAGCTGCATTTCTATACACCACCACCAAGACAGAAGAAAGAGAAATTAGGAAGTCGATCCCATTTACAATTGTACCCAAAACCATAGGACACCTAGAAATAAACCTAACCAGGGCGCCTGGGTGGCTCAGTGGGTTAAAGCCTCTGCCTTCGGCTCAGGTCATGATCTCAGGGTCCTGGGATCGAGCCCCGCATCAGGCTCTCTGCTCAGTAGGGAGCCTGCTTCCCCCTCTCTCTCTGCCTGCCTCTCTGCCTACTTGTGATCTCTCTCTCTCTCTGTCAAATAAATAAATAAAATCTTTAAAAAAGAAAAAAGAAAAAAAAAAAGAAATAAACCTAACCAAAGAGGCAAAGGATCTGTACTCAGGAAACTATAGAATACTCATGAAAAAAAATGAGTAAAACACAAAGAAATGGAAAAACGTTCCATGCTCATGGACTGGAAGAATAAATACTGTTAAAATGTCTGTGCTACCTAGAACAATCTATACATTGAATACAATCCCTATCAAAATACCATCAACTTTTTTCACAGAGCTGGAATAAACTATTCTAAAATTTGTATGGAACCAGAAAGACCCTGAATAGCCAAAGGAATGTTGAAAAGGAAAACCAAAGCTGATGGCATCACAATTCCAGAATTCAAGCTATATTACAAAGCTGTAATCATCAAGACAGTATGGTACTGGCACAAAAACAGACACACAGATCAGTGGAACAGAATAGAGAACCCAGAAATGGACCCTCAACTCTATGGTCAACTCATCTTTGACAAAGCAAGAAAGAATATCCAATGGAAAAAAGGCGTCTCTTTAACAAATGGTGTTGGGAAAATTGGACAGCCACATGCAGAATAATTAAATTGGACCATTTCCTTACACCATACACAAAAATAGACTCAAAATGCATGAAAGACCTCAATGTGAAATAGGAATCCATCAAAATCCTTGAGGAGAACACAGGCAGCAACCTCTGTGACCTTGGCTGCAGCAACTTCTTGTTAGACACATCTCCAAAGGCAAGGGAAACAGGCAAAATGAATTATTAGGACTTCATCAAGATAAAAAGCTTTTGCACAGCAAAGGAAACAGTAGACAAAACCAAAAGACAACCAACAGAATGGGAGAAGATATTTGCAAATCATGTATCAGATAAACAGCTAGAATCCAAATCTACAAAAAACTTACCAACTCAACACCCAAAGAACAAATAATCCAACCAAAAAATGGGCAGAAAACACGAGCAGACATTTCTCCAAAGAAGACATCCAAATGGCCAACAGACACATGAGAAAATGCTCAACATTACTTGGCATCAGGGAAAGACGAATCAAAACCACAATGAGATACCACTTCACCAGTCAGAATGGCTAAAATTAACAAGTCAGGAAATGACAGATGTTGGTGAGGATGAGGAGAAAGGGAAACCCTCTTACACTGCTGATAGGAATGCAAGCCGGTACAGCCACTCTGAAAAACAGCATGGAAGTTCCTCAAAAATTTGAAAATAGAACTACCCTACGACCCAGCAATTGCACTACTAGGGATTTACCAGAATACAAACGTAATGATCCAAAGGGGCACCTGCATCACAATGTTTAAAGCAGCAATGTCCACAAGAGCCAAACAATGGAAAGAACCCAGATATCCATTGACAGATGAATGGATAAAGAAGATGCGGTATGTATGCATATATATATATATATATACATATATATATATATACACATATATATATATATAGAGAGAGAGAGAGAATAGAATACAACTATAAATATATATAATAGAATACAACATATATATAATAGAATACAACTTACACACACACACACACACAATGGAATACAACTCAGCCATCAAAAAAAAAAAAAAAGAAATCTTGCCATTTGCAATGATGTGGATGGAACTAAAGGATATTATGCCAACTAAGTGAAATAAGTCAATTAGAGAAAGACCATTATCATATTATAATGGAATAAATAATTCCACATATGATCTCATTCATATGTGGAATTTAAGAAACAAAACTGAGGATCATAGGGGAAGAGAAGAAAAAATAAGATGAAATCAGAGAGGGAGACAAACCACGAGACTTTTAATCATAGGAAACAAACTGAGGGTTGCTGGAGGGGAGGGAGATGGGGGGACAGACAGGGTAACTGGGTGATGGACATTAGGGACAGCACATGGTGTAATGAGCACTGGGTATTACATCAGACTGAGGAATCACTGACCTCTACCTCTGACACCGCTACCTCCATATTGCACTATATGTTCATTAATTGAATTTAAATTTAAAAAGTGAAAAGAAAAGAAAAAAAGAAATGGTGGATTCTTTCAATGTTAGACCACAATCTATTTTAAGTTCCCCAAAGATTAAATTAAATGTTTACAATAGTAGTCAAAGTCACCAGTCTGAAGAAAAAGTCAGAACTACGGTGGAAGATGAAGTTTTTATGATATTTTGAATACAGCAGATACTCTGTCATCTTCTTTCCCCATTTGTTAACCTAATGTGTGCATTCCATGACAAATGCAAAAACCTTACTGAGAGCTATTCACTGGAATTTATTTTCAGTGGCAAGAACACATATTCTGAGATGATTGCGGTTTTCTCAAGATGAGACAGCAGTCACTTTTACACAAGAGCATCTACTTGAAACTGTAACCAGCCTCAGATGCACAGCAGGCCCTAACCTATTTATGGATTGATCTGTTGAATGAAAAGAGGGACACAGAATTTGGGGGCTTTAAGAGATTTTAGAAATAATGATGATTTTAGAAATGATTGACCCCTTCATTTTGCTAAGACCAAAGCTCAGGAAGTTTAGGTGGACTGCCCAAGGTGACATTTAAAAAGTCCTACTTTTAATGTTCACTAATTCTGGTATTTTCTTAATGCTTGTTAAGCTAAAATCCGGTTAATTTTTCCCATTGCCTTTGAGATTGGCAAGAGTTACCTTGACCCACAGCTTTTCAGGAGCATTGCTCAGTAGGGGAAAAGAAATGAACTAAACAAGGATTTACATCCATTTATACAGAGAGGCCTTTGGTCAGGTGATGTCATCCCCTGATGTGTGAATGTGTAAGGGTGAGAAAAGAGTCAGTCCTCTGAACCTTATCAAGGGAGCTTCTAACTGGGATAAAAGAAGCTGAGACCTGTTTAGTCATCACAATACACTGATAAAGAGAGCCAGAGGGTATGAGTCTATTCATCTGTCCTCAGCATTCTCCAGAAGAAAGGATGCATTGATGCTGGTCAGAGATATCCTCAAAGTAAAGAAGCCAATTCATAGAACTACCACTTAACTACTATTTGGCCGAATCCCTAGCAGGAGCATTTGCCATTACATTGTAGTTTCTATTTGTTAAGAGGACCTATGAAGCAGTATTGAGTTGCCCTGCCAACTTTCTCCCTGCTTATCAAGATGAGCTGACCCAACCCAATTTTATCGCTTTTTTTGCTCAGAAAAGCAAGCATCCGACTTTAAGTTTGATGAATGTCCTAGGAACTTGTGTGTTCCTGATAATTCTGTTCTCTCTGGTTCTAAACTTTTCTTCTGTTTTACCCCTGCCCACTTTGCCAGTACTCAACCTTTGGATCCCTGCTTTTGGCTTCTTCCTCTAATAGCTAAACCTCTACTCAACTGGCTTACTGGTTCCCTGGGTTACTATGCTTTTCTGATATCAGCTTCTCATGTTGTCTTAGATGAAGATGCTATTCTTCAACTCCCAGCAGGGCAGAGACCAAGTTCTCCCTAGCAGAGGTCACAGGCAGGGAGCAGGGATAGATTCCAATATCTATAACAAACTGAAAAATCAACATTCCATTTTATAAACTAATCTCTTAACGTCTTATACATTAGGGTATATCAAAGACTTAACTAGTAATAAGGCCTGCTGAGAACCTAACATAACTTGTGTTTTATTTATTTGTTACTGCCATAGCAAAAAGCCTCATATATTTCCCTCTCACCCTCAACTATTTGAGCACACCAAAGAGGGGTGAACAAAGAGGACTTTGTAGGGTCTAAGCCTTTTTGAATGGGCAATGAAGCTGCTTAATGGATCATAACATTCTTCTATGATGTCTAAATAGACATTTTTCCCAAGAAGATATACAAATGGCCAACAAAGGGGTGCCTGGGTGGCTCAGTCGGTTAAGCATCTGACTTCAGCTCAGGTTATGATCTCAGAGTCTGGGATCGAGTCCTGCATTGGGTGCCCCACTCAATAGGGAATCTGCTTGAGATTCTCTCTCTCCCTCTGCCCCTCCCACCATTCATTTTCTCTCTTTCTCTCTCAAAGAAATAAAATCTTAAAAAAAAAAAAGGCCAACAGACATATGAAAAGATGTTCAACATCACTAATCAACAGGAAAATGCAAATTAAAACCACAGTGAGATATTTATCACCTACACCAGTCAGAATGGCTAAAACCAAAAGACAAGAAATAAGTGTTGGCAAGGATATGGAGAGAAAGCAACCCTCATGCACGCTGGAGGGAATGTAAATTGGGATAGCCGCTGTGGAAAACAGTAAGGAGGTTCCTCAAAAAATGAAAAATAGAACTACCATATCACCCAATAATTCCACTAATAGGTATTTACCCAAAGAAAATGAAAACACTAATTTGAAAAGATACCTACACCCCTATGTTTATTGTAGCATTATTTACAATCGCGGAGATATGGAAGCAACCTGTGTCTATAGGTAGATGAAGGGATCAGGTAGATGTGATGTACACATATATATATACATATACACACAATGGAATATTATGTAGCCATAAAAAGATGAGTTCATGTCATTTGTAATAACATGGATGGACCTTGAGGGTATTATGGTAAGTGAAATAAATAGGTTGATAAAGACAAATACTGTATGATTTCAATCATATGTGGAATCTAAAAAACAAATGAAGAAACAGAAACAGAATCAAACTTATAATAACAGGGAACAAGCTGATAGTTGCTAGAGGAAAAGGGGTAGGGAGATGGGCAAAATGAATGAAGGGGAGTGAGGTACACAGGGTTCCAGTTATGGAATGAATACATCACAAGAATAAAAAACACAGTATAGGGAATATATAGTTAATGGTACTGCAGCAGCATTGTATGGGGACAGATGGTAGCTAAGCTTGTGATGTGCATAGCACAAGGCATGAAGAAGCTGAATCACTATGTTCTGCACCTGAAACTAATGTAACATAGTGTGTCAACTATACTCAAATAGAAATTCAAAAAAACAACAATAACTCATCTTTGGTGTGATGAGAGGTGGAAAAGGTTCTTTTGGTTCAGGAGCTTAAAAGAGAAGGAGAAGTATCCAGAAGTTACGGTAAGGGAGAACATATGGGAGGGGCAAGGGAAAAAGAGGGTCTCCATCCTGAGACCACGATCCATCTGACTTGAGCAGAGTTTTTAGACGCAGGGAGTGCCAGAGGTGGGGACCAGGACAAGGATCATCTGCAGGGACACTGGGACAGTGTCCATGCCCTCACCGTGACCAGGACAGGTGACTCATCAGGCCCGCCTGTCCCTGTGCCGCAGTGGAAGTCTCACCCATGTGTGCCTGTGCCCCCATATCCTTCCTCACTATTCTTCTGGCTACCACATGAGGAAACACCCCAGCAACAAACAACCCGTTTGAGCCTTAGTGACAGGAACTGCTACTTCTCCAAGGCTGACTCTGTAAGTTCAGCAAGCGGCTTGTGATAAGGGCAAAGAAACAGAGCTGGGGGCTCTCACACAGTATTACATACGTTTGGGTACATGCATGCTGGGGCCACCTGGGTGGCTCAGTGGGTTAAAGCCTCTGCCTTCGGCTCAGGTCATGATCTCAGGGCCCTGGGATCGAGCCCCGCATCAGGCTCTCTGCTCGGCGGGGAGCCTGCTTCCCCCTCTCTCTGCCTGCCTCTCTGCCTACTTGTGATCTCTCTTCTCTCTGTCAAATAAATAAAATTTTTAAAATAAATAAATAAACATGCATGCTGGGGATAAGGAGAAGAGCAGGCATTCGGACTAATCTGTATCAAGCCTATCTTCCATATGTTAACTTTTCTAGGCTATAATATAGCTTCCAGGAGAAATTCAAAAGGTCCGTTGGTGGCAGGGGTACCATCAGCTGGTCTAAGATCACCCACAGAAAGGTTAAGGGCAATTTCTACTCGCCGAAAAGATCTCTATATAAGGAGATCTCTATATAAAGGAGACATTCTATATTTATTTATTTATTTTGAGAGAGAGAGAGAGAGAGCGAGCATATGCATGCACAGGGTGGGGGAAGGCTGGGGGAGGGGCATGGGGAGAGGGGAAGAGAATCTTAAGCAGGCTCCACGCTCAGTGTAGAGTCTGACACAGGGCTTGATCTCAGGACTCTGAGATCATGACCTGAGCTGAAATCAAGAGTCAGAGTCTTAACCTACTGAGCCATCAAGGCAGTCCAGGAGATGTTCTTTTTTTATTGTTTTTTTAGATTTTATTTATTTATTTATTTGACAGAGAGAGAGAGAGAGAGAGAGAGATCACAAGTGGGCAGAGAGAGAGGGGGAAGCAGGCTCCCCACTGAGCGGAGAGCCCGATTCGAGGCTTGATCCCAGGACCCTCAGATCATGACCTGAGCTGAAGGCAGAGGCTTAACCCACTGAGCCACCCAGGTGCCCCAGTCCAGAAGACGTTCTTATACAGACTGATGGTAGATGAAATTTATAAACTGTAAATATATCAAGTTAAGATAATTTCTTAGAAAAATAGGAGAGCAACTAATTTCTAGCATGACAATAGATTTATTCTTTCAGGTAGAGACCTATTTGTATTTTGGACATCTCAAATTTTTCAGAAGCCCTCATGAGGTAGATAATCTTCACGCAAACAGTGAAATGCTATTTCCAGATGGTTCACCCACTCGGTACTTTTCCTGACTTGCTACAGCATCCACACTGTCTGGCATATATACACCATGTCTCCTGGGTGGATACAAGGCTCATAAGGGAAAGGCTGATTTAAAAGTGGTTTGTACTAATGATGGATTGAATTCCTGGCTTCATGCTGGTCTCTACTGCCTGCTTTGTGCCACTGTAGGCAACAGAGGGTAAAGCTTGGGCCCTGGAGTCAGATCAACCTGGCTCTGCCATTAGAAAACTATGAGCTCTTGGACACCCTATTTCACCCTCTCTAAAACTCAGGATTTCTCAACTATCAAGGCAAATAACAATACCCACTTCATAGAGTTGTAAGGGTAAATGAGATCATTAATGGACACTGAATTTAACTGGCCCACGGCTCAATAAATGTCAGCTATCACAATAAAAAATACGTAAGCATTAATTTCAGAGTTCTCAAGGAAGCAAAAAAGAGAGGGGGAAGAAAGAGAGGAGAGAGAATGCCTTTGAAGTTGCATTATTAATCTGATAGAGATTGAAGGACAGATTGAAGAGGGAAAGGAGGAAGAAAAATGGAAGGAAAGGAAAGGCGTGGAGGAGTGAGGAATGTCTCAGATTATGATTCCATGAGTCCAAATCTTTCCATAATTATTACAGAGATAAATCCCCAAAGGCTTGGGGATTACAAGAGATATGAGTGCCTGGATTCACAAAATCATTGTGACTACAGCAAAGCAGCACAAGTCTATCACGTAAGAGAAGTGGTAAGTCTTGAGTACACTCTGGTCAAGAAAGAACATCCAACTTTCTATTATCCCTCTGGTACTAAGAATTGCCTATGTAATTATTGGGCAGATCTCAGATGTTTTTGTACTCCAGACAAGTAGTCCCTAAAGTGGGGGAATGCACCCAAAGGTACACAGAATACCTGTGCAAGGTACACAGAATGATCGATGATCGACAGGTACCTGTGCAAGGTACACAGAATGATCGATGGGGGTGTGGGAAGAAAATATCAGAACTTCTAATTTTGTTTACTTTTTAACCCATCCTTCAAACATTTCTAATTTTAGTTTACATGTTATAAAATGTTTACTAAAATACCTAATAGGTTTGTAATTTATAAATAAATTAATATTATACACACACACAAATATTAGAGGCTCACAATCAAGTCTTTCGAGAAACGCGACCATTCAGAGAAAACTGATATAGTACATTAGGCATGTTTCAAATACTTAGCATGACTTCACATATACAAGAAGATATCGCCTCTTCCTTGTTCTTTGTAAAAGTGGGCTATTGTAACCAGAAAAATGGTCTTGGTTCTCAGTCCAAAGGGAGAAGTAACTTGCCAAATAAGAAGAATCTATTATTCTCTTAAACTCTCCTATTATTTGGGCAATAATTCAATCCTAAATGCCCCAGTTCCCCTGTGATCATGCTAATGACCTATGTGAGGCTTTCCCTGTTGCCTAGAACCTAGCTAAATATGACTTCATCACCACTCTTCCTTGGTTTTCTAGACTGTTTTAAGAACAGTCTTCCAATTCTGCAGAAATTACGAAATTAATCTAAATAAATGTCAGAGTTGCTGCCAGGATCAAGGACTGTGTGACTTCAGTACCAGACCACCAATCTTATCTTTCTGGTTTGTCCTCTTGGCGCCCAGTGAAGACACAGCAATGACAGGAAGAAGGGATGTCTGTGAGCCTGTGAGATCCTGACCTATGCCAGGGTCATTACTAGCACAGTAAGTGTCTTTATTTATTTAATTTTTTAAAAAAGATTTATTTATTATTTATTTTAGAGAAAGTGAGAGAGCACAAGTGGGAGGGGCAGAGGGAGAGGGAGAGAGAAGCTCAAGCAGACTCCATGCTGAGTGTGGAGCCCCACTTGGGGCTCCAACCTGGAGCTCACAACCCTGAGATGAGGACCCAAGTGGAAATCAAGAGTCAGACACTTAATCCACTGCGCCACCCAGGCACTCCTCAGCAAGTGTCTTTAAATTAAATATTTTAAATGTCCTGCTCTTCAGATAACAGGTTGAGACTGTTGCTTTTGCTTTCAATAAAGTTTTAGAGAAAAATTCAATCCACATAATTCAGAGCAGAAGGACAAAGTCAATAGAGTGAACAGTACAGATGGAAGAAATTGCATATTGCGTCTCCTGCATCCCTCCCCCATGACCTTGGGTAACCATTTCACAACCGAACCTTTCCCCCTCTCATTCAAGTCTTCAGCAATCACAGTGCCCAACCCCTGATGCATATGACCCAAGAAAAATCAGATACTTGTTGGAAATCTTGGATAGACTGACGCCAGCAAAGGAAAATAGCTGGAGCTGAGGTATTCAGATAGAGGCACACTGAAGAGCCTGTACATTAGTTCTTGCTGACTTGAGGCTTAAAGTTGCCAAGGTTCCTGACCTTCTGTGGGAGAAAGCAAAAATGGCCTCAGATTCTTCCTTCCTCTAGCTGTGCTCTTGGGTAGTCCCTTCCCACACTGACTCTGAGCTGGAGCATGTGATTTATTTCAGTCAGGATCAAGTAGATCACAAGCAGAAACTTGAAAGGTGCTCGTGCGCTGGGGCTTGCCCTCTTTTGCTATACTTGGAACCCCGAGGGTTCCATGATGAAGTGAGGGTGCAGGGGGATAAATGACCATATGGAGGAGAAGCAAGGTACCCTAGCCCACCAGGCACCTGACTGCAGACCCCTGAGTGAGCCCCTATGGCGATCAGCTTGGCCTAGCAGACTGGGAATTGCTCAAGCTTTCCCAGTCCGTGGATATGCAGAACCTTTAGCAAAACAAATGATTGTTGGGGTTGTGGCAGGGTACTAATTTTCAGTGTGGTTTTTATGTAACACAGTTAAAGTTGATATACCAACTTCCTGCAGTGTGAATTTTCAGCTTTTCTCCTGATTCTATAAACTATTATATCCTTAGAATAAGTCCTTTTGCTTAAAGTTAGTAAAGTTGGCTTCTGTTGCTTGCAATCCAAATTATTTAGTAGCCAGGGAGGAGACAGATAACAAGATCTTTGTAGGAACCATGGGCAGATATAAATTTCTAAAACCTTCCAAACGTGTCTGGCTTTGAGCCAAACTATTTTGTTGCTCCTCTCCACTCTCCCTCATTCTTTTCACAAGGAAATAGAACAGTATTCTTCTTGCTTAAATAATACAAGACACATACTTCAGACTCTGGTAAGGTTGGAGGGGAGGAATTTTAAGACTCTTCTCTGAAGAACTGTCATCATTGGTCTGGGTCATCCTAGGCGAAATCAGGTGGGAAGGGGAGGGCCCTGACTGCACTGCCAAGTGGTCAATGGACTGTGGCTCCAGGCTGGTTCATATTCTGGCTACTCCGTCTATTAACACTGTGACCTTGGGCAAGTTACTTAAATGTACTAGGGCTTTAGTTCCTTCAACTGTAAAATAGAGATAATAGTAATATTTACCTCTTTTTTTAAAAAAAGATTTATTTATTTGACAGAGAGAGAGTGTGTATGTGTGCACAAGCAGGGGGAACAGCAGTCAAAGGGAGAAGCAGACTCCCTACTGAGCAGGGAGCCCAATGCGGGGCTCGATCCCAGGGTCCTGGGATCATGACCTGAGCCGAAGGCAGCCGAATAACCAACTGGGCCTCCCAGGCACCCCTAATATTAACCTCTTAAGTTGTGGTGAGGACTGAGTTAATCTATGTAAAGCTTACAGTGCAAACATTTTATAAATATTTGGTGTTATTATTATAATGATTATTCCTTAGAGTCTAGGTACCCTTGGGGAACAACTTGGAAAGAAACATTTGGCGCTGTGGGAGCTTCAATAAAGCCATGAAACAGAAGGTTTTATTTCTAGTCCAGGCTATGCCACAAACTTGCTATGGTCTTGGGCAAATCTCTTTGTGCCATTTTCCCACCTGTAACATGGGATAATTCGTAATCCCTGTTCTAGTTTGGAAGCAAATATGAAATAACACATATGTAGGAACGTTCCTAAACATTCAAAAGTGCTTAACTGCTGTTTGGTAAGGTCTATAATTACTATTCAGATAATGAGGTAGTTCTAGGTTCCAAATAAGTCCTACAATTTCTCATGCTGTTCGAGCAGGTCCTAGCTGGGCAGTTGTTGCATTTGAGAGAGAGAGAGAGAGAAATGCAAAACGCAGTCTTGGAATAAAAATTTATTTACAGATCTATTAAACCAAAACCTGTGTGTTGAGAGGCTTGATTACAGGTCAGATCCAAAGAGGTCATAGCCTTTTCAAAAGTCTCCCAGAGACCATTAGTATTTCTGAGAAAGTAAATGAAATCAAGTAACCAGAGAATAGGGGAAAGTGGAAGGCCAAGAACACACTCCTACCTTTCTACAACCTGAGCTGACAGATGCCACTTAACTGACTTGTTCCCCAGCTGTCCACAGGACCAGGATTGAGTATCCTTTGCCTCTGGTGGGGATAACTCGGGATTTAAGGCCCACTGAATCTAATGCACTTGTAATGTGAATTCATTTTAAGGCACACTGCTTTTTTTTTTTTTTTCAAGGCACACTGCTTTTTATAATTGTTCCAGTCACCAAGTTCTAAACTAAGTAACAATTTGCTTCTGTACTATAAAGATGAACTTTTTCGATAATTTTAAGGAACAAGTTATACTTTAGAAAATATGGGTGGTGCAGAAACACATAAAATTAAAAGTACCTGGGGTACCTGGGTGGCTCTGTCCGTTAAGCGTCTGACTCTTGATTTCAGCTCAGGTCATGATCTCAGGGTTGTGAGATCGAGCCCTGGGTCAGGCTCCGTGCAGGGTGTGGAGGCTGCTTAAGATGAAATCAGGGCCCCCAAATCTTGCTGCCGCCTGAGATTACTGATGTCACTCTGACAGTGTTTCCTTCATGCTGTCTCACCGTGCACAGCGACATTAATGAACACACACCTATCTACAAAGCAGGGATTCTTCTGCATATACAGTTTTGGAACCCACATTTTCTTTTGCTTAATATTCGCAGATCAGAGTTTTCATGGGACAACATTCAAAAGAGGCAGTGAGCAAGACAGTTAAGCACCAGCAGCTGTTGGCAGCGGCTGACCACACTGTTCGTATGAGCATTACGCACGCTCAGAGAGTCTGGAGGGCAGTTGTATTCATGCCGGTGCATAAGCGCAACGTCTGGTAGCCTCGGTGGGGATGTGCAGGATACGTGACAAGTAATGAGAAACTGTGATCATGGGTAGAGGATGGTCAATGCTGATCCCCTGTTTCGTGAAGTCAACGTGATTCCACCGACATTTAAAGTCAGGGACTTCAGGAGACAGACATGAGGTAATGGGATCAGGATTTCTATTTTCAAATCGAAAGTTTGCCTGGCTGTGACACGCTGAAATGTTGACAAACATGCTGCCTTCCATGCTTTAAAAATAGTAATCTTTGTTTCCTCCATAGAGGGCATTTCCTAAGGTCAGACTGAACCTCCTTTGCAGCTGGACACACAGCCGATTGGTGTACGTGGCTGCTGGTTGCCCCTTCTTTGCATAAATGAGAGAAGTCAAGCGAAGGGCGTAAAGGTGGAATCATCTGCCTGCCTCAAAGCATGAACCTCAGTTCCGTCAGAGGGCAAGCTGCACAACATAAAATACAGGTTTGCTTCCTCAAAGACTTTTCAAGATCTCTTTTCAAGATCATGCACTGCATGGCATAGGGATTTCTATGCTATCCGCAAGAGCAAATGGGGGCAAATACACCAGTCAGCATTTGATAAAGGCTGTTAGCAAATAAAGGATAAATAGTCCTAAAGTATTTAGAGAGGAAGAATATAACTATTCTGTCTAAAACCTTAAGATTCTTTAAGATTTCTGGTTAAGATTAAGGGGGTAAGGCGTGTGTCAGTGGAGAGAAGCACACACGGAATCACGGCAAAATCGAGCCAAGGAAAGAGATCTTTACAGTGTTAGTTTTACTTCGAAGTATTTAATTTGGGATTGGATCGTCTAAACCCACATAGCCCCTGGTGACTTCTGGAGTGTGTCTGGAGTTCTCTGGTGACTTGGGGAGTAGACTTGAGGTTTTAGGGCAGGAGAGGGAGCTGGGAGGAGGGAGGGTTAACAACCCGCCACCGCCTCCACGTTCAAGACCGCAGCAGGCTAGGCTGACGCTCACCAGTCATGTACTGGATGCCAGGTGCTCTGTCAGACTGCACCGAAACTCTCGACGGGCTCCTGGAGCACCGACCGAAGGCAGGTCCTACCTCGGGGACACTGAGGCATGGAGGTTAGTGACCAAAGTCACAAACTAGTAAGTGGTGGAGCTAGAATCCGAACCCAGGAAGCAGGAGTTCACCACCCTCAGCTCGACCGCTCTGGGGTACCGCTCTGGGGTACCGCAGCGCCGACCGCCGCTCAGGGTCTATGGAACTACCTAATCTCGAGCAAGCGACTCCCTTTCCAAGTCTTCGTTTCTTCACTTTTAAAAAGCATAATAAAAATAATCTGGTCTGTCCACCACAACACGGCTGTGACAACCAAACAAGACACGGGAATACATGTGAATGCCACTTGTACAATATGGCATGCTATCCATCTTAAGTTACTTTCGTTATTACTGATGAAAGAGGAAAAAGAAAAAGGGCACTTATATCTTCATTTTGAGGTTTGTTTTTTGTTTCGTATGAACATTTTACTTTTAATGATCAACACCAGGCAATGGAAGTAACTGATATTCACATGAAGCACTAAGAAAAAGCAGAAAAATGTCCTCAATTAGGAATCTGTGATTAGAAAGAAAAAAAACAGTGATTATTTTGACAAGCCAGTGACTTAGAATGTCTTTCTGGGGGGGCTGTGTAGCTCCAGTGATAAAGCCTGCTCTAACTGCTGGCAGGCAAGCGACACTTCCCTTTCTGGAAGCAGAAATGAACTCTCAAGGATTTGTGGCTCTCCAGATAATGACTTCCTGTTCCACGAAAACAAAGCACAGCCACTGGAAATAACAGCCTATCTCTGGTCCCTATTCCACATCTTAGAGTCATCGTTCTTAGTCTGGTCTGATAGAGGCTTCTCCAGCTCCGGGCCTCCAAATCCTCTACTGTTAATCACATGGACAAAAATGCCAGAATGTAAAGTCCAGGTTAGAGAGAGTTACCTTTGAGCAAAATCACCCTGGACTCAGACCAGTCTGCTGGAAGTCATTAAACTCTGGAGCAGGGCTGGAGTCTTTGACCCATTCTTCCATCGCAGCACACACAGGCATGAGCTCTTTGTGTTTATATTCTCACTCTGGCCATTACGTAACAGCCTTTTGAACTGAATTGTGCAGGGAACTTCATCCAGGAACCCAAAGGTGGGAAAGAGGAAAAACCGAACATCTCCAGAAATTAAGTGATAGAAGGGTCAGCAAAGAAGAGTTTAGTCATCTACCATTAAATGAATTATCTTTTCAGTCGATCTATACATGCTCAAGTTTTAGTACAAAGTATGGTGGGCAGAAAATACAGTACTTCTAATACAAGAGGCTGAAACAGAAGGAAAGGGTAAAAATTGGGTTTAATGTACTCAGGAAGCAAGAAATCAAGTCATAGATGTAACACTCCACTTTCAGGTGCCTTTGAAGTCGCCTTCAATGGAGATTTACCATAGTGCTTTCACAGTACAGTGTTAACATTTTATTACGAGCCCTGTGTACAATCAGTTCTGTGATAATATTTTAAAAAGAAAAAATGGTGATCGTACAGTTCTCCAAGGAGACAGTTTCCTCTCCACCTGACCATGGAATGTCACAAAACCTAGAGTATGGAGGAAAAGTTTAAAAGTTTTCAGAAAGAATTGATAGGAATGGGTCTAAAGTCTACTAATCTGTAACCTCATTAATTACACAGAAGGTTAAAAACTTTCTATTAACACAAGCAATCCATGTTCACTGAAGAAAATTTAGAAGATACAGGCAAGTCGGGGTGGGGGGAGCACCCAAAGTTTACTGCCATAAGAGACAGCTGTGCTATTAGAAAGGTTGATGAAGGAGAAACTGAAAATAACAACAGCCAAAAGTGTTCCCAAATTAACTATAGGACGCAGGTGGGACTCATAGGACCTGAAACCGCAGGGCACTAGGATCTGGCGGTCACTTTGAAAAACATGCCTGGACTTCTGTCCGCTTATGCAAATCCTCTGAACCTCCTGAGAATATTACAGAAGTTATTCACACACATAAAGGAATAATATGTTGTACAAGAATACCTTGTGAGACCATCGCAATACATGAAGAAAAGGTAAGATTTAACACCCATTAGTAATAACAACTCTCAGCATACTAGAAATGGAGAACAACTTCCTCAATCTGATAAAGGGCGCACACGCGCGCGCGCGTGTGTGTGTGTGTGTGTGTCTGTGTGTGTGTGTGTGTCTGTCTGTGTGTCTGTGTCTGTGTGTAAACCTCAGCTAATATCCTAATGGTGAAATATTGGATGTTTTCCCCTAATCTCACCGCATCTATTCAGTATTGTAGTGGAGTCCATACACATAGCAACAAGGTAAAGAAAGGGAATGAAAAGCAAATAAAAGAGATAAAATTCTCTTCATAGGTGGCATGATTGTGTACTCAGCAAATCCAAAAATATCAACAAAATCATAGAAGCAATGAGCAGCAAGGTGTCAGGATACAAAGTCATTACTTAAAAAAAAACTCATTATAGGGGCGCCTGGGTGGCTCAGTAGTTAAGCATCTGCCTTCGGCTCGGGTCATGATCCCAGGGTCCTGGGATCCAGCCACACATCAGGCTCCCTGCTCAATGGAAAGCTTGCTTCTCCCTCTCCCATTCCCCCTGCTTGTGTTCCCTCTCTCACTGTGTCTCTCTCTGTCAAATAAGTAAATAAAATCTTAAAAAAAAACTAATTTTATATCTAAATACTAGTAACGGGAACCTGGGTGGCTCAGTCAGTTAAGAATTTGCCTTCAGCTCAGGCCATGATCCTAGGGTCCTAGGATCAAGCCCTGTGTCAGGCTCCCTACTGAGCAGGGAGCCTGCTTCTCCCTCTCCCTTTGCAGCTCCCCCTGCTTGTGCTCTCTTACTCACTCTCTTACATGCTCTCTCAAGTAAATACATAAGATCTTTATGTACGAATAACTGGAAAATTAAATTTAAAAAAATTACAATATCATAAAAATTTCAAATACACAGAGTAAATTAAATACGTAAGACCTCCAAACTTGAAAGCTACAGAACACCAATCAGAGAAAATAAAGAAGGCCTAAATAATGGAGAGATTTCATGTTAATGGGTTTGAAGACTCAAAATGTTAAGATGGAAAAGTTTCTGTGAAATGCTATCCAACAATTTGAGGGGTGGTTGTGGGAACTGGAAATAATACCTAAAAATCTAAGCACATGCAGAAAGAAATTCAAATTATAGTAGCTTTTATTTTTGAACAAATCACTGGTGTTAGTCATCCTGCCAACATACGTCTCCTCTTGTAGATGGCACATCTATCCCCAGAAAGGCTTACCCCTCAAAACAAGAATGTGATTACCTTTCTAAGGCTTGAAAAGCTTAAGACTAGACCCTCAATCCACAGTGATTTGCTGGCTTTTGATCCCCCTCCTCGTTTGAGCATGACTTGTGCCCAGTATACACCATGAGACTGTGTTAAGTAGAGTTGGCTATCTCGGTTTGAGTGGCTTATACGGGGTTAGAGGCCAGGACCCGCAAACATTGGACTAGTGGGAACAGGAGCCACTCTGCATTGTTCCTTTTCAAATAAAACCACTCAGAACACGCATTTGATCGCTGCCTCCTCTGTGCCCAGCTCATAGCAGTGCTGCCTTTAATTGGCACCACACAGCCCTATCGGTCTCCAGGTTCCTAGAACAGAGGCTAGTGGTAAATATTAAATTAATCTGAGAGAGACAGCCCAGTAAGGGAGGGCCAAAGTGGCAGAATTTTCTCAATACACAGAGGCCCTTCCTGTGGTGCCTGCATCCAGGATTTTAATATAGATAATGAAATAGGTTCCATATCCCCTCTGATGGCACAGCAGGTTAGTGCTGCTGAATAGTAAGGCATTTACAAAACATGAGGTCAGAAGTTGTTTGCGAGGCTGAGTGGCTCTTCATTGACATTTCCAGCGAAGCTAGGATAATTACAGCGAGAGTGGCCCTGGCCCCAACCTCTTCTAACCACACAGGTTTATATGCGCACAGTTGACTGATGAACTGACGCAGAAGGGTGTTTACATTATTTAATCATCAGAGCAAATACTGCAAACAGCTCTACAAGGAGCTCAGCACTTGGGAGAGAGCACAGTACCACAAACAGGTGTGGGTAATGTGAGGCGAGTGATTTCCGTTCTCCAAGCCTCAGGTCCCTCACCTAGAAAATGGGATAATGATGCCCTGCAGGATGTTGTGAGTTCCAGAGAATGTAGGCAAGTGCCTGGCATAACGCCTTGCATGTACCAGACACTTAATAAATGGTTGCTTCTGTTATCATAATTAATGGAAGGCATGGCCATCTAGAGTTTTAGGGAAGCCAAGAAGAAGATACATGCTATGAGGTGATTGCTTTTGTTGGAGAGAGGCCATGTTAAATGGCTCGTAGCCTGCTTACATGGAGTGGAGTTCAGGGAAGGGTTGGTGTGTGACGGGGGCAGGGTGGGGGTGAATGGAGGATAAGAGGAGAGACAAAGAGAGGAGAGGAGGGGGAAATAAACAGCTTTCAGAATAAGTACGTATATCTTGTTACTAGACTATAAGCCATTTGAAGGCAAAGCCCCGGTCTTATTTTAGGTTACTTTTTACCCTGTTTTTATTATTACAAACTCTATCCGCATCTAACATGACACCTCACACCCAGAAGACACTCGGTAAATGTTTACTGATGCACATCTGGATGGGGTGCTGACTTGCAGGTGTGGCTTTGACTAAACAGGAAGCGGAAACGGACAAGGGCCTGTGGACCATTGTTGAGCAGCGGTTCTGATAAGCAGAAGTGCCCTTTGTCCCAGCAGTTGAGTCACTTGCGCCATCACACTGACAAACTGTGACAGGTTCCACTCGCAACACCAATAATGACATGAAGTCATTCCCTCGACAAAGCACTAAACCCCAGATAAAGGCTCCAGATCTTAACACGGGAAAGTCCGTCCCAGTCTGTCACCTTCTATCCCAGTTAGCACATCAGGTACATGAAGTATCTTACTGTCTCATCCTGGACTAGGTGCTTTACATACTCTTTGTTCATTAATCCTCGTGACAACGCTATGTAAGGTATTAAGCATAGTTTAAAGGTGAAGAAAATGAAATTCACAGAGGGGAAGTAACTTGCCTAAAGTCAAATATCAACCAGGCTTCAAAATCCTAAAGTACAACACACATACAGAAGGGCGTATATATCAAAAGTTTTCACAGATTGAGTACATTCATGTAACCAGTACCAGAGGAAGAAATAAATTTCTTCCCTGGTACTTCTTTCTTGTCACGCCCCCTCCAAAGGCAGCCCCTCTTCTGACTTCTCACAACGCTATGAGTTTTGCCCGGAACACTCCAATCTACAGTAATTTCTCCTTCCACTGAATGCGTAGGTTTTTCTTCTCTGTAATTTCCTAAGACCTTCTTGGAGTGTCAATTATTTGTTCTGTTACATACCTTGTCTTTCTAATTATGATTGTTATAAGTTTTTTGAGGCCCAGGTTTTATACTTCTTTACCTCCCCTCGCACACCTATGATGGAGAACTTACCCCACAGCCTGTGTACCTAACGAGTTACTTTCTACTTCCTGTGTATCTAGCACCGTTATAAGCACTATACCCAGATTAGCTCATTTAATCCTTCCAACAACCCAGTGAGGTAGGTACTGCTATTTTCTCCCTTCTAGAAATGACAAAACAGAAGTACAAAGAAGTAACTTGCTCAAGGTCATACAGTTAGGGAGGGATAGTCAGGATTCAACTGAGGCATTGTTACTCCAGGGAATGCATGAATTGGAGGGCTTTCATTATTCTGTTCTCTTTTCATAAAATTTTTATTCAAGTATAAAACACACATAGAAAAAGACAACTTAAATCACACCTTTAAGTTCAATGCACTTTGGATGTGAGGAGAAAGCGACTATGGGGAGAGTGTGTGTCACTTGACCAAACACTTGGATTCAGCTCCTTCATTTCCAACAATGGAAGAAATTTACATCAATTCCCTGGATCCTGAAAAGTTATTATAATGTCCCTAGGATTAAAACCACCAGATCAGGGTCTGCAGGCTTCCTTATCATTTTATCAAAGGCAGAAAGAATCATCCTGATGTTGCAAACAAATTGGCTACTTGTCCCTTCAGTGCTCACCACCAGCTTCTGTGAGCCAAAAATCAGTCATCATCTCTCAAGCCATGAAGATAAAAGTTGTATTGAGCAGGATGCTGTGAACCAAACCAGGAACCTTGGACAAGGCAGACGCTTAACCAACAGAGCCACCCAGGTATCCCGACCCTAGAAGATTCTTGCTTCCTCGTGCTACCAGTGGGTTCTTCATTTTTTTTTTTCTGAATTTAATTATAGAAAAATAAACTGTGACTTTCTATCAAGTACCTTTTTTATTTCCCCACTGCTTTGAGTCTTGACTCATTTGATGCAAGAAAGAATCCTCAAACTCAGAACTATCTCAAGTAAAGCATCAATGTAGACAGCTTGAAAAAAAAATCAAGTTGAATGGGTTTTTACAAAATGAAGATACCTGTATAGCTCACACCCAGATCAAGAGACAGAACGTGATCAGCAACCCAAAAGACCTCTTAGTGCCCTATTTAGTCACTAACTGCATCCCTACTCCCCAGGGTATCTGCTATTCTGACTCTTCACACCATATATTAATTTACTTATTGTTGAACTTTATATAAATGGAATTTTATAATATGTCCTCTTTATATTCATGAGATTCATTCACTTTGTTGCATGTGGTGTGTTAATTTGCATTTCATATTGCATTTTCTATGCTGAAATGTGTGGATGTGACAGGATTTATCCACTCTGGTGTTGACAGATTTCAGATTTCATTAATTGTAGCTAATGCTCTGTGAACATTCTTTTTTTTTTTTCTAAGATTTTTATTTTATTTATTTGACAGAGAGAGGCACAGCAAGAGAGGGAACACAAGCAGGGGGAGCAGGAGAGGGAGAAGCAGCCTCCCGCTGAGCAGGGGGCCCCATGTGGGGCTCGATCCCAGGACCCTGAGATCATGACCTGAGCTGAAGATAGATACTTAATGACTGAGCCACCCAGGCGCCCCTGTGAACATTCTTATACATGCTTTTTGGTACATAATATGCATGCGTTTTCTTTGGTACATAAGCAGGTATGGAATTATTATGTCATTGCATATGCAAAGTTGATCATACCAACTTATATTCCCATCTGCAGTGTTTGAGATTTCTGCTCACTCTAAATCCTTGCCAACACCTGATAGTGTCTGTCATTTTCATTTATCTTTTAAAGATTTATTTATTTATTTGAGAGTGAGCAAATGCATATGTGAGTGGCGGGAGGGGCAAAGGTAGAGAATCTTTTGAAGCAGATTCCTTGCTGAGTGTGGAGCCTGACACAGGGCTCGATCTCACTACCCATGAGATCATGACCTGAGCTGAAACCAAGAGTCAGACGTTTAACCGACTGAGCCACCCAGGAGCCCCATGTCATTTTCATTCTAGCTATGATGGTAGGTGTATAGTGGTGTCATATTGTGCCTTTATTTGGGCTTTCACTGATGGCTGTGGAGTCGTATACCTGCTGGTCATTCGGATATCCTCTCTGCAAGTACCTTTTCAAGGCTTTTCTCCATTGGGGGATCCACTGTCTTCGAGTTGTGTAGAAGTTCCTTATATATTCCGGATGTGAGTCCTCGCTCAGATAAATCTACTGCAAGTATCTCTTCTCATGATGTAGCTTGCTTTTTACTCTCTTAATAGCAACTACCGGCAAACAGTCTTAATTTTAATGTAGTCTAATTTATCAGTTTTTTCCTTTATAGTTAGTTCTTTTTGACTCTTGTTTAAAATGCATTTTTTTAGGGGATGCCTTATTAGAGACTGACTAGTGGGGCTTCCGGACAAGACCCCAGCCTCCCTGAAGCCACATGAGCTCAGCTAAGCTACCGCAAAGCTCTTTCTCTGGAATTTTACTCTTTAGGAAATGAAAATGAAATTGAAAATGGTTGACAAGAAGAAACCATCTGAGAGTCCTTGCCAGAGACCCAAATTCTGTTCTGCTGCCTTTTCTGAGTATGGCTTTTCAGCTTGATTTCTGTTTTTCCTTCAGTTCTGTGAGCACACCCTTCCCCTCAGCCCCTCCATATCCTTCCAATAAAAATTTCTAATTAACCAGAATCTATTTCTGTTGCTTACAACCAAAGAATCCCACTGATTGGTTCATTCAATCTCTCTATAGTGACATCATCTATTTTTATATTTGGCACTAAGCACGAAAGGACAGCTTGACGAGTCACACTGTGCAAACAAGAAATTTCACCTTCTTGAGACTCCGTCCTCATCTTTTCATGACCAAAGTGTGATTTTTAAAAACTATGAGCTTTCTGACATCCCAGGGCTCATTCTGCCAGGACACTCACATTAGGAAAAATGATGGCATTTTCAACTCATTGGCTCCTAGGGAAATGAAGAAGGGTAAATCTAGCTAAAACTGCACATTCTCGAATAAAGCAGACAATAAAAAGGTACAATAGAGCATTAACCCCTTAACAAAATACCTAGCAAAGACAGCTCTGCAGCTGTGCCCAAGCATGATAATTACCACCTTTTTATTGCTGATGGCTAAAATAATGAGCACCGATAATTTAAGTGGAAGAGGAAACAGTACGTTGCGTAGAATATAATTTAAATAAGGAGCACTTCTAAAAATTAAATTATCCTCAGGCAGCATGGGGGAAGGGGGTGACAATCTATAGAAACACTGTTGTAACTGGAAGGGTGTTTGGGGAATCATCTCAACAATCACGTGCTCAGACCCATCACGTTTCACAAAATAAGAGCACAGGCCAACATTAATAAGAGAGATTTTTAAAAACCAAACAGATATTATACCTCCAAATGAGTCTGAGCTGGCAAGTCATACACATATTGCATTGATGCAATTGTAACATTAGGCATTTCCGGATTACATTTTTTGGAAGGGTTTTTAGAAACTACCCTGTTTTCTTCAGCATGACCTTAGTGGTGGCAAATCTTCATTCCTTGAGATTGACTGGGTTTGATTGCTCAACAACATTCAAAACTCAGAGTCAAAGCTGGAGAGTAAATTTCTGTAAATATATTTCCTTTTAAAAAAGGGACAACACAACAGAGTGTGGTGCTTTGGAGTTAAAGAAATCTATACTCTGACACTTCCTGGTTTGGGATCTTGAACACAAGAGAGTGTTTCCTTATACAGTTTCCTTATACATAAGAAGGAACTAACAGTCTTCCTGACAGGTGTGGCTGGTAAATGAGATACTGTACCTGAAGCTATTATATCTTTAGTTTTTATTACTGTGACTAAGGAAGGAGAATGGCTTTTGTCTGTTGAATGTAAATTGGTTCTGAAAGAACTTCACAAAAAAAAGTTTACAGATTTAAGGCATTACCATTAGTGAGTGACAAGACTTGCAATCCAGCTCAGACCCAGGAATTATTTTTATGTATGTATGTATTCATTTATTTATATTTCTTTCAGACCCGGGAATTATTTTTAAAAGGACTCTAAGAACAAAACACAACCATAGAGTCCAAGTACTAAAGCTGGAGCATTTATTTACAGATGTGCCTCTTGGTGTCAGAAGAGAAAACACTCATGCTCTAATTTTGAATCCATCCCTAGCAAAACCCATGAAGGGGCCCACGAAGAAAGGATAGCTATTGGTGCAGGGAAAATTGAAAGAGCTGACGGACGCAACAGAAGTTTTCAAAAGTAACCAGATTCACTGAGAGAACATCTTTTACCTATAGACATATACGCTAAGGGACTGTGGGAAGTTCAGGGGCAGAATGTCTCCTTTAATAGGCTGCAACTTCAAAATTCAGAGGGCAGGTTTCTGGGATGGTCGTAGAATAGGCTGGTCTTCTGAGAGTCAAGCTTTATTTGGTTCAGCACTGGATTAACGGTCTTTCCTTGATATTTGCCTAAAACCTTACTCTGCCCTACTTCCACCGGAACAGAAACAGTTCATCAAACACCCAAAAAATCTGGTTACCTTGACCGCTTAGTGTCCTTATCAACAAAACGAGAAAAATCACACGTACCTCATGGTACTATGCAAATTAAACGAGATCTCATGAAAAGCATCATTATAGTGTCTGACACATAGCAGTTGCTTGATAAATAAGTAATTGTTGGCTTTCAACAAAGAAGGAAATGCCAAATGTTGCATCTGAACTGCTAAGAACATAATCTATAGATCAAGAGAAAAACTTCGTCTAGTCTGGATAATTCTACAATTTGTTGAATCTTGGTTTTGAACAATTGCTATTATATCTTGAATGCATATTTTCTCCAAATATTTTCCCTACACCATCTTGTTTTATCTACACGTATCTTAAAATTTTGCTTAGTTAAAAGAATTAAAACTCACTTAACCAATCATCCTTAAGAAAAATTATTCATAAGTATCCAGGTCTTGCGTTCTGCAGATTTGACCTTTTCTTTGAATTACAGAGCTAGAGGATGAGATTCCATAGAGGCTGGATATTCAAGAGATGATGAAATATTCCTTCAATCAATCCTCTAGACCAGGTATGGGGTTCAGAGATCTGAATCTGTTTTGATCATGACTGTGTATCTAAGAGCACAGTTAGTAGAGGAGTTCTCCTTCAGAGGGGAAAAACAGGAACTGTTCATTCTGTCCTCATTGACTCTTTCGCATAATAGGCATGTATTTCCTGTGGCGAGTCAGGGATAATGTGCCAAAGACAGGAAGAGACTGGGTCAAAGGTGCCATTATCTTGTTTGAGAATCCTCCACACAGATGACCACCTTTCCATTTCAAAAACAATGGCTCTCAAATCGTTTGATGTCCATGGTCACTTTGGAAGGGCAATAAACCAAAAGACCACACACAGAAGACCCTGAATTAGGGCTGGAAGACCTGTCCCTTTGCCACTCAGAGCATTCATTGAACACACTTGCGCCTCAATTTCCATATCTGGAAAGTGAGGCGGATGGATCAGATAACCCTAAATTTGTCTAGTGTTTAAAACTCTATAATTTACACCCACTCTTCCACTTTTTTTATTGTGAAAGATAGCAATGAAAGCCACCCCACTTTCACCAGAATGAATGAAGAATAAGACATTGCTCTGATGAGACCAATGAAAGAAATAATAAAATATAAATTCCTGTTAAAGATAAAAATATATACAGTGCCATCGTGCAGTCCTCCCCAGAGAGCCACCTGCTCAACGAGCGATGGGCCTGCTTGTCATAGGCTCTTTCTTACCATCTATGGTAACGATGAAACAGTATCTCTGAACCCTCAAAATGGCGCATTTAGCTCCAACTTACGAACTGTTAAGACTAACCAGAGCTGCAGACAGACAGGGCACCTGCTCCCCGCTAACCGTGGCCAACACGTGAGCGGCAGGTGGCCTCAGGAACAAGCGGGGACGTTTAAGTTATGTTGAACTGGGAAGCAGAAATGGCATCCAGTTGCAGAACAGCCAAGTGTTATTCATGAGCTCATCATGGCCAACATTTTTTGAGTATCTACTTTACGCCAGCACTTAAAGCCACGTGCTTTATATATGTTATCGAATGTTTGATCATCCCCTGTACCGCGTGGGTCAGGAGACCAGGCCCACAGCAACCCAGGGTCCCGGCCGTGCTACTCAGAGGCACTGTCATGACCGTTCTTTCACAGGGGAGCTGGACAGGGGAGCTCCTGTTCCCTTTCTCCCGCACCTTCTTTCCAGCTCCAGTGATTCACATTCCTTCCTCTCAAGCCCGTGAGTCCCAAGAGTTTGGATAGCTCAGAAAGTTTGATGCCTGACCTGCTCTTTGATTTTTTGCAAGTGTTTCCCTCTAAGTGCCAAATGGTTCGATGACTACTCCTGTCTTCCATGATCAAATATACTGGCACCACTTGTATTCCAAGAGTGCTTGTTGTGTTAGACATTAATTCACGTGGTAGGTTTGAGCTAGGATTTGAGTTAAATAGCAAGACGTGTTGCAAACTTGGAGAACAGGTAAAAGGGAGACTGGAACTTCCCGGAAGACACAGCTGAATCTGCATTCCTTCTTGCACTGCATCTAGTTTTGTATCCAGCCATTGACAGGTACAGAACCAGCGTGGTATAGTGGAAAGAACAATGGGATAGGAGGGAGTAAAGAACAAGGGCACAGGTCTCCATCACCCCCCTTCTTGCCCAGCCGTCTCTGCTCTGCTTTCCTCTCCCCACACTGGAATAGAACCCTGATACTGAGCAGTACCAAATATAAAGGGGTGTTTCTAACTCAGGAGGGGCAAAGAAGAAGAGAAAAGGCTGAAATCTATTTACCGGATTAAAAACAGTAACAACTTAGAAACTCACACTATGTGCCAGGCACTGTGCAAAAAAACTTCTTAGATGATCTTATTTGCTTCCCCAAAAAAACTTTTCTTAGATGATCTTATTTGCTTCCCACAAGGCTCTACGAGAGAGACGTCCTTATTGACTCCATGTAAAGATGAAGTATATGAGGCCCGGAGAGGTTAAATAACATGTTCAAGCTGTACAGGTAGGAAGTGGCAGGGCTGAGATTTAAGAGAAGCTTTGTCACTGAAAACAAAGGGATTTGCTTTGCAAAGAATTGTGTAAAAGTGCTAGAAAGGGGCAAATTCCTAGGAAACCAAGGGACTGCTTGGAGCAGACCTTCTCTGGAACTAATTCAGAAAGGGATCTCAGATAGGAAAGCACCACGTTCCCACATACTATCTTTGTTGAGTATATTTTTGTAAATGAAGGAAGGGCCAATTAACATTGTCTAGTGAGACACATGAGCCTGATGGCTTGGCTACTTGTCAACCCAACACAGTTATTTCCTGGTCTTTGGCCAACACGGCATACCATCCTGTCTCCGCCTAACCAAGTGAAAAGCAGAATGGACATACGTGTGTGTGGGTGTGGGTGTATGTAGGATTCGTGCAGTGCAGGCACAAAGCCCACAGGCACACCTTGCATTCTTGGCTAAAATTCCTTCCTCCTCATAAAGAAGAGAGATTATGTGATTGTTTTAGTCATTCTTTTCTTCCTGGAATGGCTTTGGGAGGGATATAGTCTGGCTGGGGTTTAAGTTCCCAAGCAGACCAAGCATAAAGGCAGGCTACCAACACCCTCTGTGTCTGTGGGTTTTGGTGAGAAAGGGAAGCTGGGACAACTATGCAGGCAAAGGCTGTCCTTGGCTGTGAAAACTGAACTCTCTAAGGAGAGGAGGCTGAAGAGAAACTTTACCTTATCTCAACTGTCCATACTCTCTCTCTACCTGTTCTCAAGATAAATTGAAGCTATTTGGCTTTTTGAAGCTAGAGATTTCGTGCTTTCTACAGAAACGTAATCAGCAAATCTCCCCTAAGTCCTTTCCCCTACAAACTGCAAACTCAGTGAGACCAGAGGAGTTGTATTTTCTAATTCAATCAACTTCCCTCCCTGCCTCCTGTACCTGGTTGATGAATATCCATCACACCTCCAACCTAAGGAATTCTTGCTTTTCCCTCCCGGCAACATCTAGTCTAGGCTTGCCACTTAAATGTGCAATGGCTAGCTGTAGTTTCCTAGTGTGGGTGCTTGTACTGATCACAACTGTACTGGTTTACAGGAACCGGCCAACCCTCTTGAAAATTGGTATCCTTCTGGTTTTTAAAGCAAAGAGATTTCTGGAGCCTAGTTAACTTTTTATGTGTTTATAACCACCTTTTGGTTGCAAACTTTTTGTGTTTCCATTACTTAACACTTATGGTAAGAATTCTGCTTTAGAAGCATGTCCTTGATGGGGCACCTGGGTGGCTCAGTGGATTAAAGCCTCTGCCTTCGGCTCGGACATGATCTCAGGGTCCTGGGATCCAGCGACAGGCTCTCTGCTCAGCAGGGAGCCTGCTTCCCCTCTCTCTCTGCCTGCCTCTCTGCCTACTTGTGATCTCTCTCTCTCTGTCAAATAAATAAATAAAATCTTAAAAAAAAAAAAAAGAAACATGTCCTTGCTTATAAAGCCCATCAGTCAAAAAAGGACACTTACAAATTAATTAAAAAGATAGAACTCCATGATTTCAATGTTCTTCTTGCTGTATTGTCCTCCTCATTTCTCCCTCCCTCTCTCTTTCCTTTTTTTTCCCCACCACTCTCACTCTGTATACTATCTCCTATAACCTCCTTCCAGGACCTTGCTTTAGTTCATGGATTCTGTCACAAAAGACCAATCAGTCCAATCAAGGAAAATTAAAACTTGTCTCATGATCAGATCAATAACAAGAGCCCAGGGTTTTTTGTTTTCATTTCCTCTAGCAGATTTTGGGTGTGGGGTGGGATGGTAGAGAAGAGAAACAGGCAAAGTAAAACTGAAGATCCTCAAGGGCAGAGACTCATGTAATCATCTTCGTGCCCTCCAGAAAGCCTAATGGAACACTGCTGAGTCTTCAACAAATGTTTACTGAGTGGTTCCTACGCAGAGTCAGTGGTGAATAAAACAGACTGGGTGCTTGCCTCCCAGAATCCTCAGTCTCAGAATGAGAGAGAAAATTGATAAAAACGAAAAACACCCCCCCAACACACACAAGAAATAAATCATTACAAACTGTGCTAAATGTGATGAAATAAAAGAATACACTTAGCAGGGAGCACAAGCCTGGAGTTCTGCTCTAGCCCAGGTAGGGGTGGGGGTGGGCGTCAGGGAAGGCTTCCCTGAAGAAACAACACTGAAGTAGAGACCTGAAGTATGAGGAGGAATTAAGGGAGCTGCAAATTATAAGATCTTCAGTAAAGCAAAGGCTTTTTTCTACTTTTCAAACAACTGGAGCACCAGTTTTTGTGTGTGTAGGAGAGACGTGAATGAAATGTTAACAATGTCATCCACATCTTTCATTCCACATGCAATGGAATTAAGATCCCCATATGAGCTCCCCAAGGCCACTGGGGCTAGGACTAGAGCCCCGGGGCTGCTGGCCCCCAGCCTAAAGCCCTTAGGACTATACCACAAGAAGAGCAGTTTTGGTGGCTACACCAGGCTTAAAAAGCAGAGTTGAGGGAACTCAGACATACAGACAAAGGGCTTATCCCATATTCGAATGGTATGTAGTGGGTTGGGGATAAAAGATTTTTAAAAGTGAACTTTTAAATTTTTGTTTAAGATTTATTTATTTATTTGAGAGAGAGTGTGCAAGCGAGCAGGGCGGGGTGATGGGGGTGGGGGGCAGCATGGAGGGGGAGGGAGAGGGAGAATCCAAGCTCAGTCTGGAGCTCAACGCCTCAATCTGACCACCTCAAGATCACGACCTGAGCAGAAACCAAGACCCAGGTGTATAACCAACTGAGGCACCCAGGCGCCCCTAAAATTGAACTTTTAATAAAAGAATTCAGTGCTGCTTCTGTAGAATGGCTGGATACTTTCAGGTATTTCTGCCCAAAATGCTTTTACGAACCAGGAACAAAGAGGGAATCAGGCGGATTTCACCATCTGCATGCAAAGCAAAAACAAGATGTAGAAGCGAAAACAGTACTGTGGCAATGTGATCCAATCAATTCAAAGTGATATTTAAGGTCTACTGACTTTACCCATTAGCCCAACCGGAACTACAATTGGCCCTAAACGCTAAGGCAGACCCGAGAAGCAGCCCTGAGTTCACAGGTTAGGCAGTTTTTAAATGCCTATGACACCTGGCAAGCTAATATCACCTAAGCAACTTTCCTCAGCAGCTTCCCCATCTTCATTCCTCTCTTTACAACACCTCTACACCAAGTAGAGACTAACACCTCCATTTCTCAGCCTCAGTCAGCTTGTCCTTCCTTCTCACAAAAAAGATACAAGATTAATTAGAAGGACTGGTGAATATAGAGGGGAAAACCTACATTCTGGTCTACTCTGGCTTCTCCAAACTTAGACGTGAACACAATATGGGCAATAATCCAAGAGCTTCACTACCACCCTATTTGTTAAGGAAAGACAGTAAGAGAAAGGTTTCCAAAAGCTACCAGGGGGTGTCTCTCCAAAGAGAGGTCTCATGCAGAAGGGCGGGAGAGATACTATTGACTACCACTAAACCTCAAATCCTTCCCCACTTCACACCTCTTCGGGGGACAAAAGATTGGAAAAGTCCATCCAATCAAAACAAGATCTCTCTCTGCCTTTCCATGATTCTTAGCCCCTGCTTTGTGTTGGCCTCTTTGTCTCTGCAAAGAAGCTGCTTCATTGAAACATCATAGAAAAAAAAAAAAAAAGACCAGTTGTCCCCAAGACAATGAAGTCCCCTGCACACAGGCATTTCCAACGTAGGCAGGAGGCGGGAGGCAGGAGGCAGGCAACAAAGCCTGCAGAATTCTCAACCTGTTGCTATAGTAGCAGAAAGAATGTGATTCAAGCAGCTCTGCTGAGATCCATATCCAAATCCTTCCAGCTCCCAAAGAGAACATTAACCCTTCACTGCCCCTTGTTGGGGGTAGAATCACCTGGGAAGAACCCTAAATTTGCCTTAGGCACTGGATATTGTAATCCTAGCATCTATTCACTTGTGCATTCACCCAATATCTATTTATTTGGATTCTCTTGTGCTGGCTCCCAGGTTTTCAGCAGTAAACAATGCAGATATGGCCCTTGGCAATGAGTAAGAGGAGTAGGATATTAAATCATTGCTCAAATAACAACATACTGTGCAGCATTAGTCTTATATGGCAGACACATGAGGTTCTCAGTGAAGCCATCGCCAGAATGGAAACAACCTATCCAGGATAACCAGCTTATACACTAATTCTAGCAGACTCTACATATTCTGGGCCACTGCCATTATTTGATTGTTTGCATGTGCTAATCTGACAAGAACACCACTAGAAATGCCTGTTCCCATCATATCATGCCTCCTGCAAAGCATTAATTTGAATGAGTTGTTTAATCAAGTCAGCTTTCCACCTGAAATAGAAATAGCACTGTCGGAGAAGCACGGCAGGCAATTGCTGAACATGACTAGGCAACAGACGTGGCAAATGAGGGCTCAGAGAACCCATGGAAGAAGCACAGTCACAAGGACCCTCCAAGGACTTCTATCTAAACAGCCCCAACCCAATTTACTTCTGTGGTCAAGACAGTAACAAAGAAACGTTAGGAAAGAGAATTTAGAAAGGACTCATAATCCAGCTTAGTTTCCCCAACGTTGTAGTGCAGAAATCTTATAGCGCTGAACACCTTCCTGCTAGACTTCTTTATTTCCCATGGAGCATAAGCACTAGGAGGGAGGGGTTTCTTAGGAAGCTAAACTCATTAGGTAATGATATCCTCATATGTGGCATCGATCAGCCTGCTGAGCAAAAATGGAAAAACCGACAGGACAGGTTGCTAATCTCGGATAGTCAGTAGAGGCAGTTTCGTGGAAGTTCCATAATCTTTTGTATCTCAGTTTCCTCAGAGGTAAATCTGATACACTCTGTGGATCCAAGGCACAGAATGATTGACAGCAATGCCTATACAACAGCGGCCTGAAATACAGTTGACCCTTGAACAGCCTGGGAGTCAGGAGAGCCAACACCGCACAGAGTTGAAAATCCACATGTAACTTTTGATTCCCCAAAACCTAACCACTAATAGCCAACTGTTGCCCAGAAGCCTTACTGATAACATTAACAGTAAGAAATCTTTCCTTAAGAAAATCGTAAGGAAGAGGGGTGCCTGGGTGGCTCAGTTCTCAGTGTCTGCCTTTGGCTCGGGTCGTGATCCCAGGGTTCTGGGTTCGAGCCCCATGTGAGGCTCCCTGCTCAGTGGGGAGTCTGCTTTTCCCTCTCCTTCTGCCCCTCCCCCTGCTTGTGGCTCTCTGTCTCTCACTCTCAAAGAAATAAATAAAATCTTAAAAAAAAATCATAAGGAAGAGAAAATACATTTACAGTACTGTAAAAAACCCATGTCTGTGTGGACTTGTGCAGTTCAAACCCAAATTATTCAATGTTAACTATACTCCGTTGTTATTCTTAGTAACACTATAACACATAGTTTCTGCCCTGGAGCATACTTGAGCAGCTCAATCATATTTAAGAACACTAGTTTCCTATCTTAACCAGAGGCACAGGCTAAAGGTCTTTCACCAAGCAATCCTGGGAGAGATGGGCCATCAGAAAGGGATATTCACCCAAATCTATTCACCCAAATCTCTTTTAACCACTGCAACACTGGGCTAAGACTGAGCAAAAGGTCCCAAGTGATTTGACTAGATGGAAACTGGTTTCTTTTTGCCTGAGAAAGAAACGATGATAGCAAACATGGTGTGATCTAAAGAAATGACTTCACCCTGACTTTGCAGTTTCTCTCTCAAATCTCTATTTCCCTGGCCTTTGACAATGGATTTGGCCACATGACCTGCTTTGATCAACAGATGTTAACAGATTAATGACATAACCAGAAGCTTGAAATGAGCTTGCTCATTGAGGCTTATGCTTTTCTTATGTCTGCCATCACCATGAGAAGAATGTGCCCAAGCTAATAGCGGATCCCAGGGAAAGGTTGAGGGACAAGTTGAATAAAGCCACTCTGAAAGCCAAACCAAGATCAGTGGATTCTCCCCACCCTAACCTGCACACAGAGGGGTTAATAAAAACATACTGTTGTATGCTACCGAGGTTTTGTGGTTGTCTGTAATTGTAGTGTTATTGTTGCAACAACTGATACACCCACCATAGTAAAAATTCACCTGTAGTTTAAGGGTCAAAACCTTGTTTGCTTTGTTCTCTTAATATGTAACAAGTAACAGATTTCTGATATCCCCCCCACCCCACTGGACTATAAGGTCCTCAAAGCAGGGTCCTATTACATCCCCAATGTCAAAGACTCATTCAGGGAGTCTATACCATATTCTAAATCTCAGGGGATGCAATAGTAAACATATGAATGCAGCCATCAAGCTCCACCTGGGAATTTTCCCCATCTAAGGTCAGGTCACTGTGATCGCCCAAAGTTGATTACAAAGTTTACTTATGTGGCTTGAAGTATATCAAATCAGTAACAAACTCAGAACCACCCAGTGTTGTTTGCCCAAGTACAGAGGAACTGGAATCACTGCATCTTTCAGTAACAGAAGGGACCAACAAGATCACTAGCTTATTGGTTTTCAGTCCTAGACAATCATTAAAGCTTTCTGATTACAGGTTCCTAGACCCCATGTATAGATATTTAGTCGAATAATCTGACATAAGGCCCAGACATTTGTTGGGGTTTTTTTTGGTTTGTTTTAAAGATTTTATTTTTTATTTGAGAGAGAGAGTGAGCACAAGCAGGGGGAGCGGCAGAGGGAGAGGGAGAAGCAGGCTCCCCACTGAACAAGGGAGCCTGATGCAGGGCTTGATCCCAGGCTCCTGGAACCTTGACCTGAGCTGAAGGCAGACATTTAGCTGACTGAGCCACCCAGGTGCCCCGACATGTGTTGTTGAAAAGGTCTCAAAGCAATGCTGATGATCACAAGAACTGGAAATGCCCCCCATCTAATAGAACCCCTCTAAGCATGGACTGAATTTCTTCTGCTGAGCTGCACTGAGCATTTGTGATGTTAATAGACCAAAAAGTGAACACAGTCGTACCATCTCCAGGGGACCACACGAATCCATTAGTTGTTGTTAGCATAACGAACCATGCCAAAACTCAGTAGCTTCAAACAACAGACACTCATTATTGCTCCTGAGTCTCCGGATCACTTCGTGTGATCTCTGCTGGGCCCACTCCTGTATCAGGTCAGCTGGCTGGTCTAGGATTGCCTCACTCACATACCTGGTGGGGAGACAAGGGTCTCTGGGCCCCAGCGACTGAGCGCAGGTGCGTCCATAGGGTGACCAGGCTAGCTTCTAGGTGAGGAAGTAGACGTGTGTGAGGCCGCTTAAGACCTACACTGGGGACGGGTACGTATGCACACTTTCACTCCAGCATATTCTATTGGCCAAAGTTACAAGGCCTAGTCCAGATTCAGAGGCTGGGTAAACAGACTTTACCTCTTGATAAGGGGTGCTACAAAGTCCTTATCACAAGAGACTCGTTTCAAAGTCTATTATACAACCAAAGGGAGAAAAAGTTGCCTTAAGCCAAATACAATTTCTGAGTGTGGGCCAAAGTTTTCACCTAATCTCAAAAAGTTATTCACTCCTCAGGGTGAAGTTTCGTCTGATATTCCTCATTTATATTCCTGCCTGCGTACGCATACCTTGCTTAATCCTCAAGACCTCAGTTGCAAGTGAAAGCAAAGGAAATCTATTTGTTCTCAGCACTGTTTCATATCATCCTTTGAGGTTTTTATTTTTTTATCTTTTAAAGATTTTATTTATTTATTTGACAGTGAGAGAGAGAGATCACAAGTAGGCAGAGAGGCAGGCGGGGGGTGGGGGAGCTTGAGGGACATGCTGAATAACAGTTCTCCGAGCAGAGAGCCCGATGGGGGGCTCCATCCCAGCACCCTGAGATCATGACCTGAGCTGAAGGCAGAGGCTTTAACCCACTGAGCCACCCAGGCTCTCCCTTTGAGGTTTTTAAAGATGATGTGGATGGCATGCCATCCTTACGAGGACTTGCTCGGGGCGAGTCTCTCTGCGATGTCTCTTCTTGACGTAGGATGTGCCCACAGATGAATGTGACCAAATGATTCGCAGGGCTACATCCTGCAAAGGACTCCCCAGCCTTCCCATGAGGAGCACTGAAGTGTAAGAACTATTACAGGAAAAAGATAACACAGTAAGCCAGTAAAGAGCCCCAAGGAGCAGGAAACTGGGGCTTACTGAAGATTACAGGCTGAGGCTAATTATATTCCAGCTGCCAGCTGCTTCACTCACCCATGCCTCACCGTGCCCACTTAGGAAGTGCACTTAAAGGACGGTGGCTGAGTCCACAGCTATGTCCCTGACCCACACCCTGAGATGTACAAAGCCTGGCTGGGATGCCGCAGGAGTTATTACAGCATCCCTACCCCTAAAGGGTTGCTTTCTGGTTTTTTAGAAAAATTACTATGACCTTTGGGTTACTTCTACTTAAATTCTCTAAACGTCTACTTTGTGAGGTTTGGGACAACAGGGGGTGGTAGGGAAAAGAATTCCAGCAACCAGAAAACAGGATGGCAGAGAAGTAGCCAGGGCTGGGTAGTACCTGGAGGCTCCTTGGGAGGGACACGGAGGATGGAAGGAGAAAGCAAGTGCTGCTCACAGACAAAGTTGTCTTAAGTGCCTATTCGGTTCCCATTTATATGGCCAGCTTTCACTCTGCTTGGTATCACTGTTCAGAAGACTAAGCAAGAGGAGTGGGTGAAAAACACAATAAAATGGAAAGAAATGCTAAATTCACCACAAAGATGCCACAGAAAAGCCAAATTCAAAAAGATACTGCATTTAATTTAGTTTGCGAAGAAACTCTACAAAGTTCTGAAAATGCGTGAAACAGGCCATCACTAGGAGGAAACACCGCCCGTTCTCCTGTAAAGGGTCTTCCACTCCCGAGCACTGAGCCCTGGATTCCAGGAGACAACCAGGTGCCATAGCACTAGTGGTGGTTTGGTTTGTTTGTTTTTTTAAGGATTTATTTATTTGAGAGAGGGAGAGCGTGCACAGGTGGCAAAGGCAGAGGGAAAATCTCTAGCAGACTCCCCACTGGGTGCGGAGCCTGACACGGGATTCGATCTCACGACCCTGAGCCGAAACCAAGAGTCAGATGCTTAACTGACTGTGCCACCCAGACGCCCCAGGGGATGGTGATGTTTTCTACCTGAACATGTAGTAACCAAACTGCAAATGCTCACAAAGGCTAGAAATGCTACCAGTGCTGTTCACTCCATGGGTGGCTCAGAGTGGCATCCGTTTGTTTTTCAATCACAACTGAAGAGTCACAAAATACAAACTGGCATCTCCAGGTGAAATCACCAGAAGGGTTCCCACTCCCATCTTCTCACTTGGCAAAAAAGTAAGTGGCATTCTCGGATGGTCTTTTAATGAGCTGATGGACTGGGCTGCAGTCAGACTATGCTTTTGATTAATTAGCTAAGGGGAAACCAAAACAATAAGAGAGTAAACTATGGTATTATCACCATAGGAATATTGATAGTGACAACGATGAAGAATTACTGATTTCTTTTCAGAAAAAGACAATGTCAGAAGAGGGGCATGCAATCTAAGAAGGGGATCTTCACCCTGCTTGCAGTCCTCCCCGCTTGAACACACACATACACACACACACACACAACTTCATACCCTTCTTGGCACACTACTTTTTAGTAGTGCTTTTTAATGCTGCTCCAAAAACCTAGCTGTGTGAAGTATAGGCTGTTCTTCCTGGAGAATCCTTTTTTTTTTTTTTTTTAAAGAATTTATTTATTCATTTTAGAGAGAGAGAGACAGAGCACAAGCAAGGAGAGAGGCAGAGGGAGAAGGAGAAGCAGACTCCCTGCTGAGCTGGGAGTCCGATGTGGGGCTCTATCCCAGGACCCCGAGACCATGACCTGAGCTGACGATAGATACTTAACCATCTGAGCCGCCCAGGTGCCCTTTCCTAGAGCATCCTTACGTTGCCTGCACAGCGGTGCCAAGGATGAACCCGTGCTGCATTTACAGGGACATCCAGGCACAAGGCAAACTTTCACATGTGTCAGGGGAGTGCTTCGGCTTTGGGCAATTTCTGTTGCAGTTTCTGCACCATTCTCCTCTGAAACCCTTAGCTCAGCATCTTCACTCTAATGTGACCACAGTATAAGCCCTCGTGGCTGTTCAAGGAACACGGCCATCTCAAATATACTATAATAGTGGAGTATCAAATTCACATTACACATAGCTTTATCTGTCCTACAACCAACCTTTTTCCTGAAATCTCCCCAGGTATTAAAGTTTGGGCTAGGCCAGGAACCAGAGGCAGCAGCTTCATTCCCGCACATTCAGTGCAATCAACGGCTTGTGTTTAGAATAAATATTTGAAACTCAGAAGCCTGTTAACAATGCAGCACTTGATTACTCTGAATTACTCTCACCCACAGCAATTGAGGGAGAAGTCCTTGGCACCAGCCCCACGCAGAAAACCTGCTTCCCAGCCTGCTCCATTTGTCTTCCAACGCTCCCCTCAAAGTCTCAACACACTATACAAAGATCTCAGTTTTCTCCCTTAAATACCACATGAATCCCACATCGAACATCTGACTTCCTTCTTCCCAGGCACACAGATTTACTTCAATACTTCCAGTTCATATATATTTTATTAGACCAACTTATCTTGTAACTGTCTTACTCAAACCCCTTTGCTAGCATCTTTCGTTCAACACTGAAATCTTTTTAAAAGGGTTTTCTGTTTGCTGGTTTTGAGACAAAACGTCATCTTGGTCTATTTTAAAGCTAGAGTAACAAGCTACTTTTCAATTAGTCAGAGGTGCCCAATGTATTAAAATGGCCACAATCCTTAGCACTTTTCCTCCTTTAAAACCTATCCGGTAAATAAAATCTTTTTTTTTTTTTAAGAGGGCCAAAAGAGTAAACTATATTAACCAGAAGTAATTAGTATGTTAAGTTTTGTTTCAAGGGCAGGCTATCGGGTTACAAGTTCTGATAAACCCTGCTGGGGGAAGACACTTCTTTGTCTTGGGACCACTGAGAACTGACCAATCAACCAAACAAAACACCTTTAATTCCATCAGAAACTCTCCCATCTAAACACAACTGAAAGGAAAGGCCAACACCAAAGCAAAGCAAATGAATGAAGTGTTCCTGCTGCTGGCAGCCCTTACCATTGGGAGCAGAGGCCCCCTCCGGACCCTCGCAGGGGCTCCGGCTCCTCCTGGGGTGGGGTGGGGGTGGCGAGGGGTCCAGGCCCTGGGTGCAGGTAGAGGTATGCTCCGTGCATGCTTGAACAGGACTCACGGCCGGCTGCCTGCCTGTCTGCCACTCCGTCCTCTCGTCTGGGTGGGAAGGGCCAAGATGAGAAAAAAAAAAAATGTGCAGGTTACTCACTGGCCTTCCCAGGCGGGCACACCCAGGAGGAGGGAGAGGCCACGTGCAGACAGGGAGATTCTTCAGAGGCTGTGCCTGAGATCTGGCTTCTGATTCCTTTTGTTAATACTTCCTGAACTTTAAACTCAATCTGCACAGGCGCGGGTATTTTGAGGGAGGCAAATAACACTTGGGTAATTAGATTCCAAGAGCTTTGTGCAAAGGTTACTTTGAAAAGGCAATGCGTTAGTGCACATACTTTTAAATTGAACTCTGAAATTTGTTTCCACTCTGTGTGAGCATTAACATTAGCACAGGAAATGAGAGCAAGGGGCAATCTTGGTGCAGGGCCTGGAAAGGCCTGGAGCAAGGCAAATCTGGGTGTGATTTAGACAATGAATTTCTCTTTTAGGCTCTAACTTTTGAAACAGGATTCTCAACAGTCTCCCAGAGGTGGTGAACCTTCCCTTATATAAGAAACACATTCTTGAAATAGGTACCAGAGACCAAGATTTCAGAAATGGATTCCCATTGAAGATGCAAGAACCCGTTACCTGATAGCCTGGCCTCTGCTAAATCCTGAAGGGAAGCCTTTCACTAATGGAGGGATCCTTCAGCCATTTGTCTGTATTTCAGTAGAAGGAGCTGGAGAGACGGAGCCAAGGGTGAGGAGTACCGACCACGGACCAGGTACTTCTCTCATTTAATCCTGAAATGCCTTTTGGAAGGAGGTGTCCTTCCTCTCTCACAGGTTAGGTAACCTGGCAAGGGCTCGGCCAGCAAGGGAATCAAAGACCCAGGATTTGGACCCAGGTTTGCCTCAATCTAAGACCCAGTCTCATCATACCATACCACCAGCTGTGACACCCACAATTCCTGAAGAACTAGTCACCTTTTTTCCACTTGTAGTTGACCTAAGGCTAGGTTACCCTTTCTTAAGTTTTTATACCAGTTCCAAAATGGATATGCCATGAAATACAATTCTGCAGGATGTTAATAGGTATTACAAAGGTTAAGAAGAATATTCTATATAGGTTTCTTTATGGTGGCTTTTCACAATCTTTAGTTTACTAACATATATTGTGAATCTCCAAGCTCAGGACCTAGCGTGCCATGTTTCCTTTCCCAAAGCCTTTTGGAGTGGGAGAAGGGTTTCGGGTTTGGGAAATGTTGTTCTAGAGATTAGTTATTGTTGTACTTTTCTCCCCCTCTGCTACAATCTGAATATATGTGTCCTTCCAAAACTCACACGTAGAATCCTAATGCCCAATGCGGTGTTAGGAGGTGGGGCCTATGATTACATAACAAGGGTGGAACCCTCATGAAGGGGATTGGTACTCTTCTAAAGGGGATTCCACACAGTTGCCTAGCCCCTTCCACCATGTGAGGATACAAGAAGTCTTCCTCCCCAAAGAGGACTCTTACCTGACCATGCTTTCACCCCAATCTCAGACTTCCAGCCTCCAGAGCTATGAGAAATAAATTTCTGTTGTTTATAAGCCAACCAGTCTGTGGTACTTTGTTTTAACAGCCCAAATGGACTAGGATACTTTCCTTACCATTTTTAAGTTTGGTTTTTTTTTTTAATTTATACTTGATCTTAGCCAAAAGGCTGAGAAGTTATTTTCTTGTTTTAATTTATAAAGACGATGCATGACAAAAAAGTTCAAACAGTATATAAGGGTATAAAATAAAAAGTAAAAATCGATATGATTGCTTAAGGGACTCCAACATATTCTATATGTATATACAAAATATACAGTATCACCAATCTGACATAATATTAATATACAAGTTAAAACAAGCATCGAACATTTAATTAGAAGGAGCTTTCCCTGATTTAGAATTTAAAAGGTCATTTGAGGAATGGTTTGACGGACTCATTTCTCTTATAAAAACTCTCTAGGGATAATGTGAGTCGATAACACCTTATTCTCTCAATCTATTTTTCTGTAAAACCACAGGCCTTCAAAATTGGTTCACTGGGTACTTTCCCCCATTAATATGGTAGCAGAAGCATCTCTAAAGTTTGAGACATCACTCCAGACCTTAGCTTTGGTTCAGGATGCCCATGCTTTGACCTGATCCTCCTGCCAATCTTTCTCTTTTTTTTTCCTCCCACCTGAGAGAAGGGAGGAGGAAGAGAGACTCATATTCCTTTAGTATGGTTACAGCTGAGTGGACACTATGTATTTTACTCTAAGGTTTAAAAAAAAAAAAAAAAGACAGGGACCTAACTCTTCCCCTCCTCCAGCTCTGACTCTCTCCCATCTTAGACGATAGCTCTCAGCACAGTGCCGAGAATATGGCAGGAGCTTGTTCATTGGGGGAGCAGAGGATTGTCCCCCATCCTATTAGTATAATCTTCATGTCCAATGCATTATTTCTTATTCTCAATTACATTCAGCAATGACCATCCTCACAGAAAGAAGTCTACACCAGGTATAGATAGCACAGTCCTGCCCTGACACAGGCACACGTTTAAAAGACATAATAACTGGGGCACCTGGGTGGCTCAATGGGTTCAGCCTCTGCCTTTGGCTCAGGTCATGATCCCGGGATCCTGAGATCGAGCCCCACGTCAGGCTCCCTACTCAGCAGGGAGCCTCCTTCTCCTCTCCCTCTGCCTGCCGCTCCCCCTGCTTATGCTCTCTGTCTGTGTGTGTCAAATAAATAAGTAAAACCTTAAAAAAAAAAAAAAGACATAATACCTGCTGGCTTCAGCTGTTCTGCAATCAGGAGTTGGGAAGGAACACAGTGCTCGAGTGCATCCAAGACAGTGCTTGTTCTGATCACATTACAGGTCAGAGTTCCAGTTTCCCAGTCTCTCAAGTGAGGAAAATGTCATCTACCTCTTAAGGCTGTGACTGAAGATTAACCGTCAAACATTTTGTGAATGGCACAGCACCGCACAAGTATCAGGTAATGACCATCACTGCTTCTGGCTCTCTAAATATGTTGGTGGGAGAGCTTTAAAATGGCTTTAAAAGTGGAACCAAGTTGCTTCTGTTGTTCGTGATGTCCCAACCCATGGCCTGCTCAGCTGCGGTTCCCAAAGCAGGTCCATCGAGGATACTGACTAGAAGGTGAGCACAATTCTAGTAGAAAACAGACCTGCTTATTTTCATGGGAACACAGACCTTTTCCTCCACTCTTCTTGCTTTATCAGACCTTCTGAACTACTTACTTTTAGCATAATTATAAAACTATTTTTAAACTTTTTATTATATAAAATTTCAAATGTATATCAAGGTGGAGACAAAGGTGTAACAAACCTCCCACACATATATCAGCAGCTTCACAATTACCAATTCACTCAAAGCTTGTTTCACTTTGCCTTTAGAGACATGTCCTGAAAGAAGTTGCTGTGGCTGATGTTGAAGAGGGTACTGCCTATGTTCTCTTCTAAGATTTTGATAGATTCCTGCCTCACATTGAGGTCTTTTATCCATTTCGAGTTTATCTTTGTGTATGGTGTAAGAGAATGGTCAAGTTTCATTCTTCTACATATAGCTGTCCAAATTTCCCAGCACCATTTATTGAAGAGACTGTCTTTTTTCCACTGG
>CM052896.1:108385709-108422049 GCA_028534135.1 Potos flavus
CCTTCGATCAAAGGGCAGAGAAGAACTAGTCCACAGTGTACCATTGGGATTCAAACGTAATTCTTTCCATTGTGAGCTCTAGGACTCTGCTCAAGGTTTTTGGCATTCTTACCCTCATTCTTCTCATCTATAAAGTAGGGATAGTAACTCCTACCTTATGACTTCTGTGAGGATGCATAATAAAGTATTCAAAGAGCCTGTTCCAGTGTTTGAAAAATCACAGATGCTCAATAATTATAGTTACTACTAGTTGCACCATTGTCTCCCCCATAACTAGCACAGTGCCTGGCAAACAGTAGTAGCTCAATAAATCCTGAGTGTAAAGTGTAAAGTAAAGTGTTGATTGACTTTACTTTGTCCCAAGCTCATGATGCTTTAATATTTCAAGATGATGGAGATATAGAAGTGAACAAAAAGTTCTGCTCGTGAATTTATGCAGGAATGGAAAAGGGAATTTATTTGCTCCCAGGGTATTTATTCTAGTTGGCTCTTTTGAAAATAAGCACTAAAGTAACCCACAGGGTCAGGACAAGAGAGGGAAGCATGACCTCAACTACACAGGAAGACATGAGAAGACATCAATTTTCACCAAAAGAAAAATACACCAGTACTGTCATCATATTGGACTTGACCTGAGGTGCATTAAGGACTCACTAGGTGTAGTGGGTTCACCTGTGTCCCACAAAAACACAGGCTGAAGTTCTAAGCCCCAGATCTGTGAATGTAACCTATCTGGAAAATAGTCTTTGAGAATGTAGTCTAGTTAAGATGAGGCTTTACTGCATTAGGGTGGGCTCTAAATCCAATGACCGGTGCCCTTATAGGAAGGGCCCAGAATCATTGAGATACACAGGGAAAAAGACAGGGTGAAAACAGAATCAGAGATTAGAGTTATGCTGCCATAAGAAATGGCAAGGATTGCCAGTCACCACTTGGAGCTAGAAGAGGCAGGATAGACTCTTTCCTATAGCTGTCTGAGGGAACACGGCCCTACTGACACACCGGTTAGGATTTCTAGCCCCCAGAACTATGAGAGAATAAATTTCTCTTGTTTTAGGCCACCCAGTTTGTAGTAAGTGGCTATGGCATCCCTAGAAAACTAATATGTCCAAGACTAAAGGCATGGACCAATCAGCCTAGCTTTGGCTTCAAGTGTCTAGTGAGAAAGAGAGCAAAGAAGGGGAGAGATCCTAAACAAGAGAACCTGATCTGTTTTAATTCATCTTATTTCAAGTGGGTCTATGATTGACTCTTCAAAGCTATGCAAGTACCAACAGGCAAGCCTGCTTTACCTGAAAAGCAGGTAGGGAGAAGTCATGGAACTTGCTGGCAAGGATACTTTAGGAAAAAGCACGCTCTCTGTGGAGTCTGGCAAGGGGAAAGGGGAAACAATGCTGTCCGGGCAGGCACAATGGTGGAAGCACACTAGCCTAGGCACCCACCTTTCTCTCTTTACTGTAACTCAGGAAGGCTCTCTGGTCTAATGGTGACGCTCCCAAGAGCACTCCCCTAGTCGCCCAACCACGCTGAGCCTCAGCATCCCATCCCGTGCATTGTGAGAAGTCAATGCAATAGTGTGGTAGAGAACCTGGCTTGGTCCCTTTACAAAACCATTGTCTGGATATTTGTAATACAAAATAGTGCTGGGAGAGGGGCATTCACAAACATTCACTGAGCCCCCTTTGTGTGCCAGGCACTGGGCTGGACACTGGAGAAACTAAGAATGAAAATAAGAACTAACAAAGAAATGAAGTCTTCAATAAATTAAGTTGTATTAGGGATGACTTCTTTTTTTTTTCCTTAAAATGTTTTTTAATGTTATAATGTTTTACAATAAAATGCTTAAAATTAAAACTCAGAGCTAACTTTTTTGAAAAGATGTGGGAAAAGCTGTCACAGGCAGCTGTTTTATTATCTATTTAACAAATATCTGTGTATATATTTACCGCATTGTGCAATCCTTCAACAAGGCAATGCCCTAGGTACCTAGAGAGACAGTGCTGCCCTCCGATTTACCCCCACCTAGGCTACACACTAACATGGGGTCAGTAACACATGATTTCACACTTAATTGGAAGCTAATTATTTCAGATGTGCTAGTTTTATTTTCCCAGATTAGCTCCTCCAGGGCAGGAATTATCTCCTTTCACACCATCTGTTAGCACCTACTCGAAAGCCCACCATGCCCCAGGATTAGCTGGCCTTGCAGATGGAACTATGCAATGGACTTCTCTCTACCTTTCTGGAAAATGAGCCACGACAAGCTGCCCAGTGGTTATGTGTGGGCAAGGAAAGAGGCAGAAGAGACCATGACTAAGCATCCTGCTCACTGTGAGGGTCTGCTTCATCATTTCCTATTGGTTCGCCCTGACATGGCACCACCGGAGACCATACATAGAGCGAAACATGCATGTGGGACCAAGGGAACCACCTACAAGGCACCAGTGCCCGGGACACAGAAGGGAGTATGTGTGTATGGGGAGAAGGGAGAAGATGCATGCGTGTGTACTCTGCCTGAAGCCTAAAGCAAATAAAAGCCTTCTCAGTGAATTTAGACTTTTATTGTTCCACTGTGATGGCCACAGATCCCTGGGATACTTGCTGGAAGCAACAGGAGGATTTGGCCCTGCACATCTTTGGAAATGTGGGTAGGAGTATTACGCGCCTGACACCGTGCTAAGTTCTTTACATCTACTCTCATTTATTTCATTCATAGGCCCTGCCAGCTCACCCTAAACCTGTTTCCGTGGTTGGGAAACTGGCCACAAAGGGCCGAGCCAGGACTGGATCCCAAACACTCCCTTGGCGAGTCCAGCACAGACTTTCTGCATGATCACAGCTCAACATTATGGCTGGGGGCGCAGACAGAACCAGGAGCAAGCAAAACCGTTAGTCCCTAGCCATTTTTCTTCCATACCTGAAGCCATCGCTCACCAGTGAAGCAATGAACTTTGACTGGAGACTCAAATGACCCCACAAACTTGGCCTCTATGCATATCTCCAGCCTTGGACAGAGAAGAGAAAGGGAACCCCGCTGTAGCCACCAAAGTGAGTTGAGAAGTGAGAAGCTGCATCCTCCCTCCTCTGCACACACGGCAGCTAATCGAGGTTAGAGCCATAGAAACCAAACAAAAGGCTCCCAGGAGCCCACACAGCCTAGGCTAACTGCTGCCAGCCACTGTGGAAGGGAAAAGGGAGCCCCTCCCTCCTTCATTCCTCAATGACTTAATGAAGATGTGGCCTGTCGTCTTCCCAGGGAACAAACTTCATGGCCGTCTGAGACTGATTTTTATTCTAAAACAACACGGCAGATCTGCCTTTGAAACCAAAAGTCAGCAATAAAATGGGTCATAAACATGTGAGGTTATAAGCCCTTAGAGAAGGTGACTGGATTTCTCCCAGCCCTTGGGCCTGTCAAAACCAAACTCAAGAGGAAGTTCCTCAATGTCACCACTGGGGCGAGGAGGAAGGTGGTGGAGGTCACGGCTCTCGCTGCACTACTAATCCAGATGGTGTGCTTTGTAGGCAGGACCTCCTTGGGCTCGCAGCTGTAGGCTTAGCTGCCCGCTGCCATCTACCAGCAAATGAGAATATCCGGCTAGGGCCTTGCAGATCTGGGATGATTCTGAAGAAAGTCACATTCACATTCTAAAACGTCCAAGATTCTAGCACATAAATGACAGACTGACTGAATGAATGAATGAATGAGTACTTTATATACAGCATAAGCAAGTACTACCTTTGAATCTAGCAAAGAAAACCCAAACATTTTCCTGATAAAGTAATTTTTTTAAAAAATATTCTTTAAATCCCTCTTTTGGGGATAGAAATTCCAGGGGAGACATTGTCATTATTCAGATATTACAATATTTTTATTATTAAGGTCTCCGAATGGGTCTGAGTATATCAAACTGACCTCAGTGCCTTGAACTTCTTTGTCATCTTCGTAGAACTAGGCTGACAAGTAGACTGTTTCTGGGACTGAGCGTGTCCAGCTCTTTTCAAAAAGAGAAGAACTTGTCATAGGGGAAAAAGATACACTTGTCCTTTATGGATCCAAGACGTGCGGATAATAGTAACTATAATAAAATTATTACGATTTTATTGGAAGAGCTGACATCTATTAAACACATCTACTATATCGAGCATTTTTCTATGAGTATTAAATACGGTCTTTTCGTTCACCTTCACAACAATTCTCGGAAACTGGTACTAGGTTCTAATTTTGTATACAAAGAAGCTGAAGCTCAGAAAAGTGAAGCGTATTATCCAAGGCCAAACTGCTAGTAAGTCGGGAAGCCAGTGTTCAAATTAGGCAGTTGGCTGCCAAAGGACTAGTGGGTAGACGGCAAAGTTATACCTCGTTCACTGCATGAACACGGCATGGATTCTCTCTCTGGAGGGTGAGTGCATCCTTCAAAACGTGGGGTGTCAGGCAGCGACCGCCGTCGTGAGGACTTCTGCTTCACTTGGGACCCTGGCAAACGCCCCTCTCAGGTCCCTGGTGATGCTCAATTCTTCACATTCCACGGGGTCCCACTACTGAGTAGCCACATGTTTTTATTTTCTAGCTTTGGATAGGTTCTTTTGTTAGATTTTTCCTTTCTGGCAGAAAGTATGTCATTTAAAAAGCAGAGGAGCAATCTGTCACCACAGGTGATAATTCAGATTTCTATCTCAAGAAAAGATTTAGGTTTGCACATTTGTTCCGAAATTGCCTCTCTTTCCTCACCTTGGAAGCAGATGTAAATGAGGTAAATGTGTGTTTGTCCCAGTGCTGTTCTAAAGCCAGTCTCTGCAGTGAGGAAGATGCTACACGGCCCCTGCCAGCTCCAGTCAGAATGGATGTTGAGGTTCAAGCACGGCAATGAGGCTAAAGACAACCCTGATAATTAAAGGCTGTGTCAGAGTCCATTAAACCAGCCTTCCATAAGCCGCCGTGCCCCCTCTAGGGCACTCGGAACTGCTCAAACCAACGCCCACTTCCTCTCTGCTGGCACTGTTGAATCTGAGAAATACCTATAAAACAGAAGTGAAATATCAGATCTGTTGAGAGACTACTCATTGCCTCCCTATTTTTTTTCTTTCTCTTCATTTACTTAAATACTAGGACACCATTCAAGTCCCACCACACACTATAGAGCTTCCAAAACAAAGGAATTTGATAATGTATTAAGTTCGTCATCCAGCCCTGAATTCATCAGGATGAGAATCTTCACCAAGTTTCCAGAACTTCTAAAACAGGGACAACCACCGTGTAGTATTCTGAGGGCCGACAACCAGAACTCTGGGCCTTCGGCAAGCTCTTCCTAGCTTCCTCCCCTTCTGCCTCCAGTTCTTTGCCAACTGCCTCCAAAATGCCTTTCAAGGGCATCTGGAAGGAGAGAGGGACGTGTCTCGGTTTAGGGATCGGAAGCACGGGGGCTCTTGTTACTTCCGCCAGTGAAGCTGCTGCAAGGAAGGCCAGGCAGGCAGAAGGCAGAGAGAGCGCCGAGGGAAGACCGGGGAAGAACAAACATAATAGGAGTTTGGAAACACCCGACAGCCACTGGTGTGCCACCACGGGGAGCCAGTAAAGATGTGCTGCCACTGCCAAGCCGTCTCCCTTGTAAAACAAGTAAGTCCCAGGGATGTAATGTACCACACGATGAGGACAGCTAACGCCACTACAGGACATACAGGGACGTTACTAAGAGAGTAATCCCATGAGTCCTCATCACAAAGAGAAAGTTTTCTTTTCTTCTTCCTTTTCTTTTATACGAGAAGATGGACGTTTGCTGAACTAATTGTAGTAAGCGTTTCACAACTTATGTATCTCGAACCATCATGCGTACACCTTAAACTTACATAGTGATGTATGTCAACTGTTTTTCAATAAAACTGGGGAAAAAAAGAATGCCTTCCTCCCCCCCTTCCCAAAAGACTTGCTGCCAATTTTAACTACAAGAGTCGGTGCTAAAAATGGTGGATCCTCTCCCTGTAGGCAGACTGACCAGAGATCCTCTCCAAGACACTCTCCAAGAACCAACTCTCTGTGGTAATGGAAAGGCAAGGGAAAAGGAAGCGAGAACAAAGTGCAAGAAAGAAAAAAAGAAGGTAGGGAGCATGAGCTCTCAATAGAAGTCCTGAAAACTGACCAAGTATGCCCCTTTCTACTCCCACACATCTAACGAGATAGGCAGGGATGGTCCGAAGAGACGGAGGCCACAGGGGAGGAAGATGCTGGGTGAAGAACAGACTCTGTTTCACTTCGCAAGAGCTGTTCTTTCTCTTGCTTCTGCAGACGGAGGCAGACTGTCAGTCCTGCTGCCACGTGAAAAATCCTGCATCTACAAGGGAGACATGGGACAGACTAGAGGGAGGAAAAAAGATCTAAATTGGAGGAAGACCGGGATTTCAGACCATGCCTATGGGTTCCACAAGCTTCATAAATAATATTCTTGGATTTACCACGGAGTCGGTCCTGCCAAAATTTACACTAGGACTTGAAACTTAAACAAGGAAGGTCTTCCGAAAATTGTCAAGATGAGCAAAGGCAAGATTGAAAAAACTTTTGTTAAGAGTAAGAATTAATGAAGCATATTTAGGGGAGAGAGAATTTAGAGATGGGGAGAGAGAGAGAGAGAGATACACAATGTGCAAGGGGTGGTACTTGAAGGAGCAAGGTTCTTGATGAGGCAAAGGGATCAATTCGAGACTCTGGTTTTTAGCAGAGCTCAGCCGCACAGGGACTCTGAATATCTGGTAGGGGTTACCCAGGATTGACAACTGTCCAAGGGGTATGGTGGAAGGTCAAGGAGCCAAAGAATTCTAAGGCTACTGGTAGAGTATTAAAGAAAAAACTGTCCTTGAGGTCTAGCCTGGGTTGGAAAGCAAGTGAAGCCAGAAAATCACCCAAAGAAGTTTCGGCTGCAAGTGAGATCCAACGTTTGGCATGCCGCAGAATAGCTAAGAGGGCAATTGTCAATAAAAGCTGACATCTCCATTATGTTCACGGCTACTAAGGTAACTTGATATTGCATACTTCACTTTATTCCTCAATAAACCCTGTGAGGTAGTCAGGTAGAGTGGCTATCACTATCGCTGTGTTCCAGATGAAGGCACAGAGGCTTACAGGGGCAAGGTGATTTGCCAAAGTCTTATTACCGCTAAATTGGAAAGTGAGGCCTCCAGATGAGCTCTTCTGACTCTTCGTCCAGTGCTCGTTTCACTACATTGTGACTCCAGACTACTGGAAATATCCAAAGTCAGCAGTGTGACATGCATGACCCAGCTAGACAGTGGTAGTAGGCACTGGCAGTTCATCTAAAAGTGTGGAATGATGGCGGCTCAACAATGGCAATGGAAGTAATGCAGAGGCATGGGGATTACGTCAGTTCTCCCACGGTTTGGGAAATTAGGGCTCCAGAGAGAGCAGGGCAAGCCAGAATCCCCCAGGACAAGGAATTAGAAGGAGCACACTGTACAGGCAGAGAAGGCAGGAGTATTTCCTCATCAGCAACAAGGGTTGAAAGCTACAAGATGGCTCAGGGGAGAGTGAGGGAATCCATTCATGAGTGAACGAATGAAAGCCAAAGGAGCAGGGCAGAGGGCTCTGACCCCTGATGGATGATCAGCAATGGCAGGGCTGAGCAAGACCTCAAGCCAGGAAGTAGTGAGGCTCCATATGTGACAGAAAGGGAGGCAGCCATTGAAGAAGTCATGGAACCTTCCCAAGGTTCTAACTAGAATGTTAGTATGAAGAGGTGAGAGCTGCTATGGGCTTCAGATGAGACAACTTATGTAAAAGTATCCGATGGTGCCTGGTAAACAGCAGATGCTCAATAAGCTTTGGCTGAAGCTGAACTTGAGTCATGTGGGCCTTGGGGAATTTTCTCCTTAGTGTTGACTTTTGTCTTTCAGTCAAATATTTACTGATGCTCTTATAGCAATTTTTTGAGGTGATCTAACAATGAATCAGACATTGACATTGCTCTTGTCCCCAAGGAATATCTGATAGTGACTACTGTGTCATCTGCTAGGGAACAGTCACTCGTTCAGCAAATAATTATTAAGCATCTGCTACATGCCGGGCACTAGTGATACACCAGTGATATGACAAAGTCCCTGCACGCACGGAGTTCCTGTGGGCATGACCATCAGAAACAAGCAACTATCATCAGGTGGAGTTAAGTGCCGTGGAGAAACACAAGCAGGGTGAGGAGTGTGGAAGTCGGGAGCAGGAGGCCCTGCATGAGATGGGGTTATTGGCTGGCAGATGAGCAGAGACCTTAATGCAGGAAGGGAGCGAGATGTGTGCAAGTCTTGTGGAACATTCTTGCAGAGGGAACAGCAAGAGAAAGAGCCCTGAGGCACGGAACAGCAAGCGGGCCAGTTTGGGATGAATATGATAAAGCAGAGTAGTCAGGGACACAGTGAAGCTGCTGTGGCGGAGAAGTGACTCCCAGTTTGGGGTGCTGGTGTATCTGTGGGGAGCATGACGAGGAATGGAAGGTGGCTTTCCACAGGTGCAGGGCAGGACCCCGACAGAGGAACACCATTTGTGCCCATGGCAAAGGAACCCCGTAAACCGAGGTCCAAAGGGAGGAAAGCGAAGGGTATATGCCTGGGGAACAAAAAAGAGTTTGGTTTGGATGGAGAGCACATTTGATAGAGGAAGCAGTTAAAAATCAGACTGGAAAGGTAAGATAAGGCCAGAAGGGAGGTTGGGAGGTTTGAGGGGGAGAAAGGTCAGAAGGAAAGCAAACATGTAATTTTTTTTTTTATTCATCAGAGAGAGAGAGAGAGAGAGAACACAAGCAGGCAGAGGCAGAGGGAGAAGCAGGCTCCCTGCCGAGCAAGGAGCCCAATGCGGGACTCGATCCGAGGACCCTGGGATCATGACCTGAGCTGAAGGCAGCCGCTTAACCAACTGAGCCACCCAGGCACCCCAAACACTTAATTTTTTATGTTAACTATCCACTAGGCATGAGGATAAGTACTTTGTAAGATTTCAATCATTTTTATTTCAATAATAATAATTTATTTCATTCAGTGAAAGGAGTACTTCATTTTGTAAACAGTTCCTGATACACTTTGTCAGCCTCACGCTATAGGTGAGACACTGAAACTAGAAAAGGTTCTAACCGCAGCATGAGCCATGGATGTTGAGGCAAGGAGGTCAAAGTTTGGGCAGGGGAAAGTACAGGTTTGTGGACACAGGAGGCCACGGGCAGCCCTGTGCCATGCTGGCATGAACCGGGCACACAGCGTGGACCGCAGCTCCAGGACCCGGGGACAAGCAGATAGATGACGGTGCCGATCTCAGACCATCGAATTCTGGGATTAGCCATCTGGTTTCTCTTGTGTTCCCCAGGCCACAGGGCACAGTGCTCGGTCTACATCAGTGGTCAGTACTTGATTAATACCCGATGTGAGGGTCAAAAACAAGAAAAGCACCACAACTGTTCCATCTAGTCCTCCTTTTCTTGTGACTAGGGTTAGGTGTGAGACCCTCGGGGCTATTCCTTCTGACCGGCCCAAAGAAGGCTGGGCACTTTAGCCTTTTCACACTGTCAGGCAAAGTATCAAGAAGGAATGACTTACAGGTCCTTTAACACTGAAAAGTTGCGTTTGCTTGTTTGTTTGTTTGAAATAAAACAGATCGTAGTATACCAATGGAATGGAATGCTACTCATCGATAGAAAAGAATGAATTACTGATACATGCAACAGGCTTGAACCCCAAAATAATTATGCTGAGTGAAAGAAGCCAAATGAAAGAGCCTATTGTACAATTCCATTTCTATAAAATTCTTCAAAACACAAAGAAATCTGCACAAGCAGAGAGTAGGTGCCTGGGGTGGGAGGTGGGGGGTCAGTGAGAAACAGAGGGTCACAAATGGATACCAGGAACGATTGGGCACCGCAGATATGCTCATTATCCTCATTATGGTGATGACGAGTGTCAAAGCACATCACGCTGTACGTTACAAATATGGTTAGTGCAGTCCATGTCTGTCATTCCTCAGTAAAGCTGGGGAAAAAAGGTAATGGTATATAGATCTTAAACAGGGGCCCTATAATCACATGCATTTCTATAACTTTTGTGGCAGAGCTTTCTTGTGTTCGTGAATATTGCTATTCTCTGCTTTCCAGCCACAGAGTTAGGCCACATTTTCCAGCTCCTGGCTGTAAGGCATGGTCAAGCCCCGAGTTCTGCCAGCTAACTGTGCACCTCCACCCCCCACCCACCACCTGACTGGAGGAGGCTCTGAGGACACAGAGTAGCTTGGGTCCCTGAACTCTGGAGTACAGCCCCATCCTCACCCTGCACTCACAGTGTTGTGAATGAGAAATAAACTTGGAACTATGTAGAACCACTGAAATCTGGGGCTCGTTAAGAGCAGTTAGTCTCCTGGACAGGAATTATGTAAATTAATTATTATTAATATACATCACTATATAACATACAATATATTAAACATATAAAGTATAATGTAAAGTGTAACATCAATATAATGTGTATATAATACATATTAATAAATCAATTGGTGTCTTAATATTCCTAATACTAACATTAATATTGTTAGCAGAAGAGAGGGCAAATCACTGAAACTTAATAGGCCTTAGCTTCCTCCTCTGTGAAAAGGGAGATTTTTTTGCTTATCTCACAGGCTGTGATAAAGAATGAATAAAATTTTGTATTTGAAAGCTTTTTGAAAACAAGGGTGTCTTTCACGTACAATGTAATTACCATAACTGCTATTACGAACATCTCTATTTGATTTCCTAAGGTCAAGTTCAGGGTTTTACTTGTCTAGTGAGGTCCAGGTGACTTTTCTTTGTTCTGAGTCAGAAAGACCTTATTCTTAACTCTAGTAAGTACCTCATACTTTATATGATCTGAGCAGATGTCATCTGGAAACCACTCATTGGGATCATTCTTTTTGGTACAAGATGGGAGACAGATAGGTAGGTACATTTGAATGTAAATTCATAGATAATGGATACATTTTTTTCAAAACAAAAATACTATCCAATATTTTTCATGTTGGGAGCTTCATTTGTATTTTCTCATTTCATAAGTTTTTTCCCAAGGTCTGGTCCTGAATTCGGTATTTGGAGGGTCACAAGGGAAATGATGCAAGCAGATGTATTGATAACACAAACCATCACTACTGGAAAAAAAGGCCTCAAATTTCACTAACTGTTAGTAATTCCACAGCAGCAATGAGAGCAATCGGACAAGTACGGGGCCTGTATGTGCCCACTCAGAGAACTCCGGTCAACTCCGGGGATTTCTTCCAGACTCTCCTGGGTAGTGCTACCATGCACATAGCAACAAAACGTTGTGCCAATATCATATTTAAAATGGGTCAAATCTGACACCTTCAACCAACGTCACCTCTTCATTCTGGATTAAGTGACCTTAATCTAAATTATGCCACGGTGAACAGATAACCCCAGAATCTTAGTGGCTTACAATTACAAAGATTTATCTCTCCAATTACATCCATTAAGAATTAGCCTGAGCCAAAAGAGCAGGCCCTGTCTAGAACATCAGACTCATCCAAAGCATTGGTGGGCTCTGCCCTAAGAATTCAGATGCTGGCTAACACATGTCTCAGTATTTAGAAGTACAGACCAAGTTAAAAACTGTTAAATAGGGGCACCTGGGTGGCTTAGCCGATTAAGCATCTGCCTTTGGCTCAGGTCATGATCCCAGGGTCCTAGGATTGAGCCCCATATCAGGCTCCCTGCTCAGTGGAGAATCTGCTTCTCCCTCTCTCACCACCCCAGCTCGTGCTCTCTCAAATAAATAAATAAAATCTTTTTTAAAAACCTATTAAATAAAGTATGTCTTATCTTCCTTGATGAATATATGTTCATAACAACCCCAGAAGGGCTAAGATGGAACGGCAACTTGTTAGACTCCTCGGGGCTCCACACAGAAACGTCACCACGCAGGAGGAAGGGGCCCTACCTGAGGCCTGCTCCCTTCCTTCTCCTCCTCCCCAGCCCACCTCAGCCTGCACCGTGAAGACTACCCCTATCCACATACTCGAGATCTCTTCCCAGCCCCTGGAGGCCTGGGGCTGCCCATACCAGCAGCGCAGGCTGCACATGGGTATACAGGTCCAGGAAGAAGCTAGGACGCAGGCCCAGGGCTGTTTAGGAAGAGGATTCTGGAGTCCTGGGTATAGGGACTGTGCTCTAGAAGATGGGGACTGGGCACAAGAGAAGCCAGAGGAGAACCAAAACGGGGTCCAAGCCAGGGTCTGAGGGTAGCATGTGAGTAAGTCTGACAGAGGGAAAAGGAATGGTGGTGGAAGCATCTAGAACTTGATGCCAGAAGCCTCACTTCCACTTGCATTTCACTGGCCAAGCCTGATGTCAATGGGGCAGGAACACGCTGCTGAGGGTGGGGGGCTCCAGCAGAGAGGGACAGTGAATATTGTGACTAATAATATAATCTTCTTTCCTTAGACACCAGTACTGAGGTGTTTAAGGAAGGAGGAAAAAATCCAGGAGTTGAAAATAAATATTAATAGCTCACAACTGGTTGTTTTCTGAATGCAGTGAAATGACACAGTGCCTTCCAAATAGCACTCAGTTAAAGGGAGGGAAACTGGATTGAAATATGCCAAAGTGGAAAATGCCCCCACAATCCCAGCATCCTCTGCAGGAAAAGGACAATTACTTGGCAAAGGGAAAGCAGTAAATCTCCCGGGATACATTGTGGCTCAAACTAATAATGTGTTGCTTGAGGCAACCAATTTGTACAAACAAGCCAATCCTGAAGGGGCAGGGGGAGCAACTCCTGGTGGTTTCTCCCTAGCCCCCCTCCCCACTTTCTCTCTCCAACTTCCCTCCCATCTCCTCTCAGGAAAGATTTTCTTCCTGATTTCCATGCAAAAAAAAAAGAAGCCAAAGACACAAGTGGTTTCACAAATCATGCTGAGTGAGCCCAACCTTCTTCGGTCAACGGGATCTGAGAGAATAAAAGAAACCGCCCTTCTGTAAAGGTGGTTTATAAAAAAACTAGCCAAGAACATAAAAAAGAACTTATTTTGGGTTTGAATTAGCTGTTTTTCCACAACTTTAAGAAGTTTTCTTCCCACAGACTGAATCCTAGCTCTTAAATATGCAGAATTCTGAATATGACATTATACGGCTATCATCATAATGGCTACTCCTTATTATAATCCAGGAACTTTATGTACCTGGTCTCATTTAACCCTCAGAACAAACTTGCAAGTTCAGTATTACCATTATTATTTCCATTCTGCAGTTGAAAAACTAAAAGTCAATGTGATGAAATAATTTGCTGAATATCACAGAGCCGGAGAGTAGGACAGATGGTGTTTGACTCTATCAAACCCAGAGAACTGTAGCTCTTATTACACTATATCTACCTCCTGCCAAGAATACGCAACTAACATTATGTTGGTGAAAAGTGAAACAGGAGTATATGGCAGCAATATCTGAAACACTAGCCCCCTACCCCAAAACAAAGAGACCAGCATTTGACAGCCCACCCCCAACAAATACGCCTGCCCCCAGACATATCATTAAAAAAATTAAAAATAGCTCCAGTAACATATTTAACTTTCTAAATGGAAATATTTTCATTCTTATTTTTTCTGATTTTTTAGAGTGATCTATGAATAGTATATATAATATAGATCCCACAAAAATATACAAAGTAAGGAAAGTCCCTGAGATAACCAATAATAACAGTTTGGGATATATCTTATCAAACTTTTTTGTATATACTTCGAAACACAAATATATATATTTGTATATATACACACACACACACACACACATACATTTATACATACATACATATGTACACACACAAATACACCAAAACTATATATAGGCCAATATAGCAAAATGATTACACATTCTATTCTCTAACCTACCTTTTTTAATTAAAAACATAATGGAGACTTTCTATGACTGCATAGCATTCTATTTTATTTGATTATTTGGTTGGCTATTTGGGTTTTGTTTGCTTTTACTAATGCAAGCAGTGCTGCGGGGCACACCCACGCACGTGTCTAGCTATTTCCTAGGGATAAACTAAGAGTTACAGAGTGTGACATTTAAACTGACACCAAGGGCTAGGAAGATCTTTCCACACTCCTGGTGTGCAAAGTCCCAACTCTCCACTCCCCACACGAGATGCTTTCAATCATTTAAACTCTACCAAGGTGACAGACATTCTTGTTTAATCTGTGTGACCGAATGGGGACTAATCATCTCTTCATAGCACTTCTTTGCATTTCTTCTTTTGTGAACTATTTACTTCTGAACTGGCATGGAAGCCAACCAATCGAGCAGAATAAATTGCTCCTTGATGACCCACCAAGCCATTCTGTAGATAAGCAGGTGAAAAGGCTAAGTGAGGGATTTTTTTTTTTTAAATAAAGTATTTTGTTTATTTAACTTACGAGAGAGAGAGAGAAAGTCTTAAGCAGACTGCGCTGAGCTCAATCCCATGACCCCGAGATCATGACTTGAGCCAAAATCAAGAGTCCGATGCTTAACCAACTGAGCCACCCAGGTGCCCCTGTGAGGGATTTATGAGGCATAACCAACTCCTTCCTCCTTACGACTGCTGAGGGAGGTAGTGGAGCATCAGATGCAAACTCCAGTTTCTATGGCAAGTGGCACTGCTAAGGACAGCTCCACAAAGACTACAGAGGGCGGGATTATAGTGTCAATCTGTGTGTCTTGGGCAGGGATAGGAGAAGACTTCTAACTTGGGTTTGCATAGTGTTATGGGCTAAACTGTGTGTCCCCAAATTTATATGTTGAAATCTTAACCCCTAGTACCTCAGTATGTGACTGAATTTGGAGATAGGGAGATAGGGTCTTTAAAGAGGTAGTTAAAGTGAGGTCTTGAGAGTGGGTCCTAGCCCAGTATGACCATCCTTATGAGAAGAAGAGATGAAGACATAGACACACCCAGAGGCAATACCATGTGAAGAAACAGGACAGAGGCTTTAGAACCAACTCTGCTGATGCTTTGATCTTGGAATTTGGGCCTCCAGAATTATGAGGAAATAAATTTCTGTTGTTTAAGCCATCCGGCCTACGGTACTTTGTTATGGCAGCCCTGGTAAACTAATACACATAACACTCCAGATAAAACTAAAAAAAAAAAAAAAAATCAATTGTCCATTTCACAGCAGAAGAGCCAAGGAGCAACCCTTGGTGCTAGCACTGGGGAGGGCTGACATCTTTTTTTTTAAGTTAGTTGCGGAGGTAGAATTTAGTGATTCATCAGTTGGACACAACACCCAGCGCTCAGGACATCGAGTGCCCTCCTGAATGCCCATCACCCCGTCACCCCCTCCCCCATCCTCCATCCCCCCTCCCCCTCCCCTCCAGCAACCCTATTTGTTCCCAAGAGTTCAGCATCTCTTATGGCTCACCGCCCTCTCAATTTTCATCTTATTTTATTTTTCAGGAAGGGCTGACATCTTGTTGATGTGTATAACCTTGTGTTTAGCACTTCTCTCTATTTCTAGATGAACCACAAGGTGGTGACATGAATTTGTTCTTGAGGCTTATGGCAGATGTGAATTCTACCAAAGACAGCTGCCTTTGTATAGGAAGTAGCATAATCTGTTCCCTCACTTGACCCATTCTCTGTTTCATCATTTAAACTGAGAATTCATTCTCTCCCTTGAAACAAGCATGAAAAGTTAACTCCCATTTTTCAAGAAAGCCTATGTTACTAAAACATTAATAAGGAGCTGTTCTAAGCTCAGAGGAATTTCCAAGTGGAAGGAAGAGATGCCCCTGTGGTAAAGTCAGGTGGGTGAGGACAGATGTGTAAGGAAAAAAGCTCTTCAGCACGTCGCCAATGAGATGGCCTGCAGCGCACTGCAAAGGAGCCCCCAGAGAGAATTACAAAGACCTAACCTTGCCTCACCCGGACTTCGGGATCAAGAAACGTGTTGTGCGATTAAAACACATTAGCTTGGGAGTCAAGAGACCTTCTATGGTCACGTCTCATGTCAAGATTATTAAGAAAAATAAAAACAAAACAAAACTGTTCCTTGGATCTGAGCGGCTTCCACCTCCACTGGCTCCACTGCTCTTAACTTTTTCACGAGTGAACTAAACCCTCATGAAAGAGGATCCCTTGTTTAATTCAGGAAAAATAAAAAAGACGAAAAAGATGAAACATTCAGAGAAGAATAAAATGAAAAATAGCCAGTTGTGCCTGGACAATCTCTTTTTAAATAATCCAGAGTGGGGGCACCTGGGTAGCTCAGTCAGTTAAGCGTCTGACCTGGTTTTGGCTCAAGTCATGATCTCAGGGTCATGAGATCAAGCCCTGCTCTGGGCCCCAAGCTCAGAGCAGAGTTGGCTTGAGGTTCTCTCTCCCTCTCCCTCTGCAACACCCCCACCACTTGCTCGCTGGCTAAAATAAATAAATATCTTTAAAAATAATAATAATAATAATTCAAATGGTGGGTGAGGGACAAGGAATTATAAGCCCTGGCTCTGCTTCTAACACTTAGGTCTTGGCTTTTTCCCCCATAAAACAAAGACATTTTACTAAGTAATCTCTTAAATTTCTTCTAACTGTAAAGGTCTGTGATAGTTAAAGAATCCAAACCAATCATTATGAGCCTAGACCAAATACAAAGGCATCTATTCCCAGAAAGCTTCAGGAATAATGACAATGAACACGAAAGGGCACCGCATACCAGCCTCTGTGGTCCGGGCACTTAATGTCCACTGGTATTTTGTTGTGCTTGAGTTAGCATTTTATTACCTGAAAAAAGCACAGCTCATAATTCTTTTTGAAGCTTGACCTCGCTGGGTGTCGAGTGATTTGCACAAGAGCTTTAGTGAGCAATTTCTAATCTCCTTTCAATCAGTGAGGTTTATCACGCACCAGGGAAGCTACTTAAAGTGAGAGATAACATCCTTCACGGGGGAATTTGATGACATACATTTAAAATATTCCGTAAAACAACTCAAAATTATGACCTGATAAACTCATTTCTATTTTTCTAAGTACTCTTTCTAGACAGGTGTGCCTGGGACCAAGGTGTCTGGAGGCAAGCTTTTCTTCTTTTCTGAGGTCAGAGGCAAGGGGTATTGTGCAGATGCAATGGGACAAAGAGAGATGGAACTAAAAACATCCACTGGACACCTCCTTAGTTCCAGGCATTTGTGCTGGAGACCAGACTGCTGGGACGATCCAAGAATGAAAATATCATTGTTGCCCTCAAGGACCTGACTTTGGTCAGGAGATGAAAGAATCATGCAACCAAAATATTAGAGGTGGAACAGGGACCGTGACCTTGAGTCAAGCTCCGGGAAGAACTCCCTCCTTATAGCTCACTCAGGAATGCCCAGTCTTTAGGACCATAAGAGGCACAAAGTAAGGACTTTACATGAGAAAACCTCACTTGAATTTCATCTTAAACAATAGGTAGGACTTTGTCACATGGGAACAAAAGGAGTGATTCAGGGTAAAAAGCAAGAGTAAGTAGAGACACAGAAATGGAACATTTTGAAGCCTGATGAAGAAACAGTATGACTGGGATTCCATCCGTCCTAAATACTAAATGTCTTTTGAATCTGTTCAGTTTCCTCTAACCTAATCCAGTCCCCTAATCCAGGCCACCATATATGTTACCTGGATTACTGCAGTATGTTAACCCTACCAGTAATACAACCAATAACTACCATACTTTCCAAGGAGCAATGAAATAAGTGATCTTTTGTGATTATCTGTCGCAACTCTAACATACTATGGAAACACCGGTGATTCCTGTTGATAAAGTGGGCGGTATTGCTGATACCACTGGGGTTTGTCGCCTGCATCCATAACTGATGGAAATGCTCATGTCACTAACCTCCCCATAGGTGAAAGACAATAAAGACCTATCATCCAAATCCATGGACCCTCTGTATTCTACATGGCCGCAAATACCCAGTTTGGATCGCTGGTTTGGAAATGAAAGGACACAACATCTTAAACTCTGCCCCATAGGACTGGATGAGCTGCAGAGTGCTGATAAGCCTGGGAATCAATCCCAAATTTGTCACTAAACTAATATGTGGTTCTGGGCATTGGTGTCCTCATCTATAAAAGGAGGATCATAAGACAAAAAGAACACCACAGAAGGTAATCAATAAAAGGCATTTCAGCTGTCACCTCTTTAGGACTAGTGCTTTAGCAATTCTATAAGGGACTTGCAGAATCTCTGGCTGGAGGCCATAGGTTTTTAATTAAGTGGTCCCACAATATCTAGCTTAGATTCTCTGTTTAGAACACAGCATCTTTTTTTTAAAGATTTTATTTATTTATTTGAGAGAGAGAGTGCATGCATGAGTGGGGTGAGGGGCAGAGGGACATGAAGAAGCATAGTCCCCACTGTGCTGAGAGCCTTGGAGCCCAGGATCATGCCCTGAGCTGAAGGCAGACGCTTAACTGACTGAGCCACCCAGGCGCCCCTGGAACACAACATCCTTTTTTTTTTTTTTTAAGATTTTATTTACTTATTTGACAGAGAGAGACACAGCGAGAGAAGGAACACAAGCAGGGCGAGTGGGAGAGGGAGAAGCAGGTTCTCCACTGAGCAAGGAGCCTGATGCGGGGCTCGATCCCAGGACCCTGGGATCATGACCTGAGCCGAAGGCAGATGCTTAACGACTGAGCCACCCAGGCGCCCCTGGAACACAACATCTCGAACTCTGCCTCTCTTTCTTAGATTTTGCTCTGCACAGTTGGTTCAACAGCCACAAGAACCCATTTCGTTACCACAGAAAAGCCTTCCCCATCTCACCATCTTTCCAGTGTCTGAGGCAGCTCAGTAGGGAAGGGACATGCAGAAAGTATAAGGTTGGTGAGAATTTGAGACTCCCAACTTAGGGAGCAGCTCCTCCATACCCATACACATCCATATACATCAGTTTTTAAAAAAACATTCAAAAGGTTATAGTAATCCTCCAAAACAGAACAGGAAAAACTAAATGAATGGAGACTACTGGAGAGTCGCCTAACATTTGCAAACATGGGAAAAGAGGTGTCCTTCCACACTAGATGGTCCTATTTATTCTCTTTTAATTCCTTCCCATCAGGAAGCCACATTTCAATCGGCAAACACAGTTAGGCCTCGGTAACTGGAGAACAGGTTTGGGAAGGAGGGTCTTGCAGACCTATATCGGAATAGTTCAATTCTTCCACAAAGATCCAGTGTATAATTTCAATGTGCCAGGCAGCATGCTGGGAGTATGAAATGAACATGAGGTGGTCCCTGCTTCCAAGAAGGCCTCGGCCGAATGGGACCCCTAAACAAGTCATTGCTGTCCAATAGGATGAGCGCGTAAGACAGGTTTGTACTTAGCTCCCTGGGAATGCGCAGGAGGCGGCTGCAGGAGTGCTTCCCATGGATCACTGGGTCATAAACACTGCCTTTCACCGTACCAGGCACCAGGCAGGGGAGCCGGGAAGACAGAGCTGGGCTGAAGCCCAACACTACCCATTTAAGTTGTATGCCTTTAGCCAAACCGTTTAATCTCTTTAGCTATTGTTTCTGCATCCATAAAGTGGGGTAGCAATATCTACTTTTTTAAGATTGTGAAGATTAAATGAGATAATGTGTGTTTGTGCATGTAGCACATTCCTGCCACATAATAGTTATTCTATAAATAGAAACTATTTTTAAAATTATGTATGATGGGCACCTGGGTGGCTCAGTCCATTAAACATCTGCCTTCAGCTCAGGTCATGATCCCAGAGTCCTGGATGGAGCCCCGTGTCCGGCTCCCTGCTCCCTGCTCCGCGGGGAGTCTGCTTCTCCCTTTCCCTCTGCCCCTCCCCTCTGCTCGTGCTCTCCCTCTCTCAAAATAAATAAATAAAATCTTTAAAAAAATTAAAATTATGTATGAAAACTTTTTTTTTAAATTATTTTAGAGAGAGAGAGAAGAGCATAAGCAGGGCAGGTACAGAGGGAGAAGGACAGGCAAAGACTCTCAAGCAGACCCCAGGTTGAGTGTGGAGCCCAACTCGGGGCACGATCTCATGACCTTGAGATCACGACCAGAGCCGAAAGAGTCCAACACTTAGCCGACTGAACCACTCAGGTACCCCTGTATGAAAACCCTTTTAATGGCGAAAAATCTGTTTGCAGATTATCAGTTCTTTGTAGGAGTCCTGAGATATCACGTAACTTACTCATTTTTGTCTCTCTAACAAGTGGTAAAATACCAGTTTTACTCAATAAACATTTGTGTTTCTGAGAAACCTCTGAACCTCTCTGGAGAAATTTTCAAAGAAACCAGTCATTAGAGGGGTTTCTTTTGTTTGTTTGTTTTTCAGCACTGATTAAAATCCAAAATGCAGAACTTAATGGAGACAAGAACAACTAGGATCCTGGGGCACCCTAAGTACAGAAATGAGGCCAAATTTATATATATTAATGAAAGAGAAAAAGGATATAATTTGTTTTTTAAAAAATATTCTACTGTTCTTTGATTTTGAGGAGGAGACTACTGTTCAGGAAGACTATGGATATTGCTGAAATTTGTAGCTAGGTAAAAGAATTTTAAAAACAAATTAACTTTATTTTTGTCTTCCAAGAAAATATATTCAAGGTAAAAAAAAAAGAAGTCATGAAATACGAATGTGTCTTGAGAACTAGAACACCCCTATGACCCCATCATGCACAATGTTAATTACTGTTTACTGGGAATCTGGGCCCTAAATCCTGTCTAGTGCTCCACCGACTGCAGCAGGACTAGAAGAAAACCAACAACAGAGAAAAATGTCACATCTTATAAAGAGTCACACAGCCCTGATGATGCTCTCCCACCATCCTTAACTAACAAGGACCAGAGAATATTTCTGAGCATCTAAAAAGTTCTTGTCACAAAAATTGAGGTTTTGAGTTCATAGTTTTCTACCTAGTATAAACACTTGTTGCTGACGAAAAAAAAAAAAAAGAGTCCAAAATTCCTGGGGATATCCTACTGCTCTGGCAGAATTCCACTGTGATCGGGTCAATGCAAATGAATCAAGAACATACGATCCCCATTTATTTTAAAACCCATGAGGGTTGAAGTACAAAGAAAGTCTGGCAAAATGTAGTCTTGGGTCTGCTGAAACTAGAATTTTAAAAAAAGGGCAAGAAGTGTAGCAGAGCCTGAGACACAGCAGGGCTAACTTTGTAAATCTGGACCAATTCCTCGAAATATTTTTTTCTTATTTCTCTGGTTTCCCAACACTTTAGCAATGGCAAGAACTTCCAAGTCAAATTTGCCAATGTATGCACATTCGGGTTTCTGAACATTGAGATCTGACCAGGGAGGCAGTCTGGGCTAATGGAAGGCTAAATGTATTTTCATATGTACATAAATACATGTGTGTACAGGTACACATAGAAATTATGTGCCCATATGTACACACAGAAATTACACATATACACACCTATATACAATTTCAGAACTTTTGAAAGTCTTTAATAATCTAACCCTCGCTATCAGTCTCCAACACAGGGGGCCCAGCATGACCTAACATACTGGCCCCTGGCATCTTGGTTTTTCTTGAGCTGCCACATGGGATACACTTGGGGGGAATGCTGGACTCTTAAACCCAAATGGAACACGGATGTCCAGGATGCAGATGACTCCCCACCTACAGCCTCGCTCCTTTCATGCAAGGATCCATTCAATGGACAATTATTAATCATCTGCTACGTGCTTCATCCAGGCTTGATGCAAACTGAGTGTTCTAATTCTACACTTGAACTCTCCACTTCTCTTGTATGTAAAAGAAAACCAAAATGGGGGCGCTTGGGTGGCTCAGGGGGTTAAGCCTTTGCCTTCAGCTCAGGTCATGATCTCAAAGTCCTGGGATCAAGCCCCGCATCAGGCTCTCTGCTCAGCAGGGAGCCTGCTTCCCCCTCTCTCTGCCTGCCTCTCTGCCTACTTGTGATCTCTCTCTCTGTCAAATAAATAAATAAAATCTTAAAAAAAAAAAAAAAGAAAGAAAGAAAAGAAAACCAAAATGGAAGCCCACCACTTAACAAGAGAGAGCACGTGCTCCTGCAGACATTTCTGTGTTTTCTCTTTCCAGCTTGCCACGGACTTCCAAAGGCTTATTTTTATTCCCCCGACACTCTTCCTGTTTATCATCCCATGTTAAACTGTCAGCATTACAGAGCGAGGCTGCCTGGTGAAGATGACAGGGTGTGCCTGTCGTCCAGGGAAAAGGGGGGCCTCCGGGGGGGCAGGGGGCGAGAGAGGAAACAAGTGTTATTAAAGATCTTGCCTGTTCGCAGTTCTCCCGCCATTTGCTCTGGAGCGCTGAATCCCGAGCAGATATCAACATGCGCTCCGGCTCTGTCCTGTATCCTGTGACGTAACCAAGGTGGGGGGATTTGTTTGCCTTCCTCCTGCTAATTCCCCCCTTGGTGAGAAAATGAGAAGAGCGTGCAGGTTGATCACAGAGTCTTGCCCTCGCACAAGTACGCGGGGGATCAGGATTGCCAAACCCCTGCAGAAGCCCTGCAGCCGATGACGGGGAGGAGTCCGCGGCGTGCTGCAGCCCAGCACGGAGCAATGGGGCCAAGGGAAACAGGCTGGGCCTGGGCCCCCGTAACCCTCCGCACACAGGAGCTGAATCACAGAGTTTCTGCCCCAGCTGCAGGCTCGCACAGCGTGCTACCAGGGAAAGCCCAGGCCAGCTGGGCCCAGGTTGCCCCTGACGGAGGCTGCAATTCTTCCCCCTCTATACCTCCCTCTGCAATGCTAAAAGGCATGGGGCAGGGGGCAAGTACCAAAAGTCTCCCCCAGGCAGCTGCTCCCCAGGACCCTCAAGCCCTCGGTACAGAAAGCAACCACACTGAACTTCCCGTAGCCCCTGTCTGCATGTCCCCATGGCCCACTTCTGAAGACTTCTCAGGTCTCATCCCACCACGCGTATGGTTTGCCGGCCTCTTTGGGGCAGTAATTATCCTTATTTCCCATGTCAAAGGGAAACGAGGCCCAGAGCTGTGAAATTAGGATTTTTAAAAAATTCCTGCTGCCCTCTGCACTGCGTGAAGCAGCTCCAACACACACCCTGTGGCCCAGCCTGGCCAGGGACGCTCAGCCCCACTTCACAGGTGAGGAACGGCGGCTCCGGGGAGAGGACGTGCCCAGAGACGGACCAGAATCTGCTCCCTACCCTCATGAGAATTTAGTTTACCCTGACTGAACCATCCAGCCTCCCAGGAGACTTTCCACGAGGTCCACCACTGGCACAGGCCTGGTGCCCGGGGGTGGACAGGTAGTCATCTGACTGAGGGGCTTTCCAGTGTGTCCGGATTTCTTTGACGCTCTCAATAGCTCAAATGAAAGCATTTATAAATTCCCTACTATTGAAGTAGAAAGATAAATGCGGGGCGCCTGGGTGGCTCAGTGGGTTAAAGCCTCTGCCTTTGGCTCAGGTCATGATCTCAGGGTCCTGGGATCGAGCCCCGCATCAGGCTCTCTGCTCGGCAGGGAGCCTGCATCCCCCTCTCTCTCTGCCTGCCTCTCTGCCTACTTGTGATCTCTCTCTCTGTCAAATAAATAAATAAAATCCTTAAAAAAAAAAAAATGAAGGAAAGATAAATGCCACAGGGTTAGAAGTATCTGGTCATTCTCCTAAACCCTGCTCTTCCTTATCCAGGATGAGTTAAAGGCTTTTCAAAGCCCAAGTCCACCTCGACTTCACAGGTCAGGGCGTTCAGAAAGAGACTCCGGGGTTTCTCTACCTGGGGCTGTATCCAGACACTGTCCACACAGCCTGGGCCACTCACCTCACTGCCTCTCATTTTTCCAGGGCCCCAAGGCATGCTGCTTGCCACCTCTGGGCCTAGAGGAGTGGGCGGAGGTGAGCTTGGAAGGAGAGAGAGGCATTCCCCTGGGCCAACCTGGGCCGTCGGCTGATTACTAAAGAATGAGGAGATTTCTTTTCCAAGTGGAGTGTCCAAAAACTTGTTTACGTAACACAATACTAGGGACACACAGGAGTTATCTAGAAGCACTCGTATTTGTTAAGGAAACATGAACTTTTCCCTCACGCTCCACCTACTATACATCTTATTTAAAATCCTTTTGATTCTATTTATGTCAAAAATAAACCCCATGGTTGGGGCACCCGGGTGGCTCTGTCAGTTAAGCATCTGCCTCTTGGTTTCGGCTCAGGTCATGATCTCATGGGTTGTGGGATCAAGCCCTGCATGGGGCTCCAGGTTCAGCAAGGAGTCTGCTTGAAGATTCTCTCCCTCTGCCCCTCCCCTGACTCCGGTGTGCCTATGCTCCCTCTCGAATAAATAAATCTTCAAAAAAAAATTTTTTTTAAATAAACCCCATGGCAAAATACGTGTATCTGTTCAGAGGGTCTGGAAGGTAACACAGCAAAATGATAAACATGGTGACTCTGGGGCACTGCCAGGTTTGGGAATCATGGCAAAAAACTTTGGAACTTTGGTTGAAATCCAGGTTCATCCATTTCTTAGTGGTATTGTCTCAGATAGGCTTCTTACCTTCCAGACTCGGGATCGAGTAGGAAATGGGGAGAAAGCTACCTGCCTTGCAGGACTGCTGTCAAGGCCTGTGATGGTACACGTCATATTCTAGCACACAGCACAGACTCAGGAAATGCTGGCTGTGACTTATCATCACTTCTGTAAAAAAGGATGGTTGCCAAAAGGCCATACCTCTAGCCTCCTGTAGCTACAGAAACTGTCTCCTGCTGAAGGAAAGGACTAAGAGTATCACTCCTCATTCTACAGTCCGAGTTTTGCCTTTGCTTCTCCAGAATGACCCTAGACTACAGGCCAGTGAGTTCCTGGTGGAGACTAAAGTGTGTTGGCTATTCTACATTTGCTTCACCCGCACCCTCACCCCAAATCCATTCTCCCCCTCTTCTCCAGCAGCTCTACGGCCTGTGGGCTGACCTCTGTGGGTTACCTCACCAGGGCCCTGTGCCCTCTGACTTCCAGTTGCGATCTGCCAGGGGGAAGCACCAGCACAAGATCTGGGCATTTATTCCCCCCTCCCTCCCCACTCTGCCAAATATGGGTTAGTCCCTCCTCCACGATTCTAGCTCCGGCTGCCTCTGTAAGCAGTCCTTTCATTAAAACCTCTTCAGATAAAACATTTTGAAGATGCCATCTGCCTCCTGCCAGGACCCCGACCAAAGCAATGAGGGAAGAGGTTCACTCAGGGGAAAATGTAATACTATTAAATTGGGTTCAGAAAAGGGAGACACTGAAAATAATTATAAGACAGATTAATCATGTCCAGCTCAGAGTAGGACTCTGATTTTCATCACTGGAACCTCTAGGAATTGAAGCAATTTTCATCTAAGTAGAGAGGTCACTGGGAAAAAACAGCCTGAGCCTAGATCCTGACTCTTCTACAGTGGGGAGCCCACCTCCCCTGTTCTGAAGTGATAAGAGCCCTGGGGCAGGAGAGAGAAGAAACCAGCTACATAGACTGTCTCATTTGGATCTGACAACAACTTGGTAAGTATGACTATTATCTCCACTTTTCAGGTAAGGAAATGGAGTCATAAAGATATTAATGATCTTGCCCCAGGTCACACCGCTGGTAAATGGAAGGAGGAGGATCTGAGCAGTCTAACCCGAGTCTTCAAGCTCCTAACCAGTGTGTTACATGCATCCCCCATGGGAAGGCTGGGAAAGGTGGCTGAGAGTGAGGAGAAGCGAAGGCGGGTGGGGGGCCGGGGATGCGGGGGGAGTACAGCCTCTTCCTAACTGCTTCGGCTTCTGATGGTGCCTTCCCATCATGAAAGGCCCCGCACAGTGGAGATGGGGTTGTAGGGACACATTTCAGCCCCCGACTGTGATCATCAGCCACAGAGATTAACCAGAATGGAGTGTGTGTGTAAACAAAATGCTCTAAGGGACTGTGGCTTGTGAAGAGAGACTGTGATAAACTAGGATTCTTTGCAGTATTACCAAATACCAACCCAAATCCTGTCTGAACCCTTTAGTCTGCAAGAAATCTCTCTCTCTATGCGTAGACCCCTCTAATAACACACAGCGTAAGGGCAAATGTTACCCAAATTTGAAAAATGATCCAGAGACCAATGCTGAAAGAATGTTTTTGAGAGAAAAACAAATATTGTTGGACACACCTGGCAAATTCATCCACAGAGAAATTATGGGTAACTATCATTTTTAAAGAAAAATAATCCCTTGGGCAAAGTAAACAAAACACCAAGAACACACTACATCTATCCAATGCCTTCGTCCTAAATCTAACCCAAGTACAGTGCTTACTTACTAACAGGCCCTTATTCCACCTGCAAAGCGAGGCAGCATCCTTCTCACACCTACTAGAAATTTAATAAATGAGACCATGGGATGTTACAGACTGACGTACAACAGAATAAACATAACTGCAACATGATTTGTAGTCTGGACACAGTGGCTGAGTCCTCATTCTCATTCTGCTTCCCATAACATTTGCTTTTTCTCTGCTTAAACCTATCTCCCTCTTTCTGAAAAGGGAAGGTGCGCAGGTGAGTGGATGAAAGATTCAGCCTTGTGCCTATTACCTATAGTTCAGTCATCCAAGGAGAAAATCAACCGACAAGTCACAGTCCTTGCACTGAATAGTAGAAAACAGCACATTAAGATATAATGCCAAATGGTTTCCTAGTATTAACTGCCTGCCAACCAATCAGCCAATCTGCATATGTGTTTTTTCCTAATGCAATCTTGAACCACTCTGTATTCTAACTTTTTGACTGGGTGACTGCTGCACTGAACTCATTCTGCAAACAAAGCTGGCTGCAGAGATTTTAAGAGTAGCAAAAGGTCACCAAAAGTGATATGCAAAGCCCCCTGGGCTCCGTCTTACCAGTCGAGCCGGCCTGAGAAGCCTTGCCACTCGTGTGCTCCTCAGCACTGATGAGCTGCAGGTCTGTGTATGAGGGATCAAAACTAGGGCTACTGGTGTCTTCAGAATGTGTGGTCCAGCTGCTCTCGGAGGTCAGAGGGCATCTCCTCAGGGAGTCGAAGGAAGGGCACGTCCAGCAGGGCATGGTCAGTGGTAGGGCTGGGGACAGACCAAAACCAAAAGCATACAGTATAAATAGTTGTGCTCTGTTTGTCTTTAGTGCTTGTCTTACCTTGATGGTGCTCAGATCCTATGAATTCTCGACAGCCATACAAGGCAAGGAAACGATGGAAATATCACTTATGATAGACGGGAAAATGACTGACTGAGAACTCACTGTGATCAGTATCAAAACCAGTATCACAAAGAAGGGGGTCTCATGACTCTCAAATCCAAGAAAATCTCACTAAAGAAAAATAGTGATTTTCAGCTCTACTTCTATTTCTAAACTGAGATTTCAGCTTCATCCAAACCAAAACTTCACGAGTCCTACAGTTTCACCCTTACCCTGCCTCCATCTTTAGGGGCATGCCAATAATCTCAAGAAAACTCACCAAATTACGCTGCAAAATCATAGCTAGCTTAGGTTAAGGGATAAGAGAAGATAGGTGAATTTGGACGTATTCGCTTAGGAATGTGATAGGCCTCTGCTTGAGGCTGACTGTTAACTGGAGAGTCTGCAGACCAGTACATATATAAATTGAGATTTCCTGGGGCTACTGACCTATAACACCAACAAGAACTTCCAGGGGGAAATGCACAAGGCTTGACTTTCTCTCCTGAACCCTGAGCACCAAACTCAGCCTTTCAAAACCACTTTGGAAAATTTCTTTTTTTTAAATGAAATTTTCTAATGTTCTTCATTTGTCTTCAGTAAATTACCTACCACATGGTTTCTCCATGGTGTTACATGCGGATCTTCTTGCAAATTTATTTATTTTTTTTTTTAAGATTTTATTTATTTATTTGTCAGAGAGAGAGAGAGAGCACAAGCTGGAGGAGCAGCAGGCAGAGGGAGAAGCAGGCTCCCCGCTGAGCAGAGAGCCCAATGCAGGACTCGATCCCAGGACCCTGGAATCATGACCTGAGCTGAAGGCAGACGCTCAACCGACTGAGCCACCCAGGGGTCCCGCATATTTATTAATAAGTACTAAAAACAAGTGTCGAAAGGAGTGTGGACAGGGGAGGAAGAACAAAAAAGAAGGAACTTGCATTTCTTGAGTCCTCATGAAATGTCAGGCACTTTCACAAATGTTATGTCATTTCACTACCAATCCTGAGAGACAGGCAGTGGTGTTATTTGGCACAAGGGAAAACTGACTCAAGAGAGGTTCAATAGCTTGTTCAAGGGGTGCCTGGGTGGCCCAGTGATTAAGCAACTGCCTTCAGCTGAGGTCATGATCCTGGAGTCCCAGGATCAAGTCCCGCATCAGGCTCCCTGCTCAGCCGGGTGTCTGCTTCTTCCTCTGACCTCTCCCCTCTAATGCACTCTCTCTCTCTCTCAAATAAATAAATAAAATCTAAATAAATAAATAGCTTGTTCAAGAAGGGTCAGTTCTCTGGGACACCTGGGTAGCTCAGTCAGTTGAGTGTCCAATTTCTGCTCAGGTCATGATCTCAGGGTCATGGGATTGAGCCCTGCGTTAGGCTCTGTGCTCAGCACAACGTCTGCTTTCCTTCTCTCTCTTCTCCTCCCCCTTCCCTCAAAAATAAATAAAATAACTGGAATCTTAAGAAAAAAAGGGGGGAGTTAGTTCTCCTAGCTAGAGAATCAAAATTATAGTGTTGGCTTCAGAGAAATATGGTTTAAAATAAAATTGGGGGAAAAAAATAAACAGCAATATATGTGACATGTGGAACAAATATGAAACCACAAAGAATTTTCATTTTGCATTCTCTTACACATTTGTAAGACATGTAGGTCTTCTCTGTCTGGAGTACTCATGGCTTATTCTGCTTTTTCTTTAAAAACGTTACCCCCTCTCAGGGTGCCTGGGTGGCTCAGTTGGTTAAGCATCTGCCTTCGACTCAGGTCATGATCCCGGGGTCCTGGGACAAGTCCCGCATCAGGCTCCCTGCTTAGTGGGGAGTCTGCTTCTCCCTCTGCCCCTCCCCTCTGCTCATGATCTCTCTCTCTCTAATAAATAAAATTTTTTAAAAATAAATAAATAAAAATAAAATAAAAATGTTACCCTCTCAGTAAGGTATTCCTGAGCTGTTCTCTCCAAAGATGCAAAGTCTCTTCTCTGCTTCATTTTTCCTTAGCATTATCACCATCTAATGTACTACATATCCAGTGTCTTCCCCACTAGAGTTTAAGCTCGTTGGTGGGAAGGCAGGGATTTTGGTCCATTTTGTTTACTTCTGCACCCCATTCCTAGAATAATGCCTGGTGTGAATAGGTACTCAATGAATATTTGTTGGTTACGTCAACAGAAGCACCAGAAATCACTCATAGCAGTCTATGCTGAGTATAGGCTGTTAAAACTAAACTTGTACCTATAAAACTCGAAAGGCTAAAGAAGAAAAATAAACAACCGAAAAGCCAAAAGCAAAGCTGAACTTGTAAAGGCTTTTTATAGGACTGCTATTTCCTACATTATAATGGATTATACACTTTAAGCTATTGGGGAAACAAAATTAAAATATTAGGTAAAATATAGTAACATTATTTAAAATACATTACAACATGAGCAAGAAAGCAAAGAATTGTCACAGGCCAAGTTCAAGTTAGAACCTAGAATGGCAAACAGCACACAACCTGATTTTCATACCCTGAGGCTTCTGAACAAACCAGGGGACTCTTGAGTTTGAGGGTTTTTTTAATGTCTTGTGAAGAAGGCAAAAGGAGGAAAAACCTAGGGCTAACTCAAGATGGGAAATCTAAGAGAAGATGTGATGCATGAAGCTTGAGTTCCCAAAGGGATCCATTCAAGGGTAAATTAGGAATAAGTTCCATCCCCAAGCTAAGGATAGCAAAGAAAATTATCTGTCTTAAGACTGGGTGCAGGATAGAGAAAAGAAATCTGAGAATTTATAACTATAAGCTGTCCCACATAGGGGCTTGCAACTAAAACTACTTGTGTAGTCTGAAAACTCTTCAGTCTGAGAACATAGTTGAAGTATGTCCAGGTTGGTAGTGGCCTCCGGCACCTGGAAAAAGCAAATACTAATTCTTTCTGGAGGAAGATACCTCAAAGCCAGCCTTCCCAGACAGAATGTTCCCCAGTTTCACATAGAAAAATTAATTAAATAAATAAATAATAAAAATAAGTAAATCACGAAATATATAAGAAATCAAGTTATCATAAACACAAACCAGAGAGCCTATGGGTGTGAAGGAGGGGTCGGTAGCAAACAGAATCAGACCTGCGAAGAACTAGACTCTAGAATTATTAAGCAGGAAATATAAGTATACTTACCATGTTTAAGGAAACAAGAAAAGAAGAAAATGAAAATATTAGAAAAGAACACACACACTGAAAAAGAACTAAATGAGCTTCTGGAGAAGAAAAATACTACTGTAAATACAAAATTGTCCAGACAGCAAAGAAAGACAGAGAGGGAAACATGAAAGACAGATTAAAACACACGGGAGCTGTGCCTGGCTGGCTCAGTCCATGGTGTGTGAGACTCTTGATCTCAGAGTTTGAGATCCCACCTTTGAGTGTAGAACTTACTTAAAATTAAAATTTTTAGGGGCACCTGGGTGGTTCAGTGGGTTAAAGCCTCTGCCTTCGGCTCAGGTCATGATATCAGGGTCCTGGGATCGAGCCCCACATTGGGCTCTCTGCTCAGTGGGGAGCCTGCTTCCCCCTCTCTCTCTGCCTGCCTCTCTGCCTACTTGTGATCTCTCTCTCTCTGTCAAATAAATAAATAAAATCTTAAAAAAAAATTAAAATCTTTAAAACACATGGGAGAGGGCGCCTGGGTGGCTCAGTGGGTTAAGCCTCTGCCTTCGGCCTAGGTCATGATCTTGGGGATGGGATCGAGCCCCGCATCGGGCTCTCTGCTCGGCGGGGAGCCTGCTTCCCCCTCTCCCCTCTCCCTGCCTCTCTGCCTACTTGTGATCTCTCTCTCTCTCTGTCAAATAAATAAATCTTTAAAAAAAAAAAAAAATGGGCGAGAGAGTGGGAAGGTCTCGTAGGTATCTGTATAACCTGAGTTCCTAAGGAGAAGAGTGAGAGAATGAGAGGCAATATTTAAAAAAACAAACAAAAAACCTTACTGAGAATTTCCCAGAATTTATGAAAGATTTTATTTGTCAGATTAGAAATCCCATGGTACCTAAAGCAGGGTAACCAAAAATAAGTGTGCAAGTAGACATCAGAACTCTACAAGACCAAAGACAAAGAGAAGATCTTAAATAAGATTACTTTCAAAGAATTATGTTTGACTACCATCTTTACAATAAGAGAAGCCAATGCACACTTCAATGAGCTGACAGAAAATAACTGTCAAATAGGATTATATACTCAGTGAGGAGATCTTCAGAGGTCAAGGTAATAATAGTGATAATTTAGACAATCAAAAACTATAATTAATCTAAAAGAAGGAAAGATGAGAAAAAGAAGCATGATATTACAGAAATAAACTACATCAGTGCTTGATAATAAACATAAATGGACTAAAAGTTCCAGTTAAAAGAAAAAGACTATCAAGCTGAAAAAACAAATGAAATCTAATATGCTGTTCACAAAGGACACAACTAAAATACAAAGATTTGTCAATGATGAAAGTAAAGGGATGAGAAAGTCAAACAAGACAATATATTATACATATATATATACATACCATATATATGATATATAAGATAATATATTAATGAAAAGAACCTGATATATTGTAACCTATAGACTTTAAAGTAAAAAGCAGTACTAGAAAGGGTCACAATAAAATTATGTTTAATTCATTTGAAATATATGATAATAATTCTAAATTGGCATGTATTTTAATAACTTAGTCTCAAAATTATTAATACAAAACTGAGAGAACTGCAGAAAGCAAGAAATGTCCATCATCATAATGGGAGATTTTTAAATACACCTCTCTCAGTAATTGATAGATCAAGCAGCAGAAAAATCAGCAAGGAAACAGAAAATGTAAAGAACAAAACGAACAAGCTGATGTAATGGTCATACATAGACCAACAGATGAAGAATACATATTCTTCATAACCCACACCTAGAACTCTTATGGCAAGTGACCACATGCTATGACATAAAGCAGATTTTAACAAATAACAAAAACTGGTATCAAACAGACCATGAACACTGATCACAATACAATGAAGTCTCTAGTTATCCAAACCACTTATCTAGATATAACTAGCATCTGTTTATCTAAACTAGGTAGACGACAATTTGAAAAATTTAGAAACTAAGAAAGATACTTTTAAATGATTTGTTGGTCAAAGAAGAAATATTAATGAATATTAGAAAATATTCATAACCAAATAATAATGAAAATAGCATACGTGAAAACTTTAAAATAGTATAAGTGAAAACTTTAAGAATGCAAGTAAGCAGTACTATCAGGAACAGTTGTATTGCTTATATTAAAAAAGAACTGAAATTTAATACAATAAGCTTCCAACTTATCCAGTTACAAAAGGAGGGGGGCGCCTGGGTGGCTCAGTCGTTAAGTGTCTGGCTTTGGCTCAGGTCATGATCCCAGGGTCCTGGGATGGAGCCCCGCATCAGGCTCCCTGCTTGGCAGAGAACCTGCTTCTCCCTCTCCCCCTCCCCGCTTGTGTTCCATCTCTAGCTGTCTCTCTCTCTGCCAAATAAATAAATAAAATCTTTAAAAAAAAAACAACAAAAAAAAGGAGCTGCAAAATAAAATAAAGAATAGTAGAAGAAATAATAAGCATAAAAGCATAAGTTATTGAAATTAAAAAGTATATAGATAAAAAGTTCTTTAAGAAGACTATGTAATAGAATTGAAAAACTGTCAAGAAAAATCTAGAAAAAAGAGGGCACAAATAACCTTAAGAATGAAAAAAGGCACATAATTAAAAATGCTATATACATTTGGAAACCAATGAAGAGAAATAATGAATGTCTTTACACAAATACATTTGAAAAAAAGATAACACTGTAGAAGTTCCAGGAATTTATAACTTTAAAACTGATTCAAAAAGAAAGTTAAAAACCTGACTTGTCCAATAATCATCAAATAAAGTGAATCAATCCTTAAACTGTCATAAGAAAATGTCAGGCCAGGTGGTTATACTGAAAAGTTCTATCACACTTTATTTATTTTTTATTTTTATATTTTTTAAATTTTTATTTATTTTTTAAATTATTTTTTAATTATGTTATGTTAGTTACCATACAGTACATTAGTAGTTTTTGATGAAGTGTTTCATAATTCATTGTCTGCATATAACACCCAATGCTCCATACAATCCGTGCCCTCCTTAATACCCATCACTGGGCTCACCCATTCCCCCTGCCAAAACCCTCAGTTTGATTCCCGGAGCCAGTCCCTCATGGTTCATCTCCCCCTCTGATTTACCCCCCTTCATTTTCCCCTTCCTTCTCCTAATATCCTCCATGCTATTCCTTATGTTCCACAAATAAGCGAAACCATATGATAATTGTCTTCCCCTGTTTGACTTATTTCAAAGTCTAAAGAAAAAAAAAATTTCAGTCTTTCAGAGTACAAAAAAGAGAGACCACTCATCAACTCATGTTATGAGGTTGGCATTTCCTGACATCAAAACCTGACAATGTATATCTGATTAATACTTTTATTCTCCAAAATGAGAATGACAAGTCGACCTCAGTCATGGACATAGATACAAGAATCCCGAATAAATTATTATCAAAGAGAATTCAGAGATTGAGGAAAAGGAGAATTACATCATGACTAAATTGGATTTATCCAATTAATGCCAGGTTGGTGTAACACAGTATTTCTCAATTTTTTTTCATTACTGCTCCACTGACACATTTTTTCCCTAATCACCCTCTGCCTTGAAGTCCCCCTCCCCAGTAGAATATTATGACCAGGAAATTGATATTAATACAATCTACCAACCTCACTCATATTTCCCCAGTTTTACATGTACTTAGGTATTATTTAGTTCTATGTCATGTTATTGGTGTGTAGGTTGTGTGTCTACCATCACAATCAGGATGCAGAACAGTGCTATCACCACAAGGAATGTTGAACTTTTATTCATTTCTACCTCTTCCCCTCTGCCCTGTTCCTAACCTAGGGCAACCACTAATTTGTTTTTCATTTCTATAATTTTGTCATTTCAAGAATGCTATATAAATGGAATCATGCAGTATGTGACCTTTTAGGATTGGCTGTTATTATTCATCATAATGCCTCTGAGATTCACTCAAGGTGTTGAATGTATCCATACTTCATTCTTTCTGATTGCTGAGTAGTGTTCCATGGTAGGGACTAACCACAGTTAGTTTAACCATTCACCTGTCACAGAACATCTGTGCTGTTATTCGTTCTTAGCTATTATGAATAAAGGTGCTTTGAATATTCATGTACGGTTTTTATATAGGTTTTTGTATGAATCTAGGTTTCCATTTCTCTGGGATATATGCCCCAGAGTACAACTGCTAGGTCATACAATGGATCATTCATGTATTGCTGATGAGAATGTAAAGCATAATAATGACTTTGGGAAAGAGTTTGACAGTTCCTTATATAACTAAATATGCAATTAATTTCTCTGCATCCTCACTAGCATTTAGTATTACCACTATTTTTAAGTTATCTAATATGTGTATGATAACTCATTTTATTTGCATTTCCCTATTGATGATATTGAACATATTTCCAGGTGCTTATTTGCCATCTGTATATCCTTTTCGGTGAAACATATGTTTGTGTCTGTTGCCCATTTTCTAATTAGATTGCTTGGTTTTTTTCACTGTTGAGTTTTGAGGTTTCTTTATATATTCTAGACACTAGTCCTTTGTCAGATATGTGGTTTGCAAATATCTTCTCCCAGTGTATAGCTTCTTTATTTATCCTCTTAACAGGATCTTTTATAAAGCAAAAGTTTTAATTTTGATGAGGTCCAGTTTATCAATTCCCTTTTAAATTTTAGTAAGACAGACATATTGTATATCTATCATGTACTGTATATATAACTATGCTGTACACCTAAACAGAATAAGATTTCTTTGCTCCTCAAACTATTTTTAGCCCCATTAGAGGTAATATCACCCTGTTGATAATGTGTGGGTTAACATAATAAATCAATTAACATAATTCACCACAATAATACATTAAAAGAGTAAAAAACCATATTGTCATCATAATACACATAGAGAAAGCACTGAATAAATTTTAGTATTTATTCATGGTAGTAATTTTTGGCAGACTAAAAACAGAAGAAGCTCCCTAAACGTAGTAGAGCTAACCCCCAAACCCTATGCAAACCATGCACTGCTGGAGAGCTTTCCCTTAGAGATCCTGATCAAGATGATGGGTGCCCACTACTCCAACTTCTATTCAACATCCTATTTGTGGTCAGAACCTACATGGTAAGGCAGGAAATAAAAAGGAGTGAAAAAAACCAAACCTACTCTTTGCAGATGATATTTTTGTAACAGAAAATAACCAGGAAGCCCTAATAAATTATCAAATTAATAATTTTAGCACAGTACTTGTGTTTTTTAAAATAAGTATATAAAAATAAATGCATTTCTGAAAGTTAACAAGAAATATATAGAAAATTAAACTTGAAACAAGACAGCATTATAATAGCAACAAAAAATATCAAGTATATATAGTAATAAATCTAACAAAAGATGCACAAGTCCTCAGAGGAGATACTTCTAAAGTTTATTAACAGATTGTACAGAAGATCTAAATAAATGGAGAGATATATTATAATTAGGGTTTAAGAAAATGTTTGGGAAAATTGGATAGCCACATGCAGAAGAATGAAACTGGACCATTTCCTTACACCACACACAAAAATAGACTCTAAATGGATGAAAGACCTCAATGTGAGACAGGAATCCATCTGCCTGAGGAGAACACAGGCAGCAACCTCTTCGACCTCAGCCACAGCAACTTCTTCCTAGAAACATTGCCAAAGGCAAGGGAAGCAAGGGCAAAAATGAACTATTGGGACATCATCAAGATACAAAGCTTTTGCACAGCAAAAGAAACAGTCAACAAAACCAAAAGACAACTGACAGAATGGGAGAAGATATTTGCAAACGACATATCAGATAAAGAGCTAGTATCCAAAACCTATAAAGAACTTCTCGGGGCGCCTGGGTGGCTCAGTGGGTTAAAGCCTCTGCCTTCGGCTCAGGTCATGATCTCAGGGTCCTGGGATCGAGCCCTGCATCGGGCTCTCTGCTCGGCAGGGAGCCTGCTTCCCCCTCTCTCTCTGCCTGCCTCTCTGCCTACTTGTGATCTCTCTCTCT
>CM052896.1:108422549-108744078 GCA_028534135.1 Potos flavus
ACCCAGCAATTGCACTACTGGGTATTTACCCTAAAGATACAAATGTAGTGATCCGAAGGGGCGCATGCACCCAAATGTTTATAGCAGCAATGTCCACAATAGCCAAACTATGGAAAGAGCCTAGATGTCCATCAACAGATGAATGGATAAAGAAGATGTGGTATATATATACAACGGAATATTATGTGGTCATCAAAAAATGAAATCTTGCTATTTGCAATAACATGGATGGAACTAGAGAGTATTATGCTAAGCAAAATAAGTCAATCAGAGAAAGACAAATATCATGTAATCTCAGTGATATGAGGAATTTGACAAACAAGATAGAGGTCATAGGGGAAGGGAGGGAAAAATGAAACAAGATGAAACCAGAGAGGGAGACAAACCATAAGAGACTCTAAATCTCAGGAAACAAACTAAGGGTTGCTGGAGTAGAGGGGGGCGGGAGGGATGGGGTGGCTGGGTGATAGACATTGGAGAGGGTATGTGCTATGGTGAGTGCTGTGAATTCTGTAAGATGGATGAATCACAGACCTGTACCCCTGAAACAAATAATACACTATATGTTAGTAAAAAATAAAAAATAAAAAAATAATTAGGGTTTAAGAAAGTTAATGTTGTAAAGATGTTACTTCTCCCCAAATTGGTTTATAGATTTACTGCATTCTCAATCAAAATCTTTGCATATTTTTCCTCATATTAGTAAGCAGAATCACACTATTTAGATATGAACAAAGTAGAATTTTAATAATATATATTAAAAATGAACAAAATAGGGGTGCCTAGGTGGCTCAGTTGAGTAAGCAGCTGCCTTTGGCTCAGGTCATGATTCCAGGGTCCTGGGATTGAGCCCCACCTTGGGCTCCCTGCTTAGCAGAGAGCCTGCTTCTCTCTCTCCCTCTGCCTGCCACTCTGCTTACTTGTGCCCTCTCTCTATCTCTCTGTCAAATAAATAAATAAAATCTTTAAGAAATAAATAAATAGATAAATAAATAAATAAAATGAACAAAATAATAGAAATAATAGTAAAATACTATATAGGAAAAAAATGAAATTAGACTCCTACTTCACACTAAATGGAAAAATCAATTCTAGGTGGATTGAATATCAAAGCATAAAAAACTCCACAAGAAATATTTTAGGGGCGCCTGGTTGGCACAGCTGCTTGAAGTCCAACTCTTGATTTAGGCTCAGGTCATGATTTCAGGGTCATGAAATCAAGCCCTGTGTTGGCTCCAAGCTTGGCATGGAGTCTGCTTAAGACTCTCTCTCCCTCTCCTTTCGCCCCTCTCCCCCATGCTCGTGTGTGTTCTCTCTCTCTCTCTCAAATAAATACATAAATCTTTTTATTCATTTGAGAGAGAGACAGAGAGAGCACAAGCAGGGGGAGCAGCAGGCAGAGGGAGAGGGAGAAGCAGACTCCCCGCTGAGCTGGGAGCCCGACGTGGGGCTCGATCTCAGGACCTTGAGATCATGACCTAAGCCGAAGGCAGATGCTTAACTCAGTAAGATGCCTGAGTCAGTCAGGTGTCCCTAAATACATAGAAAGGATGGAAGGGAGGAAGAAGAAAGAAAGAAAAGAAAGAAAAGAAAGGAAAGAAAGAAAGAAAGAAAGGAAAGAAAGGAAAAAAAGAAAGAAAGAAAGAAAGAAAGAAAGAAAGAAAGAAAGAAAGAAAGGGAAAGAAAGAAAGAAAGAAAGAAAGAATATTTTAGAAGACATATACCTAAATATGCTCATGATTTCAGGGTAGGGAAAGATTTCCTTTACTGAGACACAGAAAGCACTAAGCATAAAAACAAACAAATTTCATATCATTAAAATTAAGAACTTCTTTTTATGAAAGGAACCACAAAGAGAATGAAAAGACCATCCACTTTATCCTATATCCATGTGTAGGAGATACTGCCATATATCAGATCCACAAGGAACTCCTGGAAATCAGCAAGAAAAAGAAGAGACCCCAACAAGAATACACCTGAATAGGACTTTTATGAAAGAAAAAAAAATCCCAATGGCAAAAAAAAAAAAAAAGCAAGCAGCTCAATCTCATCAATAATCTAGAAAATGCAAATTAAAACCACATACACCATTACTCTTCCCCCTCCCTTTCCCCATGCCTCTTCATGACTAAAATAGAAAAATATAAAGAAAGAAAAAAAGAAAAATGTGACAATCTCAAGTGTAGACAAGGAAGTGGTGACAGAGTATCTTTTACACATGGCTGATAGAGTAAACTGAAACCGCCTGAGAAAATGGCTTGGTGTTATCTGATAAAGTTGAGGATAAACTCAGTCTACAGCCCAGCAGGTCCCCTCTGACTCTTATGCGAGAGAACCACTTACGCTTGGTCACCAGGCTGTGTGTTTAGAATGCTCACAGGGGGGAAAAAAAAGAATGCTCATAGAAACACATTCTTAAATGCCAAAAAGTAGAAACAAGGCAAATATCCAATAGTAATACAATGGATAACTGAATCATGCTATATTAGCATGATGGAATACACAGCAATAAAAACTAAAGGAACTATAGCTGCAGGTGACATGGAAAAATGTTATAAATAATGTCGTGTTAAAGGAGCAAGCTACAAAATAATACATTCAGTATTATCCCATTTATATAAATTTCAAAAAGAAGTGAAATTAAATTATATCATTCTTGATGCATGTGTAGGCAGGGAAGCTGTCAAGAAAAATAATATAGTTTGGGGTGCCTGGGTGGCTCAGTCGTTAAGCGTCTGCCTTCGGCTCAGGTCATGATCCCGGGGTCCTGGGATCGAGCCCCGCATCGGGCTCCCTGCTCAGCGGGAGGCCTGCTTCTCCCTCTCCCACTCTCCCTGCTTGTGTTCCCTCTCTTGCTGTGTCTCTCTCTGTCAAATAAATAAATAAAATCTTTAAAAAAAAGAAAAATAATATAGTTTATATCACAAACCTCAGGAAGGTGGTGATACAGGAGGGAAGGATGGGATGTCTGATATGATCAGTAGGGAAACATGGGGGCTTTTGGGTGAGAACAATATTCTACTTAGTAAACCGGGTGATGGGGTTATACTGCTGTTCTTTATAATTTAATATACACCTGAAATATGTTCCTTTTTATTTATTCAATAGTTAATAAAGCTTATTAAAACCACATATCAAAAGACTCTAATACTGAGAAAGAAAGCTATTTTAATTATTTGTATTTTCACACTGGTGTTTTACATTTGTCAGATAAAACTTCAGTATTTCCCCGAAAGAGAAACCAGAAATAACGCAGCTGGGAGTGGCAAAGTCCCTACATCTCAAAAACACTGTTCTCATTTGGTCTGATACTCTTTATTTACCTATCAGCTTAGAAATCTTAGATGAGGGGACACCTGGGTGGCTCAGTCGGTGAAGCGTCTGCCTTTGGCTCAGGTCATGATCCTGAGGTCCTGGGATCGAGCCCCACAGGGGGCTCCTTGCTCAGAGGGGAGCCAGCTTCTCCCTCTGCCTGCTGCTACCCCTGCTGGTGTGCTCTAACAAATAAATACAAATTTTAAAAGATCTTTAAAAGGAAAGGAAAGGAAAAGAAAGGAAAGGAAAGAATTCTTAGATGAATCACTGTATTTAGGTTCTGAAGTGAATGTCCTCAGGCCACAAGATGAGTTGAACTGCTGAGAGTTGGAGCCGACTCCTCCCAGGGACCAGGCCTTTGACACCGGGGCCAGAGGACAGCAGACTGCTGTCACCAGGACTCTTCACACACCAGGGCTCAGCCAGCCAGCAAAGAATAAAGTGAAAAAAGAAATCTGCGACTCCTCCTTTCCTAAGAGCTTAGGCACAAGGACCCCGGATGCGGGCGGACGGCCTGTCTCATTCTACACCCAGTCCTGCAGCCTGAGGCAAGTTACTTAACCTATCTGTTCTGCTGCAAAGTTCTCACCTGTAAAAATGGGGCTGAAAACTGTCCCCACTTCACAGGGGGATTAGGTGAATACTGGCAAAGCGCTTGGAAAAGTGCTTGCACAACAGAGGCACTGTAAAAGGGTCAAGCGGGTTATTACTTCCATACCTAAACTTATGTCCCAATCTACTAGAAATGTCCACTTAGGTCTCCAACCTTACCTATCTGAAACTAAGCTCTTGTTTGCCCCTCCACACCAGCTCCTTCATCTTTCTAGGTGCTCAGAACAAACCCGCTGAGCCACCCTTGATTCTTCTCACATTTGGCCCATCACGACTTCTGCTAGACCTCCCTTCAAAATCCATCTGGAATCCGATCACTGCCCACCATCTCCAAGCTCCCACCCTGACCCAAGACACTGCTGTGTGACCCAGACTAACGTCATCCCAGACAAATCTGCAGATAAATTTGCGTGACGACGTGAAGCCTTCTTGAGCACAGCCCCATCCCCCAACATTCTTTCTTGTCTAACCTCACCCTTAAGTACTCCCTTAGAGCCTGACATCCTCAATCAGCATAGGAGAAATGACTGTGAGGCACCACTACTGTCAAATATTCCTCCCGGGGTCTACCCACACTACTTCCCAGCCTCTAGGGCTACAAAAGCAGGTCTTATGGGAGGTGGGATCACAGAGATCTATTCAGCTTGCAGCTGCCCAAGACATGCAAGTCCATAAGTCCCTTTAATAAGCCATTTCTTGTCAAGGTGGACCTGTTGGCCTTTCTTGCTGGCCCTAGGGCTCTTGTGGCCTTTGGAGGTCATTTTTGCATATCCTTCTTTCATGGAACAACCATCCCTTCTGGATGGTAACAGGTGCCTCCCACCAGGTCACCTGCTTCCCCAAGTGTCCTCCTCCTCTTAGTCTGTTCTCAACAGAGCAGCCACACAGCTTGCACAGAATTACCTGCTCCAAAGTCAGACCTTACCACATCATTGCTCAAAACCCTCCGATGGCTTCCCACCTCGTCCACAGCGAAAGCCAAGGTCCTCCCTCTACCCTTGAAGCGCCTCGTGGTCCGAGTCCTCATGACCTCTCTGCCTCATCCCCTTCCCTTCTCCCCATGTCATTCCACTCCAGTCACATACCACCAATACCGACACTGTACCCCCTCAGAGGCTCATCATTTGCAGTTCCTTTCACCTGGACAACTCCTTCCCCAATCTATGCAAGCCTTACTCCTCGCTTGTCCCACGTCTTCACCCAAAAGTTACTGCTCAGAGACTCTCCCTGATCTTATGTAAAACTTCACCTCCTCCCTCACTCCATTCTCTTTCTGTCCCTCATGTTTCTCTCCTTCCTGCTAACCACACTGTCTAACACACTTACACTGTATCTACGTCTTTATTGTGTTTCTGGTATGGCTTCTCCAACAGAAGCATGTGCTCCATGGGGTCAGAATATTCCACTATATCCCCAGTGTCCTGAACAGTGACTGGCACATAGTGAGAATTCAAAGCACCATTGGTTGAATGAATAATAAACTGACAAGCTGGCAGCTAAAACAATTAACACAGCAAACACAGTATCTTCTTTTTTATCCTTTGGGATCCTAGACCAAAATGTGAATACTTACTTACATTTTGAAGCCATATCCTATATTTATACTTCGATGTCTACTAACTAGGGCTATATAATTTCTCCAATTGCTGTAAAAAAGCCCACCCATTAATATAAAATAGATCTAATTCCATTCTTCATTTGTGGCTCCCCTGTTAGCTCATAGTTGGCCATACCAAGCAGCTGTCCCAGGACTGGTTCAGAAGAGCTCTTGCTTACCCTAGAAGGCTTCATAACGGACTGCCCAACCATTAGGTAACCTCTGCGTGGGGAGAGCAGGGACTATGGCCAGTTTTCTCATAATTGCATTCCCAGTACCTAAATATTTTTTGCATGAATGAACTAGTTAATTAATGCATGCTTGGCAGTTTATTGTTTTTGTGTCCCACACTGAGAATGACATAGGCCACAAGGACCCCCTGGGTAAGCTAGCACATTCTGGAAGAGGAGAATACTGGAGTTTTTGTAAAATACTTTAAAGTCCCTTTTAGATAACCAGAAGAAGTCATTTTCAAGAGATCCTCTCCCCAAATGGTATGATGGTAGCTTCAAATATGACAAAAATATAATGGACAGTTTGAATTGTGCTTCTTAAGGCAGCTCCCGGGGGAAAAATATGCGTGTTTGTATATGTATCATAATTAAATGTTATGCATATATTATATATATTATATATATTATGTGTACATGTGTATGTAAGCACATGTTATGCACATATACTATGTTTGTATACATATGTATGTGTATGTGTGCTATATATACGCACGCATGTGTGTGTGTGTGCATTGTGTGTACAGTAACGGGAAATCAAAACTGATGATACCTGATAAGCAAAGGGAATGATGGGGAAGAGGTCAGCCTAGTTTCTTTGCCTATTTTGTTAAAAATAATTATAACACACTTCACTGAAGATACCATGCCTCACGTTCTACCTAACAGCTCATTTGCCCCATAAATGGGAGTCAGTCATTCTACGGGAAGTTTCATACACATCTTCCATCTTTCATTCACTAATCCAACAAATACTAAGTGAATACCTACTAAGTTTCATGCTCCATATTCTGGGATAGAAAGTAAATGAGATAGACAACATCTCTCTCCTCTAATGGGGAAGAGAGACAACAAACAAACAAACATAACCTAATTTCAGGCAGAAACATAGGCTGTAAAGACATTTAATGCAAGAAAACCTTAGGGGGTTGGGGGGGGAATGATGCTTGAGCAGAAAATGTAGGGGAAGAGTTCTGGGGGCCAAGGAAACAAGAAGAGCAAAAATGAGCTTGTCAGGAACAGCAGGAGAGGTAGTGATTAGAGCAGAGTGGTGCCCAGTGGAGAGGGGCACAGGGCATCAGGCCCCAAGGAAGAAAGGCTTTGTTAGAATCCATTCCTCAGTACATTACTGTCTAAGATGGATTCCAGAAAGGTCATTAATTACTCTTAGAAGCAGAGAAAAATTCAAGGTATTAAATGAAAATAAAACGTCCTCTGTTGAAGAAGGAAATACATATGCATGCCAAATGCAATGGGCCTTGGCTACATATTCACCAAATGGATGGGATCTTTATCCACTCCCACCCAATTCACCCTCAGTAACCAGAATAAAAAGTATAATAGAAATTAACCTCTGGGCTAGTCTTCTTCAGGACTGTCTCTCAGCTGTCACCCTGCCCCCCTCTTAAATAGCTGACATCATCTCTGGTCTTCCCCCAAACAAGCGGCTCTTTCTCTGGTCCCAGATAATTAGCTTCCCCAGACACAATGGGAAGCCCTTAGCCCAGGCTTTTGGGGAAGACATTTGAAGCACAAGGGAATATTAGTGTTTTGCTTGGGCTGTGGAACAAATGTTCCGGAAATGAAAATTTTTTTATGCATGTAATTATGCATATCCTGCAGCATCTGCATAATGGGTCCAATTCAGCCTTGACCTTGCTGCAAAATTGCCATGTCTGTGGAGGAAGGTCAGTGCATAACATGATGAGTGAACAGGAAGCTTCAGGCTGAAAATAGTACCACAATTTTTTTCCTTTAATTTTTGGAACGAAGTTTGTTCTTTCAAGTCAATTTATCTGCCTGCATTTGCAAACATCTTCTAAGCACATACATACACTTGTAAAATGCATATATATGAAATCAGCCTTTGCTCTGAGAGGATCTTTATAAAGAGTTTAGGTGATATATAAGTCGACTGCTACATTCTTCCTGGTACATGGTGGAATTTTAAAACAGAAAAGACAAAATACTAAATTAGGGAAACTGTTGCCACCAGGGAAAGTCAGAAACATTACTGTTAAAGGACCCAATGTGAATAAAATACCACCTGGGGTTAGGTTCATTTTCAAAGCTATTTCTTTAGAGAACAATGTAAACATTCAATTTTGATTTGAACAGATTCACCAGAAATTTGGTGGTTTTTTTTTTTTTTTTCTTGTTTGCTTTAACACTTTGGATCTGCTGTGTTCTGCTGCTGTACTAAGGTTTAGCAGCATATCTATGCATTGAGATTCGGGATTCAGCAAGTAAGTTTTCAGTTAAATTTCTTGACATTCTTCAGTGGGTAACCCAGTTCAATCACATGGCATTTTCAGACTAAGATGTGAACAGTATTCTTGTGGCTATTTTAAGTCTTAAGTATTTGGCAGTTAAGGTTCTAATAAAAATCTTTATTTTAAAGAGAATACTTATCAACATGGCCTGAGCCAAAGTGTCCTTGTTAAGTCAAAGAGATATGAATTCCACATTTGGCCTCCATCAAATTTCAGAGGTTTTAATGGAGGAACGCATATTTACAACGGGGACATGATTTTATATGCTCCTCATTCCTAGCATCCTCGTGTCCAAAGAATTGATGACAGCAATCTGTCCTATATATGTGGTTACCAAAAGGCTTTGTCACTCAATTGAGTGATTTCATTTGCATTTTCCTGAGAGAGATGATGTGTCTCCTTTTTCCCAGACCAACCATGATGGCACTTACTCATTTCAAATCTTGCACTAGTTCAAATCCAAAACAAAGTTGTCCGCCTGACGGACTTAAATCATTTCTGGAGTTGTCTTCCCCCTTTTTATGAGCTGTTGCTCCTCATTGTCCAGTCAACCTTGGTATATGCTTCAGCACAAGATAAAATCAGGAGCCAGGTCACCAAGATGGGGAGTAGCAACTTATCCCGGGCTCATTTACGTTCCCCAGTGCAGCTTCCGACAATTATATGCCACAAAAATAAGAGACTTACCACTAATGACAGTCTCTTTGTCCCTTACTCCACTGTGCCTTCGGCCTCCTTGCATTTTAATTTGGGCAAGTAGTACAATCCCATTCCAGGCTGAAGTCCAACGCTCCCTTGGTTTTATCCGTAGGTGGCACAGCTTAAAGGATAAATTCTTTTGTTTTGTTTTTTTTTTTGCTCTTTGTCGGCCAGAACAACTGTGAACAGTGCAGGAATGGGAACTGGGGGGATGGAAAAGGAGCATCCCACATAACTTTTCTCCACCTAATGACTCCATGTGTGCGCACGTGTGCTATCTTCCCCAACTTCTTGCCAGCCTCGATGGGGCTGAAGGGATTCAAAACAGGTCTCCTCAAAATGTGCCACTTTGGCATGCAGACTATTTTGAGCTGAAGGCAACTGAGACCCTGTGGGCTGGAGAGAAAATTTTGCCCCTCCTTTAACTACCTAGAAGAATCTAAATGGAGTATCTTTCCCAGACCAAGGGTTATTACCAGAGATAAATTTTATCTGAGTAACCCATCTGCATGGCAGGGCAAACATCTAATTCTCAAACTCCTGTTCTTCTTACTGTCCTGTGAATCGGCCTCCTCCCCTTTGAAGGCTTAGGCCCCTCTCCCATTCCTTAGGCCTATATACCGCATTTTACCTGCCTATGAACCTCTTGTGTATGTGGCGTTCCCATAGTGCAAAATTATATTTTATTTTCCCCTATGAATCTGTTTCACGTCAATTTAAGTCTTAGACCAGCCAGAAGAAACTTTGAAAGGCAGAGGAAACTCTCCTTCCCCCAAGTCCAAAATGCACATCTTCCCCTTTCTCCTGACACAGAGATGTCTGACCAGAAAGTGCTAGGTACATAACAGAAGCAAACAGGACATGGGAATAAAATGGGAAGAAACAAAGAAACTGCAACTACATTATAGGGAAGAGAACTGATTTGCTCTGGTGATAGTGATGCGAGGGGAAAGACAGCTGAAGCCATAAACAGTTTCCACAGATTTTCCTTATTTCTGGCTGAACTTCATCACCTACATGCATTGAGACACACCAATACATTCCACGGTTCAGCAACAGATTCCCAATTTCTGCATATTTAAATACAGCACATTGAATATCTCTCTTGCCCCAATTCTATTTCACTCATGGGCGGTCCATACTAAAAAAAGTTTATTGATATACACAGGGTGAAGCTATAGCCAAAAATAGGCCCAGGGTCTCCTTGTTGGAAATTAATACACTAAGAAAAGCATTTTTTTAGAGTGGATAAATGAGAAATTGATGGACAAATCATTTCCATACTGTCAGATTAGACTAAAAAGAACCAGATGGCCACTCATTTAATAGAAATTGGCCATCCAGACAACACGTCGTTTTCTCCAAGTGGGCACCATTGATCCAGGGCAAAACTAAACAAGAGCTCTGGGGAAGACCCACAATCAAATGATAAATAACGAGGGACAATGCTTTAAATTCAAGCTTTGATCCCTCCCAGGAAGAGACGATAGATGGCCTGCTATAAAATTAACCTTTTAGGCAAACAATTCTCCCCACATCCACTTCTTCCTTTGTGTCCTCAAAGTACCTTCACATTTTCAGCTGCCATGAAATGGAAGATTATTTTTTTTAAGACATGCAGTAACTGAAAGACTGTCAACTGGAGGCAGATGGGGGAATCATGGGAGCACAGGTTGGCTGTGGATTCCTACTAGAGGACCCAGGAAGAACCTCAATGGCCTTCTGTTAAATTCTGAGCACTACATTACCCAGTTTTGTATTTGAATATATGCACCTAAGACAGCACAGAGACAACCACCTAAGACAAGCACAGAGAGTGCTTACTAAATATTCAGTGACTCAATGAATAAATTATAAAAGGTTATAAACTTTGGAAATAAAACATACTGGCTGACACATCTGCTTAATAAAGGGCCTGCATTATTACAGATGCTTCCCTAGCCCAGACTGACTCATTTTTAGTGTTATGCAAACGGTCCCGTTTTAGGATTTTGGAGATTTGGTCCATTAGTTTACTGGGGCTGCTGTAACAAATTAACACAAACTTCATGGTTTAAAACAACAGAACTTTGTTCCCTCCCAGTTCTGGAAGCCAGAAGTCTGAAGTCAGGCTCACTGGGCTGAAATCAAGATGTCTGCCTGGCAACACTCCCTCCAGAGGCTCTGAGGGAGAACGGATTCCCCACCTCTCCAGGCTTCTGCGGGCTGCCAGCATTCCTCGGCTGTGGACTCATCACTCCAATCTTTAAGGCCACATCTTCAAATCCCTTCCTGTTCTGTCTTCACATTGCCTTCTTTGTGTGGGCAAAATCTCCCTCTGCCTCCCTTTTATAAGGATATAGGTGGTTGCATTTAGGGCCCCCACTTCAGATAATCCAGGAATATCGATCTAAAAATCTGTAACTTGGGACACCTGGGTGGCTCAGTCAGGTAAGCATCTGCCTTCGGCTCAGGTCATGATCCCAAGGTCCTGGGATGGAGCCCAGCATCAGTCTCCTTGCTCAGTGGGGAGCCTGCTTCTCCCTCTGCCTGCTGCTCCCCCTACTTGTACTCTCTCTCTCCCTCTCTCTGACAAATGAATAAATAAAATCTTTTAAAAATAAAAATCCTTAATCACATCTGCAAAAATTCTATCTTCAAATAAGATAACATTTACAGGTTCCAAGGACTGGGACCTGATATCTTTGGGGGCCATTATTTTGCCTATCACACCAGGAAATCTTAGTATTATCAAAAGAACAGAGCAGGCAGCAGTGACTGCAAGAAACTTCAGACTGTCTCTATCACTATAAGGATACCTGCTGCACACATCTGTGTTATTTTGGTGTAATGCCCGTAGTTACATATATGATATTATTGACAATGCACAGTACCCCAACCTTTGGGATATAAATTAAAATCTGAGCTGCTCAATAGCCATCAGAATGGAACTATCTTGGGGGAATGTCTGCATTATCCATGTTGTCAGGGTCGAAGCCTCCTTTCTCCTTATCACATGGCCTTGGCTCTGTCAGCCACTCTTCCTGTTGTCAATCCCACTCTGTGTGAGGAAACCCATGAGGGAATTAGCCTACATAGGTGGGGCTGGTTTGGGTAATAGGGAAATCGATGGATCAGGCTGGGTATTGGCAGGAGATGTGGAAATGGAGCCTTTATCACTCTGATGCTCTGAGCATGGTTCTTGGGTCCTGGAACAGTACCTGAGGTACGGCTGGCCCTCCACAAGGTTTATTCCTACTACTTGCCCATACATCAAGCCTCAAGTGTGCTGGAAAACCAGCCTACAAGTTCCTCCTGAAGCGGGCAGCTCCACCTCTAGAAGGATGAGTTAAACTCATATCTGGAAACACACAGAATTAGAATTATTGTGTGAGCAGTTTTCAAGCCACGATAATGCTTTCAACACATCTGAAACGTCTTTTCTTAATTTGTTCTCTAGTAATATCAATACACTCCATAACCTTATTATAATACAGAGTTGGGACTAGGGTAGGGCAAGTGAGGCACACTCCCTTTGGGTGCAAAATTTGGGGAACCAAAAAATCTCAGGAATCAAACAACATTTTAAGTATTTTAAGTAAGTATTTTATAGTATTTTACTATATATAGACTTTCTTTTCTTTTCTTTCTTTCTTTTTTTTTTTTTTTTTTAAGTAAGCTCTAGGCTCTACCTGGAGCCTAAATTCACCACCCCAAGATTAGGAGTTGCTCCACTGACCGAGCCAGCCAGGCTCCCCTTAAATACAGTATTTTAAAAATATCAAATGAGTAAACTACGGCCCAAAGACTAACTGCCTATTTTTGTAAGTAAACTTTTACTGGAACTAGGGCCAGGATTAGGGTAAGGCCCATGTGGCAATCAAGCAAGTATTGGCTGAATCTTGTTTTTAAAATACTGATATTTTGCTCATCAAGGAGTTTGGTTTTTTTTTTTTTTTTGCATTGTTTTCATTTTTTAAAAAATAATTATAAAATAATTTTGATTTTCTAAATGAATTCTTTTTCATTAAAAAAAATTTTAGGGGTACCAGGGTAGCTCAGTCAGTTAAGTGTTCACCCTTTGATTTTGGCTCAGGTCATCATCTCAGGATCATGAGATCAAGCACAGAGTCTGTTTGTCTCTCTCCCTCCCCTGCTCTCTCTCTCTCTCTCTCTCTCTCTCTCAAATAAATAAATAACAGCTTTAAAAAACATCTTTAAGCCCATTTTTCCCCCCAAGACAACCATTTTCCTTCCAAGACAACCATTATACTTAGTATGGCACAAAAGTGCTTTATGCCAATTTGTCACAGAGAATATTAAAAAGATGTACTTGGGAATCAAGATTTAACAAAATTAATAATTTTTACTACTACATCAAGGATATTATGTGAAACTGACTCTTTTTTTAGTATGAGTACATAGTAGCCAGAAGTTTTACTCACCATTACTTTTGTACCATCGATGCAAATTCTAATGCAGCAAAAAAGGCAATTTTAGAATTGTTGTGAAAATAATTTTGGCCCCACAGTCCTCTTAAGAGACTTTTGGGCAATCCCGGGGATCTACAGACCACACTTTGAGAACTGCCGCATTAAAGGAAAAAGTTTTAACAGTATGTCAGAAGCACTATCAGTGACAAGCTAAGGTCCTCAGTCAGATGGAGGCAACAAAATTATGACTACCCCCCGAATTAGTTTTGCAAAACTAAGTGGTGAAGAGCTGAAGTAAACTGACCATCTATGCAACCATCCTATACATAGTTCTGAGTCATCAGGAAATCTTTGAAGCTAAAGGTAAGGTATGAACAAGATGTGAACAAATCTGAATGCCATAGATATATGGCATTTAATGAACTGAAAGCATGGCCATTTTGGGGCGAGTAGGGAAACACCACTGCCCCTATCCCTTGTCTCCCCTGCCTCCTGGGAATCGGAGAACAGAGGAAACCATAGGAGGAATAGCAGGAAGATGGAGGTAAACAGACCATGGTGCATCCCGAGACTGTTCCAACATCCGGGGGCCAGCCTGCCGGTCTGTGAAGCTCTCCCTTGTCACCTTCTAGCATACAACCTTGGGCAAATTCCCAAACCACTATCTATCTCAGTCTCCTCATGTCCAGTAAAAATATAATATCAATGCTTTCCTCATATGACCATAAGAGGTACATGAGATGATGTAGTCAAAGTATTCAACATGGTGCCTGAGACAGTATTTGGTAAATACATCTTAGGAAAAATAAGAAACTTCTGTACTGATTGTCTCCCCAGTGTTGGGTAACTCTTCCCCACATGTATAAATGCTTCATTAGCCCACTGTTGTGCCAGTGCTGGATGTTTAGTAAAGGTTACTTCCTCCCTCCAGCCAGACTGGGAAGCTTGTCTGGACCTGTCATTTCATCCATGCTTCTCTGAGTGTCATGGCTCGCTCACCAACAACTCCTAACAAATCTGATGTTTAAATATGAACAAGTAGTGGGGCGCCTGGGTGGCTCACCAACAACAAAAACCTATCAACCTTACTTTTCTCTAGTAGGTCTCTGTGGTAGACAAAATAATGCCCCCCCAAAAGATGTCCATGTCCTCATCCCCAGAACCTGGGAATACATCACCTTACATGCCAAAAGGGGCTTTGCAGATGTGATGAAGTTAAGGACCCTGGGATGGGGTGATTATCCTGGATTATCTTGGTGGTCCCAGTGTAATCACGGGGTCCTTGAAAGTGGAAGAGGTGGGCAGAAATCAGAGGAAGATGAGATTCCAGAAGAAAGGCACAAAGAGATGCAGCATTGGTGGCTTTGGAGGCAGAAGAAGGGGCCACGTGCCGTGGAATGTGGGCAGCATCCAAAGGCTAGAAAGGGCAAGGAAGCAGATTCTTCCCTAGGGCCTTCTGGAAGGAATGCAGCCTTGCCAACACTTTGAATTAGCCCAGTGACACCACATCCAACACTTGGACTTCTGAACTACAGAACTGTAAGAAAATAAAGTTATGTTGTTTAAACCACTAAGTTTGTGGTAATTTGTTACACAGCAAATAGACAGCTAAGAGAGTCACAAAGGCTATCCAGTCAGTGTTGACATGCTTTGGTGCACAATAAACGAAGCAGCCAGGTCACCGGAGTGGGGACCAACAACTCCTCCAGCTTCACTAAGCTCCCCTGTGCAGCTTCTGTCTACTGAAATGCCACAAAATAAGAGAATTATCATTATCGACAGTCCCTACCCCTGAAGATTTAGATCTAACAGGTCTGGAACACAAGTATATCCATGTTTAACTAGTGACTCTATTAGAAATTGATAGCGGTCCATGCTCTGAGAGACATTCATTTCTGCCTGTAAGGAGCTTATAATTTAGGTGCTGAGTAAACATAATCCCAATACCTAATAGATAAATAAATACGCATACTTCCAAAGACAGGTCAGCAGCCAGGGACAAGTATAGAAGGCTAGAAGTGGCCCAGAGCCCATAAATCTTTCCATTGGCTTTGATGACTAAGCCTAGTTGTAGAACTAAGCCAGATGAGATCTCTGCCGGCTCTCCTGCGTGGCCCGTGCCGGAGGGCTCTGGTAAAGTGGATTCCCTGCAGTCCTTTTACACCTCTCATGGCAAAGCACCCCTGGTGAGCATGGACCTTAGCCGGAACCCTTCTTAGCCTCCCACCTGTCTCACCTGTTTCCTTCTGAGGTGGTGATGTGCTGGCCCAGGGGGTGTCGTCTTCAAACTGAACCCAGTTGCTGATGGCCGAGGCCAGGTCAGGTGGGGGCTGCTCGGGGCTCTCGAGAGGGGAGGTCGCTTCAGAGATGAGGCCCAGCTTTTCAGAGGAGTCATCCTGCTCCGAGTGGGAAAGCTCCTGAGAGCCTCCATCCACCACGTGGTTCTCTCCGGAGGAGCTCTCAGACTGGTCTGAGTAAGACGACAGTGCCGGGAGGTGCTCTTCCGTGCCCCCTGAAATGCATACCAGACACCACCATCAATCACGTGAGGAAGGCCACCCTTCAAAACTGTCTCGTGGAGGAAAATCCCAAGGATAGGTAAGGGGTGATCACAAGACTCACCACTCCGGTGGGTGCAGGTGAAGACACAGCCACGCCCACTTGCCTCCATGCTAAAGGAGAGTTTTCCTAATAACGTGTACGAAGGATAACCTCAGCATGCCCACAGTTAGTATCCAGGCAGGCTGAGACTGGAAATCTTATTCACAATTCTTATCCTAGCATTTATTCCAATGCCTGGCAGTCACAAACAACAAGGCTTATAGAGGCCAAAGAGAAATATAACTGAGTCAAACGAGAAAAACAAAAGGCAACTGGGACAGACAGAGACTTTGGCTGAACAGGAAAGATTCTGTCTGGACTAAACACATTCAAATTCACACTACAAACGCCCTGCAGTCCAAACTACGTGTGTCCGCCGACCGCCAGGTGCGAACTCTGTACCAACAGTCGGCTGAATGAGGTCCAGCTGAATGAAGATCCCACCTTTCTAGCACTTTCTCGGTCCTAGAAGACATAACATCCTTCAAAAAAATTTTTTTTCTTAAAGAACTATATCCTAATTGTGGTGGTGGCTACACAAATCTAGACATGTGTTGAAGTTTCTCAACTGCATACCAAAAGCGGTCAATTTTACTATATGAGAACTTTTTAAAAATCAAAGTACTAATATAAAATTTTTTTCTGCCATCATGAGCCACACAAACTAGTCTACCTGCATGTAACCAAACCCTTTAGACAAGCACTGCCCAACAGAAATAAAAGCTGAACCACATATGTAATTTTAATTTTTTTAGTAGCCACATTAAAAAAATAAAACAAAAAAGAACTGAACTACTTTTACTAATATAAATTTCAACTCCCTAGGTTGAAAATTTATAATTCTAACATGTAATTAATATAAAAGTTATTAATGAAATATCTTATTTTCACTAGGTCTTTGAAATTCAGTGTCAGTATTTTATACTTAAGACACACTTCAATTCCGACTAGCCACATTTCAAGGACTCGATGGCCCCATGGCCGCCATACTGGACGGCTCACCTGTCAATTCACATGTTCCAGGTGCTGTCAGTGAAGTTGGGTTGATAGCAGTTGACAGTGGTAGCTGCAGTAGGACAGAACCAGCCAGCAAGGTTCTGCAAATACCTCCCGTCCCCTACCTTGACCTTCATCCCTGAGCACCAGGTCCCTAGAAGTCAATTTAGCCATCTTCATCATGATTGTGGATGACAATTAACTGAGTTCTTTCCACATACCAGGCACTGTTCTAAGCACTTTATGTATATTAATTCATTTAGTCCTCACAGACCCTCTGAGGAAGGTACTGTGATTACCCCTACTGCACAGATAAACGACTGCACAGAGAGGTTAAAGAGACCGTCTACCCAAGGGCGCATCCCTTAGCTGTGACAGAGCCAGGATCCGAGCCCAAGCAATCTGTCTATAGCACCTGTCACTCTTTACAGCTATGCTTTAAAAACTGAGGAAATCCAAACTGCTGTTGGGAGTAACACCCTAAAAGGCTGAGTATAAAGGAGTTATTTGTAAATACAAAGTTTACGTTCCTTGGAAGAAAGCACCTAATACTTTTGGTGTTTCCAGGCCCTTTTGTTTGGGACTCAAAGGTTCCTAAAAATGCTTTCCCCAGGCTTCTAAGCGGACGAATCTGCACCATAGGAAAGTGACAAACTGGCTCTTTTTCACATATTAAGATCCCATCCAAAGAATGATCAAGTAGAAGTCATTATAAACAGTTGTGGTTCTTTGCTAATCTTTTCACTTAAGAAATGAGAGTGCTCCTTACCCTCAGAAGGGACAGGAAAGAGTGGCTCTTCGTTGAAAGAGACCCACTCTGACTGGTGGGTGGCGATCACATGGTCCAAGGTCGTCATGCTAGGAAGGCACTGGTCATCTTCACACTGATGGCCTCAGGCAGACCCCAGAGTAATGTCTGGGGTGGGGGAATGGTAGCACAGAGGACTTGGGCCTCGGCTCTGTTAAGAGGGTCTTGTAGAGGGCGGCACTCAGAACGTAGATAGATTGGCCCCTCTTGCCTGTGGCTAATCTGCCGAACAGAAATCTGTTTAAAAAAATAATAAAAATTAAAAAGGACAATGATCCCATTATATCCAACCCACACAGGTCCAGGGTTTTCAACGCTGCCCACGAGGAGGTCTGGGTAGTTTCCAACTTGTATTACTCCTCTCTGCCCTGTCTTGTCCCCACGCCTTGTACAGAAATATCTGCCTTTAGCATCAAGATCTCTGTATAGGCCTTCCCATCAGACCTGTAAATAATCATGCAAATTTTAGCAATCAGATTCCCAAATTTCTCCAATTACTGTATTTTGGAAATACTTTTATTTATAATATAATGCCATTGTTGTAAAATAAACATTAAAACTTTTCAAAGTATTTTCACTTTCTTTTACTAGATGGTAAAATAAAAGCATGTTCTTTCCTAGTAAATCATAGCACTTTCTTGCCTTAGGCAGGTAGCTCTTTGCAAGCCTGATTTAAATCCTTGGCAGAAACCCAACCATCTCCAGATGGTACCTCCAAGCATGGCTTACCAACCAAGAGAAATAGAAATGGAGTCATCTTGTTCATTTGGAGTAAATGGGAAGGGAATATTTGCTTTAGTAAAAAATGTGAGTTAAAGAAACGTATTTTCAATTTAGGCAAATTTGAATTAGTACATAAAAGACTAGCTTTCACTCACGTCGCAATTATGTTCTTTATACAGAGAAAGATACTTAACAGACTCATAATTCTGTTTGTACTATTAATGTCCATTTACAATTTGAACCTAGCTCTTGCTCTTATGATAAATTAATAAAATCTGAATTAATGCAAAATTACTGTGTTTCCACAAAAGAGCTACTATTTGCCCTGAACAGTATCAGTTCCTATTAATGGAATGCTTACAATATTCATTTTAGTCTAGAAAATTTTAACTCATAGCCTTTTGACTGGGGCATAACAAAAAAAAATGCTAAGAAATTTTAGTATAGATTATTACCTGCTATAAATAATCTATGCTGGGGTTAATCAGAACAGAAATATGTAATAGTTTTTGTCATTTTTGGTAGCTAACAGTTTTGCTGTACAATACTGCCTAAAAATAACGACTTTCATATATTTATAATTTTCAGAAACTTTTTATATATATATTTTAAGGATTTTATTTCTTTATTTGAGAGACAGAGGGAGAGGGAGAAAGAATCTGAAGTACACTCCACACTGAGCACAGCCCAACATGGGGCTTGATCCCACAACTGTGAGATCATGACCTCAGCCAAAACCAAGAGTTGGACGCTTAAGCGACTGAGCCATCCAGGGGCCCCTAAAATCATATTTTCATACCATACTTCATTTGATTGTACAGCCATTTTACTTGAGTAAGGCAGATATAACTATAATTCCTTTACAGATGAAGAAATTTAGGGTGAGAGGAGTGATTTATCCAACATTTTCATTGTTTCCAGGCCCTTGTTTGGTGCCCTAAGATATTTCCTCCAGGCTTCTAACTAGAAGAATTCACACATTCCAGAACAGTGACAAACGGACTCTTTTTTTCTCCATGATAAGATCTTATCCACAGAACCATCAACTGGAGGCCATAATAAGCAGGTGTGTTAGATGCACCAAGCTAGGAAGTGATCGATACAACCCTGAAACCTAGGTCTTCTGGTGCCAAAACACTCTGATCTTTGGATCACAGCCACAAAGAAAAAAGTACCAGAATATATGCAAAACCACCCAGCTAAAGTACTTTGCAAACTTCAATTACAACGGAACCATAATGAAACGATCTGTGAAAACTCTGTGTGGAAATCTGCCAGGATACCCCAGCTGTGTGGAGAATGGAAAGCCTGGAAATCTCTCTTCCAAGTCCCTCTCCAAAGATTCTTACCAACCACGGGATCAGACATGTGCAAACAGCCCGGAGAGTACAGTGCTCCACAACCACATCTCACCAGGGAACCACGCAGAGCCCAAAGACCCTAAGGCTGACTCTGGCGGGCTTGTCCCTGAAAGCCGTTCTCAAGCCCCATCAAACATAAGTGTCACTCGGTGTGTCCATGGCTCCAGGCCAACATAAGACAGCAAAATAGAAGAGTCAGACTCCTCCTCTCCCTACAATAGCAGCATGTAAGCCAAGTCCAACAACAACAAAAAAGCCACAATACAAGTCCATGTGCTGACACATGCAGCGTCATAGCTCAATGAGGAAAACATCCTTCCAACCCCGTGATGATGAATCCAGCAAAATTCACAGATTAGGGGGGGGGGAGGACGGGGGACAAGGGAAGAGGAGAAGGGAAAGGGTGAGGGCAATGGGACAAAAACCAAGACATTTTAGAGCTCAAAGCTTTTAAAGACCAACAGTCTCTCAAGTTCACAGATGAGTAAACTGAGGCCCAAGGAAATCAAACACAGCAACGGAGAATGAGAGCATGGGCTTGGGATTTGAATCCTGTACAGCCTTTAAGCCTCATTTCAACCCTGTACAGCAGGAATAACAAGACTCATTTCATAATTTAAAGGATTAAGAGAGATAATAGACATGGTGTGCTTAGTATGGGGAGTAATAAACCCTCTGTAACAATGATGATGATAACAGCAGGTGACTGCACAGAGGGCTTACTACGTACCAGGCCCCAGTCCAAACTCCTTATGAATGTCAGCTATAGCCATCACTGCTGTTAATTTACTGGCCAGAAGTCACACAGCTGGTTAGTGGAAGTCTTAGGACTAGAATGCAAATTTCATGGAACACCCCCCCCCACCCCCATGTTTCTGTCATTTCCACATTCTGGCATTAGGGATTTCACTTTTCAATAATTTTTAGAGAAGTTCTCCCAGATGTTACATGGAGTCAAGCACTCAACCTCCTCTTTCCAGATACAGGCACAGTCTGGCTGAGGAACCAAGACTACTACTCAGAAAGTATGAGTGAAAGAAGAGCCCCAAAGGTTTATCTACACTTCCTTAGGTTGTCTGTCCCAGATCCAGACATTGCCTGGTTAGATAATAAGCAGCCCCAAGAAAGCCTGGTGGAACAAATTTATTTTTGTTCCAGGGAACCTTCTATCATAATCCTGTGAAATGGATTCTGGGTATTTGCCATGAAACAGCCACATCCAAGAAGCCACGAGATGTGGCTGTGCCAGCAGCTGGAAACTACAGAGGAACCCAATAATTGTGAGGCTAAGTTCACACTGGAATTGGGTTCTCTATAAAAACCTCACCCCATTTTTAGAATGTGACTCATAAAGTGAGGCTTAAAATCACCACAAATGGGTAGTGACTCAGTATCAGCAGCAGGACTGACCAAGAGACACTACAAGATTCATTGAAGTCTCTGGATTGCCACTTCAGAGAGCAGCTTCCTCCTCAGCATCCCTTACACACTGAAATCTGGGGGTGGAAAATACAGTTGGCTAATAAGATGGGAGTCACAGAAATGGATCTGTTTTGTGCCAATCCTCTGACACACATTCATGAGCCCTGTGTGTTTGGACAAATACTAAGCACCCTTTGAGACAGTGACCCTCAACAGCTTGCAATCTAGCTGGGGACACAGAAGAGCAAACACAACAAATCTGGAAATAATCCTGCTACAGGACATACCAAAATTGCTATTTAGCCAGAGAGAGATCTGCAAGGGCTGGAACCATAAAAACAGAGCAGATTTCTTGGATTTGAAGTATATCCTTGGTTCTGGACCACCAGAAAGGAAGAGTAAAGATATGTGAGGACATCCTTGGGATAGAGGATCAGCATAAGTGAAGAATAAGAGGCAGACCTTTGTGGGCTTGTTTCTAGACCAGTGAAGAGGTCAGTCTGATGAAAGCTGAAGTATCTACTGAGGAAATGTGGGGAGAGGGGATTGATAACCCTAACAGCTGAGGAGAAGAGTTCAGTGGGAAATGGTAAGCTGCCTGAGGTTTAAGAGTGGAGAGTGACTGAAGAAATGTGCCTATGGGAGATTAACATTCCTCAGACTGCACAGACAAGGAGCGTGGAGATGGAAGCTATCGGCCACAACAGCCTCAGTGTCTTGGGCAAAGTCAGGGACCAGCATCATCAGGAATGTTCTGGGCTCGATTAAAATTAACTTCATATGTTTCTTTTAACATTTTTTAAATGGGGCAACTAGAAAATTTAAAATAATATGTATGTGGTTTGTACTCTATTTCTATTAAACAGCATGGCTCTAAAATAGTCCATTCTTTGTTTCATCTTTGTTTTTGAAGTATATTTTTCAGTAGACATAGAATTTCAGGTTGACTTTTCTTTTCCTTCAGTATTTTGTCTTTTGGAGTCTATTGTTTCTGATGAAGAGTTGGCTTTCTCTCCTCCCCTACTGATCTGTCTTCGAGTTCCTTGACTCTTTCTTCTACTATCTTTATTTCCTGTTAAGTTCATTCTGTGAAATTTCATCTCAGTTATTCAACTTCTCTATTCTAAAATTTTCATTAGATTCTTTTATAGTTTCTGTTTTTTGCCTGAGATGCCCTATATGTTCACTCACTATGACAATGTTTTCCTTTAGTTCTTTGAATATATTTAGAATAGCTGCTTTATAGGTTTTGTCTGCCATATCCAATATCTGGACCATTTGGGGATTCATTTCTATTGACTTTTTTTCCATTTTAATATTAAAAGTAATATTTCCCTATTTCTTTGCATACCTACTGATTGTTGATGATACACTGAAGACATTCTGGATTTGATCTTCCTCTGCAGAGTTGATTTTTGCCAGAAGTCAAAATGCTTGCTCACATTCATCTTGTATAGGCTTAGTCTTCCACTTTGTTGGATGGATTTGTGAAAAGCCAAAAATGTCTCCTAAGCTCCTCTAACAACTGCAGAACTCAACTTCCAAACTCAATCTCCATGGCAGAATTTCAGCAGCACTTGGTTCTAGGCTTTGTTAGGGTGGGTTTGGAGTAGGTCTTACTCTAGAGTAGCAGCTGGCAAACTACAGCCATGACCCAAGGCTGGGCCTCTGCCTTTTTTGTAAATAAAGTCATATTGAGACAAAACCATGTGCATTCATTTACGTACTGTCTTTTGCTCTACAAGAGCAAATTTTAGTTATAACAGATGCTGTATAGTTCACAGGACCTGAAATAATTACTATCTAACTCTACAAAAGAATCTTACCAATCCTGCTTGAAAGCACGTTCCTTACCCCTAAGACTCAGACTTTCTGTGTCTTTTCTGGATGCTTAGAATGTTAACAATGTGTTAAGGAGGTCTTTCCGATGTGGCTGGGCTGGACCGCCAATGTCTCCCAACATTTCTTAACCTCTAGTATTTCTGTCCCATTCTCAACCTTGGAGCCACCAGTTTTGGTAAATCTCATATGATTTCAGTCTGTACATTTGCACTCCAGTCAGGCCAAAGATTCCTTGGGTATACCCAGATACACGTCTGCTCCCCTTCCCCCATGCTACTCTCTCTTCTCTAATGCCTTGTCCAGCAGATTCCAGCTGCTTCAATTGCCCCAGACTCTGATCTCTGTTTCCTCAGCTCAGCAGGACTGCTGTGCTCAGTGTAGACTCCAGCATATGATGCTGCATCAGGAAACTCTCCCCTGGAAGAGAGCCAAGGTAATCATCAGGCTAATCTCACGAGCTTTCCTTCTCTCAGGATTGAAATACTGGGATTTCTGTTGACCAATACCTGAAAACAGTTGCCTCATACATTTTGTCCAGTAGTTTCATGGTTGTACACTGCACAAGGACTAGTTTATTACCAGTTATAGCCAAAATTGGAAGTCCTCCCCTGAAACATTTCCTTTTGACTTGTAATCATTTTTTAAAAAGAAAAAAAGGGTCTAGTTCAGATCATCTAAATTAGGGTTATTTTATACTGACATCCTGGAAATGTTAACTAGAAGCTTTAGAAAACTTCCATAAATCATATGAAAAGGAAAGGAGGGTTTCATATAGCTATACGGATTAATTCCATCCCTTCAGAGCTGAGAAAATGTCTTGTTTTGTTAGTTTAGCTATGTTTTATAATACTGCAACATAATTCTTGTTTGGTTAGTGATCCACAAAGGTTATTTAAATCTGAGAATTTAGCCAGCTCCCTCTTATATCTCTTTGCCATATGTATTCAACTAGACAGTTACTTTGGACATGTCTGCATCTACTTCTTGGGTTTTGAGGCTACTGGCAAACACTATCCAGTCATCTGTTTGGGGTTTATGCAGAAACATCTCAAACTAGATCCTAGTGCCAATTCCAAACCCTAAAGTAAGGCCTCAGACTTTTTCTGATCAAAGACAAGCATCTCAAGGTCAAAAAGAAAACTGGGAAGAAAGTAAGAATGAAAAACTAAGACCGCATAGATCATATGTATTTCTGCAAAGCTTTCTTCTAAAGCAAGACATTCAACCAACTTCCTGAACATCTACTATGCACTCAGAATTTGCAATGTTTGATACAAAATAATATCAAGCATAGTTTTGTACTCTGAGACCTCTGTCATAGTGGGTTAGAGAAATCGCAAAGATTTAATCATGAAGTTAAAGTAACCCTGCCACTTTTTTCGTAACTTCTCAGAATAAACAGAAGCCCGGAAGGCACAATTGCCCTATGACAAAGACCTAGATCAGATTCAGGACCTGGAACACTACTTCTCTTCCTTCTAAAGTCTTTTCCTTTAGGAGAGAACAGAGTTCATTTTATCAGAATCGGAACACTGGAGAACACACACACACACACACACACACACACACACACACACTTTAACAGGTGCTTTGATATTCCCAAAAGGAAAAGGTAAGTGGCTTTGGTTGTATGCTCCTACTATCTTTTCACCATTTTTTCTTTCATTTAAATATATTATTCTTTAAAAATTAAAAAAAAAAAAGACTGATCGCTCTTCTTCCACTAGAAGTTGGTGAATAAAATGAACACTCCAGCCCCAAGTCAACCATACAGAAGAACTCCAAAAGGAGTATATATCATATTTCAGCCAACATCATTATGTATCCATGATTCTCTGTGAACTAACTCCCCACTATTTCTCTTTCAATCACCTACATCGTAATTCCCCATCACTAGATGTCTGTGTTTGTCCCCTCTAAAGTCACATTATTTGTGTGCATATACACATACACACATGTACAAATACATATATATATAAATACATATGTATTTACAGGCATGCATATATGTATATCTCAAGGTTATAATCACAAACATTTTATTATGTGATTTTTCTTCCAAATAAACAATCCTGATAGCTGCATTATTAAAGAACTCTATGGCTCCACATTCAGAATCAGGGATCTAAGTCACGCTTGGCCTAAAAAACAGGCTGTATCTGATCTTTCCTGCATTCCTGAGGCAGTGACCCTGAAGGACGTTCCCAGGTGCCTGAACAGCGTGTTACATTCAGAATGTAATGAATAACCCTGGCAGGAGGTCACCCTTTAAGGTTTGCAGAAGACTCTAATACCTCAAACTCTAAGGAGATCCTGGCTTACTCCATCTTGGTAAACTCAGCTTACTTTAGTTTCATATTTGGAATAGGAATACTAGTATTTTGCCTGTATGAAAGTAAGGAGTTGGTGTGAATAATTTCTTTCCATCTGTATTTTAGAGCCAAAAGTCTATCACTTTAGATGTTCCATCATAAGACTCTCAGTTGCCTAGGAGTCTATAGGAATCTTGCAGGTCCCAATGGTGGCCATATTTTCTAGGCATAACCCTAAGACTTTCCAAGAAGCTAAACAAAATATTACTATATTTCATTGAAACTAAAATGCCATCGATTGTAAAATACATCTCATTTTAGAGATTATAAAATATTTTTAAATGTGTATATTTATTTGTATGTCTAGACACACACATACACATACATTTCTTGAAATCAAAGAAATACTCTTATTTTTATACCAAATACGAAAAATTACAATTAGTATATATTTCCAGGATAAAAAGAGCTTCATGGATTATGTCAATTCATTCTTACAATAATCCTAAGATAAGTAAAACAGCTATTTCTCTCATTTGATAGATATATAAACTGACTCAGGGAAGTTGCTTGACTAACCTAAGGTCACACAGTGAACCATGACAGAGTTGGAACAGGATCACAAGTCTCCTGACTCTAATTTATGTACTCTTTCCACTACACCACATTTTGCCTTTCAGAAAATAGGCATAACAAATAAGTTAGCTGGATTTCCAACATCCATTTCTTCTCCTCATCCAACACCAAGGGATGGGTCATTACTGGTTAAGCCAATCACAAAAAATTTCTATTCCTGCTTTCTCACCTCCCCTGCACCTAGGGATAGCCACTTGACCAAGTTCTGATCAATGAAACACAGATGGAGGTATGATGAGAACTAAAGTTCTGAGAGTGTTTTTTGTCTTTGTTTTGTCTTGCTTTGTATTGCACGTCTCCATAAAGTAGACAGATAATGCTCATGCATCCTCAATCTTTCTCCCTTTCTCTTTTTTCCTATCTTGAATATGGTTGTGATGGCTGGAGCTATGATAATCACCCTGCAACCACAAATGAAAGACAAGAGAATCACAGTCACTGAGGCGCTGAGCCGGTATCAATAATCATTCAACCCTATGTTATGTGAAAAAAGTGTTTTTGTTTAAACTACTGTAATCAGGTTTTCTGATAAGCAGATGGATGCAATTCTAGATTAACTGTGGAGAATTTTAAGATGACCACCATGATCTCCGCATCCTGGTGCAATCCCCAAGATTATGTCATATTGCATGGTAAAAGGGATTTTGCAGATGCAATTAAGGTTGCTAAACAGTTGACCTTAAGATGGGGTGACTAAAAGCAAAGAGTTTTCTCTCACTGGTAGCAAACGATGTAGTCAGAGAAATTTGAAGTGTGAGAGGAAGGTTCTTCATTGCTGAGACAGAAACGACCACAGGGCGACTACAATCCTAAAACTACAAGGAACTGAATCCCGCCAACAAGTAAAAGCTTGAAGAAGACTGAGTTCCAAGTGAGCACACAGTGGGCCAATCCTTAATTTTAACTTTGTGATACTGTGGATAGAGAACCCACCCATCCCATGCCAGATTCATAGTTTAAAAATGGTAGGAGAATTTATTCTAGAGCTCAAAATGTTGAGGGACAAGCCTTTTAAAAATAATGTCCCAGTATGGATAAGGGACTGAATTCGATTGACATCAACTATTATCCCTAGTAGGGAATAAATAAAAAAATAATACAAAACAGCAAAAGAACACAAAATTATACATGCAGTATTTTGGAACATACTACATAGGATTTCTCTCTCCAAAAAGTTTAATGTCTTTTTCTTCCTTGGTTACTTAGACCACTGCAAAATTAGTTTGCCTTTCCAGAGTCATGGGGCAAGGCTGAAAGGGTGATCATTTTTAACAGAAAAAAATTAAAGAACAATTTTGGGTACCTTTCCTTTGAACATCAGGAGACTAATGAACATTCAACCAGTTTCCTGGTACAGTAATGATGATATGATACCAATGACTCTTCCTAACACCAAGGGATGTTAACATTTTGGACTGTATGAAAGGCTAGAGGAGGGGAGAGTGAGCAAAAGGGAAGGAATTAACAGAAGTAGAACAGATTGTGGAATCTCCTCTCAAACTTTATTTTAAATAGGATATTTATTAATTCATCTACCAAATTGTTAGCAAACATCTGCTAGATGTTCAGTGTACAAAAAGTAAATGAGATAAATATGAAATCGATAAGCCTTCGAGGGGCTTATATCCAAGAGGGGAAAACAAGGATGAAACAAGTTAGCTATAAACAAGTAAACTACCTATAAATCAATACAGGGTTAAGACAAGGAGTAAAAAGGGATCTTAGTTATTAGGGTGATAGAAGAAGATCTCTCTGAAGAGGTGACATGTAATTACTACTTCAAGGATGAGAAGAAGCCAACCATGACTGGACAAGAAGTAGAAAGTATTCAAGGTAAAGGGAATCAAAGACAGAGTCTGTGATAGAAACAAACAAACAAGAAAAACCTTAAACTGGGAGTAGAGTGAGCAAGGGGCCTAAGACGACGTTGTAAAGGCAGTTCGTTTTTCGGAATATAGGATCTTGCAAGCAAACAGATGTTCAGATTTTATGCTAAGCACAATGAGAAGTCAATGAAGGATTTAAAGAACAACAAAATTTATTTTGCCTTTTCAGAAGCTGAGTGCAGAACAGATGGGAAGAGGAAAGAGTGGAAGTGGAGAGAACAATTAGGAAGTTGTCATACAGTTGAGATGAAAGATGATGGCAGCCTGAAGGGGTGCCTGGGTGGCACAGTCGGTTGAGCGTCCAACTCTTCGTTTCAGCTCAGGTCATGATCTCAGGGTCATAAGATCGAGCCCCATGTCATCAGGCTCCACACTCAGTGGGGAATCTGCTTGAAACTCTTTCTCCCTCTGCCCCTCCCCTCACTCACACACACACACACTCTCTCAAAATAAATCTTAAAAAAACAAAAGAAAAAGAAAAAAGGAAAGGTGTAGGCAGCCTGAAACAATTCAAGTGCCTATCCCTGAGGTTATGGATAAACAAAATGTGCTATCTACAAACAACAGAGTACTATTCAACCTTCAAAAGGAAGGAAATTCTGCTACAACATGGATGAACTTAAGGACATAAGCTAAGTGAAATAAGCCTGTCATGAAAGGACAAATACCATACAATTCCACATATATGAGGTCCCCAGAGTAGTCACATTCACAGAAACAAGAGTAGAATGGTGGCTGCTGGGGGCTGAAGTGGGTAGGGGTGGGGAGAGTGGGGAGGTAGTGTTTCATGGGTATAGAATTTCAGTTCTGAAAGATTACAAGAGTTACGGAAATAGACGGTAGGGAAGGTTGCCCGACAACATGAATGTACTTAATGCCACGGAACTTAAGAAACACTTAAAAATGGTGAAGATGGTAAATTTTATATGTATTGGAACACAGTTTTTAAAAATTTTTCTTTAAAAAAGACTATGTAAGTTGAAACTACGCAAAGCAATTTTCAGATTGTTTGTGATCTTTAAAACTCTTTGTCAAAGCATTAAGAACTCTCTTACTACTGATTATAAATGTACAGGGTAATAAAGATATCATAAGACTAATGTGACTTAGTACACTATAATTAAAAACAAAAGTAGTTTTGTTTATCAAAAAAAAATTATAGTGGCCAGAATCAGGATGGGGGCAATGAAGAGGGAGAGAATAAAGCATATCTGAGATAGATGTTGGAGGCAGGGTCTTCAAGTTTCTGATGGATACTATATGTAGGGAGAGCAAGGGTGGAACAGTAACTCCTGGATTCTGGTTGAGGACTGGGTTGGATGGTACTGCCATTGACTGGGTTGAGGGAAGGAGTCAGAATCTAGGGGTAAAATAAATATTTCTTTTTAAATATGATACATTTGGGATGCTTACTAGATATCCGCGAGAGGTCAACTGTGTACTTGAACATGCAAATCTGGAGCTCAGGGCTAGAGACAGAAACTGGAAAGTCATCATTACACAGAATGGATCAGGTCATCTAGAGAGAAACTGTAGCCAAAGAGGAGGGTGGCTGATGTTGTCATATGCTTGGGCAGTGTGGAGACACACCATGAAGCTCCACTCAGAGTCCAGGACCCTGTGACTCCAACTGGACAACAAAGAAGAGGGAGCCCAAGTTAGGGAGTGCTGCCATGCTCTACTCTTCAAAACACGGACATATGGGAGGCAGAGGTCTTGGTCCAACAGGCCATTCTATACCTGGCCTCATGGAAACAGAAAAAGAGCTTGGAATGGAGCGTACTCCATGAGAGATGCTTTGAATCCCAGACTCGAAGAAAAAAAAAAAAAGAAAATGCTGCTAAAGAACTCAGTAAGTCCAGGAGCAGATATCCTCCATGCTAACTCTGTCAGCAGGAGAGGGGCAGGTACCAGGCATGTTATAACAAAGGCAGGAGTTTCCTGAAACCATAGGCAATTTTACAATTCTGAATAATTATTGAGTGAGACAATGTGGGTGAGAGTAGTCAAGAGACTGCAGCATTATTCCAGAAGTAAGATCTGCACATTGTTGTCAATCAAGCACCAAAATGGGGAAAGGGTGAGGGCCCCGAAAACAAAGTCAGGTGCTTTGGCAACCGCCCTGCAGCCACCTATCATTCTTCTGCATGGCTGGGAGGTCAGAGAGGGATAGGCACAGCCAAGGCAGCAGCTGGAGTGTCTCTCCCTTTATTAACAACGATGCCCACAGACCTTCCTCCTACCTCCCCCACCCTGTCCCCAAGCACTCTTCATGTGCAAGTTCACTTCTGTCATCCCACAGATAAGGCACATCATCTCCTTTGTTCCTCCTACTGACCTTCTGAGGTAGGTGCTATTAGTAATAGCAACACTTTAGAAAGGACAAAAGTTGAGAACAGAGAGATTAAGTAACTTGCTCAAGGTCACGGTACTTGTAAATTGTAGTCCTGGGATTCCAACCCAAATCATTCTAAATTCTCAGACTGTTCTCTAACAATCACTGGCTCATTCATTCAGTCAACCACCAAGAATTGAGAGCCTACAATGTGTCAGTCCCTGACTCTGTGCTAGTTTTAGGGAGAGAGAAATAGACATTACAGAAGCCAGAAAGGCCAGTCAGCCAACTCAGACTCATGAAAGGACTTTAATATTATTTTTTTTAAGTGGAGCCCAATACAGGGCTTGGCCTCACAACTCTGAGATCAAGACCTGAGCTGAAATCAAGAGTTGAATGCTTAACTGACTGAGCCACCCAGGGACCCCAAGGACTCTAATATTATTAACAATGGAAGCACATATTTAGTCACAGGAATATACTGAAATGATTTGAAGAGATGCCTCCTACAACCTTCAATTCATGTCCCATTACCAACCACTCTGCCTAAAGAGTTCAATAACATCATTTATGATGTTATCCTGCCTATAGTTATCCTGTGTATAGCAAAACTATATTTCATTGTGGGTTTCTGTGTATGAATATGCATTAAAGGCTTTAACTTAGTTAAAGGCAAATATACAAGTGAAGTCATAATATTTTCTGACCCTGTCTTAGAACTTCCTCAGTTTTTAATATATTGGGAAGGACAGAAAAAGGAAGAAACATAGGTCTCTCTCCACCACCTCTAAAAGGCCCTGAACTTGAATGACAGCATGGGTTACTATGGAGGATGACCAAAGGTCACAGGGGTGGAGGAGCCTAGGGAGGCTTCCTAGAAGAGGCTAATCCAAGGTGGGTCTTAGAAAGATTGCACACTGATTCAGAACACAATCTCTGTCTGCAGTCAGGCAGGCCAAGCCTCTCATTGTTAATTATAATCATGAGAATGTTTCAAACTCTCTAAACCTGGATTTTACCTAATAGTTTCAGAGAGTCCTATGAGGATTAAAAAAGATGCTGGACGTGAGACTTCCAGTACAGGGATAATAAGCATCCCATTGGGGTGCCCGGGTGGCCCAGTTGGTTGGGCATCTGACTTTTGATTTCAGCTTGGGTCATGATCTTGAGGTCGTGAGATCCAGCCCCGAGTAGGGCTCTACACTCAGCAGGGAGTCTGCTGAAGATTCTCTCTCTCCCTCTCCCTCTGCCCCTACCCCTAGCTCACACAAGTGCATGCATGCTCTCTAAAGTAAATAAATAAATCTTTGAAAAAAAAAAGCATCCCATTAATGTTATCTATTACCATTATCATTTCTACTAAGGATGAACAGGAGTTAGCCTGGCAGAGAGACAAGGCAAGAACTTGCTGGTTTCATTCCTGTGGTCATGGCATTCAGGAAGTGAAAGTGGAAGGAAGGGGGGAGACCTTAGAAATTTGGGGGAAAAAGGAAGTAGTGGTGTGAGCTTCAGTCTGACACAGGAAATGGCCCAGCCAGCTGGACGCGAGGCATTAGTTGGCCTGGAAATGCCTAATGAGAGAAGATACAGGAGGCAGGGACGTCACACAGGACAACTCTGGGACTCCATGTGCATGATCATCTATGTGAGCAGCATCCGTGGGGGGTGCATGGCACAACTGATGCAGCTGAGGACTGCAACTTGCCTGGACAAGTGTTCCAAGGGTCCCCGGACAGTGGACACTGCGGCTCCACAGTTCTCCCACTGCTGGTGTGGCCCAATCATCTGGGCGGTTTCAGCAAACAGTGGGCAGCAGTGGGACCAGCACTGTTACCAATCCCTTTGGACCATATGGAAACCAGATCTCAGAGTCCAGTTGTCACAGGAGAATCTGGAATTATCCCCGTGTATCGGTACAGTGGCAGCAACACGCAACCTTCATTTTAGAAATTCCTGCCAATGCTCCCAATATCAACAATAACAAGAATTAGAGGAAAATCAAGGTCTAGGCCACTGATCTCAAGCTTGGTGGGTGGCTCTAAATGAAGTCAGCTCAGCGCAGATTTGCCTAGAAAAACACAGGGCTTTATTCTCTCAGGTAGAGGACAGAGAGAAAAACTATTTCCCCATATTTCCCTCTTTCATAGAAACAGAACTTTCCTCCTGAGCTGCACTGCCAACTCCTCTTAACTCTTTCCCTGCCACTCCACTCTTCAGCATCCCCCCCCCCCAAGAAGCCCTCACCAGCATGCCATCCCCTGGCAGTCTGACACCCCCACAGCACAACTCTGGGAGGCGCCATTCACATACATACATACAAGGCAACAGGAAGAGTGCCTCTTTATGGGAATGCTGCCCCTGGAGCCGTGCCCTCCAGCAGCCCCACATACGTGTTTCCACCACTCATCCATGCTTAAGAAAAAACAGGAGAAAACCTTGAGTGGGAAAGAAGATGGAAGTAACATGCCTACAGCCATAGGAATCCTTGACCTTATTCTTCATTCAACAGAACAAAAGAAACCAAGTGAAAGGAAATACAATGATGCCTGGGTGATCAGGAGGATGGCAGCCCAACCGAGGGCAGAGAAGGACCTGGGAAATATCCTAAGGAAAGGAGGAACGTGGAGTTAATTGGGAGTGGAGGTGGGCAGTGAGTTTTAATTGGGGATATGCTGACATTCTAAAGGGTGGATACAGAAAACGGAGATCTGGGGCCTAGAGAAAAATCAGGGGTAGAAAGTTAGATTTGAGACACACACACACACATCCAAAAGATGATACATGAAGCCAAGGGAAGGAACAGGTTATCAACAGAGGAAGAAAAAGACAGACAAAAGAAGATGGCTGAGTCCCGGAGCATGCCTACCTATGGGGAAGCAGGGAAGTGAGAAGGAAAATGGGGACTCCCAAAGTGACAGAGCTAGATGGTGAGAGAATTGAGAGGAAAACCAGAGGCCTCTGGGGTCATGAAAGCAAGAGAATTCCCAAAAAGGTAGGTTTCTCCAGTGTCCAATGTTGTGAACAGATATTACGGGGGCTTGCATGGTCACTGCTGACCCTTAAGAAGAGTAACTGGAGTGTTAGCTCCTTGAGGGATGGTCTATGCCCTTTGTCACCATATTCCCAAAGCTCAGGGCCAACTACACAGAAGGAAAACAACAAGCATTTGTGGAACAGAATAAAGCAGCTAGACTTGTAGCCCCATTGTAAAGAGTTAATAATATACTGTGATCACAGTTTAAAGTTTAATGACTCTTAATACAACTTTGTACAGGAAAGCAAAAAATCACCAGTGCACACACTGTTAATCCCCATTACAAGCTTCCATGGAGGAAGCACTCTTCTTTTCACCTGGCATGAACTGAAACCCATCTCAGAGAAGGAACAAGAGGTTATTTCCTGGGATCTTCCCTGCCCCAAATTCTCCGAATGACCACAGCAAAGTTGTAAAGCCTTTCTGTTTTTGTTTCTACAAATTTATTAATTTGGGATTAATATGAACTGATTTGCAAAAGTACTCGAAAGATGGGAAATAGATTTAACTAGTCTCAAACCGTATGTGAGTCTCACATGTCCAACAAAATTAAATACCTAGCAGGCGAACACTGCTTCGGTGGAAGGGTTTAGCATGCTTTCCCACCTATTTTAGCAAGATTAAAACTGGCCTGACACTTACCAGAAAAGCACCTCTTAGAAACCCAATAAAATCCTTAAGGGCTAAAAAATATCACATTATATTTGCTTCCTATACAGAGATTAACTCTCTCTCACTCTCAAGTTGTAACTTAAAGAGAGATTAATAACTCCAGCAAGTAGCTTCTGCCAGTTTGCTCTGTATGGCACTGTGCTGAGGAACTTACGAGCATTTTCTCATCTGATGTTTGCAACTGCTCCACGAGAGTGCTATGGTTAAAGCCTACTTCCAGATGAGGAAACTGAAGCTTGGATCAGCTAACTTTCTCAAAGCTACACAAGCAGTAAGTGATGAAGATCAGCTTTAAACCCAGAATATATCACACATCCTCATAGGATCAATTTTCTCAGCTGTATAATGTTCTGCTGCATCACTGACATCCAAAGATAGATGTTTGATTTTTTTTTATTAGAAAGATTTTTAAAAATAGGAAATTGTGAAACAGATGGCCAGCCTACACAGGGACCAGATCCACAGGTTCCAAATGATGGATCTTTTACTACTAATGGACCCATCTGCCCAGTTCTCCTAAAGAAGGACAGCCAAAGCTGCATGGGAAGAGAGGGCAGGGGATGCATGGCTGAAGGTCCAGACTCCCAGCTAAGCCCTGTCAGATCCATCTACTACAGACCACCTGACCTACAGTGCTCCTTCCTCTTCTTCTATCTTCACTGGCCCCTATTTCTTAGGAAAATAATGATGGGTTTGAATATGTCTTGGGCTGGGTTCCTTAGACATCAGAGCCTGAGACCAAGCTTCTAGACCAGCACTTTATGGCAATCCCAGGGAAGCTAGAGTTAGAAAAAGAAATGAGACAGTGAAATCAAATGTAAAATGGAGCAGGACCAGTCATGACTTCACAAGAAACAAAACTTCTCACTTGGTCATATGGGATACCCCCAGAGAGGCTGGTAGAGACTGCAGCCTCCCAAAAGTTTCCATCGAAGGGAGCAGTGCTCTGAGAGGGAAAGTATCTGCCAGCTCCTGCCTGTTTCTTGTTCCCCACTGGGCCAAAGTTCATTCTGTGGTGACCCAACTTCTCCCATACTTTTGGGGTATACTGTCTGGCTCCTTCAGCAGCAGATGGGAAAGCCAGATCCCATACCCTACAGAGTGATGCTTCGTCTGAGTCCAAAAGCGGTGGGAAGAAGCCCAACATGGCCTTGGATGGTAGAACAGTATAGTCCAGCAGAGCTGGTCACCAAGGAAACCCAGAGACAAGTGGGGCTAAGAGCGTTTCAGGTGGTGCCTAAGAGTTAGCCAACAGAGGAAGATTAAACCTCCCTAGGAACCAGGACTGGTATGCAATCCCACATAGACAGAAAATGGAAGAGATGATCTAATAAATCTTCTTGGAATGTGAGTTATTTGTGCTCATTGAGCTTCTGCAGGTTCTTAGAATTCTGACTGCCACAAGACATCATCCATTCATACATTCTTCATTCATTCAATAAGATTTCTGCAGCATCTCCTATTGCTAGGTATGCTCTAGTGAAATTCTAGAGATAGAGGACTAAGACTTAGACCTTACCCTGGAGAGGGAGACAGGCAAATAAATAAATAATCACAATACAGTGTAGTCAGGGTACCCCAGGAGAACCCAACAGGGCCATGAGCACACAGAGGAGTGGTACCTCGCCCAGTCTTGGGGTCAGTGAATAACTTAGGGAAAGTGATACCTGAGCAGGGGCTTGAAAGATGAACAGAAATTAGTTGGGGGCAAGGAAAAAGGAGATTCTGGCAGTATGGCATCTGTAACAACAGAAGAGGACAATGCAACATGGTTAATTAGAGGGTGCCATTTTACTTAGCCATGTTTAAACAGCTGCATTACCATGCAAAACCAGTTTGGTACCAAAAAGTATGGGCAACAGACATCCTTGTCTCTTACCTTCATTCCCAGACCTCCCCGCTGGCCCCATTCCTGAATATGACTCATCACTGACCCCAACCCCTGAAGTATGTATGTATCAGAGATGGGGTAGGATCCGGAAATAAGAGTAAGATATAACACGAGGCAAAGATGAGGCTAAGAAATGAGTTTTAAGTTCAGGGATGGCCTGAGATTCAGGGGTGATGTTAAGAATGGGGCAGGAGGCAAGGGTGGGGGTGACGCAGAGCTAGAGTGTTTTGTACATGACTTAGAACCTTGAAGTGTAATAGTTTTTAATAAGCTCCCCCACTTAAAACGGCTATAATAAAATATGTTATGTTCATACAAAGTCTAGGATATGAATGAAAGCATGTTGTGTTTTCTGAACTACAAGCAGCTCCATTTGACTGAAGAAATGAGCCAGGAGAATAGTAAGACAAGAGGCTGGAAAGATGAGGAAATCAGGTCAGACAGGACCTTGTGAGCCATGCCAAGAAGCTTGGGTTTTGTCATAAGGGCCATGGAGATCAATTAAACAATTTTAAACAAGGAAATGATACGATTCAATTGTATTTTAGAAAGATCATTCTGGAAGCAATGAGGAAGACAGACTAGAGGGTGGGAAGACCAGCTCGTAATCACAATGATGAGGCATGGCAAGATGAGGGATAAAAAGGAAGGATGTTTTTTATGAGCCATTTAAAATGAAAGATCAAGACATGGGGATAAAGTCTATATGAAGCTCACTTATGTTGAGGGAGTAGTGATGTGATAGGTGGATGAAAAAGATCTTCAGAAAATTGGATATGTTTCTGGCCATTCACTGTCCTTCAGAAGGATTTTTGGGAAGGAATGATTGAGGGGTGGTAGGGAGATGAGGAGTTCTAGTTTTAAACCCAGTGAGTTTGATGGGCCTGTGGGACAACCACACTGAGATGTCTTAGGGCCTGTTTAAATAGATCAAGAACTCAGAAGAAGAAAAATAAATATTAATAATACAGATTGAAAGGTCATTGGTAGCCAGGGGTCTGGAGTAGGTCACCTAGAGAGAATGTACAATGGGAGGAGAAACAAGGAGCAAGGGTGGGAAGGTCAACGTTCATGTGCAGGGCACCAGATAAACAGCCACTCGGGCGGTCACTGTCCATGCCTGCTCTTGTCACCATCATGAAGGCCTGTACCAATCCAACCTTCTATTGCAAAATCAACCTGGTTTGCTTAGAACCCAGAGAAAGACCAGGTAAAAGAGATATCAGTGTTCGCTTCAACAATCAAACTCTTCAGGAGACAGAGTTAGGGCAGCTCTCTGTGAGCTCAAGGACAATGGAAAAAGGAGAAGAGGAAGCATTAGACAGAACTGCAGGGAGTGTGCATTTCTGGACTTCCAGCTCTCCAGCACTTGAAGAAGTGAAACCTTCCTCACCTTTCTGCAGCATGGGCTTCTCTGGGTGTGCCTAAGACACACTGATACCAATACTTGCACTACATACACATGTCATCCATTAGAAACAGTTCTCCAGTTTGGGTCAAGGCCAAGATGTGCAAATCAAACTTGAACATCTCCCTCTAGAACTGGTTCTTAATTTTTTTTTAAAAAAGTATGGATCTCTGGATCTGTTTGACATATCATTTCAGCCAGAGACCCTCATCTCCAAGTAAATACACACATATGCAACATATTTATAATTTCGGGTGCTTCGCAGACACCTTAGCCAAAGTTCCCTCCATGAATCCCCAAGAGGTCCCTGGACTCTCTGTGGAAAGCTCCACCCTAGAACCATTTATCTAGCTCGTGTCACTTTCAGACTGTTCAAAACAAAACCAAATCATTCCAGAAGAGCACAGCAGAAGGAAGCCAGGCACTGTGGCTTCCACTGACCCTGAACTGATAATTCCTTATTTCCGTTTTCAGTAATGCAGAGGATATCTCCTTCCCTTTTCTACGAATCCCTCCCCTCCCGCTCCCCCAACAAAACAGACCTTGGGCATATAAACCAAAACAACCCGGCCCAACGCTAAAACTCAGGCCTCTCGGGGAGCAGCTCCCTCCCCAGTAGGGCCCCAGGCTGACTGTGACATTATCCTCACGCAGCGGACCCCTTACAAACAAGAAACATCCCTAGTTCATGACTGCTGACGGAGGCAGGGGCACAAAGGTGTCTCCAACTGCTGGGGACAGTGGCCGGGAATGCGACCACGCTGGGTGGGCTTGGCACAGTGCAAGAGTCCAGTAACCGTTTGTTGACTGAGGGCTGGCTCTGCTTTCCTAGTGCAGGGTCTTGGGTTTCGATGGGCGACAGGTACTGTTAATACCCTGTACTTTTTTGAAGTTTGTAAATTTAGAGAGCAGATAAGTTAGGAAGTGTTACAACTTCTAGGATAAAATAATCCTCATTATAAAAATGCAACCGACTCAGAACCTTTATATGGTGACAACTCACCCACCTCCACACTCCTGGTGAATTTCCTTTTTTTGCGTCTATTTTTCTAATTTGTCTATTTTATTATAAAAGGAATACACTTTCACTAAAGAAAACTTGGGAAATGTAAAAAAAAAAAAGTATAACCACTGCTGAACTTCTGAAATAATGTGATTTATAAAAATTCCCTTTGTGTGTACCTTTTTCAGCTTCCCAGGGACACTTCATTGTTTAAGGGTGAAGCATTCCTTTTGGGGGGGGGGCTGTCACCACAGACAAATGGGAAAGGGATCCTTTGACCTTGTGACTCTCTGGGCTCTCACCTCATGGCCAAGAATTATTTATTCTATTGTTTTTTCCAAGTTGATGGAAATTTCCCACCATTTATGCCTATTCTCTTCACTTCCTCAACCTGAAAGACCAGAAAGAAAAATGTAATCACTGGAAGCTCTTTCCTATTATTTTTTCTGCTTCAATCCTCACACCACCCACCTCCATCTGGAGAAGTTTTCTCAAAAATTCTAGCAGGGATTTAGAAACCAACCACACCGTTATGTGTATTTGGTCCTGCCACCACTAATAGTTGTATTTCTTCTGGTGGATGTCTCACTGACGGTAACTCTTGCAAAACAGAAAAGCCACAAGTTCGAAGCATATAAACCATAAATGCAAACACAGCAGACATGCTAATTAGAGAATCCAGAGAAAGACTTCAGAATTCGATTCTCCCTGCCTCTGGATTCTTATTTAGCTCTGAGAGGGAGACTTTAAAAAGAAGATCCAGAATCATATTATTTGCTGAGTGAAATCAAGGGTCTTGGATGCATTTTCCAACCAAGTGTAAAACTGGAATTTAAAACAGTAAGGGAGGGTCAGTTAGTTTAGTAGGGAAAAGCGAGAGCCTTCTTACCTGGCTCACAGTGGCAAAGAGCACACATGAGGTTAGTGTATACACTACTGAAAAGCTGTCATTGCCAGGAAATCCATTTTTTCTGTGTTTCAGCTTTCAGGTCTCCGAATGCTTGTATATCTGTGATTCACATACCAACCGCCCCATCCAGGGGCCAGACTTGATTTCAATTACAGAGAAAGCATACACAGCTGACATATGTGTGCAGAATTTATTGCAGTATCTTCTTGCCCTCTTTTACTTTTAACAAGAACAGCAACAAAAATAACGGTATGGGTTAAACTGAAATGTGGTTTTCAGTTCAGGGGGAATGCAAAGGGCTTTAAAAATATGTGAGCCATCACTACTCCCCACTTTCAACACATCGGCACGAACAGTGAGAATTTTACAGTGAAAAAGCGACAAACAGCTTCATCACACTGATACAGCTGCACTCGCTGAGCCCTCGAACCTCTGAGATGGGCATTTTTACTACCTAGTCCCGTCTCCAGATAAGGAAATGGAGACTCAGACGGTAAGGCACTTGCCCAAGGGCACAAGGGGAGGAAGAGGTCCAGTTGAATCTGACCCTCGTATATTGACTCTGAAGTCCGAGCAGGACAGAGCTCAAGTGACAAACTCTCCAAAGGAAAACGCCAGCATCATAGTTCACTTCCCACTAGAGAAGCAAGAAAAGAACAAACTGGAAAAGGAGAGCTGGCTTGACTTTTCCACTGGAGATGAATGCCCCCGGGTTCAGCCCCACGGCCCCACCTCTTCTTAGGGCGGCTTTAATCCCTTCGCAGCTTGAGCTCCCACATGCAGCCAGGGACCCCCACACAGATGTTTCCAGCCCTGACTTCTCCCCTGACTCATGCCCACTGAGGGCCTTCACCTCCATGTTTAATAGGCTACAGCTACCTTCCCCTCAAAGCTGCTCTGCCAGAAGCCTTCCCCATCCAACATGATGGCGGCTCTATCTTTGCCGTGGCGCTGGACAAAAACCTCAAGTCATCCTGGACACCGCCCCCTTCCTCCTACACGGTTTCTCTCATGTTCATTTTACAAAAAGACAAGTGTACAGATTTCGCCCATGCTTCTTTAAAACCTCAAGCTCCCCTAATACACGTAATAAGACATCGTTTGCGTACAGGCTGTCAGGAGCATGTCTCCTACGGCAGTTAGGTGAGCTTCAGCCTTCATAGCACCGTCTACCAACGTACAGTGATGTACACCTACTATTTTTTAGGGGCTACTTGATAAAACATGTAAGGAACACTTCCTATCTCCCAGACATTGATTTCAAAAGTGCTTTACAACTAACGAGTTCATCTAATCCTCCTAAGAACTCTCTGAAGTAAGCACCATTATTATCTGCTTTCCACAGATAAGGAAACTAAGACAAGGGAAGTTCAACAGCTTGCCCAAGGCAACACAGTTCGAACCTGGACAGGCTGGCTCTGGAGTCTGTGCTCATTACCACTTCACCACGCTCCATCCATGAATCATACTTTTCCCCCTGGAGATGCAAAAATGAACCTGTTCTTTTACTTTACTTTCTTAAGGCTGGGGCCCACCTCAGCCAAGTTCCCAGCCAAGACGGACTGCCCGTTCTCTGTCCTCTTCACTGGAAAGTGGTAACCAAATGACAAGGGACCAAAGCCCCTTGTCCCCCGGGCACTGTGCTGTGACCAGCCAGGTCACCCAGAGGAGTCTAATATGTGACAGCAAATGACTCTGTCTCCTTGGAACTGCTTCTCCAAGGCCTGCTCAGAGATCCGGAACTGAACACTGGCCAACAGCAGAGGACGAGGGCTCCTGGGGCCCTAAGTGTGATGGACGGCGCAGCTAGAGGGGCTGCTGTGGAGAATACTGGGCCAATAAGGCCACTGGTGAGCGACTGGGATGTGCTGAATTGACTCAAATAGATCCTCCCAACACACACACACCCCTTTAGATGTGACTGTAACACCAAAAATATTAAGGAGAAAGAAAAAGGTAGAAGAAGAGAAGCAAATGTGCTTCAACAGCCCTAGTGACAATGTGAACTGACAGAGCACAAACAAGGACAGTTTTCCTTCTAGCAGGATCTCTGTGGGTGTGCCCAGAGTGCACAGACTGCCCCTGTTAACTCTTCAGAGCACTTTTCCTTTGGTTTCCAGAAACAGTAGTGACAAAGGGCACAGCTTCTAGAACTAAGAGGCGGAGGTGGAGTCAAAGCCCTATCTTCACGACAACCTCGGACAGATTACTTACCCCTCAGTACCGATTTCTGACCTCACAGAGTTGAGGTGGAAATTAAGTGAGAGTAAAATGCTAGTGGAATAAAATGCTAGCAGAAGACCTGGAACACAGCAAAACTTGATGAACGGTGGCTACTGAGAGCGATTTTGATAATTTCGCTAATAAAAGTTGTTCATACCCTTCAACTGTTTAGAGTCTTAAGGGAAATATAGGGACAGGGAGTGACGTAGAAAAAAATTAATACTTTATGTTTGGCTAAGGGTGGAAAAATACACAAATAAAACGGTATTTCTGACAGCTCTGGTTCACACATTTAAGTAATATACAAACGAAAAAGCTCACCGGCTATGGATCACCCCAGCCTTATCCACTTAACTACGGTATTACAATCTTTCTCCTTTAAAAACTCAAGTCAAGAAAGACAAATATATTCAGTTTCTAAAGCAAACAGAGGAATAAAATCTGTTTTCGTTTAAAGCATCTCACTTTTTTTTTTTTTTAAGCAATTAGCTCACTTCAAAGAGCAACCAGTAGAGTGATTTTTATCAAGCTGGCAAGGGTCTGGTGTCTCACTTCAAAGTTCAGGCAGATTGAAAGCCACTGATAGTCCTGCTATCCAGGCTGGCATTTGGCAGAGAAAGTGCTGAGAATGCCAGTTCGTTCAGATGGCGAGTGTGCACGGACCACAGCACGAACGCGGCACCTCTTTCAGGGAGAGCCAGGGTTCTGCCTGCAAGAGAAGGGTGTAATTATCCCACCCCCAAATTAAAATTAACAAGGGTCTTTTGGGGTTCCAGCCGCAAGAGCCTCCATGGGACATAAGAATAGATGGAGAAAGTCCTAATTAGATGGACGGGGCCCCAAGGGCTTTGTGCCCCCAGCCCTGTGAATATGTGTAAAGCAACTTAAGCGGGACACCACCAAATGTCCGGGGAGGTGGGACCAGTGCACACAGACGTGCCAGGGGATTCCTGCGTGACTTGAAACAAGCTGCTTGACCTTCCCAGGTCATTTTGCAAGCAGAGTGAGAGACCAACCGCCTGCCAGTCTGACAGAGTTTATGATAGGATTAGATTTTATTTATAAAGAGGTCTGACATCCTTAGCTCCATAGTGCTTTCCTATTAATATAATGAATATGTTAAGAGCTCAGAGTCCAGAGTTACCCATCTGTTCACAAATCACTGAATGGCTTCATTTTTCAGGATGTGATACGAGCCATCAGAATATCAGAATTAGATGATCACATGGCAGTCAAGAAAGGAAGACTTTATTTTTGTATCTCATTTTTATTTTTTTATTTATTTTTAAAGATTTTATTTATTTATTTGACAGAGAGAGAGATCATAAGTAGGCAGAGAGGCAGGCAGAAAGAGAGGGAAGCAGACCCCCAGCTGAGCAGAAAGGTCGATGAGGGGCTTGATCCCAGGACCCTGAGATCATGACCTGAGCCGAAGGCAGAGGCTTTAACCCACGGAGCCACCCAGGTGCCCCAAGAAAGGAAGACTTTAAGAAGTGGTCTACCTCAGACTTCCCTGTCCTCTCCTACTTGACTCCTTCATTCCAGACACAGAAGTCTAGCCACGGACCTCCAACAAACTTGTGCAGACCATCAGAGCCACGGTTCGTGGGAGCCCATTTCCTAAAACCCACTGTGCCTACCTAACCCTATTTCTACCTCCAATCCAGCACGACTGCTCCTCCATGAACCTTCCCAGCCCAGCATAACCTCAGAAAGATTCCCTGTCTCTGAATTCACAGCATGTGGTGTCCCCTTTGATTATGTATACTATTGATCTCACTGTTATCTTACTATTAATTCTGTATGAACATTATGCCCTTTCTCCTTCAGATTAGAGGCTGTGTCAAAAGAATAAGCATTACACTTCTCTGAATTCCTCACATCTTCCCCAGAGCCTAGGACCCAGAAGATGCCCAGTGCCATTCCCATGAAGCCACCATCGAAAGATTTTACTGGGCCATTACAATCTGCAAAGTAGCTTCACATTCATTATGAGGACATTGCACAAAGAACACTAACCTTCTCTTATCTGTTAGTCAAGCCACCTCAGAGCACAAGTCGGGGTTAGTTTGAGGCCAGCTGGAATGGTGGAGGTATGCACAACGAACAAATAATTCAAGGGACTTTGAGTTTTCAATCCTGCCCTTCTATTATCTGTCTATAGATTTTTGGCCAACTGTTTCTCATTGCATTTCAGAAAACCAGCTACAGCACAAGAAACCTACCTCTTGAAACTTCTAGAGATGTGAAAAAATATATATATGATACATTTAACATTTATTCAACATAAACACATAGAAAGGATACTATTTATGTAGTGGTTTAATGTGTATTTTTCTTAAATATCAAATTGCCAGATAAATGCTATCCAGTGGGGAAAAGTAACACTTTCTAATGAACATGTTCAGCATTTTAGATCCCTCCTGGCTAGTGTAAGTGTCCCTTCCCTCACTGACTCTCACTCTGCTAATTTTTTGCAACTTTAGACCAAGCTTCCTGGAGACCTGAGATTGAGGGAGCTACAGGGTTTCATTATAGAGCTGAGCAAGGGAAGGCCAAGTCTGCAGGAGGAAGTGAAACAGCTGGCTTTCCAAAATTACCTGGAGAGGGAAACAGACCAGCAGAGATGGCCTCAGGCCTCCTGGCTAGAGGTCATGGCTCCAAACTTTCTCCTCCACCTCTGGAGGTATGCAGAATCCTCAGGAATTCTGCTGTTTCAGAAAGCTCACCTTGTAGGTGTGGTTTGCCAAATCTCAGTTAGGAAAAGGGTCCCTTCAAATATTAGTCACACTTCATTTTATAGTCTGGACCCACATGACATTTCTTAATTTATACAAACCTCATACGCATATAATTTCTAGTACAGTCTATCCACACCCCAACGGACCTTTGGGCTCTCATACCACCTTGAAACAAATATTGTAACCTGCTGGCCAGCACTCAAAATGCTGACTCTGAAAGTATTGCATGTATTCACACAGTGTGGGCAGGCATCGCTGCTTATCAGGATCCTGGCAGAGTTAACATTTTTTCCAGATCCAGAATTGAGAAAAATAGAGTAAAAAGAAAGCAAATTCTGTGTTTTATTTCTTGTGTCATGTTGTACATGCCAACATATTTTCTCCTTCACATCCATTCTTGGAATGCTCTCTCATTACAGGAGCGGTGAGTCACCATGAAAGGAATTGTTGCAACCTGCTCCACCCATCAGTATAAGCTAAGCTATGGACATCTTGAGTTCTCAGGGGGTTATCTTGGGAGGGTTGATCACACTTTGCATGATCATATGGTACAGATGTTTATCAGATGTTTATTCATGAAGATGACCTTAAGTGAAGCAAGAAATTTCTTGGTCTGACTATTTAAAAATTCAGCCAAAATGTCCACCCAATGGGCAAACCCCAGTTCCAGAAGAAATTAAAGCTGAGATGACCAAAAGTGTGATGGATCAGAACTGATGTATGCTGACAGACTTGAGTGAGAGGTCTCGGGCCAGACAAAAGGGTGTAAGTTCACTGATGGGGGAAGGGGGAGATAACCAGGGCAGAATTACAAAGGGAGGGAATAAAGTAGCACTTACATGCTTCTTCTGTGAATCCAAGCTTCTTTCATTTCCTCAGGGTGAGAATTACATCTGCAGTGTAATATAAACCTAGAGACTCAGTCACTCTTAGAGACCCTACTGCCACGGCCAGCCTTCAGCAAATCTGCCAGATGGAGAATGCTGGGACCTTCTAGACTTTTCCTCCTTCCATTAGGCCCTTCTATTCAGGCCTTTCCCTCAACAACATCTTAATTTCTCCCTTTAGCTCCATGGTTTTCAAAGTGTGGACTTTGGGCTGGCAGCAGCAGCATCACCGGAGCTCTTGTCAGAAATGCTCATTTCCAGGTGCCACCCCAGACCTAATGATTAAGAGACTCTAGGGGTGGGACCCACAAATCTGTTCTTTCTCAAGGGCTCCAGGTGATTCTGAGGCACACTAAAGTTTGAGAACCGCTGCTTTAGATGACATTAAGATGAGAGAGCATGTGCATTTTAGGAGAGGACTTACAAAGAAGGGAACGATTTTCTAGCCGTGGAATCTCAAGTCATGTGACAGATAGTGAGGGAGATTTGAGGCTGCTGAATTCATTCCGGCCCTCACAATCTCTCACTTTTAATCTCACCTATTTTGGTCTTCTCCCCACACTGCCACCAGAGATATATGCTTGGCCTGAAAAAAATCTGACCATGTCAAACCCCAACTTAAAAACCCTTCAGTGGCTGCTCCTTGCCCGTAAGATAAAGTTCCAAACACCTGCACGTGACCCAGGGCCCTTCATCAACTGCGTCCGGGCCACCTCCCTAGCCTTGTTTCCTTCTGCACTTTCCCTCCTACAAAGCCATACCTCACTGTCTGCAGGAGGCTCATACTTCCCCATCCCACCGACATGGGGTTTGGCCATGGACCTACCTTGGCCAAGAGCATAAGAGTTGAAGTGATGTCTGCGACTTCTGAGCAGATACTAAGTGCCATATTTTTGTTTTATCATGTTCTCGTTTTTCCCATTCCCATAAACGAGATCAGTATCATCCCAGAAAGGGGCTGTTTCTTAAGCCTCTGGAGGATCTCAGAATGAAAATAGATATGGAGCAGAACCATAACTGACCTGCACTGGACATGCAGCATAAGTGAGAAATAAACCTTGTAAGCCATTGCGATTTGGGGGTTATTTGTTAGTTTGCCTATGCTGACCATTACGGCATATTTGATCCCCCATATTCTCTCTGTCTGGAATGTCTTTCTCCTCTGCTCTACCTTTCCTTCCAATCCCACCTCAGTCCTAACTGCATAAGAGACTTGCTCATCACTCTACACTCAGTTCAGGTGTAATTCCCTCAATCAAGTCTTTTCTCATTCCTAGGTATAACTGATCGACTCCCACCTGTAGGATCCCACTTGGATGCTACAGACCTATAACTCTGTCCTTGGCAATTTTGCTGAGGACTTTCTATTCATTAGCACCATCCCTAGAACAACTCCTTTAAAAAAAAAAATTGAACCCTCATTTTACAGAGTGGGAGACTTTGGCTCAGATAAGCAAGGCAACTTGTCCAGGTTCCCCGGCCATCAGCCACAGAAACATATTATTCACCGAGTGTGGGTCTGGCTCTGAGCTCAGCAATCTTTCCCGTGCCCCACACATCTCTCTCCCTCCTCCATCAGCAAGCTTTCTGACCCTCCCATTCTGGTGGAGAGAGTAAAAGTCTCCTTATCAACAACTTAAAAGGTTGTGGAATTAATTTGACATGTGAAAGACTTGCATCTGGAAGTGGGCTTCTTACCCTATGAGAAGATAATCACTTTCTCTAAGTGGATGGATTTATTTGAAGGCTTCTGGAAAGAGCACTGGGGCGCTTGGACAACTGAAGCACTCTGTATCTTTCCCAGGTAGTGTGGTGTGCTAAGACAGGCAGATTCTCACTGATGATGCCCTGAGGACTTTTTGGGTTTGTCACAGGGTAGGATGTTAAGGAGCAGAAGGTTCAGAATTACAAGTAAGTCAGCTACATATTGGTATTTTCGGTAAATGAACAAGGAAAAGAAAACGAGGATAGAAAAGTGACACAGTGGCAAAGAACTAAACCAGACCACCCAGGTCAGACACCAGAATAACTGCCCAAAGTGGGAATGGCAATTTTAGGTTTCTATGAGCTGCTGGCATTTTGTTGTGTGGTTGGGCTTTTTATTTGTTTTTCCTCCTCCTTTCCCTCTCTTTAAACTTGTCCAAGGGAGGACTGGAAAGTATAAGAACCTTCAAGTCCTCCCCCATCAGCCATACCAGTCAAAGATGAGCATTCAACAAAGTACCAAGATATTCTTCTCACACGACATTCATAACAATTTCTTCAAGGTTTACAAAGCTTTTCTCAGTTACTAATTAGAATTCATTTATCTCTTTCACCATTGCAATGGAGTTTTTTTTTAATCCCTCGAAGGATACCTTTAAATGATACCATCAGTACCATTAATAACAGCATTTTCCCCCTTTGAGTTTAGAAAGCTGTTCAGAGCTTCAAATGGTCACTGGGCCAGGTAGGACACATCTGATTTACTGTTTAAAAGGCCATCCACTCCGTATAACAAATAAGAGCCAGCACTTACTGGGCACTTAGCACTGCGCTTGGCGTTTTTCGGGCATTGGTTTATTTAATCCTCGACGACGCTATTGAGCAGGTGCAATCATTTATCACCACCTTACAGATGAGGAGAGTGAGGCACATAGGGCACGAAGGACCTGCCTGAGAGAAAGGGTGTCTCTCCCTTTCAGAGGCCAGTAGCTTCTCAAGACAGTTAATGATTCACCCACAGCCCTCAGGGAGCTCCTTTCAGTAGGGGCAACACATGCACATACACATTCTCTCTCTCTCTCTGTCCCTGTCTCTATCTCGCTCATCTTCAACTCTTCTTCACCCAGTCAGAGGCGGGTGTCCAGCAAATTGCTTGGCAACGCTCGGAGGAAACTCCATCCAAAGCCCGGGTCTGCCGAGTCCAGGCCGCCGCTGGGCGCTGTCCAGCGGGCAGCGCGCCGGAGAGGCCAGGCAAGGGTCCTGTCTCCGGACACCCCCAAGGTGGGGCGGAACGCTAAGACCGGGATTTCACTCGGGGCGGCAGGGGGGGGGGGCACCGTCCCCAGGGACACCTGTTGTCGCCTCCCTACTCGGGCCAATAAAGATGTCGCGGGGACTCACATCTCAGGGAAGACACCCGTCGTCAAATAGCGTCCGCGTAGGGGTGAGGGGGTCGCAGGTGTCTTCCCCGCCCCCCTCACCTCGCCCCCCCTTAGGCGGGCTCACCTCAACACCCCCGCCCCGCTATCCCTGGACGCTTGCGGCTGGTGGAAATGTCGCGCCTCCCCGGGGCTCCGACCGTGCCACGCGCGGAGGTGTAGGGGCCCGCGGGGCGAGGGGCAGCACCCGCGGCGCTAGGACCTCGCGGGCGGCCCGCCCCCGCCCCCACCCCTCTCCCGCTCCACCTGCGGAGCCCCACCGGCGGGGCACGCTCGCCTCCACCGCGGGACGCGGGCGCTGTTACCTGCGACACCGCCTGCAGGGTCCCAAGTGTCCCAAGAACGCCGCCGCGGTAGAACCAGCTGCGCTGGCCCGGGGATCCTCGCCCGGCCCCGCGGCTCTCGCTGCCCTCCCTCGCGGCCGCAGCGCCACCGCCTGCTCCCGACTCTCTAGGCTCGCTCCGCGCCCGCGGGCTCCTGGCGCCGCGCCCGCCGCTCCTGATTGGCCGCAGCGCGCGCCCGAGACGCGCCCTGATTGGGTGGCCGGGAGCCGGGGCGTGGGATGGGCGGGGCGCCGCCTGGACCTGCTCCCGGTGTCCCCGGCGCCGCTGCCTCTCGTCCTCCGCTGCACCTCCGGGCCGAGATCCAGACACGAAACCGGGATCCTGCCCTTCTGCGCGGAGTGAGGCCGGTTGTGGAGGCACGGGATGGAGTGGAAAGTAGGACGAGTAGCATGGGGGTGGCGGGGAGTGGGGATCGCCTTGGAGTCTCTCCCACACCCCATACCGAGGCTGGAAGGTGGGGATCCTTGCTTGCTTCTCCGGCCTCACTCCTACATGGGGTTTTGATTTCGTGTTTTTATATGTTTTACTGTAAAAAAAGGCGCAGGACGCAGGACAGTGGCTTGTAAACAGTGGGCGCCAAAGTGTATTTGTGGGCTTAGGTTGGACTTGACGCTCAATCTTTCTCTATGTGGTCCAACCAGAGTTCGCAAAAGGGAAGCGACATGTGCGAGGTCCTACACGTTAACAAATTAGTAAGAGCGAGAAAGATGGTGAGTAGATCTTCATTTACAAGGACTTTAATACCTAGATAAGGAGATAAGGCTAAATAATAATGGTAATAGTAGTCATAGTAGTAGTAGTAGTAAAAAAATAAAATAATAATAATAATAATAATAATAATAACCCTGTCTTTCCTATGGCACATATTGTTTGCCAGGCATTTTTCTAAGTGCTTTGCATATATTAATACAGAAGTACAGGAAACAGCTGACCTAAGGATGTCCACATGTCCTGTGAAGCGTGTGACCAAGTGACTTCAGTGGGGAGTGTGAGAGATTTTCATCTGGAAGACACACCAGCAGCCATTCCACATTGCAGTTAAGAGGCACAAGTTAGAAGGGAGAGAGAGCATAGAGAATTAAAATTGTTCCTATCTTCCATATCTTCTCCCATAGTTCTTTAGCCCTCCTAACATTTTGTCTTACTTGAACTGGGCCTTTCTAAAGAATAAAAACAGCCACTATAAATTCAGGGTGTTGCCAGAACTTTGTTTTACCACTCAAAAAAAGGAGCCCCCTCTAAGCATCCAGGTAACAGTGAGTAGAAAAAAGTAGCACAGTTTATATTTTAGCATCTTTGACTTTAGTTGCACTAATACCTTGAAAGCAAATACGTAACCATTTTCCTACAAGTATTTCCTCTATTTCTATTCTCCTATGTTGATAGAACTCTGGAGGGAGAAATTTGGGTTGCTAGAGAAAGACTGGAATGAAAACCAGCTTGACCTAGTCTGAACAGCTTGATTTTTTTTTTTTTTTAAGATTTTATTTATTTATTTGACAGAGAGAGATCACAAGTAGGCAGAAAGGCAGGCAGAGAGAGAGGGGGAAGCAGGCTCCCCGCTGAGCAGAGAGCCCAATGCGGGGCTTGATCCCAGGACCCTGAGATCATGACCTGAGCCGAAGGCAGAGGCTTTAACCCACTGAGCCACCCAGGCGCCCCTGAACAGCTTGATTTTTACCCTAGTTGAGCTTAATGTCATTTACTTTGAGGACCCCAGGCCCCTAGGAGGAATTAGCTCAGATTTCCCAGTTTATGTCAATGGATGAGCGATCACTTCACTCTATATTGAAAAGATGGACTGGCCTGGGTGGAGCCTCACCTGATAGGAACACCAGAGCAAAATAGACTGTGCGAGGAAGGTTCTTATACCGGTATCCCTGTCCAAGCTTCAGAAGCACATGGAGACATCAGCCCATTGTTCTAGTTGTTCATTTTTCATAGCTGTGGCTTTTGCCAGAGCAGAAGTTCCATTTGGATTGGTCACACTATCACTCCAAAAAAGAAAGGCTATTTTAAGTGGAGAACTAGGTTGACCCAAGATAATTTCTTAAATCGATAGCCCTGGTTGCATCACACTAAACTCAGCCTTCTGAAGGATGAGAAGTGAAAGAATCTGGATTCCACTATGTCCACTCTGGAATCTTCTTGTGGGCAGGAACTGCTTATGAATCTGTCTGTCCCCTATCTCATCTCACAAAATGCTTTGCTTCGTTGTGCCTCTTGCATTGCATTTCTTCTATTGAGCACTCAAGACTCAATGCAAATGTCCTGTCCTCGGTGAGGCTTTCGCTAACTCTCCCAGGCAAAGGTAGTGATCCCTTTGTCCCTGTTATATTCTCATTCCAGTACAAAGCAACACTATTCTAGTGATCCATTTATATGACCATTCCTCCGACTAATTATTACCAATGCCTGGCTAGTACATGGAACTCAGTAGTAAGTATTCAATAAACTTGAACTGATTGAATAAAATTACTTACAGGTAATAGAGCAGCATGAAGGAGACTGGGGCCACACCCCAATGCTGTTCAACAGGGCATCCTCTAGTTCCAGGCTGGCTGGATGTTTGATGTGAGCCAAAGTGATCATCTGCCCAGTCTAATAGTGAATAGGTAGTTTCTGTATGTTAGGCACTGTCAGGTAAAGAGAAGAATAAGGTCTGAGTACACAAGATGAAGTGATACAGCTGATTTAGAAAATAGTTTGGTGATTCCTCAAAGAGTTATACACAGAGTTACCATAAGACCCAGTAATTCTACTCCTTGGTACATACTCAAGAGAATTTAAAACATATGCCCATGTAGAAACTTGTACATAAATATCCTTAGTAAACATTATTTATAATAGCTATAAAATTGAAACAACTCAAATATCCACTAGCTGATGAATAGATAAACAAAATGTGGTACATCCATACAATGGAATATTATTCAGCCATAAAAAAGAATGAAGACTGATACATGTTATAAAATGGATGAACCTGGGAAACATTATGCTAAGCAAAAGAAGCCAGACACAAAAGGCCACGTATTGGATGTCTCCATTTAGATGAAATACCCAGAGTAAGCAAATCTGTATGGACTGAAAGCAGATCTGTGGTTGCCAAGAGGTCAGGGGAAGGAGAAATGGAGAACGACTGCTGAGTGGATATGGGGTTTCCTTTTGGGTTGATGAAAATGTTCTGGAATTAAATAGTGGTTATGAGTGCACAACTTTGTGAATATAGTAAAACCACTGAGTTGTACAAAGCAAAACAAAACATGTACTCAACAGACATTCAGGGAGTTTGGAAACCATCAATGGAGGAAATGTTAGTTAAATCTTAAAGTGTTAGTAGGTAATGGTGTAAAAGTGTGGAGGAACAGAAAAGCCTGTAAAATACAGTTAAAAGTTGGCTTGTCTTGCCCTCATGCTCTCACCTTCAGCAACCCAGAGGGGATTTACTCCTTAGATCTGCATGGTCCAATCAAACACTCTATGTTAATGGAAATGTTCTTTATCTGAGCTATTCAATATGGAAGCGACCATGCACATGTGGCTATTGGACGTGTGAAATGTGGTTAGTACCACTGAAGAACTGAATTTTAATCGCATTTAAATATAAATAGCCACATGTGGCTAGTGGCTACTCTACTGTCAGTGTAGCTTTTGCTGGTTTAGAGCACTGAAGTCCTCTTAACTGGCAGTATGGAAAAAAAAAAAAACCAGAGGGTATCGGAGTGGGAGAATCACTGTCTTTATCGTTCCATAGCCTGACTCCAACCTGTATCCATTAGAAATCCTTCAATAAGATCTCACTGCTCCCACCCTTCTCCCTTCTATGAACTCTTAATGAACTTCAGTCAATAATACAGAATTTAGTTTTGTCTTTATGGCAAGGTGCTTCCATTCCACAAATATTGATGGACCAAGCACTCTATGGAATTCTGGAAAGAGGAATTGTAGACAATGTCAGCCAAATTCCAAAAGGTTGTTCTCAAGAAGTCAGACATGGAGAAGAGACAAGAGAAATCCCTCACAAAGGACCCACCTCCTTACTTCCCTCCCTCCAGTATCCCCCATACACACACACACACACACACACACACACACACACAAACACACAAACTCTATCTCTCTCTTTCTCTCTATTGAGTAAGAAATCTTGTTATTAGGAAGCTGAAGTGATGTTGAAGAATCTTTATTTAGATTTCCTGTTTCCAACTCAAGCCTGGTAACATCCGTAACTCCTTCAATACACCTTCCAGTTCATGTTGATTTTTCTCTTCTTTGAACTTTCATTGAATTTGAAATCAATAAAATGTAATGACTTTCTAAGTGTTCTTCCTTAATGTGGTGTCCACACAGCAAGATCCATTATTGCACAAATGTTCTTTGAGCTCCTGCTTATTTTTGTGCCAGAACAGTCCTAAGAGCTATGGATAAAAAGAAAGACAGGGTCACTGGGAAGTTTAGAGCCTAATGAAGAGGCACACAAAGAAAATGTTCTGCAAAGTTTGGCCTAAATGTGTAGGAAGATTCACTGAAAGCACAGGGCAAGGAGCAACTGGGTGTACACAGAGAAATCGGGGAAGGTTTCTCAGAGGAAGTGACATTTAAGCCAAAGGAACTTGAAGGATAAGAGTTTTTTTAAAAACATTTTTAAAGGGGCGACTGGGTGGCTCAGTGGGTTAAGCCTCTGTCTTCGGCTCAGGTCATGATCTCAGGGTCCTGGGATCGAGCCCCGTGTCAGGCTCTCTGCTCAGCAGGGAGCCTGCTTCCCCCTCTGCCTCTCTGCCTACTTGTGATCTCTTTCTCTCTGTCAAATAAATAAATTTTTAAAAATCTAAAAAAAATTTTTTTAAAGGTAATTCATTTATACTGTCCACCTTCCAAAATTGGATTTGAGGTAGTGTATTGGAAGTTTTGAAGACCAATGTTTGAAAGAATGGATTAACATCAAGATCCAGCTCAACATCTGTGACAATGTTTTGCATTGCTGACAAGGGTACTAACTGGACAGTCATTCTGACTGCCTTCAAGGCTTATTCCTGAGTGCAAAACAAAATAAATATAAGCTCTCTGATCTCAAGGAATTTAAAATCTCTCACCTTTACTATTGCAATATCCTTCTTACCGGTCTGTTGTGTTTAATCTTATTTTCTTCTTTTCCAGTGTATCCCAAATCTCAGTCACGTGTGTCCCACTGTCACCAATCTTTCCATATCCATGTATCATCTCCACTATCATGTACTTGTTTCTTTACATTGGCTCTCCTCTTGCTCAACTTCATTGAAAAGGAATTTTTATCTCATTGTCATCCGTGAAAAACAAGTATTACTTGCCATAAATAGAATGTTAACCACAAAAATAGTACAATGGAAGTAAAACCACATTATCTAATCTTAGCTGACTATTGTTGGCTGCCAAAAGTTCTGAGTTTGAGGCCCTGCTCTTTCTTTCATAAAGAGAAAGATTATCAAGACTTAGAGAGGTATTAAAGATGTGCCAGCACCAAACTGATCATTTCTCCTTGGCTAAATCAAACAGACTGAAGGAATTGCAAAAAGAATAACTGTGTCACTGCATGAGCTAATGAAATTTAATGTCCCTTCTCCACTCCACTTACAACCAGCTTCTGCACCAAATAATGTCTGCTTATGCTGGGTACCACATATCTGCAAACAGTGCTATGATCCTTCCCTCTCATGGCTATCAGAATGATCTAACGCAATGTTATTATTTCTCTTTCCTATTCAAAATCCTTCAATAGCTCTTCATTACCTAAGGGAAGAAACCTTAGTTCCTTACCATGGGCTACAAGATCCTCCTGGATCAGGCTTAACCTACCTCTCCACCTTCAACTTCTATTATCCTCTTTAACTTTATTCCACCAATACTGAACTATTTGTAGTTCTCAGAATGCACCATAGACTCTCATGTCTCTGTGCTTTTCCCTCTACACGGCATGCGGTTCCCCAACTACACCGACCTTATCATCTTTCATTTCCCTTCTGTGCTCATGTCTATTTATCTGCCTAGTACCCTACAAATACACACAGATACATACGTGCACGCACACGCAAGACATGCCAGCTCCAAACCACAACGGGATTCCTTCCGAAACATCTGCTTCTTTTTTCCTCCACTGCCTCACCCATGTGTCTCTGGCAGGCACAGACAAGTTATCAAATGACTCCACACCTCTTATTACAGCTGATTGGTCTACAGGTGGTCAACTAAGCCAAAGTGAATCCGCCAGAGTTCCTCAGAATTTCCTACGAGGAGCAAAAAATTGGCATCACTCTTTCTCTGCTTTAAGATGCAGAGAGAAACAGGCAAACAAAGCAAAGAGATTCTCCACTCCATTTGTGCTGCAGACCAGCTACTTCCTCGCCCCCACCTTCTTTCACCTTTCCCTTTTATGTTGCGAAAGAGACCCAGTATCTTTACAATTAAGTCTTTTTCCTAAACTACTTCAAGTTCAGTTTATTTACAACCAAGTTTCCTAATAATCCTTGAAGTCCCAACACAAATGCTACTCTTTTGTGAATCCTTCACTGACTCTTCCAAGCCAACAAAGGTACCTCTTCTTTTATGCCTTCCTGCATCTTGTAACACTGGACCCCATTTCCAACAAGTATCTTTTTCATTTTGACATTTTGACATTGAGACATTTGACACTGAGAAATAGTGTTCTGTCCTCTTTGCCTTTGCCTTTTTGATTATTCCATTTACCACCTGATGGGAAGGGAAACTTAGAACATAACAACCTATTGACAGTATGCCCTAGTTAAAGTTGATATTGAGTGAAAAAGGGGCTTTTAAGTTTTAGCTCTTCTACTATGAAGAATTTTTTTTTAACCGAGTTGAATCCTAAGAAGAACTTTAAAGAAATTCCAATTACAAGAACTCTCCTCTGCTACCCAACCAGGATGGAACCAGAAATGCACCCCACAAACAGCAACTACCAAGTGGCAGGTGGCGCCTGGATATGCAGCAGAAAGACTGAGGAACAGAGGGAGAGGAGAATCAGAAAAAAAGGGAGGTCTGAGAGAGAAGGGACTGTAGTAGTCCTATCTGTCATTGAATCTCTGTGAATGAGAGGCAGGTCCATAAAGGAATGTTTTCCACCATCCATGAATGTCCATCTCCAATCATAGTTGGCCAAATAAGATCGAATTCTCTCAGGTAATTGACTGAACCTATGGACCTTTTCAAATGTTACTAGGCATCATGGGGTCATATCTTTTTGCATATTTATCTCATGTCCAGACTAGAAGCTCCTTTTCCAGGTTCTTTCAATCTTGGCATGTTGGGCATCAGTCTCTAGCCCACGCTTGAGTTGGACTTTGATGCTTACAGCCTATGTTTAAGGTAGGAATGCTTTCCAGCTGCAAGTATCAGAATAACCAGTCATAAAGGTTCAAGCAGTAAAGACATGTAATTATCTGACACGAACAGTCTGGATGCTGGCAGCCCCAAGCTACGATGCTCCATGACATCTAAAGGACCTAGGCTCTTTCTCCTCTCCCACCCTTGGCTTCTTGGTTTTATCTTACGCTGCTTGTCTGGTGAATGCAAGATGGTTGCCACAACTCCAGGTACCTCATCTTGAGAAAAGCATATACAAGAAAGGAAGAAAGTGGACTGAGCTGGGAAAGAAGTTTTCCTTTATCAGGGAGGAAAATCATTCTCAAACAGCCCTTCCTCCCCATCTGGTAAACTTCCCCTTATATCCCATTGGCTAGAACTGAGCCATATGGCCATTCTTAGCTACAAGAGAGGCTGGCAAAACTAACACAGTCTAGGACTTGTCCGCAACTGTGAAAAGTACTTGTATTGCTTTCAGTATTGACCTTTGACAGGCAAATGGGTCACTGGCTTTCCCCACAATTTTCCTATTTGTGCTGGAGCCTGGCTAGGGCTAACATGCTATCTAGGTGGAGTATCTTGAGCCTAGGTAAGGATCCAAATGTACCTCTTCCTTTATTATATTTCTTGCTTTGGGCACTCTTGGACCCTCTATTCTGCACATGGAATTGATGAGAGGCCCTGAAAAGCTCTTAGATTCATACCTATGGGATTTCTTTAGTAGCCCGTGGCTGGATCCTCCATCTAGGAGAGTGATCTGGAGCATAGATTGCCTCACTGGTCTCTGTGTTACTTCCTTTGCAGGACTGCCCATGACTGGGCTGCCTGGATGGTGCTGGCATGCTGATTTGGGGTGACTCTCACATCATACTTAGGGCTGATGAACTTAGGGCTCTGGGTTACTGACAGTTCTCTGCCAAATTTTGGCTCTAGCTTCATGTGTAGCCCACACATTGGTCTTGACTGGCCATATTTCAACTGCAGTGCTGCTTCTGGTCTACCTGAGGGCAGCTGGGGTGAAGGGCAGGCATTCTTCACTCCGCGCTGGCGCCCAGGGCAGTTACCCCATCCTCTCCATGGGTTCCTCACCAGGTTTTCAGGGGTGGTGAATCCCTCCCAGGGATTTCCAGCTCCACAATGCCAGCAGGCCTTCTGGTTGGGGTCCTCTCTTGCCTCTGACCGATGCAGTGACCTCTTGCCCTCCCTGGTCAATCTTCAGCCATGTAGATGAGGGATGATGTTCCTCGTGCTCTTCTTGTCCATCCTCTCCTCCCCACTAGGGGCAGTGTGTGCAGACAGGGGTGTGGTCAACAATGAAAGAGATTGCATTCTAGGAATGCAGGGATTAGACATGGAGTTCAAGAGCCGACCTGAGGCTGAAAGATGTGTTTTCTACCTTGATAAGGTTGCTGAGAGAGTCAAATGAGATTGAACCCCTGACAATCCTTTGTGATATGTACAACTGCACACAGATATTAGTTATTTTTATTAGTTTTACTTGAAATACAAGAAAACTAAAAAGGAGGAAAGTTAAATGACCCCCCCAAGATAGAGGCACCATGGGAGTATTTTTGGGAGGGAAAATTCTGATTTTAGACACCCAGCTTTGCCTCCTCCCAGCTGTGGGATGCTAGTTTGGTTTCTGAGCCCTGCTTCCATTTTATAAAGTGGGGATAATAATATACCTATGTCAGAGGATATGGGTCAGCATTGAATGAGGAGATGCTTGTAAAGAATTTAGCACTCTTTCTGACATATAATACATACTTGATAAATATTAGCTATTATTCTTATTTTACTACACAGATGTCTGTAGCAGACTACAGATCTCCTGGGATACAGCCCTGCTCTGCACTGGAAATAAATTACAAGAAAGAATGAAATGAAATGAAATTACAAGAAATTTTCAAAATGAGATTCACAAAGGGGCGCCTGGGTGACTCTCGGTTAAATGTCACCTCTTGGTTTTGGCTCAGGTCATGATCTGAGGGTTGTGAGATTGAGCCCTGAGGGCTCTGTGTTCAGCGCAGAGCCGACTTGAGATTCTCTCCCCCTACCCCTCCCTCCACTTGCATGTGCACACGTGTGCTCTCTCTCTCAAATAAATAAAAGCTTTAAAAAAATTAGATCAACAGAGGCTGCACTGATATGTTCGGGTATCTGGCATCTGAGAGATAATATAGCAGGTGGGTAGGAGCACAGACTTGAGAGCCAGGAGGCTTGGGTTTGAATTCTGGCTCAATCATGTAATAGTTGTAAGACCCTTGGCAAGTTGCTTAGCCTCTCTTTGTCTCCATTTCTTCACCTGTAAAATGGATCTTTGCGAAGAGTGAATAAGTTAAGAAGCAGTATGTGTTTAGGATGGTGGCTGGCACATGGCGTTAGAAAGTATTCAGTATTGGGGTGACTGGGTGGCACATCTGACTCTTGATTTCGGCTCATGTCATGACCTCGGGGTCATGAGATCAAGCTCCGTGTGGGGCTCACGCTAGGTGAGGAGCCTGCTTAAGATTCTCTGTCTCTTTCTCCCTCTGCATCTCCCCCACCTTGCTCCCTCTCTAAAAATCCCCAGAAATTATTCGATACTATTAATATAATTTTGAATTCATTTAAAATTCAAAATAAAGTTTGTTCTTAAAAATCCCAATTGGCTTTTATTTCAAGGAACCTGCATTTTAGCAACTGGAAAAAAGAAAAGCACAGATATACGCCCCACATCTGTGTGCCATTGCCTATGCTGTCCTCTTTGCCCGAAATCCCTCCTTTTGATCCAAAAACCACTACATATTCGCCAGTCGCCCAAGGCCAGAGCTCATTCTCTCCTGTTCCTGTCTCTCAAACAGAACTGATGTCTCCTTTTTAGTCATCTGTGTATTTCCTGACATTCCCGATTAGTGTTTCTTCAACAGAAAGCTGAGAGTAAGGTGCATCATTTTAAACTCTTGTATTTTGCAGACGAATACAGAATTGTGTTTCATTATGAAACAGACATCTTTCCTCTCAGAGGATGAAGGGACTGTCAGAGGCCTTCAGGAGATGGTGCCTCTAAACCCCAGGAGGAAAACACACAAAGGATAACAAAACATCCCACCTTCCACTAGCAAGAGCTCCAGCTTGCACAGCTCCAACAGTCAGCTGAGGTGAACCAGAGTGGGCGGTAGGTCCAGCAAAGTTTTCATCCGAATTTCAGTGGCTGGTGGGCTTTCGAACCAAACATCTGAGCCTATTTTCTTACCTATAAAATGAGGGTAATACGAGCCTCAAGGGGTAACTTTGATGATGAAATGAGATAGCACAGTGCTTGGCGTGTACAAAATGCTTAATGAATTGTTAAGTGAATGAACAAAACAAAACAGTACCGTTGTTGGCTGAAGCTACAGGACCCTTGAAAGCACAGCGTTGCTTAACGTTGTCCAGGACTTGTCCTTCTCAGCATATTGTTCCCCACATCGTCCGGGAGGGCCTTCGCACAGCTTCTCAGACCCTCAGTCTGGGGTTAGTCTGCAATCAAGGAGCCCAGGCAGGCGGAGATTTGGCAGACCCCTTTCCCAAACCCTTCTCTCCAGCTGGCTCAGAAAGCTTCCCACTTGCAGCTCCCATGGCAATTACAAGAACCTACTCCCTTTTATTGTTTTTCTTTTCCCAGTGATGGAGCAATCACATGACTTCAACAGGAAAAACAACTCTGGAATCAGAGACTGTCTGGACTGAGCCACAGACTTTTTGGTCTCTGTGTCTGAGTCCCTGGAGAGAAAAAACATTCGAGGCTGGTGGGATCGGGGATGAGCTGGACAAGAAGCTCGGCCAGCACACACTCATTCCAGGCTGGCCGACTGAACAGGTTCTGTCTCAGGATCAAAAACAGTCCAATTCTAAGGAGGAGCTCCTGTTTTCTGAGTGCAGAGGACCAGGCACTTTACAGGTGTTGTCAAATTTCATCATCACAACCCTCTAAAAGGAGCGTTCATTATCTTCCTTACATCAGTGAGGAGAATGAGGCCCCGAGAGGGGTCTCTGAGGTGCACACAGGAATCAAGAGCTTTGCTAGCATTCCGCCCCTTTTACAAGCCCCCAGAGCCTATGTGTTAGCTCCTGGCCCCACCAAACCCTAAAGGGCACATGCACCTCCTCGGATCTTAGGGAAACCAAGTTCTGAAACACTAGGTCCAGGAGAGGACCCGAGACTGCATCTCCAACAGTCTCCCAGGGGGTGCTACAGATCCGGGGACTTCAACTGCAAGGGTAAAACCAGAGGTCCCCCACTTTGGCCGCACACTGGAATCACCTGGGAGCTTTCAAAATGCTGACGTCTAGGCCCCATCCTAGAGATTCCGATGTGATAGGGGACAGCTCTGCACAGGATGGCGGCAACTCCCCGGTGACCGCTAGGGCCTCCAGGGCCGAGACCGCCCTTCGTTGGGGGGAGGAGGGCACTATGTGTAGGCTCCTGAGGCTCCTGAGGTCACCCTACACTCCCCTTTCCCAGACACAGAGGCTCTAGGGCTGGGCTCTGAGGTCGCCCTTGCAATGGCCTCTCTCAGCAAACTCCCAGCCTAGGACAGGCCAGAGCCGCCACCTGTTTCCTTGAAATAGTCCGCAGCTGTGCTGGTGACCTCATCGCTCTGGCTCTGCCTCGCGCCAAGCTGCGATCTGGAAAGCCCTCTTCCCCAGGCCTTAGTTCAAGTCGGCTTCGGGCTCCCCCGCGCGGCCGGGCGGCGGAGGGAGAAGAGCCCCTGGCGAGGCCAGAGCTGCCGCACGGAGGACCTCACCCGGGGACCCAAGGTGGCCGGGCTGTGAGCGCGGCTGGCAGCCTCGCCCCCGCCTCCCTCCCCAACACTTGGGAACTGATGAAGTCACACGTTCTCCCTTTCAGTGATGTATAAACAAACAAACGTTGGATACACAAGCGAACGGAAAGGAGGTCTCCTCTTGGCCTTAGGCTTTCCAGAGGCAACCACAGGTTTCGGTGGGGCTCATAGCCATCCAAACCTTCTGCTATGCATAAATATGTATATTTACACACACACGTAATTACTGTTTTATAAACAAAAGTCACCATGTAATATTTTCCCAAACACTATCTTGGATATATTTTCCATGCATACACATACACACACACAGTGTCTTAGTGTGTCTCAAACTTGTCTGGGAATCGGAATCTCCTGGGGGCACTTTTTAAACATACAGTCTCACCCTAGACCCTCTGAGTCAGAGCCCCAGGTTGGGTATAGAAAATATTTGATTTTTAGATTTTTAATAGTTGAGATATAGTTCACATGTAACATTGCATTAGTTTTAGGTACAATATTTCAGGTGATTCTTAAGGAAAATATCTTGCCTTTTTAATGTCCGATATAAGAACATACCACTGTTTAGTTATCAGTCCCCAACTGTTGAACATTTAGGTTGTTTCCAGTATTTTCTTCAAACTATACCCAATACTACAAACATGCACTATACATGTTTAGTGTATACACAAACATAGTGTATACACAAACATACACTATACATTTTATTTAGAAATAAAAAATATCCAGCATCATGGGGCGCCTGGATGGCTCAGCGGGTTAAGCCTCTGACTTCGGCTCGGGTCATGATCTCAGGGTCCTGGGATCAAGCCCCGCATCGGGCTATCTGCTCAGCGGGGAGCTTGCTTCCCCTCTCTCTGCCTGCCTCTCTGCCTACTTGTGATCTCTCCCTCTGTCAAATAAATAAATAAAATCCTTAAAAAAAAGTGTTTAAAAAAATATCCAGGGGACAGAAAACAAACAATTGTATAGCATCTACAATGTACTTGTCCCTGAAGGGGCACTTAAACATTCATTACTGTTAACTGAGGGGTAAGATTTTTGCAGAGGATTAAACTGAATAATACTTCAGGTTAAAGACGTTGTCTCTTCAGAACAACCCTATGAAGAAAGCAGGGCATGGGTAATTACGATGCCCATTGTTTCAACTTGAGGTTGATAATTTGTGTAGATCGCAGAGCCACAAACACAGAGGAGGAACAAGGATCATGCCTTTAGATTTCAGAGCCTATGCTTTTTTTTTTTTAATCCCACAGATCTCTCCACGACAGTTGTTCAAAGTCCATTCTTACGGTAATGGTAAAGAGAGACCTGGCAAGAAATTAAGAGACTTATTAGAAGTTGCATCATCAATCTAGTGTGCTGTTCTGTAGACTCGTGGTTAAAAACATGTGTGCTGACGCCCCCTGGTGGAAATTAGAGTTATTGCAAGCCACTGGTAAATGGCGTCTGTGGGCCTTCCTAGTTCATGAACTGAATATGCAAAAATATGACAACTATTTTTTTAATTTTCTACTATTTTTTTTAAAGATTATTTATTTATTTATTTGACATGGAGAGAGAGATCACAAGTAGGCAGAGAGGCAGGCAGAGAGAGGGGGGGAAGCAGGCTCCCCGCTGAGCAGAGAGCCTGATGAGGGGCTTGATATCAGGACCCTGAGATCATGACCTGAGCCGAAGGCAGAGGCTTTAACCCACTGAGCCACCCAGGCGCCCCCAAAAATATGACAACTATTACATAAAGGTCACTGAAATAAAAAAAATGGATTCCTCATACTGGGAAAAGTTGGGAATCATTGAGGTAGATGTCTTTGCCTCAGAATGTCAGAGGGATGGTCACAAACTGAATTTATTTGTGGTTCTGCTTTAAATATGTATTTTTTTTTGTTTAGTTTTTAAAGTGTGTATGATTGTAATTGGTCAATCTCAGTTTCTAAGTTTACTAGTGGGTGTGTTAGTGTGCCCATTCTCCAGCTAGGTTGTCAGGTCCTCAAAGGGGAAAGACTTGAACCCTTAATTTAAGGCTCTGGACATTCTGGGCACTTGAATAAACATTGATTGCCTGGGGGGGAAAATGGGTTAAGAGCGCAAAATATATATGGTGTTTGTAATGGAATCTATTGATTTTGCCTGCTCTGAATCCTTTTCTTTCCCCCTCAAACCACACAGCCCTAGTGAGGCTGTCCATCAAGTGCCTTGCTTCTCCTGGTTGATGGGTGGGCCTAGAGATTTGGCTCTTTGTAGAGTGACAGGGCCAATGCTTCATCTTTAATGCCTGGGCTAACAATTTCAATTAGCTAGACCTTCAGGCTCTCTAATGCTTCAGCTTTTTCTAGTATGATTCTGAGACCTCCCTCCTTGCGCCCAGCCTAATGATAAATTCCTTTTCCATTATTTCCAGAATAAATCTAAAATATAATGTGTTATATATCCTATTTAATTCTGCTTCCATTTGGAAATTTGAACAAGTTCTCATAAGCATCAAAGGAATGGGGGACTTCTAACTGTCAAACGTACAACTAGCTATTTTCCTCCAGAGATCAAAATGACAACTAACAACTAAGTTGGTAAGAATTGTCCTTTTAAAAATGTTATACTACAATTTGGTCATCCCCAAGGGTTTTGGACACCAGAAAGGGCTGTTGGGTGAGGACAAAGAGAAACCTCTTGTGAAGAAAGTGGATTGTCTTCAGACTGGTGCTCATTGAAGCTGGAAGACGAGAAGTTCGGGATCCTGGTGCTGGAACCGTCTTGCACCCCCTTTCATCATTAACCATGACTGTCAGCCTGCTGCAGGGATTAGGTCCTCCATCACGCAAGAGACCATTGAGGTCAACTGCCCCGCTCACCCTACAGGTCCCACGCCTTATGACCTCTCCCTCCCTACCAGGCCCTGGTCCTGACCCACCACAACCCCTCACTAACCCCAACACCTCAACAGGAGGGGCCACATCCCGACCTCCACCCACAGATCCTCAGACTGTGTCCCCACTCTTGGCCAGGCTACATTGACTAGAGAAAGATCTGGGTCCCTCCACCAAAGCTAAGGTGGCAGCACTGAGTTATTTTGAAGACCATATTTGCAAGCACTAAAGTTTGAAGTTATTTTGAAGACCATATTTGCAAGCACTAAAAAAATCAAATATTGGGGCGCCTGGGTGGCTCAATCGGTTAAGTGTCTGACTCTTGATTTTGGCTCAGGTCCTGATCTCGGGGTCATGGGATCAAGCCACGGATTGGGCTCCTCCCTTAGCAGGGAGTCTGCTGGAGATTCTCTCTCTCCCTCTCCTTCTGCCTCCACCCTCTATCCCAGGCCTTCTCTTTCTAAAAAAATTTTTAAAAATCTTTTAAAAAATCAAATATTGACAAATTCCAGGTGATATGACAACAATACCAACACAATGATGTTGACTGTGGACAAGCTACCATATTCATACTGATTCCACAACCTGTGAAAAGAATGTCAGTGACCTCCATGGTTTTTTTGGCTTTTGCTCATGATTTTGTACAAGTTAATTATCAACAAAATGCCCTAGTAGTGGCTTTTGGACTAAGTGATGGGTTTTATCAAGAGTGGAATCAGTGCTGAGTGCATGAGTCCATACTTAACATTCTCTTAATACCCGGTGATGGCAACCTGATGACTAAATTTATACAAGAGCTTACTGAGGCTTCATCCAGTTGGGTGGCAACTTAATGGCAGAAGGGGGAAGGATCCAGCACCCTGAGCATGTAAAGAGCCCCTCACTGGCCTATGATATTCCATGCCTAGGAAATGAGTCATTGAAGACAACAATGTTGGGGGAAATTTTGGCTGCAGAGTATTCCCCAAATCAGGCAGGGACTCTGCCCAAGAACTGAAGTTACTGTGGCAAGTGTGAAAAGTCATTGCGTAAAACCACAGCGGGGATTCACATCTGGCCTTGCGGCAGTTACCTGTGTGCTTGAGCAGAGAGATGAAAATGGGAAGTCCAGGAAGCTCCATTTTCCAGCTCCTCACAGGGCTTTCTTCCAGTTGAGGAGGTGTTATGGAAAACCCCGCAGGGATAAAATCTGACTCCTGTGTTGTAGACACAGAACATGGAGACTAAAGCCACCTGCGGTTCTAGCAGGTCCTTAAACCCAGCTACGGCAATGGCCCTTCGATTGGTGATGTGAAAAGGGGACACTACTAGTTTTGCTAGCACTGTTTAAAGAAGATGTACGAAAGAGTGTAACTGCTGTTACATTCAGATTATTTGCTTTTTTAAAAAAGACTTATTTATTTGAGAGAGGGAGGGAGAGTGTGTGTGCACATGCTTGGGAGCGTGAGTCGGGGGAGAGTCAGAGGGAGAGAATCTCAGGCAGACTCCCTGCCCAGGGCACTCATCCCAGGACCCATGAGATCACGACCCGAGTGGAAAACAAGAGCCTGATACTTAACCAATGGAACCACATAGGCCCCTCCAGTTTTTTTTTGTTTGTTTTGTTTTGTTTTTGTTTTTGTTTTTTACTTCGTATGGCATGCTTGTATAGGCAACATAATCACATGGTTCAGGGTATACAGTCCAAAGTTTATCTCCCATCTCTGTCCTGTCGTCACTCAGTTTTCTTCCGCTAAGCACGCCAATGTCACTAGCACCACATATATTTTTTTCTGTGGTAATTGAGGCATACATATGCATTCTTCCTCTCTGTTTTTACAAGAATAGCCCAATTTTGTAAACATTCTGCTCCTTGCATTTTTCACTTATTTTGGAGATCCTGACACATTAATAGGCAGAAGCACTAATTTTTTTGTGGTTACATAGTATCATATTCCTTGAGTGTGGCATCATTTGACCAACTGGTTCTTACTGATGGTCCTTTAAATGATTTCTCGTCTTCTGCTGTTACCAGGAGTGTTGCCATCCCTTACACCACACATTCTCAACAGGCACCATAGCACCCCTAAAGGGGTGCAAGTGTGTTGTTGGCAGGGGCAAAGAAATCTTCCTCTATTTATAAAGCACAGATATGCATAGCATACATAAACACATATTCAGTATATGTGTGGTATTAAAATTTTACGAGGGTGGAGGCAGGCGATGGGGGGAAGAACAAATCTACAGTGGTTCCTTAGGATACCAACAATGAAACAAAGTGGAGAAACACTAACACTATCTTCGTCCAGTCCCTGCCGTCAGCAGGACACAGGATACCTCCACTGGCTTAGACCTTGCACGGCACATCTTCTGGAACTGAGCACGTTGATGTTGGAGCAAAGTTGGGATGCCAGCAGCAGGAGGACGAGGGTGACTGATTTTAATCTCGAGGCTGCCGGCATCTGGACCAGGCGAATCTTGCTCAGAGCATGAGGACCTTGGGAGCCTCCCTTCCACTCTACCACCTGTGGGACGAATGAACGAACACAGCTTTCCTGTGACAATCTTGCCTCTTTCTTGACTTATTCAAACATTTGAAATATTAACATAGTTTTCCTCACAAATGTTGTCACTCAGTCAAAGTCTATTTACTCCTCCCTGCTGATTTACTCACTCAGCACCAATAACAGTTTAGGAGAACTCTTAACTTCCCTTTGACATTCTTTGAGGAAAAGAGGCATGAAGGGGTAACGAATTTGCTAAGAGAGTAGAACTTAAGTTCTCATGCACAAAAGAGAGAGAGAGAGAGATCCATTTGTGAGGTGATGAATGTATTAACTAGATGGGGGGATCCATTCCCAACAAATATGAATATCAAACCATCACCACGTACACTTTAAATACCTAGAATTTTATACGTTTGACAGTTCTGGAGCCTGGAGGTCCAAAATCGAGGTGTCAACAGGGCTAGGCTTCCCCCAGGCCCCAGGCGGGAATTGTTCCTTGACCTCTTCTAGCTTCTGGTGACTCTGGGCACTTGCTGGCTTATGTCTGCGTCACTGAAGTCTCGGTCCATCTTCACATGGACTCTCTCCTCTGTCTTCTCCCTTTCTGTCAATGCCAAGTCTCCTTCTGTCTTTCTCTCAGGACACCTGTCATGGGATTTAGGGCCTGCCCAGATGATCCAGAATATCTCCTCTGGAGATCCTTAACTTTTTCCAGAAAAAGGTCACATTCACAGTTGCCAGGGTTAAGACACGAAAATGTCTTCTTGGAGCCACCACTGAACCTGCCACAGTGACTAAAATAGTTTTAGGGGATGCTTGCCTTGTGTCAGTGACACAAGCAAAAAAGCTCTGTGAACATTTCACAGCTCACAGTGCTGGTCCGGAGTGGTCCTTAAGGTTCTGCGGTGCTTCCAGCAGGTACAAGGATTTTGCTGGGGGAAGCCGGAGAGGATTTTCCCCATCCCCAGAAAAGACCTCATTTTTCCTCTTCCGCCCTCCTTCCTCAGGTGCAGCCCTTTGGTGCCCTCTAGTGGATCTTGTGGTAACTACACAGCCTTAATTTTCCGAGGAAAAGATTCAGATTTTAAATGATCCCCTATGAGAGCCATAGAATAACAAACAACAGCAGAAGGGACTTGGGGCATCAACATTCTAACCCAACACAACTTACCGTCCACCCTCGGAGAAGCGGTGCGGGGCAGAGGACGCCGGCTGCGCTCTGGCTTCCGTACTCATGTTTCCTGCTTTTCCATCTGCAAAGGGCTCTGTCCCTTCAGTGGGCTGCCTTCACTGTAGCGTCCTCCCGCCCTGTGTCGGGACACAGCCACCCCTCTGTGGGGCCTCCACGCCGGTGAAAGCACCCGCTTGCTCTCCCTCCCCTGAGAGCCGTTTTCTAGCAGGGATTTCTCCTCCCTGTGTGGCAACGGGGAGAACAGAGCGCGCGGGGAGGGGAGCAGGGGAATCTGACTCCAAGTGGGTCAATCACACGCTAATAAACCCTTCGGGTACCTCTGGATTTAAGCAGGTTTTCTCAAGAGCTGACCGTTTTTTTGGTAATGTTATTTTTAAGTCCACCCACAAATTCAAACGCTGACCGGATTGATTTGTGTGTCAGGCATCATGCCAAGCTCTGGGTGAGTCAGAAGGAGAAGGTGTCTGTCTAATGCGGATTTACCGACAGGGAGACCAAGATGGCACAACCGCTGTGAGTAATCAATGATAAGAAGTGCTGTAAAGGGAAAACACAGGGGGAGGCGCAACAGGTGAGCCAGATTTAATGTGGGGCTAGGCAAGGAATTGAACAAAGCTGGGGGTGAGCACCGCGCAGGCCCACACTCTCCTACTGGAGCGATTAATGTTTTTCACCGGCGCAGCTATTTCAGGAGAGCGGATGTGGGAGGTCTCCTGCTAAACTTGTAGACAAATCAGGTAGGAGCACCTACAGTCACGTAAGAAGCTCTTAAAAATTGAAATCAGGAAAAGCAGCTTTGGTTGTGAGCTCTTGGGAGCCATTTTTAAATGAAGTCCCCCAGGATGAGTCCGGTGTCTGATTCTCCGTGTCCCCGTTTCCCCACAATTAATAGAAGGAGGTGTATACAGAGAAGTTATCGAAAGCAAGTGAAATCTTATGTTATAAGCTTTAAGACTGACCTTTTTTAACATAAAGAATAACTCTGCCTGTAAATTATTTGGAGCTAAGCACTTTTGGTCAATGGAATATGTCATTTCTACCATGAAGGCCTGTAAGAATTGGGTGTCAGTGGAAAAAGAACTCAATTCCATTGCTTTTGGCATTTGAGACCTCCAAGGGCTGGACAGAACCTTAAGGACCATCCCTTGCAACCTGTCTCATGGTGCATATGTAAAGTGAGTGGTTTTCCCCAGGCCACCCACCTGCTGTGGGGACAAGAGCCCAGGGCAGAACTCCTTTCCCGTTATGATGGTGAAGGTGATGGAGTCCTCACCCTCTTCCTTTGCATTGCAGGGCCACTTGGTGTGGTCAGGACTGATCACTAATCTACAAAGGGATGGCGCACCTTTGGAGAGGCAATGGGAGAACCCCTCCGGAAGGCAAGAAACACCTTTAGGCCATGCAGATGGTGTGGGAACCCTTCCTTTATGCATCTGTCCCACTTGTCTTACACTGTCTTACACTTACAGTGTACTTACTTGTCTTACACTGGAACAATGACTCATCAGTAAAAAGCCCCTTTTATTAGTAGTGACAAGTCTCTTGGGACGCAATTCAATTTTTCTGTAGTCAACGGTTGGGGTTTCATCCTGGTTCTTGGGGCTTTCTTCTGTTTCACTGCTTTCAGGCGTAAATGTCCTATTCCTAATTTACTTTACTGTGTCTGGTGAGACCTAATAGATTTTTCCTTGATTTTAGCAATCCCGAGGACACAAAGTATCAGTTAAGTAGTTATGTAGCTTAATCGCTTTTAAGTTTCAAGTGAGTGAGAAAATACAGAAACCAAGTAAATAAACTTAAGCCTTCTTCAATTGCTTTTTTTCTTGCCTTTGAACTCATAGAGGCTGCTGTTCACAGCTCCAGTGTGGACAGTTCCACTTAACGGCACCTTTTAAATTTAGAGTCAAAATAGGGACTGTAGGAAAATCTTGCACTGTTTTCACCTCTGTGTTCTGGCAGCCAATTTCTGTGCATCATGTAAGATGTCGCCAGCCAAAGAACACTGTCCAAATAGTATGAAAAAGAAAATAACATATTTGTGTAGGTTGAAAAAATTCAAGTAAATTCTTTACTAGGATATAAGGGTAATAAGACCAGCTGGATGATTCTCCTACCTCCTCCCTCTCCTCTCTTGCACAATCAGGATTAGTTTCTATTTGTTTTAAAGATTTCATTTAGAACAAAAAAAATTCAATTAATGAAATTTTTCTAAGGAAAAAAACTACAAAGGCCTGGGGGATGAGCGGGGAAACCCAGATGTGCCAACTCTGAAACCCACAGCTGTGCTTTCAGATCTTGAAATAAATCTGTTTCCAAGAATGGAGGTTTCTGTTGTTCACATTTCAATCTTGAATCATGCAAAAACATCAATGACGTCTTTATGTTCCAAGTTCAAATTCTTATTTAGGATACTTGAACCTCATATCTAGCACTTAGAAGACTTTTGAGATATTCTTTTCAATCCTGACAGGCCAGTTCTATTGAGAAGTCGAAGGGAAACTGCACTGAGCGAAAACAGAATATAATTATATGAATGTTCTGAAGTCAACTAGCTGACCACATTCTATGAGAAAAAAATGTGTGGGGTTTTAAGAGTTTAATACACAATTCAGCATTAACATTAGGTCATGTTTAAAAGAAATTACTTCTGACCAAAAATATTTGGGCACTAGGAAAATCAAGAGTTTGGCTCAAAATGTAATACTAACAATAAATTACAAGGTTGGTAGAATTTTCAGGATCTAGTCATAAGAGTAACCTGATGTCTTTCTAAGTGGTGGCAGAAATGACATGGAAAGAAATATATAAGACCCAAAACACAACAGCACCTTCTTTTGAGCTGGTAGATTCTAAAGCACATTTTTCCTTGCCTAGAAAAAGTTTTTTTTTTTTTTTTATAAATAGTTTCTATTACAGAAATTACTTCCAATTATTTCCTTGCATATATTCACGTATATGGTGTTACATAGTATTAGCAAAAGTCAGGGCTAGTATATCAAAATTATTATCATAAAGGAAGTTAAAGGAGAGAGGCTGTTTCTCATCCAGTTGCAGATCGAGGACTCATTTTAATGATTTCTCAGAGGCTAAGTGATAAATGGGCATCACACCAACCCCAAGTTGAATGGTCAAACTGTTGATGTTTCAGCTCTTAAGTCCAATTTGCGCACAGTAATTATAGCCAAGGTCAGTAAAGGTCAAGTGGGAGGGCTGCTTGCACTCCCAGAAGCAAAATTTGAGATCCAATTTCTCACTTGCCACGATTTGCATCATCCATTTTATCCCAGGATCTGATGCTTCAAAGCTGGAATATTTTAGCTCAATTTACTTTTTGAGTTGGCTGCTAGGAAGTTAGGGCCAGATTTGTAGCCCATTTCTAACATGAACTTTGTGTGCCAAATTCACTCTTGGTTTAATGTTGTTTTTCACTTCCCCTTTACCTAGATCGTCTTATTTAATCCATGTAAACTTTATCATTGTGTGTGGCTCTGTAAGCCCTCTCTTAAGAACGTTTTGGGACAAGGCAATGAATAAAACACACTTTAGATACATTTCACTATTTCTCACAGGCTATTCAAGTCAAAGACCTCAGAGATTTAAAAAGTGGTAATAGAGGGACATGTGGTTGGCTTTGCCCGTAGAGCATGACTCTTGATCTCAGGGTCATGAGTTGGAGACCCATGGTGGGTGTAGAGATTATTTAAAAAGTGGTAATAGGGTGAAACAGGTAAGGGAATTAAGAGGTACAAATTTCCAGTGATAAAATAAATATTTGGCCACTAGGAAAATCAAGAATTTTGCTCAAAAGTGCTAATAGGGCAAAACAGGTAAAGGGGATTAAGACGTACCAACTTCCAGTGATAAAATTAAGTCACAAGGATATAATGTACAGCATAGGGAATATAGCCAATAACTTTGTATAATGACAGATGGTAACTAGACTTATTGTGGGGATTTTATAATGCTAAAAAAAAGGTAGCATTTCTTAGCAAATTCATGTTGTCCCTGGGGCAAAATTCAAGTTATAAAAATCTGAATTTGGAGAGTTAAAAGTAAATGAAAGATGGATTCAAACTGCCCCAAATGAATGTTCCCAGAAGCTTCTAAAATTCCAGAAAAGTTCATCAAAAATGGAATCACTCAGATTTAAAAAAAGAGTCTGACTGGAAAGGTGCTTGGTCATGGCACATTATGGCATACAGGATAACCAGAGGTGGATTCTTTATTTCACAAGTTTCAAGATACAGTACAAAACAAATCTGTACATCTCTCTATTAACAGGATTTGTTTACACAATTATATTACACTTCACCAGCCTTTATACCGTATTTAATTAAATACAAAATAAATTTACAAAAAAGTCTACCATGGTGTTCCTTCCAATGCCAGCTTATGGTCTTTTTAAACTTCTCCTAAATATTGATAGTGGTTATACCTTGATCGTATCGACATTATGATTTCTTTTTTTAAATCAAAGAGACTAGTGTCAGCTTGTCTGTCATTCCAGACAGGAAAAACAGTGCATGTGAGATGACTTCCTGCACATGGCCAGGACATCCTTCTCCTGCACACAAAATTGGGAGTTTCGCTGCTGCAAATAGTCACTTGAAAATACAAATCATTTTTACTTGGGATATTTTAGATCTTCTTGAAATACCAAGTGAAAGGAGAACTTTAGCTTCAAGGACTACTACACATTTAAAAATCAGGTAGTGGCTCAGACAATAGGGTGTTCGGAAACTTTGTATCTTCATTTATACTGGAGAGCAATGACTGAGGAAAAAGATTTTCATGAAAACAGAAGTTCCTTTTGCTTTATTTCTTGCATTCTTCTAGTCATAATATTGTGCAACACATATTAAATTCACTTCCAGAACAAATACTAGCTGTCATCGGGGCAAAAGTAGCCCACATTGCTCTTCTTGGCAGGTAAAGGGGCTGTTTATCTCACACTGTTTGTTTTGCAATGTGCATGTGAAACATTAGTCCAAACCTCTGTAAAGGAAGTTTTTTTGCAGATGGAGCTAGACAGTAATACACATGCTACACACATGAAGACTTGTGGTCTCCATTTACAGGCTTGCATGCATACGTCCAAAACGCTGGTTTGAAGAACAAATATGAGGAGCGAAGAAAGGAGGGGAAAATGAAGCCAGAAAAAAATCCTATACAAAATACTTAGGTTTCCTGGAGGCAACAGCAGCTCCTTAATTAAATAAAGCATCAGATCATGGTCAGATTACGGTAGAAGTTTCTACAACTTCCCAATGGTACAGAGCTAGAACAGCTTAGCAGTAAAACTTTCACAAATTAACCTTATATGCACAAGGGTAACAAATCCTCAAGCGTATTAAGGTAAATGATTCCAAAGTTAATCTCATTCAAGTGCTAAAATAATAAATTTTGAAAAAAAAAAGGCTTTTACTTTTTCTGTGCCATTGAATATTAACCAAAAATAAGATAAGCCTTACTCCAAAAACAGAAACGAAAATTTCAAATACAGAAAGAAAACAAAAAACCCAAACACCAGTGCTACCTTTGTAACATAAAATAGAAGCAAACGGATGGTCTCAAGACTCTGAAACAGTTGACTAACCACAAACCAAACACAGAGGAGATTATAAGCTAAGTACTACTGTAGTCACCTTCAAAGGCAGGAAGACAGGCTAAAGGGGTCAGGAGACAGGCTGCCACAGAGAAATGAAGTTGCACTCAATCTGCTAACTCTAAATTCTAACATTAAAACTCCTGAATCCTGGAGTTAGTTTAATGTCACTGACATTAACTAGCTTTAGTTACTGTCATTTTATTCAAATGGATGCCATTTGATTAGGTAAGTATTGAGCATTATTTTAGGAGAAACACCAAACCCAGTTCCTACTTGCCTAGGTATTATGTCCCATGAACAGAGAATAAAAAGGGAGCAAAGTATTTTGAGACAGTTGTAAGGACTGAAGTCACAAAGACGTAGAACGAAGTTATTTTAAATACATTGTTCAAATTTCCTGGAGCAAATGACCCAGGGGTCAAGTAGGCGGTGGAAACAAGCCAGGAAGAGGCTATGTGGAGTATAATAATAAAAAATAATAAAAAGGACAGGGTAGGTAGTGGTAAACCAGCAGGAAGTTTGTTATTGCATGAAGAACACGACCGTGCCTTCCATTAGGTAGTGCACGCTGCTTTAGGAAATGTCTCTTCAAAGCACGAGAATGAGAATTCAGGTGGATGGATGATAGAGGGGGAGAAAGGGAAGCTCAGTCATCTTGGAGGGTTTTGAAACATTTAAATACATTAAGACAGTTCCTTTGAAATGAAACGTGGCTGCTCCCGTGAACTCTACTCATCTTTGAAGGGTGGGGGGAAGAGCCTGTGGTGAAGACACCAACATGTATCAACTGCACTCAAATCTCTCTCAGCCTAAGAGGTCGAACCCGTCTTACTATTTAAGAGCTGCCCAAAGCAACAGGACCCTCGGGAGGGTCAAACTTCCTACCTTTCGGATATGCTCCTATACATATGGTTCTGTGGCCACCTCTTCAAATTTGGAAGCAATTATGTGGGAGTAAAGTTTGCTTACCAGGTTTCTCATAATACTCTAAAACACACACAAAGAGCATACGACTTCACATTGAAAGCCTTCATATTCATTAGACTCATTAAATCTAGTTCTAAATACAATCCCAACCTCAAAAACCAAAGTCTTACAACTCTACAGGTAAACTCTTCAAGTTTTCTGGCAGATGAGGGATTATGGAAAAAAGAGTAGAAAGGTTACTATAAACAGACCGAGGTCAGGAGGCATAGAAAGCCTGCTCAGGTACTAACGTAGTCTCAGACTAGACATAGGCTGGTGAATACCACCACCTGACAATAAAAAGAAATACAAATTCGGTGTAAGTTTAAATTTCTTCATTTGTAGGATATGTGAAGTTCTCGATTTTCTTCGTTGTTGCTGTGCTCCACACTATTAAACCAGGCAATTCGCAAGTGTCACAGCCTTGATTTTCCTACAGTTACCAGTGGGAGAGTGGTGCATAGGATAGCTAAGGAAGTGGCTGACTTTCTACTGTAACAGAAAACTGCAGAAGTAAAAATCGACCTGAACGGTATAAACAGGCTTTGGCTTTCCTCAACCACTGAGTTTAATGCATCTTAGATTCTCTGAGTTTCAGTTTTATAATGGTAGTCACTGTATGCCACATCCTGGCAATAATATTTCAAATCTAAAGAATTCAGGAGGGTGAGATCTGTTCTTCTGCAGTAAGAAATGCAAAGTAAAATCCTGGGAACAAATGCTTCATCTTTCGGGCAAGTGTGTCTATCATCTTGGTACCCCACTCAAGAGTTCTTTAATATGGTTTTCTAATTGCTCCCACTTAGTCCATCCTCTGGCTTCTGGATCAAGGCTCTGTATACTCAAAACAAACCAGCGAATTACACTGAGTAAGTGGGGGCAAATTCACATGTTAGCTCAAGGAGTCAGTTCACAATCTTTTATATGTTCCATTGGAGAGAAGTGAAGTTCACATAAAACTGTTTAACTCGCCTTTCAGTCTTTGAAGGAGAGAAGTATGGTAGAAAGTATGACAATCACCAATAATAAGAAACCTCCCAGCCTTCCCTTTTAAAATAATCAATATGTTGAGTATGTATACTTGCATGTGGATTGGTAAAAGTTTCTCAGTTATTGCAGTTCTGAAACGATTTGAAGACTTTTTTTGTTTTTGTTTTTTAACTTAAAAGGCAAGTTCTATTTTCAGACTTTCAAACATGTTAAGGTTAAACTTGCAACTAACTGGTTTTTCCTTTTTACAGTGATCAGTTTTTAGTGTTGATGCACAAGACCTTAAAGGTGGTTGATAGAAGAACTTATGCACACTGAGAGAATGACCGAAAAGACCCAAGAAAGACAGCTGGGTACAGCAGACATTGAGTGTCTCATGTTTCCAGAAAAAAATGGGGGGCCCACTGAGAGCTGTTATTCCATACGGCACTGAAACAAACATTCAACTCAGTTTAGGTGAGAGTTACTTATCCCTGAAAATAAAGGCATCAGATTCTAAGCAGCTTTAGGAATTCAATGCTTCCTTGTGCCTCTTCCAGGAGGTGACCGCTGATCCGAAGTCCGAAATCAAATGCAAGTGTTCTTGGCAAACAAGTTCCTTGCTTGTCACTGCTCACGGCTGGACACGTGGCTGTTACTGAGGTGGCGGCTGCTCTGGCGGCCCCTCCTGCTGTGCCGGCACCGGCCGGGGCCCCGGGGGCCTGGGCAGAGGCACGTCTTGGTGCTGCCTCTGCCTGTATGCTATAACTGTTCCCAGGAGCAACGCGATGATGGTCATGAGGTAAAGGTCCCACTCAGGTCCCAAAAGCTGGTCCATGTCAAGCTGGGTGAACATATCTCGAATCTTAAGGAGAATAATATAAAAATCATTACGATCACTAAAATGGCAGAGAAGGAACTAGGGAAAAAATTACATTACAAATTAGAGATGAATACAGAACTTATTAAAATCATCAGTTCTAGGAACATTTCGCAATGCAATTAAAAAAGATGGCTTTAAAAGCCTTCAACTGAGACAAAAAATAACGTTGTCTCAGGAACTGAGTTATTATTTTCTAATAGTAGGTGATACAAAGTGACTAACAGGGTTCCTTTCCATCAGTAATCCAATCCACTCGTTTCCTACCATTTTTCAAAGAAAATATTTGCAAGGAATACTGGGGACAGTGGAGAGCCAAGGAGGGAACGATCAGTATCCCGGCACACCTGTCACCTAGCTGTCGCGACGGGACACCAGCTGGGAAGCCCCGCTCTAATGACAGCAGGGACCTCACGTCTTCTCTCATGTAACTGACGATGGCAGGAATTCCAACGTTTGATAGCTGAATGACTAATGCTTTTTAAATAGGATTTCATTAAATCTTTAACACCTGAATTTGAACTTAAAAGTTATGTTCTTCGTCTATGATACTTTGTTTAAGTGTCACTTAAGAGAAGTCATTACTGATATTTTTGGACTGCTACCTACCTACAAAGGAAATAAACATGGAGTATAATCCTTTATATTGAAATAAAGTTATATTTAAAAATGTCCCCATAATATATATTTGTAGGTGCAGGTGCTAAATTTTTCTGGAAAAAGATTACAAGAAACTATTAAGAGTTTTCTGGGGTGGGACTTGTGATAGGAGATTTTGTGTTTTCTGTACCGTCTGACTTTTCAACTCTTACTTGTCACTCTCTCTCTTTTTTTTTAGTTGGAATATCTACATGGTAGGATTATGGAGCACTTTATTGTCTTCTTTATGCTTCTGTATTAAAAAGAAACAACAAAGATCAAACACCGCATGACCAAATCCTACACTATAATCAGCAGTTTCTTAGTCCTACAAACTGTGAAAGACAAGGGTCTGAAATAGCCCCGAGAAAAAGAGCGGGCTGCCACACTGTTAGCTTTTCAATTAAAGGAATGAATATTGTTTCCATTACTGGAGGGTACAGCACGCCTGGTTATGAATTTGCCATTACAAATGTATAAGCAATCGGGAAGACGGAGTCCGACACCTCTGGCCCCCGAGCGCCAAGCACGGAGGCCCTTGGTGGCACAGGATAGGGTTACAGAAAGGAGCAGCACGGACTCCAATTACATCTGTGTCACACAGGAGGAGAAGCCCGTTCTAGAATCGAATACTGATGCTGTATCAACCTGTCCTGAAAGATTTTAACAAAAGCTTAAAATATCCTCCTTTCCTGGTATGGAGTGAACTGAAGTTAAATAGCCCTTGATTTGGCATACATTTCAGGACTTTCGGAGTTAAATCCTGCACCAGTTAATCCATCACGAGGGAGTAGAGGTAAACCAAATGTAAAAGTGGAGAACCCCAGAGCACCTACCCAGAAATACAGGTAACCGAAGTCAGTGGCTTTGAAAGGAATGGGGAACCCACCTCTGATCTGGGTTCTACCATTAGCTTATTTAAGTAGTTCAAAGTAATTTTACAGAACAAAGTTCTAGTGGTGTTTTAAACATGTTTCACACTAGCAGAAGAACCCGAAGTACAACAGCCTGGGCAGGTTCTCAAGTTCTACTTCTCCCCTTTCTAAAACTTCTCTTTTCAGGGACTGGTCCTGAGTCACTGCCGGGCAGTCGTCTGACTTACTGTTTACTGAATTTAGTTAACTACTGTTTCAAATTGCCAAGTGTTGGTCTCAGTTTTCTCTAGACCAGAAGCCACCTGCATCAATGAAAACTGCTTCGGCACCCGGAGCCACCGTCCAATGCTCCCTGAAAACGTACTGCTGTGTGGCTGCCTCACCCCACACCTGATGCAGTCTCCTGGTTCTTTACCCGGGGGAAGAAGGGACAGCACCAGACACTGGCAGGACACTCCTTCCCCCTCCCTGAACTTTTTAGATACAAACCTCTGGACTGAGCAGCTTACATCATTTATATTTTAATTACAAGAGGCAATGGAGGGTCACCTGAGTGGCTCAGTCAAATGGCCAACTCTTGATTTCGGCTCAGGTCATGATGTCCGGGTCCTGGGATGGGGCCCCAGGTCAGGCTCCACACTCAGCAGGGAGTCTGCTTGACAATTTCCTCTCCGTCTGCTCCTCCCCCCATTCACGCATGCTCTATTGCTCTCTAAAATAAATCTTAAAAAAAAAAAAAAAAAAAAAAGAGGCATGGAACACTTACATTTGTTTCCCGTATGTACTGCAAGAAATATACCACACCCAATTTGCAGAGTGCTAGGAAGACTGGTACTTGTGCATCTGGGCTGGCTTCAGCTGCCATGTCATAAAAACGTTTTGCAAGGTGAATATCCTAGAATATAGGCAATAAATCAAAATTCATCTCTTGTTAAAGTAAAAATATTATTTAGTTTATACATTTGGATATCAGTTTATATCTTTAGAACATTTATTTTACCTTTCAAGTTTTTATTTTAAAATTTCCCGTACCTAAAGGAAAAACCCAGCCTGTAATTGGATAATATTTCTTTAATTATCTAACTGCTTTATTTAAAAAAATTTAACTAAAAAAAAAAATTTAACTGAAAAATTTTCAGACTTAGCTCATGTTCCCCTGCCTGATGTCCCATTTGCTGTGCAGACGCGCTGTATACAGCTGCATTCCCAAGCATAACACAGCTCTAAGTCTCAAGTTAATTTTTCTTACTTAAAACTTCAGTCAGTATAATCAATTTCTGGTTTCAGTTTGGAGCAGTGATCTTCAAACCTGGTAACATGCTCACAATTTTTCAGAGGGTACTTGCATATATAGCGTTAAGGGCTTCCCATTCTGCATTTCCCTGCCTTAGACATATTTCTGTAAAAGGTGAAACAAGTCATTATGAATTCTGGCTCCGATTGGAGTGTTCTGCATGCAGATAAAAGCCAAACGGCACGGTGGGATGCTGTGAAATTTTCGTTTTACAACCTCACCTTTTCCATGCCCTCACTATCGTCAAAGAAGACCAAACTCCAAGGAAAGAATTCCATGAGGCATGGGAAAGAAAGGCTAAACATTAAAAATGACTTTTTCCACATAGTTCAATATAAGCAGTTACTTTCAGCTGTTCCCTAAACTGTCGCTAGGGTGTGTCATTAGTTAAAAAGAAGGCTCTCTTCTGTTACTAACAGTAATCGTATAGTTACTCAGTTTTTAAAAAAATGTAACAAGTTTTTTTTTGGACTGCCACATTTTTCAAGATCATGGATCAAACCTTATGTGGTAACATCGACTTCTGTGTGGATGATTTAAAAGGGCAATTAAATCTTATCAATTACATTCTGATTTACTCCATGTAACCAATCCTCATTTAATCCTTAATATTTTTCTAGCTGTACTAGATGCCGAACTAAACAGTTTTTAGTAGTATGAATGCTTCTTTTTTTAAAAAAAGGTAACCATAATGTCTTACAAAAATTAATGGAATCATTCTTTTATACATGATTAATTATTCTTTAAAGTTGCATCCCAGAGTTCCCTCCCCCCAACTCTTACCTACGAAATTCTATGCTTTTTATCATAGTCTTTATTCACAAGAATTTATATAAGCTATACATTATATTACAAATTAAATTATGAGAATGCACACTGATTAATTTTCTTGGCTTCTAATCTATTACAAAAATAGACTGTTAGAGTTCCATTACTTTAATTTTTATTGCTTTCAGTAAATTAGTATGAAATGTATCCCATAAAAACCATAACTTATGTGCAATCTTTATATTAGTCATCAAACACATATTAATTTTATTTGAATTAAAAAAATGAAGTCAGACTTGCTGACAGAAGCGAAGTCTGATCTGGCTGACTGGCCTGACAACTAAGAGAGCTAAGAGAGGCTTCGGTAACTTGATAACATGGCAGAATCTTCCTCAAGCTGAATGTACTTGGCCTGCAGTTCCAGAGTCTTGATAAAACTAATATTTAAGTATCTAACATTAATATAAATGTAAAATATAAAAATTTACATATAATTTAAAAATTAATATTCAAATGTAAAATAAAAGGCACTTGGACAAAAAATAGTGCATTAGCAAAATGAAAATGAACAACTTGCCGTTAAGCACATTAGGTCAGCAAAGTGTCTCTAAGTGATGGAGTGAGGAATATAATTAGTTATTTGATAAATCTTGGTAAAGCCTTTTGGCACTCCACCCAGAAACTGAGAAAGTGAATGATTCCAGTGACCAGGGAATAAACACATCTTTTGCAAGTCTCTAGTTTCCAACTCTTTGCTTTCAACAAGATTGAAGGGGGACCTAACCAAGTTGTCAGTGATAGATCATTGAAAATAATTATAATGACAGATCACTCTGATTTCTGGCATATGTTACAAACTAAATGTTTGTGTCCCCCCTAAATTTCTATGTGGAAATTCTACTCCTTCATGTGATGGTTGGGATTAGGAGGTGAGGTCTCTGAGAGCTTATCAAGATTAGACGAGGTAATAAGGGCAGAACTCTCATGAATGGGATTAGCATCCTTAAAAGAGTCTCTAAGTGCTTGCTGCTGCTTTCCTGCTCTCTCCTCAAGTAAAGACAAAAGCCAGAAGACAGCGGTCTCTGGCCCAAGAAGCGGGGCCTCCCCAGGCACTAAATCTGCTGCCACCCTGCCCTGCAACTTCTCAGCCTCCAGAACTGTGAGAAATCCTGTTATTTAAGGCCCCTGAAAGAAGACAGCACGTAACTCTAAAGCAGTTTAAAGAACTAATTGACCTTGCTATAAGATTCCTCCCATTTGTACATACTTATTTATGTGAACGAGATTCCAGGCATATATTTATAAAAATGAAAAATGAAATTAATGCTAAATCTACTCAATAATGCTTAAACTAATTTTTAAGAGATGCTCCATTCATCTCATCAAAAGATATATGTTCAGTAATTACCACAAACGTATAATTTTTGTGAAATTTATAGTATTATGTTGATTTATTCAATACTGTATCGATAATTAACCAACTATGACTAATAATATCTCATGAATTTTTCTTAACACTTAAGCCTATGATCATAGGAAATAAAATTTAAAATTTGAGCTTAACATACTTTGTTTCAGGTAAGTACGATCGAGTGATCAGTAAAATATGTAAGCATTAAAAACATAACATTAGTATGTGACGCTATGGGAATAATGGATGGAAAATATGAATTCAGGAAGAAAAGAAAGATACCATTTTCATTTAATGAATTTGCTGTGTATTTTAAAAAATCAATAATAAGGGTATTAAAATTTTGGTATTTAGAGTAATTTAGTCATTTTTTAAAAAAATGTTGGTGCTTAAAATAGCTAGAATTTAGACCCTTTGGAGCTTATGATGAAAATTTTTAATGTCAAATTAAAATGTGCAGGAGAACACATTGTTTTTCAAAATCCTCAAGGGCACAAAGGCAAAAACTTAAGAATGGGTCTAAAGAATGTTAGACTGTATTAGAAAGGCAGAAGACTCAAATACATTAATCAGTAGCAAACATCTTAATTTATTTCAAAGTAACTTAGAAACAACAGAACATGGTTGAAGATGGACAGATGGTTTCTCAAAGGAGTTACCGATGGAGGCAGTATTGTATTTCTGTTTTAATCAGTCTGTTTTTGGCTTACTATCCTAAATATAGCAGTGTGATTGATGACAAGAGATGGGCTTCTGAAATATAAAACTGTCTCATAACTTAGAACCTAAAATCTGAGCACATTCCAAAGAAAGCCTATTTTCTACAAAAATGCAGACGATTCCCCCAAATCACAATTACACCATTCAAACATTTGTTTTGAAGCCACACTCACCTGCTTAATGCCTAGTCCTTTCTCATGCATATATCCCAGATTAAACATAGCTTGTGCACTGTGTTGCTGTTCGGATGCTAGACGATAATGAATAAATGCAGTCTCGTAGTCTACGTCAGTGCCAAAGCCATAGAAATGGTAGTCTCCAAGCTTAATTCTAGCCACGGTATAGCCTTAAAAATTAAATGCAAAACTGCCAATAAATAAAGTGTGTTTTAAACAGACAAACCGTTATTTCTCCTCCTATTAACATGCTTACATAAAACAGAATTGTAATTTGTAGTACATAAACTTTACAACTAATCCTTTAGCCAAGCTATAAAGTCAATAAAGACTTAAACGAGAGGTGTTGCTCTTCTGAAGAAGGCTTTGTAATGGTCAGGGAGGTAAAACAAGTTGGGTGGTAATCCCTACTTCACGATAATACTCTTCAAATGAGCATGTTCTAGTCTATCATGCCATTTACCCTGTAAAGTAGTTCAACTGGACCATTGTTCACATTTGAAGAAGGGATGGCCAGGCAATGTTGAAAGGAGTATGTACAAGAAACATTCAAACAAAAAAAGGGGGAAAGGTCAAAATCTTTTGGGGTTTTAGACTAGTATTTTATTTTCTATTCTATTCAATTCTCATTTTACACAACAGACTGTCCTCAAGCTAAAAGTCAGAGAGTAAACCATAACATGATATAAATGTCCAGTACAAAGACCTCACAATCCAATTTAGAAACCCGGGCACTGGAACTTCCGTTTTAAGAATAAATAACTCATGATGCAAACAAGTTAAGCAATAGTGGGTCTGTCTGCTTAACTTTAAGTCGACGAATGACATTACTTAGTTTTTTGTGGGAGATAAGAAAATGAAACAGAGACCGTAAAGAAAGTCCCAGGTGAAACTCTTCCCTAGATTGGAGCGGCCACTCACCTTGCGAGGCGGCCCTGTTCCAGTGGAGCAAAGCTCTGGGGTAAGTCTCGTTCTCCCCTACAATGGTTGCTTCCCCTACGGGGGAGATGACATAAATACAAAATCAGGCACTTAACAAGGACAGGCCCTAGACTTTTAGGCTTCATTTATAAGCCAGGGTAGATATGTGGAACATTACTTAGGAATTGGGATATGACAAATATTAAATGAAAAAATCATTGTATTGACATTAAACCAATATTAGAATAAAATACTGAGTTCAAAGGAATCACTGCTTCCCTCCAGGATGTAGTACTTCCTGCAACATGTTGTATCCACAGAACTAATAAGGAGACTAACTACTGAGCCGCTTCTAAGGACCTACGTACTGCTGGAAAAACAATGCTGTTATATCTGCTGTATTTTGAAAGATGGATTTATCGAAAGCAGCTACCTTTGTGATGAATGGCAAATCGATTTCTACTGTCAACTATTTAACATATAAAACTAACTCGGCTGGGTAGGGATCTGAGGGAAATTACTCAAGCACGTGTGCTGTTAAGGTCTATTTACAACAATAAACAAGTTTCTTTGTGGCTTTTCGCTTTAAGCATGAACAGGTGACGGGATGTGAGCCTTTGTATTCTGGAGCCGAGGCGGGACGGCAGTGAACCTTACTCTGATCGAGAATGAAGGCTGCGTTGCTCTGCGCCACCTCGTAGCCCTGTTCGGCCAGTAGGAGGTACTGGATCACGGCGGCGTTGTAGTCGCCGTCTTTATAGCTGTTATAGGCCGTCATAAGCCTCTCGGACCAGCGGCCTCGTTCACATACGTTCTTGAACAACTGTGAGAACAGGAGAGGAAAAACCCGTAACGAAATAAGGAACATATGCCAGAAAATCAGTTTTGCACTTTGGCTTCAAGTGACTGTTAGACTACCTCTGAATCTCTGGCAGCTTAATTAAATACAGACAGAAGTCTGGGATTTTATTTGAAGCTTTCAGTTAGTCTTTAGAAGAGGCTTATAAAAATAATAGTAAACAACTATATACCATTACTCTCGCCAGGCACTGTTCTAGAGCTTGCTTTAAGTACCATATGTACAGAATTTGCCTTAAAGCTCCCATGAGGTCATGGGGGACACTCCATGAGGTAAGTCCTATTAACCGCCCCATTTCACAACCAAGGAAACTGAAGCACAGAGCGGTTTGGAAATTGCGCCAAGCATTCATCAAATGCCAATTTGCAGTGCCACTTATGAGCGAGCTAAAGAGGAAAAGTTCCCTTTGGGAGACATCAGCATTCCCCTTTATCACATTCATTCAACACGGACTTTTTTGGTGCTGTTTCAGATGCCTTCTAGGTGCTAGAGAGACTGCAGACAACACCCCCTGTCCTTATAAATGGATTCTAGTGGGGAGAGACACATGAGATCAATAAGCATGACAGTGACACACAGGCCCTGAGTCTTCCCTCAGTGTATCCAAACTAATAACTGGTCAAGTCTGTTTCTACTCGAGACAAAATCATGCAAAGAAAACCAGAATTAAAATGACAGACTTTCCACCTGGGAAAACTGATTTCCTGTGTATAAGTCTGTAGAAAAGCCCTTACCTCCACTGCAGTGTGACACGATCGCATCACACCCGTGCCGCTGGCATGCATCTGTGCTAGGTTATAGAAAGCCAATATATGGCCTCCCTGAGAAGCTAAATTAAAATACTTCAAGGCTTGTTTATAATCCCTCTTGACTCCAATGCCATCTGTAACGAAAATCACATGAAAGGTCAGAAATACTCTTAAAGAAGATTTAGCTGAAGCACCAGAGAAGCCTTACATACTGAGAAAAATGAAATGAAATTCAGAATTCTTACTCAGGAAAAATGTGAATCTTACTAATGCAGATTAGGATATTAATACAGATTAACATAATTTACAATGAAAAACAAGATGCACAAATCAATGAATTGGGAGAATATTAATCAGCCAGAATGTGACAGTTCTCATTTCCACATCACAGTGGCATCTAGTGGAAAATAAGTCATGTAGATCTTGGTATATACAGCATTTAATGCCAACGTTACTTACTATAGTACATAGAGCCAAGCTGCAGTTGGCCATCTACCCAGCCTTGTTCAGCAGCTTTCTGGAAATACTTTAGTGCGAGATCATAATTCTGTAGGAAAAGAAGTCACATGATCAGATGATGAGAAAACTCAAAAGGCTGATATACTCAGAAGTTAGGAGGGTCACTCATTAAAAAGAGTTAACAAAACACATACAAGATATTCTCAAAGAGCCATTAAAAAGACTACCTTCTAAGTTTATATAATATACAGATGGTAGTCTATGTCACAGAGGAGTTAATATATTTAAGACTGTGAACAATCCGTATGTTCCCTCTCAGAAAGCCTACACAATGCTAGTTCTGGTTCTTTGGAGAAACCTTGGAACACAAGACCAGGACTTAAGAAACACTCGTATCTTTCCTATTAACCAACAAATCTTTTTGAAACCTCAATTTTTCTAACATTAAATAAGGAAAATTATTCTCTCCTTATTCATTCTTTCCCTGTGTAGCTTATCAAGCACTATATGATTATTAGTTTCAAATATTATATCTATCCACAGAGAAAAATTAAAACAAAGATTACTACTGAATTTTTGTGTCCTAAAATCACTAGAAGGAATCAAAATGAGAACACACTACTGTTTTCTGTGCTAAGGAACACCTACAGATTAGAATCCTAAACTTAACTGTTCATTTCAGGCCTGAATTAAATACATTTTACTTGGAGAGACCATACAGGGAAGAGGGCAGCAATGAGAATCTCGGGGCATCCAACATGAGGAAGCAGTACAGAAGAATGAGAAGCAATAGCCTAGGAAAACCGAGAGAACTTGCAGAATTCCAGGGCAGAAAGAGTTCAAGTGACGTAGAATCAAAAAGTCAACAGGAGTTGACATTTGGCAGGTTACTGGTGACCTGCATATAGCAGTTACCTGGGGCAGAAGCCTGACTGCTGAGAGCTGAAGAGTGAGTGCTAGTCACTAATATAGTTCAATCTTTGGAGAAACCTGGCTTTGTAGTGAAGGACTGGAGAGAAGAGAGGTAGTAGCTAGAAGGGAAAGAACAGAACAGAACGCTTTTCTCCTTCGAAATGGGAGAAACAAGCATTTTCTTAGGCTCGAGTGAAGAAGTAGGGAGGGAGAAGTCTTGGAGAGATGGAAGCATAGGTAGGGTAAAGAGCACAGACAGAATGAGGGACAGCTTCAAATTTTTAGCGAAAGTGCCAGAGAAAGAGCCATTCAAAGAAGGCAGTTAGTATGGTGGGTACTGGGTACTCAGAGAACAGGAAAAGGTTCAGCTCTATTTATAAAGGAAGGATTTCACCCAGGCTGGAAGCTAGTTATACTTCCCTACCTCACCAGCTGACTGCTTGTTTAAGTCAGAATGTTAGACCGAAAACTTACAACTTGAACTCCTCTCCCGTAGAGGTAAGCCATTCCAAGTCCACTCTGTCCAACTGGGTTGCCCTGCAAACCAGAGACAAAAGAGTGAAAGGATTCATTAAAAAACAGAAAACAAAAACAAAAAATAGGCAAGATTAAATGACTACCAAAGAAATAATTTACAAGCATATTCAAAAAATATCTTTGCATTTTTCAATTCAAAATTCTCCTTCCTATCAGGCTAAATGTAATATACTGATTTTCAGAGATTTTGGGGGGGTCTTCACTTCAGTAATTTTCTGAAAAAGAGGAAACAGTACATTTATCTAGAATTAAATTTTGGTGACTTACCTTATGGCCATCTGTTCCGTAAGTTTATGATAGAAAACACGACTAATGTATTTCTTCTTAAAATTAAAAGTAGGTCATTTTTTGGGTAGTTTTAAATTGGTAACCTCCCTCCCCAATAAAGAAGGAAGATGCCATGGTGTAAAGTTAACCACCAGTAAAACAGCAATGTTGGGATCAGGTGGCAAAGATACACTTAAGATTACTGGAGTGTCATAGAACAAAGATAATCATTGTTTTGAGACCTGAAAGAGAAAAATCTAAAATTCAACCTAAACTTGGATGGACAGAGGCATCTTTTAAAAAGTGTCACAGCACTCCCTTGAGAAATACTCAACTGACATTTGGAACTAAAGTAATATGTAGCCGGTGAGGAGGTAAGCATACACATTGGAGGCATACAGAGTCTTAAATATTCATATGTAGTTTTCTCTGGGCCAAAGAAAGCCTAAGTTTTATATTTATGATTATTGAAAGTACCCAGTTATGTAAGTTTTAAGCTTCAAGTTGCAATACAAATAGGGCAAATTATAATAACTCTCATTTGCATTACTAAAATCAGTATTTCCCCAATGAGGAAGCTTCTCAATGAAATTGAAACAGAGGCTTAATATTCGATCATTTGACCCCCCCTAAGTAAATTGTTTTTTATTAGGAAGTTTTTTTTTCTAGCCAGTCCAGTCCCATTAATCACATCTACATAAGTGCTTTCAATAATTTGAGGCATAAGTTGGTTATGACTAATCCTTCAGTATAATAAACTTATTTATTAAAATAATAGTAACATGGCACACATTTCAATACACTAAGTCATGAGGTCTTACCATGTCAGCAGCTTTCTTAAAGTAGTGAAGAGCTGTCTCATTACTCTGTGGTACAATATCACTTCCCTCTGAATACATCTGGAAAACAGAGCCTAATTTTAATAAAAATTATACCCCTCTCACCTGTAATGTATTTCTATCTTATCTCATTTTTTTTTTTAAAGATTTTATTTATTTCTTTGACAGAGAGAGACACAGCAAGAGAGGGAACACAAGCAGCGGGAGTGGGAGAGGGAGAAGCAGGCTTCCTGTTGAGCAGGGAGCCTGATGTGGGGCTCAATCTCAGGACCCTGGGATCATGACCTGAGCCGAAGGAAGATGCTTAACGACTAAGCTACCTGGGCACCCCTATCTCATCTCATTCTGGTTTTTGTTAAGTATCATGAAATCATTGAACAGTTTAAAATTCCCTATAGAATATTTTAGATTTAAAAGTAAAACCTTAAAAGTAAACAATGTTATTATATCCTCTTTGTCATAACAAGTTTATTACTTTTCTATAAACATGAATATATTAAAATCAGTTCACAGATCAATCTCAGGAGGAGAAAACCTTTAATTCAAGGTGAATCTTTTCTCTCACTCTATCCCAGGGCAGTCAAATGGTTGAAGAGTTGCTTGTGATCACACGAGAGAAAGGGGTGCTATTGACAATGTCCACTTCCCTCTCTCTTCCACCACGACTTCCCTCAGGGTAAGATACAGGGTAGGTCTTAAGTTCAGGAAAAGAAATAACTAAAAGATTATTTTAAAAGGTTTCAAGCGCTAAATGATTAGAGTACCAGGTATGGAACATGATAAAAGGGCCAAGAGAAACAAGAACAGAATGACTGAGACACTTTCCATCCACATAAACATTTAGAAAACATCAATGGAAATTTTTTTTTTTTAAGATTTTATTTATTTGACAGAGAGAGACACAGGGAGAGAGGGAATACAAGCAGGGGGAGTAGGAGAGGGAGATGCAGGCTTCCTGCTGAGCAGGGAGCCCGATGTGGGGCTCGACCCCAGGATCCTGGGATCATGACCTGAGCCGAAGGCAGCCACTTAATGACTGAGCCACCTAGGCGCCCCTGGAAATCTTGTTTTTGAGATAGGGTTAATTAGGAATTCAGAGCAAGAACTGAAAGGGCTAGAATGGAAAGTTCTTAAAGGCTTAACAAAAATAGATGGGAATACCAATTTCGATGCTATAATAGTTGGGATGTCTACATGTATGGTTCTCAGGCCCCACATAACTGGTTGTGATTATGCGGCAAATACTGGTAAGATTTTTCTATTTGTAAGAACCTTTGTGACAGATTTATTCTACCTGAGCATCCTAACCTTAGGATTTAGTTATGGATGAAAATATCCACTGATTTAATCTTTGTTTTCAAAATAATGAAAAAGGAAGTTTTGAAACTGTGCCATGTCATATGAAATCTATTTGTTAGGTCTCTAGACTTCAGTGTTTTCCGTGCTTAGAAAAGAACCACACTGGGCACCTGGGTGGCTCAGTGGGTTAAGCGACTGCCTTCAGCTCAGGTCATGATTCCGGAGTGCCGGGATCGAGTCCCACATCGGGCTCCTAGCTCCGCGGGGAGTCTGCTTCTCCCTCTGACCTTCTCTCCTCTCATGCTCTCTCTCACTTTCTCTCTCTCTCAAATAAATAAATAAAATCTTAAAAAAAAAAAGAAAAGAACCACACTGACAGCTGGGTGATGGCCATCACACTAAGATGACTAAAGCCTACAGACAAATTCCAACAAACTCTAGTTGCCTCTACTCAGCACGGAAGTCAGGCAATTATGACAGACTTAGCAAAAAAAAAAAAACCACACAGCATAAAGAAAAAAATTCCTCATTATTGCATATGATACACATAAAGCGGGAGCTCAGTGATAGCTAATTTCAAAAGGAAATAACATACTAATGAGGAAATGCTATTTCCTTACATTACCTAAGAAAATGCCTCAAAATTGCACTTACCTTACCATAAGACACAATATCCTTATATTGGAAATTTTATTTCCAGTTTACTTTTGGTAAACTGTAGATTGTAACTACAACATCTGCTTATTATGCAAACATCTCTTACTATTATGTAATAGTTCACAGGATGTACAGTACCTTTCCCAAGAAGGCCATAGCATGTGAATTGCCAGCATTAGCTGCTAAATTGAAGTAGTCGAATGCTCTCTGTAAGAAAAGAATTAATTAAAATAGTTTTTATAGAATCTGCCTTTGGCTTTTAACCAAAATAATCATTTCAGGAACATTTAAAAAATCTTATAATATGGCAGCATCTCAGTTTAAATTGCATTATGACATCTCTTGGTTGCTCCAGGTACCCACCCCTCTTCATGCCCAATCCATCACTGAATCCTGTAACTTTCACCACCCAATTCCTCTTGAATCCACCTATGATCTTCCACTACAATTCTAGGCTAAGCTACATTATCTCACATCTGAACTTCTGGAACATCCCTCCTTGGTCTCCTTGTCTCTAGTCTTCAGTCACACAAAGAAACAGTTCAAACACTTAATATGCTGGTCCTTACAGCCCCTTGAAGTTTTGCAGGGGATATACTGGAGTGATCAGACACTGCTTACTTCAGTACTGTTCAGCTTGCTCTCTATACTCTGGTCCTTCCTGCCTCAGGACCTGCCACCTCCCACTTATTAACCTCTTACTGGACCCTTTCATTCTCCTTAATAACAACAATCACAATTTATTACAGGTTTTTTGGTGTGATCATTTAAAAAAAAAATCTCATATTCTAGTTCTATGAAACTTGAAGCTCTGCAAGGACAAAAAGACCAAAGCTATTTTGTCTAGTATTGTCTTCTGAATGCCTAGCAGTGAATAGGCACATAGCAGGCACACAAACTATTGGTGAATTAATGCAGTTCTGTACTGGGAACTACTTTTATTCCTTCTGAGAAGCTGGTGAAAAAATTTATTGTTGTGTAGGTGTTTTGCAAGTCGACAGCACATACCAAGGAAATCCCAAAACTTGTATAAAAGGTATGCAGCAAATTGTTCTCTCACCTGACATTTTTATTAGCCAGTTCATCTGGCCTAATGATATACATTTGAATGACCTAAAGACAAGGAAAGCAGTCAAAATGCCACTTGAATTAAAACAAACCATGGATATTTGTTTTAAGTGATAAGTATATTTCATTATCATCTACTTCTTAAAGTTGATGGGATATGGAAATGAAATAACCTTAATTAGAATATTTAACTGTTATGGCAGAATAACAGTTTTATTAGTCTGACAAACATTTATCAAGAACTCATTATGTGCTAGGCATTGTCAGGTGCTGGGACTAAAGTGGCAAAGTCCATGCTCTTTTGCAACTCAAATTCTAGCAGAGGAAAAACTTTAATTACATAATTAGTGATTTACAATGGGTAAGGGCCACAAATACAGATTTTCAGAAATCGTAACCGTGGTACATGACATATTCCTGGAGTGGGGTTAGGAGTCTAGAGAAACATTAGGGGAAGAAACACTGGAGTTGAATCCTGGAGTATGAGTAGGAATTAGTTATGTAAAGAAAGGAGGTGGGATAATATTCACTCTAGACAGAAGGACTAGCATTCCAGAAGTCCTGAGGTAGTTTCTTCACATTTTCAAAGACCTGAGAAAAGGTCCATGTGCCTGTGACTCAGAAAGCAAGGGACTGGTGAGGTAAACAGAGACTGGTACAAATCCTGGGAATCATGTTAAATAAAGGTTTTGGTTTTTAAGCGACTGGCAATTATGGACCACTCAAGAGTTTAAAGCAAGGGAACCACAGGATCAGGGGTTTGGTTTATAAACATAGGCTACTGCCTTTGAAATGCAAGCAGGAGATGACTCACACAAATGGCAAGTGCACTGATGGATACAAGGGAAGAGATGAGCAAGATTTAGGGCATAAAGTGCACAAAAGCTGGATACAGATCTGATTGCTATAGTTGTATACTCCTAATTTCTCACAAACTCAACAATGATTTTCCTCAGTTCTATGAAATATTTTCTTTTTTTTTTCAAAGACTTTATTTATTTATTTATGAGAAAGAGAGAGAAGCAGAGGGAGAAGCAGGCTCCGCACAGAGCAGGGAGCCCAATGTGGTACTCGATCCCAGGACCTTGGGATGACCTGAGCCGAAGTCAGATGCCTAACTGAGCCACCCGGGCAACCCTGAAATATTTTCTAATAGAAGTTTTAGATACATACCTATAGGACACCAAGATACTGTGTATGTATTTTTGGCAATATTGAGAACCAGGTTTCAGAATTTAAAAAATCCTTCCCACCACTATGACGTATAATCACATTTTTAGTCTTCAGTTTTTTCAGGGGTTAGTTGGATCTTGAAAGATCATTTGTGATGACTGTCTAAGTAACATAAACTTGATATTGACATTGATAAGAAATACATCTAGAGCATCGTTTCCTTCTATAATGTGAAGTACAAAGGCCTGGGAACAAGAAAGGTACCTGATGATTTTGCTCTACTCCACGCCCTCCATGCAGATGCAGTTGCCCCAGACCAACCTGAAAATTAACAAAAATGAGCAAAAGTAAATGGAAGCAACTGGTGTGTCATTAAATTAGACCAGTAAGAAAACATTTGGTCACAAAAAGGTTTCTCTTCAGAATTCAAAAAAGTGAAGACTTAGTCTTAACTCCTGAAGATATTACTCTACTTTAACCTACATTTTTTAAAAACTGAAAATGCCTGTTTTTAATTACAAGGTATCTTTCTGAAATAAAGATGAAATAAAGGCAATTTCAGGCAAACTAAAGGTAAATTGTCACCATTGAACCCACTCTGAAGGAAATACTAAAAGACGTTTTGTAGGAGGAAGGAAAATTATCCTGGGAAGCCTGAAGATACAATAAGAAATAAAGAGCAATGGAAAGTTAAACTTTTGAATATATCTAAATTATATGGACTGTATGTAAGAATATCTTGCAGGATTCAAAAATATATAGAATTAAAACCATACAGAGTAGTCTAAAGTTTGCATTGTCCAAGAAATGGCAGAAGTGTTCATTCATACTAGACTTGGATAAAAGAGTCGTAAACCAAAGTCCAACTATCACCTTAGTAGAGGGGAGGAGGTACAACAGCAAAAACACTGAAACCAAGAGAATGTAAGAAAAGAGATATAAAGCAGCATGGAAAAGCAAAATGAAGGAAACAAGCAACATAGAAAATGTAAACACAAACATATCATTCATTACTTTCAATTAAAAGACTGTCAGAATGGGTAAAAAAAATAATCCGATGATGCATCTAAGAGACATATCTTAAACGTAAGAGGTCGAGTACAAAAGATAGAAAAGATCCTCCATGTAAATATTAACCAAAAGAAAGTGGCACAGCTAGCTAGTATCAGACAAAGTACAATTTAAAGCAAAAAACATTTCTGGAAATAAAAGAGAACATTTCATGATATACAAGCTAGTTTAACAAAAAGATAACAGTATTAAGTCTATATGCACTCCACATGGCCTAAAATACATAAATCAAAATCGACAGAAATAGAAGACAGAGACAAATCCACACCAAAGTGGGCAATTTAAACAATTCTATCTCAGCACTGCACAGAAAAGGCAGGCAAATTTAGTAAGGACTCACAGGATTTGAACAACAGGATTAAGAAACATAACTCAATTGACACAGAAAGAATGCTATACCCAAAGACTGTAAAATTTATATTCTCTTTAGTACACAACATTTGCCCAAACAATGGATCATAAAGCAAGTCTCAGCAAATCCCAAACAAAACCATACATAGCATATTCTTCTTCTTATTTTTATTTAGATGCAGGCTCCCCACTGAGCAGGGAGCCCGACGTGGGGCTCGATCCCAGGACCCCGGGATCATGCCCTGAGCCAAAGGCATCACCCTGGGTGACTGAGCCACCCAGGCGCCCTAGGAAGAGAGAATCTTAAGCAGACTCCGCAATGAGTGTGGAGCCTGACACGGCACTCGATCTCACAACCTGAGCCAAAACCAGGCATCAGATGCTTAACTGACTGTGTCACTCAGGTGCCCCGTACAGAGCATATTCTGACCACAGTGGATTAAGCTAGAAATCAACAAAAAGGTTTAAGTAATAAATCTTCCCTTTATATGAAAACTAAGCGATTCATTGCTAAAATTACACATGGGTCAGAAGAAATCACAATGAAAATTAGAGCTAAGTATAATGAAAACTACGACAGCAAGAAAATGTATTAACCACATATCAAGATCTATAAAGTTATAGAAGTTTAAGACAGTACTGATGCACAAGACATAGAAGAGAATATGAACAGAGCATTATTTGCAATTGCCCAAATCTGGGAAGAGTAAAATGGGCAAGTAAGTTAGGGAATTTTTATATAATGAAATAGTATGGGGCAATATAAATGAATTTCAGCTATATGAAAACACATGGATTAATTTCATAAACATAATGCTGAGCAAAAGAAGCTGATACCAAAACATGCTGTGTGATTTTTTTTTTTTAAACATAAAATTCAAAACCAGGCCAAACCAACCCATAGTGTTAGAAGTCAGCTCAGTGGGCAACCTAGCTGGGATGCTAGCTGTGCTTCACAGGAAGCTCACTTGGTGATCAATCAGGGGTCTGTATGCTTCAGATTTATGTACTTTTCTGTATTAAAGTTGTAAGTCCAGTAGTAAAAAGAACAAAATTATATACTATACCACACATGGATTTTTTTAGCTTGAGTTTTCCACTGAATACACTGAAGTCAGCTTTCCATTTAAGTAGTATTCCACCTAATTTTTAGTGGTTGCATAAAATTCCATTACATGGAAGTGTCATAGTTGAGCTAAATAATTCCCTATTTTGGGGCATTTAGATGGTTTTGAATTTTAACTGGCCTCTGATATAAAAGAAAGATGCTTAATTAGACAAGATAACTGTATTATAATTTCCATGAGCTAAGATTTGGATCTTTCACTACAGTTTTTTTTAAACATAAGATGCCCTTCTGTTAAGTCTTAAAATCAATTGTTCTCAGAAAGTATCATCTCTCTATATGTCTAAATCAGAAAAGACCTATAAACTGCATAGAAAAAAAGGCAGTCCTCCTTCTTACAGCAGGATTATCAAATAACCCATGAAATAACAAATTATACACGTTACTTTGACGGATATACCATTCAATTTACATTGAGCAAGGCTACTTCTGTTCTTGATCTTGAGGAAATTAGTGGTCTAAGATAAGCAAAAGAAACATGAACAGTATATGGCTCTGAAGAGCATCTGAAATTCCAAAAGTTCCAGAGACTTTTTATTGAGAGAAAGTGGCAGTTTTCACCCTTGGTGACTCCACTAAGAGTCTTCATCATCAGTAAGTCACTGTTCTGTTCAGGCAGCAGTTTCCGACCATAGTGCAATTGTCTGGCCAGCTTCTATGAACTATCAATGCCTAGGCTACATCCTAGATGAATCCAAATGGGAATGCTTGACAGTATGACACTCTTGGCACTTTTAAAAATAATACTACTCAGGTGATTCTAATATGTAGTTAATAATGGCTCAGAGCAATGGAAATGTTTCTTACGGATGTAAGTGCTTGCCCTAAGAGTGTAATATATAATGCAGTAACATATGCCATGAAATGTTTAAACACATACCTGTGCTTGTACATCACCTTTTTCTGCTAGGAACTGATAGTATTGAATCAAATCTTCTTCTAGCATTCCACTATTCATTCCTGGATTTTCCACCTCGTCAGGCAGCCGTATTCTCTGTACTACTGAGCCTCCTGTCAGCGAGATATCACTAGCAACTGAAACAGGGGGATGAAGTAATAACATGGAGGAAGGTCAGAAGGATTGTTCCACAGAGTAGAATTTCAGCTGCCAAACACTGACAGACACTATGCTAACAGTAATCTATAGATTACAAAATAGTAATCGATACAAGCCCAGTCTTTTCCACAAAATATTTAATAAGTGGAATCCAAAGCGCATGCGCATACACACACGCAAAGGAGATCTTAGTCAACTAGTGTAAAGATCATTCCACTTAAGAGAGTCGATCATGATTATTTCAAGTAGTACAACAAAAATAGATGTATTTGAAGTTAATTCCATTCTGTTTTTTGTTTCTTTTGATAAGGTGAAAGGCAAAAAAAATAGATACCGTGATTGGCAACAAGACGATAGTGAGTCAGTGCCGATTCACAACTCTGGAGGACTCCGATGCCAGCCCAGTACCGATAACCCTGTGAGATAAGCTCTAGTGAGAAGATCGCAGGCTCACACGCTCCACTAGCATTCTTGTTGGAATGAATAAAGTCACCCGCGCTCAGAGCGTACTTCTGCAGTCCCTTGATCTCAGTACATTACCACCGCGTTTATCCTTTTAGGTTCTGAGGCAATTTATTCAGCAACTCCAAAAACCAGACTATAGCTAAGAACTAGGAAGTAATGAAGTTCCCACAGAAATCAAAATAGAAGCTGTGAACTTTATGAAGTGTGCGCATCTCACATGTAAGAGAAAATTATTTAGATTCTTGCCTAGAACACATTCTAATCTTATTTTAAATCTGATTTTAACAAAAATGGGTTGATCTACCAAACCAGTAAAGAAGCAACAAATTAGCAAAATAGGGAAGATCAGAGCCTACTAGGAGCAGGCACAGTAACATGAGCAAAAAAATGATTTCGGACTGAGGAGGAAGATAGCTAAGTATAAAGAACAGAAGAAAAAAAAGAAAGTAGAGCTCTCTTGAGTCATTCAGCACAGACTCAAGTAACTTTACAAACTAACAAACCTTTGGGCACTATTGTATAATAACGTGTATAATATTTAGTGTTCTTATTCTGTAGCCACTATTTAAGAAGATGGGTAAATAAAAGGTATCGGTCAGAAATATTTAACATACTTTTGCCATATAAAAATATGCTTTAAATTTCTGGAAAATTAGGGGAGCCTGGGTGGCTCAGGGGTTAAAGTCTCTGCCTTCAGCCCAGGTCATGATCTCAGGGTCCTGGGATTGAGCCCCATTTCGGGCTCTCTGCTCAGCAAGGAGCCTGCTTCCCCCTCTCTCTCTACCTGCCTCTCTGCCTACTTGTGATCTCTCTCCTCTCTGTCAAATAAATAAATAAAATCTTAAAAAAAAATAAATTTCTGGAAAATTCAACTAAAAGGAACTTTTCAATTACTGTTTGAGGAATAAATGTTACCACAGATGAAAAAGGCCAATGGAAAAAAAACTTCAAAATTAGTGAGGAATGTTTCAGAAAGTTGGAGCAACATCCTTGTTTTTCACTGGCTTAAACTACTTCAGCAGTTTATGTCTGTCACAGATGAGATCCAAGTTCCCTGGCACGACGTACAGCCCATTTACATGATTCCTGATGAATTTCCTGACGTTCTACTCTCCAGTCACACTAAACAGCCTGTATTTTCTTGTAAGTACCACATTCCCTCATCACTGTCCTTCTGCATATATTGCTCCTGCTGTCTGAATGCCCTTTGACTTCAATTCACTCACTGCTATTTATCCCTCAAGAATTACTTTAGTTACTTCTTTGCTCAGAAGTATCTCTTTTAACCCCTCCTTCCAACACCAGTGTGGGTTACGTGCTTTTCTAGTTGATTCCTGTAATGATCTCCTTACTTGTATAAATTTAAATGTAAAACAAATCAATTTTCAATGTAAAATCAATTTAAATGTAAAATCTGTGATAACTCAACTGAAGAAATGATTTTGACAAACATTTCCAACTTAAGAAAAAATAAAAGAGAGCCATTTATCACAAGGGCAATCAGCCAAAGTCATCATTTCAAAGAAAATCTGTGGACTGTGCAAATTTTCATCCACGTGTAGATGCAAGTATTGCATTAACAAGAAGTAATTAACGAGAATTTGAAGAATGTTCAATTGAATATTTGATCTTAATGAATATAAGCTTTCATTTCATGATTTCATTCACGAAAGCTAGAAAAGCTATGGCTCCTCATGAACCAAAAATTCTGCTCCTCAATGTTACTAAAGTCTTACTTACCAAAACCATGTGCGCTATTAGGTTGCCCCCAAGAGCTCCAAAAGTGTAATATACGAGGGCCTAGGAAAGAACAAAAATATCCTTAACTAAACCCATGCACACACTGACCCAATTCAAATAGTAGTATACAATAAAGTTTTAATAATATTACCTTTGCCTGACTTGAATTAACACCAAGTCCAGAGGCATAGAGAAAGCCAAGAGCCTGAAATAAAATGATAAAAGTAAGAATTCTTCCCTAGTGGAAGTTTATCCACATAGTTTTGTGAACAATGGAAAGATGCAAGAATGTTTAGATCCTGAACGACTTAAACAATCCAAGTGTGTACAACTGTGGTTAATTAAAGAGCCTCAGAAATGCATTCAAGGTTTTACAAATTACACAATGAAATACAACTAAACAAACCACTAAGTTTAGCTTGAAGATTAAAGACAGCTTAATAAAATATTGATTACAAAACCAAAGCTGGACACAAACATGGCTTTTACTTTATCTTGATCAACAGCTATTATGAGAACCAAACAACCCCTATATCACCACATCAATACATTACCTATCAAAGGAGAATGCACAATGAAAATAGTAAGGTTACCAAAATAAACATCCTAGCAATAAAAAGGGGTGGCTAGGGTAATGCTGAAGGGGCAACAGAGAAAGCTCACTTTACAATGCTGAAGCACACACAATTTTTCATTACAAAAACCTCCAAAACAAAAACTCCAACCAACCAAACAATGCATTGATAAGGTTCTACCTTGGCCCACTGAGGACCATCCTTGATGACATGAAAGTAAAAGCTAAAGTCAGAAAGGCAGGTGTGTCATGTGCCAGTGTTCATCAAAATCTATGAGCTGTTGTACTTTTCCCAGCCCCCACTGCCCTTGTACTTGGGTAGGGCCACGTGTCTAGGATGCGGCAAAGAGAAGCAAGCCATTTTTAGGCCTGGCCATTAAAAACTTCCCAGAAAATCTTCCAGACCTCTCTTCTCCCTTCATGATGGCCCGAAAGCCCCACGTTTCAGATTATGCAGCTACGTGGCAGAAGCATTGGGAAGAGAGTGACACAGGCAGGCGAACCGCATCGACTCTGGTGTGAACAAGGAATACCTCTTCATAGTGTTGAGCCACTGTGATTCTGGGGCTGTGTCTGTTACATCAGCTAGAATTAATTATCATGGAGAAAGTGCTTTGCAGTACGCAATATAAAGTGCTGTGGCATTGTGGGGTGCTATTATTAGAGGGGAAAGATGCCTTAGAAGTACAATCGTTCTTCAGAGCCAAATGTGTCTGTAGAATAAACAACGTATGTGTGAATTTATATAAACTGACATAAAAAGAAGGGAAAAAAGTCTTTGAAAACAAAGGGGGAGTAATTAAGATATAACCTGCTTATAAATTAAACCAAAACTGTGTGAGAGTTGAAGGGGTATGTATTCAGTCCTACAGAAAACAATGGTCACAATTTGTTATTATTTAAATAATCTGAAAATAGACTTCTGCTAATTGTGACTAGAAACTCTACATTTAAGCAAATCCCGTACCTCCAATAAACCTGAATTACTGAGAGCACTTAAAATAAATGTGGTGGCTTCCTAAATCCAGGTGTCGCTCTTACCATTACCCATGAGAAATCAAGCAGAGTTGTTTACCAAATGGTGTAATGCGACATGGGATGCAGAACATCCCCCTATGAGGCAGGCTTGGCCAAAAATAATTGACTTGAGTTCATCAGCTTTTAGCTGTGACATCCTCTATGGGAAACAGAAATGATGAAGACAAGAATAAAGGACAAAAGGAAGAAGCAAACAGATAAACTGAAGAAGGCCATTCTGCAGAACTGGCCCTACCTCGAACACAGACAAGTAAGAAAGCCAAGAACTCTGCTAGCATTAACGACTGAACAGAAGGTGTTGTCCTGGACTGGATACTGCTTAGGACAAAACAGAGATAAAGGAAATGTTTTGGTTCGACGCCCTAAGAAGACTGTCTGGGTGTTACATTTACTGGACTGGAACGGTGAGGGCTACTTATCGAAAGAGCAAGGAAGGGAACAGTAGACAGTGACATCTCATTTTAATAAGAAGTTCATATGTATAAATACACAAAGAGAAAGGTCAAGAAGGGTGTGCATGCATTAACATGTTACGAATGTTCAGGTCTGGGTGGTACAGCTATGACATTTTCTTAGTTTTTTTTTGTACTGTTTCTGTAATAAAATGTATCTTTTAAAAAACACCAAGATTACCAAAAGCTGGAACATCTGAACTTTGGAAAAAAGGCAATGGGGAGTGGTTTCAGATAAAAAGATAATTACTTTTATGTTTCATCCTTTACAGGTTTAATTTGGAAATTACATTTTTACCACAATTACCAAATTACCACATACCACAATTAAATTACCACAAACATAATTGTGGTAAGATAGAGCTGCAAAAATGCCTCGGGTGACCACAAGTGTTCTCACCCTGAGGAAGAAGATTGTCCAAGACTGGTAAAATGATCCACCACAGGATTAGTATTTAAAGGTATTTTACCTTCCAGCCTTACTTGTTAAGTGAAGGCAGAGCATAAAGAATAAACTGCTGCGAAAATAAACAAGTGCTATGCGCCAAGAGATTCTGCAGTGAAAGCACACTTACAGTTTGTCCCTTAGGAGAGCCTTCCTCAGTCAGTTTTTCAAACATCTCTTTAGCTGCCTGGATATTCTGTGTCAGGTAATCACCAAACAAAAGAGCATATGACACTCTCTCCAAGGCCTTGGTATGATTCATGCCTGCTGCCTTTTGAAGATACCGATATGCTCTTTAAACATAAGCAATTAAAAAAACAAACAAATTAGCAATATTTTGGAACTGCCATTAAAATCTTTACAGAATCTGGGGCACCTGGCTCAGTCAGAAGAGCATGTGACTCTTGATCTTGGGGTCTTGAGTCTGAACCCCACTTTGGGTGTAGAGACTACTTAAATAAAAACAAAAACTTTAAAAAAATTGTTTTTTGTTTTGTTTTGTTTTACAAAATCTACTCAAATGCATAATAAATAATTTCCTTATTCTATAGAATCCCTCTGACATTTGATTTGCACTAAGCTATGTTACTTATATATGTAGAAAACATTCTGGGCTACTTCTGTTTTACCAGTCCTGTTATTCCAATATTTTAGAATAGTCTAAGAATGAGAGAAAATTATAATAATGTAGTGTCCAATAAATAATCCAATGATAAGCATTGCAATTTTCTTTTAAAATCTTTGCACAGACTTTAACAAAAGTCAGCTGAAATTAAGGGACATAAAATGTTAAAAGACAGTCAACTTAACTTTATGTTCTTTCCAAATTCCTAAATTCTAGTGTTTGTCTGCAAGATAATTACAAAGCAAAAACAAAAAAAACACTTGACAACAATTCCTTTTGTTTTATATCATTTTGAATTCTGAATAGTATACATATTCTTGGTGCTTAGAAACTATTATAATTTTAATTATTTCCATTTTGCTTATTGTTCATTTTTGGGATGAGTATTTATAATCTTTTTAGCCCAGAGTGCTGAAATATGATAAAAGTAATGCCCCTGATGTCTATAGATCATATCAAGTTTTCTTATAATACAGCCTAAAAAATCCCCTGTCTTTGGCAGTGCACTTAAAAAATAAGCACTTAGTGCTTTCTATCTCAGTAACAGCCTATGTCAGGAAAAGAATGGACTGGGCAATGCTACCTACTCTCTTTTCTGGCTTTTCTTATTGCTTCCGTTGAGGATTTTCATCCCCGTCTGGTACATCATTTCTGCTTCCTGCATTTGCCGCCGTTTAGCAGCCTCTTCTTCAGCTAAAAACAAAACGTCAGATGCTTTTAAATCAATTTTAATTTTAAACCAATTATTAAACATCAGTATATATTTTTTTCTTCTAGGTAGTTACTACTACAGTGATCTTTCACTATTTCTCAATCTGATTTTAAGGACATATGCTTTTACGTATGGTCGTTATCTGACTAAAGTTAAGACTTTAAAAAAAATAAATAAATAAAACTCAATAAAATCATTTCCTTGTAAAGAAAGCTATATCAACCTGTTTTTGGAAAGTGCTTTTCTGCTAGTAATTCTAAAACTTTTTATATAAGTCAACTAAAATTCCAGTAGAGCCTTATGATTATATGCCAAAGTGAGTTAAAATTGAAGGACAAGAGAACAAAAAAAAAAGTTAGAAAAAATACTGTTGTAGTCAAAGGACACTTTAGCCTCACCTGAAAGGCTGTGTCTTTACAACAAGAAAACATATGACTAATTATATAACAAAAAATTAGTGAAAAAAAACCAGATTTTTATTAAATATAGATTTTAATAGTCAAGTTCTGCTTTTTCCTATGTACTGATACAACACTGAAAATTATAGCATTAGATTTCCCCAAAATTATTTTGCTACTATAAGAAAGCCTTTTAACAGAAATCTAAAACTTATCAAGAGACATTTGAATATTTCATTAGAAGTATTTATAGAAACAGAAGCGACTTCTTCTTGTAATATAAAAACAAAATTTGATGTATTAAATAAGAGTACCTAATCATACTGGCCCACATCCAAAGATGGACTATATTTGATGCTTTCTCTAAGGAATGCCTAAATATTCTATCAGAGCCATTATTTTGAAAATGTCGTCTGGTATCAAAAAAGCAAGGTTTTCTTTGTTCTTTAACAGAAAGTTCCTCTTGAAAACACAGCTTGCCTTTAGAGGGAACACTGACATTAACATTTAGGGCAGTTAAATATACTATATCTGTCAAATATTACCTCAGCACAGCATATTTCACTCCAAGTATTTAAAAAAGGTATCTATTTTTCTTCTAAGCACTATTAATTAACCTCAGCATAATGTTCTGTTTTTCTTTATTGCCAAAAACGTTTTACGTTAATTAATTTAGCAGCCTGCCTGAGGGTTTACAGAACAACCTGTGCACACCAAAGGAAAATCATCTCCAAATAAAACACGAGTGTGATAAGTTGCCCAAGTGATAGCCCAAAGTGAGTATACTGCATGCTTCCTGCTCTGAAGTCCATTCTTTAAGACTATACCTATGTCACTGACACTGACCACTTCTGACCAAGGTGGGGAAAGGATGGCTAGAAAAAAGGCCTTAAAAATGTTGTCTGAGACATAAAGCAATGTGGACATGCCTCCTACTGGGCAATACTTACTTTCACAAAAGCCCCACTTTTCATCTGCCTTGTAGTCATAGGTTGTAGCACACCACAATCTGCCATCTTCCCTCCCATCTGATGTACATTCGTCATATTCCTTATCCAGGAACAGAAAAGGGAAGTGGCAGGGCTCCCCATGGGCTGTGCCTTCGATAGCTGTCATAGCTGAAAAGATAAGAAAAAAACTCTAATTAATCATGAAGAGCACTCTGGTACCCATGGATTTAATACTGTCAATTCCGATGATTAGAATTTGAAGACAAAAATACATGATTTGAAATGGGGAACATGAAAGGGTCAGCATCAACTTTCTCTAGCATGACTTAAGGATGGGTCAACTTAGTGAACATGGCTGGCTTAGTGTACATGGCAGCTCTGTATCCAGCTTAGAATTTCTGAAGGTCTTGAGATCTGATAACCTTAGAATGTTAGAAGTCTACTGTAAAACTCCTGGCTAACCAGCGAGCAAAAAATAAGGCAAATGCAACCAGATCAGTTTCACTGCTCAGCACAATTCCCCTCTTTTCTATCTGTTATAAGTCAGTTTCTTTAATAGTATAAAGCCGTACAGGGAAAATGCTCCCTCAGGTAAAGTTCATCACTCACATATGCCTCTGTGACCACACAGCATTTTATCAGAGCACATATGATATATGCCGAGGTTCTTTCTTTACCATACTCTTGCTCCCACTAGACCCTGAGCTTGTTACAAGTAGAGACCATATCTCTGATTTGTTCTTAAGCTCTTCTGACTATCTTCTAGGTGCTGGGAATTATGCCAGGTGCTGGAAACAAGGTGGAACAGAGGTCTCCGCTCTACACAACTTACAGCCTAGCAAGGAAGAGAGATGTTAAACTAAAGTGTAATCGATGTTATGGAAAGGAAAACCTCCCCTGTCAGGTACTGAGGTTTACCACTGAACTTCACGGGTGTGTAGGAGTAGAGGGTGGATGAACTGCTTCAGGGTGGGGTGGCAGAAGTACTGTAGACAGAGGGACCCATGTGCGCTAAGAATCAAATGAAAGACAGCATGGCACTTTAGAAAAAATACAACGTGCAGTATGTTAGAACATGCAGTGTGAGTGACCAAGTGGACAAGAGAAGAGGCTAAAGCTAGAGTAGTACAAAGAAGCTAGACTAAGAAGGTCCTGATAAATCTAATTAAGGAGTTTGGCTTTTATCCTGAGAACAACAGAAACTCACTTAAAGAGTTTTAAACAGAAGTGACATCCTCATACTTAAACATTTTTATTAAAAGCGTGGACAACGGAATGGAGAAAAGCAAAGCTGGATGTAAGACAACCAGTTTACAAGTTGTGACATTAGGCTAATTGAGAGGTAATGGTAGCCTGAAGAACATAATGGAATGAAAGAAGTGGATGTACTCAAGTGATGCTAAGGAAGTAGACATGGCACCACTTGCTGACTGACTAGCTGTGCAGATGAGAGGCGGGGAGTCATGGAAGGCTCCCAGGTATTAGGCTTCAGGAAGTGAGGGGATGGCTGTCCTCGCTAGGAGAACACTAAAGGAGGAGTACATTACTGGGTAGGGATGAAGTGGATCAAGCTTAACTTGTCTCTGCCTGATCCACTTCATCCCTACCCAGTAATGTACTAATCTCTCCCCTTATCTGTAAAGTTATCTGCAGATAACTTCCTTATCTACAAATAGGGATAAGAGTCCTTGCTGCATAGAGTTACTCACAAAGATGAACTGAAATAATACATGTAAGGGACCTACCACAGTGCCTGCCACTTAAGGTAATAAGCCTTCAAGAGATGACACTACTATCACAGGCACTCCTGCTCTGAAAGTGCAGGAAATGGGCGCTCCTTCTCACCTGTGCAAAGAAGAAGTCATACTAATTTGAAAACTATTTTCAGTAAGTTATTAAAGGCAAAATTAATTTCAAACTGTTTGCCACTAGGCAAATGTCATTTACCATCCTGGTAATCACTGACCAAAGGCAAATACTTTGATCCATCTGTGCTTATAAGAAAACTATGGTAATCACTGCACTGGCATGATGAAGCTGATCATGCAATTTAAGTTAATGATAGCCAATAGTCAAACCTGACTAAAAATGAGAGGGGGAAAAATGTGTCATTAAGTCAATTTTGCACCTTTCTGTAAAAAATTACAGTTCTAGATAAGGTATCATATTTTGACTCTACAATAATGACACAATACCACAATCTAGTTAAACCTTAACGGTTAAGATTTTTATAATTTATGTTTTATGAGAATTTATAATAATTAACAGACCACTTTATATTTAAACTAGTAAAGAATTGCTCTTGCAAAGTCAGTAAAAATCATTCAAGAAAGCTAGAAAAAGTTAAAAAAAAAAAAAAAAAGGACAATCCAAACAACCACCCCAAACCTGAGTCTTTCAGTGCTGACCAGATTACAGGTAAATGGGGACTTTCATACTGCTAGTAGGACTATCAATTAGTCCAACCTCTTAAAGAGGGACCTTCAGGAATATCTATTAGAATTTATACGGTCCATACTTCGAATCACATTTTTCCACTTCTAGGATGTTTGACTTGTAGAAATGCTCCCGCAAGTATACAAAGAGATACGTGTAAGACTGTATTTGTGTATAAAGATAGAAAACCAGTAAGAACTCAAAGGTCTGTCAACAGGAGACTGGTTAAATTGGCTACAGTGCAGCCATTACACAAAAACCTGGTATAGACAGGAGCAGAGGATCCTGGTATAGACAGGAGCAGAGGATCAAAGGCTGGGTATCAGGGCAACCTTGTATTTCAAGATCCGGCAGATTCCAGAAAACCAACAGCTAGGTGATGAAAGCTTCTTCAGAGTAGGAAAAAATATGTGAGAGATCAGAAAGATGAGGACCAAGAACTGACCAGGTATTCAGCAAAGGAGAATGTGACTGGAGCAGAGTGGATTTAGAGGTCTTGAGGGGACCAGAGCATCCTGAGAGTTGGATGAGAGAATGGGAAGAGAGGAAGTGAAATTAGTGAATACAGACAACTGTTTCAAAGAATGATGCTATTAAAGGGGAGTAGGGAAGCAGGGTGGTTGCTGGAGGGGGTTTTGGTTTTTAAAATATAAGCTATTACAGCATGTCTGATGCTGATGGAAAGAATCCAAGAGAGAGGGAGCACCGTAAGTGTGGCTAGAATATTACCATATGAACTAGATTAAATGTCCTGGGAATTGCGACACTATTTTTTCCTTATTTTCTAATGGTAAGATCAAAAAACCCCCAAAAGTCAACCTCTTGATCCATAAAAACAAAGGCAAGGGATTTACCTTTACAAATTTCTCATCTTAGGAGCTTTTACACTACCAATTAAGTCTGATATTGTACGCCTAAGTTTAGATGAGTGTTCTGTTAATAAGAAAACTACTTAATCATGCTGCTTGTTTGAAGCAATTTTGTATTTCTAAACATACAACAGTAAATAACATTTTAGTAAAATGTATTTGTAGTAGTAAACAGTTGAAATACAATCATTTAATGTTAAAAAGCTATCAACCTCAACACATCTGTCGTAAAATGTTCATCAGTTTTAGTCAATACCAAGATAAAAACTCAACGAACCAACCATCAGCAAAAATCCCCAAAGATTTAAGAACAAAACATAAGAACAAATGATTCAAAGTAAACCATACCTGAGATAAAGCAAATGGTATAGGCCAAATAAAGAGGTATTTACTGTGGAAATATGGGATAGCAATCTCTTAGGGAAAATACCAACGTTATATAATTTGCTACAAGAGATTGCTTTCACTCAATGCTGAGAATTACTAACTACAGTTGAGAAATGTTATGTTAATGAAGGAATGAAGGAAAGACAAGCAGACTATGCAGGGAGGCCTTGCTTTAAGGAATGAAACCTAATTTTCAGAAGAAGAACGAAATGTAATATGGAGAACGAACAAAACATTAAGATCAGAGTTTACAAGCGCTCTTCTGTGAGAAGTAACTAATCTTTTTAAAGTAGAAACAGAAGCAAGCGCTGGCCCCTATGCCCAGAAGAAAGTGACAAGCTCATGACACTTAAGTGACAGGCACTGTCAGAAACCATACAGAATGAAACTTGCTCAGGAAAACTACTATTTAAGAAGAGTGAGCATCTCTGAATAATGGCTTTAAAGACAGTTCTTAGAGTTTCAAATGCCGCTGGTGGTGTGCTTGTCCACAAAGATGGTCTCCTAAAGGAGTTTTCTTGCACAACCGTACAAAATAAAAGAAACAACAAAATCTTTTCATTAAAGTCAGCACCTGTTGTAAAGAATGGCCTGTTTCCTTAACCATTTATCTTCTGTTAAATCTGATCACTAAATTAAGGTTTATTCCCAGCCACCCCCATGCGAGGGACAATGACTTACCAATGCCATCTTATTACTCAACCAACTTGCTTATTCCAGAACCCAATTTAAGCATGATTTAGTTAAGTTTAAACTCAGTTCCTTTTGTGCTACTCGAAATAGAGCAAGCAGTTCATTATCTGACTTAATGTTACTTCTAATTTTTTACGACTATCTGGATAACGTGTTCACTGTAGCAAACACAATCCAAGCAATAGGAAAGTGTACAAAATCAAAGAAAAATCACAGTCATCTTTAGCTACCACCATAAAGTCCCTTTTTCTCCTGAGGTAATGACTCTTACTGATGTTACCGTTAATTTTCTTCTCATTTGCAAATATATGAAAAAAAAAAAAAGGCTTTTGTTTCACAAAAGGTACCTGTGATGGTTAATCGTGTGTCAACTTGTGCATAGATAGTTGGTCAAACATTATTCCAGATGTTTCTGTGAAGGTGTTTGTGGAGAAGATTAGCATTTAAATCAATGGACTTTGAGTAAAGCAGAGTACCCTCCATAACGTGGGTACGCCCCATTCAATTAGTTGAAGGCCTAACAGAACAAAGACTGACCCCCCTTGACCAAAAAGTAATTCTTCCAGCGGACAGACTTTGGTTCTTTTTCTGGAGAACCCTGACCAATACAAGGATCCTAGTAAGTGAATTATTTATAATGTGACATTTCACTTAACACTAGCATTGTTCCAGGTGGAGACTGCAGATTGGCTGTCAATTTTTAACTCTTTCCTCACCTTCTGTAGAGCTAGGGATGGTCAAGTGATTGTCTTGGTAGTTTTACTAGTGACTCCTGGGGGAGGTTCCTGCCCTTCTGACGCAGGTATCACTTCTTCCTGAGGACCCAGGACCTGGAGGTACAGCCATCACCATGTGTGACCACATGGAAGCTAATTTACTAAGGAGACTGAACAGGAGAGAAAGGAGCTGGAGTCCTTGATGGCAAGAGCCTTGAACTATGGAACCAAAATAAACCTCTGCTTTTGCCACTATTTGATGAATTTTGTTATCTGCAATAATAATGTTCCTTTTAAAATAACTATGACTATTCTACGATAGGAAATACCACAATGTAATAACTTCCCCTCTTGATAGCCATTTATTCATTCATTTTCAAAAAAAAGCTTACTGGGATGATGTGCAGAAAATAATTCTAACAGGCATAGCTGTCATCCTTTGAAAAGTGGGCCCCTGGCTACAATCTGGGAACTTCTCTATTTTGGGAGGGTTCCCACTACCCTGATAGAAGTGACTTATTGTGCCTAAACTGTCTGTACAATGTGGTTTATGCTCAACATGTGTTTTCCTTCCGGGAGCCTGGAATTTTGGTACATGCCAGGCCAAAAGTGATTACATGAATAGCCTCCGTTAAAAACTCCAAGCACTAGGTCTCTAATGAGCTTCCCTAGAAGATAACATTTCACATATGTTGTCACATGTGCCAGGGGAATTAAGTACATCCTCTATGACTCCCCTGGAAGAGGACTGCTGGAAACCTGCACTTTGTGTCCTTTGCACTTTGCCCCATGCTGATTTTGCTTTGTATCCTTTTGCTACAACAACCCAAGCTGTGAGTACAACTGCATGCTGAGTCCTACCAGCAAATCATGGATCCTGGGGAGGTCTTGGGGACCCCTGAAGTCAGCTGGCATCAGAAGTAGGATTGGCTAGGATGACCTAGCCAATTAGGTCAGATGAGCAGGATGACCCACTGAAACCTGGTGAAAGCACCATTAGGGAAAGGAAGGGGAGGGGACAGGGTATGACGAATCTTTGGCGGTCAGGTAGAGGGTCAGCCATGGTATGCAGCAGCAACTGAGTCGCTATCTGTTGTAAGAAGTAAAAGTTACCTGTGGAACCTGAAGATGATAGCTCCAACTCTGGAGACCAGGCTAGTTGCTTTCGGCCATGGTGGCTAAAACGATGCCTTTGGGTTTTATTTTCTCCTCCAGACAGAAGAAAGGGCCCCAAAATTCCCAAAGGTGAACAGGCCAAAAATGTTAAAAGTTTACAGTGCTCTCTCCTCCAAGTGGGTTAGAAGGGCAGGATGGGAGGTCAGAGGGAGTAAAACTAGGTCCCAATAATGTAGAAACGATGTTGGGATTCAGAGACGACGGCCAAGAAAGAATTCTTGAGACGTCTTTGGTGCAAAAAGGTCATTTTATTAAAGCACAGGGACATGACAGGAAAGAGCTGCACTGGCGTTATGAGGAGTGGCTGATCATATCCCACCTTTCAAGTTGGGCAGGGGTGGTTAGGGATAGCCAAGTCTCTAAGGAATTTTGGAAGCAAGGTTTCCAGGACCTTGAGGGGGCTAGCTATTGTTGGGAAAAGGTCTTTTACTACTGTCTAATAAAACCTTAGTCATGAGACTCTTCAGATGTATATCGGTGGGTCATATGCTTGGGGATTGCCAACATGTATCTTGAGAGAGATAAAGGAAGTTTCCGAAGGAATTTTTAAATGTTAAAGTAGACTTACAGGATCCTGGAGGGTCGGGCTAAGATTAAGATTGCCTTTTGCCCTTAGCAAAGTATTAATTTTGAGGCAGCTGAGTTCCTAGAGTAATGTCATTCTGCCTGTTTTAAGGACTTATGAATGGGCTATAAGTAGTAAGGAAATTTATTTTTCTTTTGCCATTGTTTCCCACATCACTACGGCTGAAGCAAAATTTTAGATAACGCAGAAAGAAAAGGGAAGGAGGCTGCACTCCAGCAGGTTTTTTTCAGTCTAGCTGCTGCTGCAGTGGCCTCTCCCACTTCCCTTCCTCCCCTACATTCCAGCCAGGATCTTCCCTGGCAGCTATAATGTTAACAGGCAAATGATGAATTTACTTCCTGGCAGTTCAAGTAAATTTGCAATAAGAAAAAAAAAAAAAAAGGATTCTTTTAGTGGCTTTGTATTTTGTGGCTATCACAACTGGATGCATGATAAAAATTGGTACACGATGTTAAATGCTTATAATTCTATACGTGCTTAAAATTCCATACATAATTCCAATCATCCTGATCAGCAGAAGCTGCAAAAAAGAAATGTGTTAGTGGGACAAACTTCCTTGCTTTTCGCTGCCATTGGGTGGGCTGGAATTGAAACTCTTGAGTATTGAAAACAGAACAAGTCTCTGTAATTGCTGGGTTTTCCTATGGAAGATATGGATGTTTGCTTAGTGGAGCCCCTGTAAAAAGGGAGACGATAACAAAGAGGGGATCTACAGGTGGAAACACACTTTTGGAGTCCTAAAGAATAGGTTTTAGTTGGCTAGTGAGTGCTTCTGAAGGTAGAGGTCTGATGTTAGGGCCTGATGTGTATGCCTGTGTATGTTTGTGTGTGGGGAGGGAGAGAGGGACACAGAGAGAGACAGAGAGAGCTTGTGCACACAAGTGCAAGCCCAAAGACTGACAAGACAAAAGCTGTGGCCCAGCCTTGCAGGCCACCTGGACTTTCTGGCTCTGCAGCATCTTGCCTTTGCTGCTGAAAAAAAAGCCGCTGGCTTTTTAAAAATCCTGAATTCACAGATCCTATTTGCTTGAACTTGATTTGAAGCTAAAACCTCATGCTATCTGGGACAGGCTTTCAGCTTCAGTGTGAGCCGAACCGAGAGCAGCCGTAGGCTCAATAAACAGAACTCAGATGCTGTGGCCTCTGGACATTAGGCCACCTCTCTGTGGGGCCTCATACTGTGAGGAAAATCATGGATGCCTGCCTGGACTGTCTGGGTCACAGACAAATGTTCATAGGAAAAGGCTTGTTCTCTGATGTGACCATCTGAAATCAAGGTGCTGACTGGTTGTGTATTTCTGATGTAGAGACCGACCACACTCTCAACTTGTGACTACTGTCCGAAGCTGTCCTTTGGGGGAGCATACATCACAGGACTGTGACCCTCTATTGGTCCTGACAGGCCGAGTGACAGAGGGATTTCCAGCCCCTGTGGAGCAGGTCTTAACTTGTGCCTTGCTCTCCTGATAAGCCGCCATCTCCAACAATGGACTGATTACCTGATTGCTTCCCTCCTCACCTCATGCCTCTCTCTCTCTCCCCCTCATGCACACACCTTAGTGCGATCTCGTTATTCAATGCAGCTGTCCTCAGAGAGGGGTTGATCTTTTCTAGGCTGCTTACTGGATAAGTGATCAGGGTGAAAGAGGTGGGATGTGACGTAAACCATTTTTGAAATTTTTCGAAAATTCAGGATTTTTGTCCTGACCAATTTTTGAACATGATGTTTTTCTGGTTCAATTGTATAAAAATGCTTTTCTGTGAAGATATTTTGCCTTTCTTACACAGGACCCCTCCAAGCAAAAGGTCCGGATGAGAGTAGGGGATGACTGAGAAAATAAAAAATCATGATTACTGAATGGAAATACAGATTTTGTAACAACCAAGGAAAATAAACTGAAACCCCCACACCTGGAGAGGCATGAGTGAGGGGAGAATAATGGTGTTTTTTGAAACTATTTCTGGAAGCTTCTTCCCCTTCCTAAAGGAAAACTCTCCATGCACCCTTCCAAGCCGTTGAGAGGGCTCTGCATTCAGACTGTGGAGCCTGTTATACCAGACAGAGTTGACTGTGAGGCAGCAGGAGGTGGCCCAGCCCCTGCACCTGCCAAGCAGAAAACCTCCAGATGTTGTCCACACTTGTGAGGTGGACGAACGGTGTCATGGACAACAAAACTTTGGGACTGACTGGCAGTCCCTCTGAAACTAAAACCTGAACTAAATTACTTGGACTGGCTACCCTAGGATAAGATGCCCATGGCAGGAGGCCACATCACCCTGCCTAACATATGTCTTGGTTGGGCTGCCCCAGTGATGGTAAACTCTTTGTTTCCAGGGTTACCACATGTGCCCTCTGGGACTATAGTTCTGTATGTGCACCCTATCACGACGCTGCCTCAGCTTCAACTTACTGGCCAGTTGTGCTGGGCCTGAATTGATGGCTTAAGGCTAGGTTAAAAAAAGTTAATATAGATAAGGAGGAAACCATCTGGCCTTTATGGTTAATGGGACTTGTTAATTGGCTAGGTGTAGGACTCATGAAGGGCATAACTGAAATCAATACTGCAGATTGGTCTCATTCTACTGTCTGGGTCTTACTGAGAATAACTTTGCTATAAAGACAAGATGGCCAATGACCAAGGGGGTAGACTGTGCAGAGAACAGTTCAAAGAGCAGGCTTAAACTTCTGTCCTTGAAAAGGGTTATAAGGTTAGCCCTTGGCTGGTGTCTGGGAACTTAAGATTTTGGAAGGATGCCCACTACCCTGTTATGAGTGACTCATCCCAACTGTACAAACAATATGGTTTACGGTGAACACCTGCTTTCCTTGTGCAAGTCTGCAATTTTGGTATGTGCTAGGCACAGACTGCCGACATGACCAGGACCCTAAAATGACTCCAGGTATTAGGTCTCGGGGCACCTGGGTGGCTCAGTCGTTAAGCGTCTGCCTTTGGCTCAGGTCATGATCCTAGGGTCCTGGGATCGAGCCCCGCATTGGGCCCTCTGCTCAGCGTGAAGCCTGCTTCTCCCTCTCCCATTCACCCTGCTTGTATTCCGTTTCTCGCTCTCTATCAAATAAATAAATAAAATCTTAAAAAAAAAAGGTATTAGGTCTCTAATCAGTTTCTCTGGTAGACAGGACGTCACATGTGTTGTCACAACTTGTTACTGGGGAAATTAAATACATTCTGTGCGACTCCCCAGGGAGAGGACCTTTGGAAGCTTGCATCTGGTTTTCCCCAGACTTCACCCATGTATCTTTCTCTTAGTTTGCTTTGTGTTCCTTTGCTGTAATAAATCATAGCCTTAAATATGACTACATGCTCAGTCCTGTGAGTCTCATGGAGAATCACTGAGCTGAAGGTGTGGTCCTGGGGATCCCAGACACAGTTGGAAATAAGTGTGAAATAGTCAACAAAGAGCAAGAAGGCAAGTGTGGTTGGAGTCATGTGAGTGAAGGGACGTGGCAGAAGATGAAGTCAGAAGGATAGGAAGCACTTGATCATGTAAGGCCTTGTTTGGACTTTATTCTGAATGTGACTGGAAGCCACTGGAAGCTCTGAACAGGAAGGAAAACTGGTCTGGCTGCTGTTAAGAGAACTCACATAAGGGGGAAAGAGGGAAAGCAGGGACACCAAGGAGGAAGTTCTTAAAGACATGAAACTCTTCAACTGCCCTTGGGTGGTTCAGATCTGCTTCAGAAAGGAGAAACTTACGTTCATTTTTAAAGATGACTAGAAATATGATAAACTTAGGCAAGAGGGTGAGGAAGGTATTCCAAGCAGCAGGAAGAACTTGTACAAAGATCTAGAGGCATAAACTGCATGGTGTATTTGAAGATTACTGAAGGGTCTGATACAGCTGTAAGAGGGTCTTGGGCAGAGTTGTCAGAGATGAAGTCACAGAGGCCAGCAGGCATGCTGCACACAGAAGGCTTCGGGAACCATGCTAAGGAGTTTGTGCCGCATCTCACAGACAAATGGGGAGATAACAAAGGGTTGTAAATGGAGGAGTTATGTATCAAATTTGGGTTTTAGGAAGATCAGTATGGCAGAGACATGGATGAGAGGCCAATAAAGGAAGCAAGTCTAGAAGTAAATGTCATATTACCCAGTTCTAATGTAGTTGGGACTGCACACACTCAAAGCCATGCATATGTAACTTGTGTTATATATAAACAGAGAAAGAGGTGACATGATCAAATTATGTTAGAAACATGCTGATCAAAGACCTTCTGTCAAGGTATTTACTAAAGGTATTTAGTATTTACTAAATACTAAAGGTATTTACTCCTAGGAGGGTTCTCCTTACCTACAGAATACTTTAGCAGGATCTGGGAGTAGCCCTGGACTTCTTGACACTTCACCTGTGTCTTGTGATAATTATTATCTCTGAAATATTAGTCAAGTTTGGTACTGGGTAAGATCTCTGATTCTTTTGAGTTCACAATTTGTAAATCTGACCTACTGGGTTTTTTTCACAATGTTTAATTCAAACTGGAAGAACTAGGATGAATGATATATTTTCTAACCGTACTCACCAAAAAGAGTGACCACTGTGACAACTCAGTTGCAATGCATGTCCCTGGTAGTGTCTAAATACAATTTCTACAAATGCCTAGACTGTAGTGTCTAAATACAATTTCCCATGAAAAGGAATTTGGGTTTTTTGGTTTTTTTTTGAGAAATGGCTGATTCATTTTTGGGTTAAGAAATGTGTAAGATGAATTTAAGACATCCCATCTTGCCTGAAAAGAAACAAGTTTAAAAGTCACCTATTAGTCCAGAAAAATGGACTTAAAGGGACTCTCGGTATGCAAAAATAGGATAATGTGAGCAATGATAAAGGACTGCAATCACGTGAAGCAAACATATGTGAAACCCATGGATCTAGAATGGTGCTCAGAAGCAAAGCAAAGCAAACAGACAAAAATGTACTTACTGGCCTCCTTTGAAGGTTGCTAGAGCACCAAATTATTATATGAAAATATTTCAAGGCAAAGAACCAAGCATCTATCCTGCTTGTAAGGACTGTGTTTCAGGGTAAACAAATAGTTGATGAGGGCAAGTTTTTCTTTATAAAAGAATCCCACGTAACAAATGCAGGAGGAATTATACATTAGAAAGTCATCACTTTACAATTCCTAGTGAAATAATGGATCCAGACAACAAACAAAATGGTTGTCAAAGCCTCTAGGTGAAAGGTCAGTGAGGAACTTCTGAATGGTTCGATCAGGCTGACACCACCCAGCTTCACTGATCAAGTACTAGAAGTGGGACAATCAGATACTCTATGCCTCCAGATGTAACGTATTAGGAAGTACACAACACTCTATTATGAGACAGTCTCAATAAAAAACCAGAGCTAAATCTACCTCGGCCTCTAGAGTTAACTTCCAGCTTACGGACTAGACAGTGGAGAGTGAACAAGTTCAATGACATTACCAGGATATGACCAGCTAGATCCAGAATGTGGGAAAGTGTATAGCACAAAGGACATTATTTCTTTACCGAATAAAATGAAATAAAAAACAAGGGAGAGAGAACTGTTATAGATTAAGAGAAACCTAAGATCTTGGTGTGGATACTGATTCAAACCAATCAGTTCTAAAAAATATCTGAACCAACAGGGAAAACTGCACAGGGCCTGAAAATTGGGTGATTAAAGAATAATCATTAATTTTGTGGGTATTATAATACCACTATGGTTTTGTTGGGGGGAAAAAGTGAAATAGCACGGAATTTGCTGTTAAATACTCTAAGAAAGAAAAGAATAGATGTGTATGGGGTGGCAGAGATGCAGCAAGAATAAGAGTGTGGATGGCTGCTGACCCTGAGTGATGGGCAAGGGGGTCACTACACCTCTACTTTTGTGCACATTTTGAAGCCTCCCTCATAAAAAAATAAAATGAATTAAATTAAATTAAATTAAACTAATTAAATTAAATTAATTAAATTAAATTAAACTATAATATTTGGCAAAAATTTTAAAATGGTAATACATACTTGGCTGAGGTGCAGGAGAAGGAGTTGTTTCAAGAAGTGAACAGTATGAAGAACATTTTAACAGTATGGGATCAAATATCTTTTAAAATTTTACATTCAGTCCAGCAAATTTACTTTAAAAAACTAATTCTCAGAAAATTTTCAGAGATGTGCACAAAGATACATCTAAAATGATCTCCCAGCAAAAAAAAATTGTAAACAATCTATTTCTAATTTATGGCAGATTTACATGTAAATTTTTAAAGTTTTATTTACTTAAGTAATCTCTATGTCCACTGTGGGGCTTGGACTCATGACCCCAAGATCAAGAGTCGCATGCTCCTCCGAATGAGCCAGCCAGGTGCTCCTACCTGTAAAATTTTTTATAGCCGTTAACCATCAAATCGTAAAATACTACTAAATGATAGGAGAAAACGTTCAAGACAAACTGTTAAGCATAAAATGCAGGCTATAAAATAGTATATACATTTTGACCCAATTTAGTCTTCTTAAAACTATACATTTAGAAAAGAGCCTGAAGAGGTTTCTCCATGATGTTAACAGCTGTGATGTCTAACTGATGGGATTAAGGTACTTTTAATTTTTTTAGACGTGGTTTTTCTATTCATGGGTATGGATATCTGTAATAAAAAAATTCTATTTTTGAAAAAAAATTCTATTTTTGAAAGATAAAATCTGGATCAATTTCCAAAAATGGCTAGTAACAGAGTAATAAGTGGGTATCATTGTGATCTTTGAAATAATAAACAAAATGACAGAAGGTTTATGGGACAGGGCAGAGTGGATTAATAATTAATTCTTAGAAGGACAGGTATTCAGCACACTCTACTACGAGAAAGAACCAGTTTTAATTTTAAAAAGAGAGGGTGTCAAGAAGGTAAAAGTTAGAAGGGATCAAAGTTTATGTAAGCTTCAGTCAGATAAACACCTACATCAACTTCCTAGGTGATTGGGAACGTTATTGTAGCAAAAATCCTAACACAATTCTGGAAATAACCAGAGCAGCATATTAGATAATTTTTCTTGAGTTTCCATGTTCTGTCCCACTTGGGCAGATAATTACATACTGGAGTACAAAAAGAGGATGTTAGGATATTAATATAATACAAATGCAATTTTGATTATCAAATTCAGCTTATGTAACTTGGGTCAAATCTGTTAGGTGAATAACTCTGATATATAAACAAATCATAAAAATCAAACTACTACATAAAATCATAAACTACTAGAAAATCACAAACTACTACACTCTACACATTATATGTGGTTCATAATCAATAAAACCAGACTTCTGCATCTTTCTACACTAGTTTAAAATTTCAATTGTCACCTTCCTAAATTAGGCAAGAGCAAGAAAAATGTCCAGACTACCTTGTTTCCGTACTTTTGTTGTTTCTTCGTAGTCCTTGTTTTCTGAATTTGGAGATTCTAGAAAGCGGATTTCTTCTGCGACACTTTCCCCTTCTTGGTTCCTGAGGCTGTCTTCCTCTTCTTGAATAGGTGATTCTAATTCTGATTCTTCTGAATCAAGAAATATCTGACCAGCGACTACTCTGCCTGCTGTGTTGTGGTCCTTTACTGACTCATCTGATGGCAAAGAAGTCTGAGAATATAAGATATTTTTAGTTTTCAAATAGTATCAGAGCTGTCTCCAACCCAACTTGACCATTACTTTTACTAATCCAGATGTATCTCCTTCAGCTGTGAATGTGCCATACTTGCTCATCTTTCTAAACTTTGGTATGTGTTCATCACACGCCTTCATCACTTGCCTAACCTGACTCTTTCTTTCAATTTCGACTTAGATGTTATTTCCTCCAGGAAGCATTCCTTAACTCCTGAAGCCTGGATTAGGGTCCCCTACAAACTCCCAACATAGCTTATACTTGCCCTTATGATAGCCCTGTACTACAACTTTCCGTTTCTTATCTATATTCCCTCAAATCTAGGATCAGAGATCAAAACTGAATGGTCTCCTTGGATACATAATCAGCCTTATTCACTCAACCAAACAATTTAAATGTATTAACTCTACAGATTTATAAAAATTGACAGAAGTGGAAACAAATGGCAGAGTTAAGTCTCCAAAATTAAAAAAACTAAAAACTAAAAAAGTAGGAATAAAAGCAATCTCTCAGTAGGCAGTAAGAATGTTACTGCCTTCGGCTCTTACACAGCACATTCAAGTTAAAATTAAACCTAATAACCAATACTCTGAATGAAAATATTATTCTGTCTCCTACAGGTCAGTGATTTTTCTCTCCCCAGAAGAACTAGTGTATTGATACCAGCTATGTTTTTCTTTTTTCTTTTTTTCCCTTAATCCACTTCTGTTGCTCAAAAGACAGATTTTATCTCCTTTCTAAGACACATAACTCATGCTTTTAAATCGGGCATCAAATACTGGTCAATGCAGATTTTAGTACACACCTTGGAATCTAAGGATTCATCTTGATTGCCTTCTTCATCTGTAAAGAAATTTTAAGACATTTCATCATCCTTCTTGTTGGGAAATCACAGGTATTGTTAAAGCACTTGATAAATACAACAAATAATCAGACTCTTGATAAATATATCTAGAATTATCTAAAAATTGGTTGTATTCAACAACTGTACAGAAAAGATTAGGTAAAAGGAAAGCAAGGGGTTAGATGGGGGTAGTTCTTCCTCTTTCCCCAGGGAAGGCGCTGCCTTCATCTAGGGCCTTACTCAGGTAAGAAGACTGACTACCACCACCACCCTCATCACCACCAAAACCAGACACTTCTTCAGACACCATCCAATTCTTTTGTTTATATTTATTCTACTACTGAGTTACTAAACTTATAAAAATAAATCTCTGATTCTGTGATTCAGGGTTCCACCTATTATTTTCCTCTGCTCAGAATCTGGAGTTACAGAGCTTATTTTAGTGCTGATTAGCATTTTACTGTTCACTGAGACTACTAAAGATGGACACTAACACTTATTATTATGTGACAGAAGAGTTGCCAGCCTAAGATATTTAGGATTTGTGTTCTACTCCACTAAAGAGTCAACCAGATAAAAGCAAAAAGTAGCATCATACCATCATGTAGTTACTCACATGAGACTTATTTATTAAGAAATCAATATCTTATAGTAAATAAACAATCCAGCCCCTGGTTACATCTTTCTTCCAAATTCATACCTGCTGCTTTGGCTTTGTCCAATTATGTTAATTTGCCTATTATTCTGTGTTTTTGTGCTATTACTTCTATTCTGGCTACTTGCTATTCTTTTTCCTGATCTTATACAAACACATTGAGCACAATGCCCATATACTTAGGTAAACTATATGAGAAATTGACCAGTAGACAAAATGCTATAAAATCATGTGTTTTTTTACCAGAAAATTCGGTGTTACGGTTGCCATTAATCTTTACTTCATATGGTTACATCTTAAATATTATTCATAACTTATAACTCTTTCAAGCATAACAAAAACACGCTTCGGAGTTTGTATTATCAAAGTAGTAAGCTAACTTAAGAAGTATAACCAACTCATTATGTATAAAACACACAATACTATTTCATAGTATTTGTTTCTTTTGAATATTTGAGAAAACTAGTCTACTAGTGAGGTTTTGCCATATAAGAAAAGTGCTGTCAATTCAAAGAACACTTAAACTATAGCTACTTTCACATTTACTACTTTAAACTACCTTCCAAATGTTTTATTTCTAATGGGTGGGGAAGAGAAGGGTATAGCATGTATTATCCCACAGTACCTATAACATTTAGGTAGTGATGGCACTTAATTAGCAATCATCCTTCACGCTAACTTCTTCACAAGTGTTACCCAAAGCTCAAATTCTAACATACGGTTCAAATTCCATTCTCAGCAACATTTGGATAAAGGAAAAAAAAAATCATCTCTACCATATATCAAAGTTGTATGAGTGGATGTTTAAATAATCACAAACATTAACTAGTTAATATATCAAGAGCATATGTTAAATGTGTAAATGTATACAGTATATCCCCAAACTTTAGAGGAGCCAGAACTCTTAAATTACTAATCACTAAATCATGAAATTTAGTACCTTCTCACAACAGGTCACATATGCAGCAAATAAGTATATAACACAGATAACTATAAATAAATTTGAAGACGTACATTTGAGACACTACAAGCTATTACACATTCAAGTAGCAAAATGTGTTTTTAAACCCCAAGAGACATGGAAACCTGTGACATCAGGGTTATTTCACGTGAATTGCATCATGCTTCTGTCTCTCTTCTCTTCAAACCAGCAATATATACTAAGGTTACTAGTAAATAAGAATTCTTTCTCATTTACTAAACTGGGAAAGTCTGCTCCAGATGGTAGTCTTAAAGCATAAGCTATTTTCTCTCTCAAACTGATATATCTATTCACATTAACACTTTCATAGAAGTTGCTTATAATCTAGAAACTTCTGATATGTATTAGTCAGGTAACAAAGACACTGAGGTTATGCCTAAACAAAATGCTTTTAGCAGAACACGGACATCAAGAAAAAAATGCAAAAGAGTTCAACGAAGAGTTACAGATTTCTCATTCAACAGTATCACATCCAGAATATAATGGTTTATATTACTTTAGTAATTGTACACTTTCCTTTGAAAAAGACTAATTTTCATCTTTATTATATCAGCCAACCAAACTGCAAAAAGTACCAGGGATATTCTTTCAGGGAAAAGTAATCATCATAAATTCATTTTCCAACTTGTCATGTAAATTAAACAGACTGGTAGACCTTCAAACACAGAAAGTCCTAAGAGTTTGGTGAAAAGAGAGCAGACATCTGTTCTCTGCTTTACCACTGAATCTGTGCAGATCCTACAATACTCCTGATTTTTAATTACTCCAAAATCGAGGCCCGGAGAGCTAAGTTCAAAACCTCGCTTCATTACATATTAATTTTATACATGTCGCTCAATATAGCAAGCTTGGTCAGCCTCCTCTTTCTCAATCTGTCAAAAGAGAATAATACCATCTGTCCTGTTGACTCACAATGTTTTAGGGAACAAAAGAACAATGAAATTAAACATCGTCTGCAATCTGAAATTTACTCTTTGAATATCTGATAATAGAACTATTACCTGAAATACTTAGCAGTGGACCTGATTTAAAAGATTTCTGTAACACCGTTTGGCGTAAGGGGGGGGGGAAGCAAACTATTTGTCTCTCTCTGCTGAAAATAAGAAAACAAGTATTTCTAAGTGAGAAAACTTATAGCATTTTTCATTATTGAGGAAACGGAGAAATATATTTTTAATCTCATCCTTTATTTATTCACAGGAAAAAAAGTATTTCAAATAAAAGTGTCATATTTTTATATGCCTTTAAAACAAGATATGAAATAATAGCTACTAACAGTGATAGGATCAAGATTCCCTTTGTTGGCTGATTATACCTGGTAAATATGCAACTTGCTTTGGTAACCACTAACATTCAAACTTTAAGTTAACGCAAAATTATGGCCCAAGGTTTGATTTTTAAATAGGAGCAAATCTTTAATAATGAGACTGACTTCCTGTATACATAAGCAATTTAATGAATAATAAAAGTCAACTGAAAATCCATGTACTCAATTTCTAAAACCTTATCTCACAGAAATGTTTTACTATAATAGCACTTCACTTGAGCACAGCAGTGCCTTTATTACCTGTCAGCATGCACACCTCTGTTGCTTTAGTTCTGGCTAAGTATGGATTCTGGCTCTGCCAGAGAAATGCTTTGGCACAGGTGAACTACGATGGACATCAGAGCAGACATTTCGAACCCAGTCCTCTGCTTACATCACCACAGTCCAAAGATTTAACACTTCAGTATTAGTAATCTATTATAACATCCCGAGAATCCCAACTGTTGATTAAATGACTTCTTCAAGTACCATTTCCACGTGAAGCTCTTAAGCATATGAAATCTAGTTAACGGAATATGCAGGAAAATGTTTGTAAGGCTATAATTTTCTTTAAATTCTGCAAACTGAATTCAGCGGGATACTTACCATGTTCTTTAACTAGTAGTTCTTACACTTTAGTGTGAAGAATTACTTGTGAAGCTTGTGAACTACAGATACCCGACCTGTTCCAGACCTAAAACTGCATGTTTAACAAACTCCTAAGATGAATTCTGATGCAAGTGGTCTATGGTCCATCAGGTACTCTATTACACTTAACAGTTTATTTCATACTTCCTGTGGTCAAATAATTGCTAGCAGTGCTTCAAGAGTTAGGTAGAGTTTGGAGATTTGGTCATGAATACAAACCATCACTAAAAAGGGGGAAGGCAGACCTCAAAGCATGATGTTGGCAGTAAAGTAACTAGCATATGCTTGTTGCTTTTGAAATGGTATCTCAAACCACGATATGGATAGAATTTTAGGTTTAGACCTCTTATTTTAGAAACAGAATGACGTTATGGCATTGACTTACAACTAGGACAGATAATTTGGGGATTCAAATAACCATCTGGGAAATTTTCTGTTGGAAAAAAAAAAAAGTTGACATTTATACCCTGCCTTGTTCCAAAAAAATTTAAAGCCACAGAACAGCTGTTTTGTTAACCAAACTGATTAAAATTCAAAAGCTTTATTGTACTAATCGTTTCTTTACCAACATTTAGAAACACTAAGTGCTTCTTTATCAACACTTTCAAAACAGAAGTTTTCAGATGTACGCAGATTGAACTATTAAAAAAGAAAAATACATTTCAGAGTCATAGTATTAATCTGCTAACTGGTAAATCGATTCAAAACACATGAATTTTTATATCTATACAAAACATGAAAATCAGCTGCTATACATTTTAAATTTACAGGGACCAAGATTTTCTCAAAAAAAAAAAATCACAAAGTTACTGTCAACAAACATGGGGCAACTCAGAAACACTGTGACAGAGATAAACACCACTTTCTCAGGGAATATTTCTTAAAAAGGGATAGAGAGTGGACACAGTTACATCAAAAGTCTTCATTTTTAAATAGACAAAGAGACAAGAGGCATTTCAGGTGCTAAGCAAATCCACCAAACCACTGTCAACATCCTGGTTTTGATGGATCTGGCTCTGCTCAGTGATAACCCCAGGTGTGTCAATTACTTAATATACAAATCTCAAGCACATAATCTGAGAGTTGGGGAAGTTCCAGTAAGGCTCAGGTGTCACTGTGGATCTAAGCCAGCTGTCGGCATTCATTCCCAGAGAGTCAATTCCTCACTCGCGAGGAGTCGCATAAAGTTTGTTAAGTGAGGAGAGGTGTGGACAGGGTGACCGCCCCTTCTCTTCTCTTCCCCTCTCTAGCTCCCTAAACACCCCCTCTAGCCCAGGCCAGCTAAAGCCCGAGGAATGACAGCGAAAAGCTAGTCCGAGGTGTGACCAGAGAGAGTGGAATCTCCACCTTGAGCCCCCACGGCCCTGCCCCGGGATGGAGGCCGGGGGGCGGTGGCTCCCGGCCTCCAGTCCGAGGGGGCGGATACTGACCCGAGGACGCCAAGGCCGAGCCCAGCAGCACCGCACAGAGCAGCAGCGTCAGCCCAACTCGGACCCGCATCCTGCTCCCGCGGCCGCTGCCACCCCCTGGAGCTGTCGCTTTCGCCTCTGCCACCACCGACTCGGCCACCGCCGCCGCCTCGCCGCTGCTCTTCCTGCTCTGGTCTCCTTTCTCCGCCCCTTCCCAGGCCTCCCTGCCCTAGAGCGGAGCCAATCCCCGCCCGCCGCCTCGGGCTTTGTGCCCAATCGCCGCAGTCTTCCCGCCCACCTTATTGCCCCGCCCCCGGGGTCATACATTGACCAATCATTTTGCGATATTCCCACACCGGCTTTCCCGGTTGGACCACGGCCTCACGACATGGCCCCAGCTAATTGGTAGATCCTGGGTTCAACCATCCCGGAATCGGAGCGTGAGTCCAGGGCTGGGAAGAAAAGAAAGTCACCCAGGACTACAGTTCCCACAAAACACTTCGTGGGCCTCTTTCGCAGTGTGCTCTCGTAAAACGTATCCCAGTATGGAGCAAGATTTAAAAGTGCAGGTGGGTGTTGAAGTTAAGAGAACTTATTTAGTAACACCTGGGCTAGACGTTAGCTCAAGGCCACGAACCCACAGGCTGTTTGTTTTTATTTTGTTTTGTTTTGTTTTTTTGAGCCAGCATATATAACAAGGAACACACATTATAAGGTTAAGAGTTTGTAATATGTTAAGCTCTTCTTCCTCTTTGTTTTATTTAGAAAATTTGAGTTGGACACGGTGATAGCAACACAGGAAAAGTACAACAGCTGGACCGAGTTCGAAGTATTTTTTTGAACTTAGATAAAACAGTGCAATATATAGGGAAACCGGGATGGAACTCATTACCCCTCCTCCTTTCCCTGACAAAACAAAAGGAAAGAAACCCCATCCAGTGCAGATCATTTCAATGCTAGTAGACATTTTTAGGAAGGCCACCAGGTAATAATCATCTGGAAAACGTGCCAACAGCCTTTGCAAAAACTCTTTCAAACATTTGTCCTTATCCCTCTCTTTTTTGTGAGTTACACTGTTCTCTTCCTCCTCAGTTCAGGAGGCTGGAGTGATGTATTTGGAGACAAAAGTGATGGTGATCGCCTTGCAGACAAGGAAATAGTCTTGTGTATCAAGTACCAACTCCAGGCATGTTCCCACTGGGTAGCAGGGCAGTGACTTGGTGTTCCTGCCCCTTCATCAAATTGTGTCATTCTGTTTTCCCTAGCATCCACCCACCCTCAGCTTGGTCCTGGAATGGAGTTGAATTCAGTCCTCAGCTCAGTTTGAGGTCAGGGTTCTGGACAAGTCCACCCTGGCCACATATCTTAGTACCTCCAGGCATTTTCTTCCATCTTTTTTGATAGAAAATCCTCTTTTCCAGGATGAGGATTACCCCCCACCCTGCAAAAACCCAAATAGTAACTGCTGTTCCACATTCACATCAGAGGAGATGAACGCAATTATTGTCCTGTTATTCTCCTGCTACCTCCTTGGCACTCATCTCTATTTCTGTTACTAACAATGTTTCCTCAGAGTTCCTCTGATTTAAAATCATAGAGTAAATTCTGGTATATTTTCCTCCCTTTTTCATCTTATCAATCATCACATCTTAACAATTTGAGCTATGCGATTACTCTTTTATTATTATTTTTTAAAGATTTTGTTTTTTAAGCAATCTATACACCCAACATGGGGCTCGAATTCACAACCCCGAGATTAAGAGTTGCATGTTTGGGGCGCCTGGGTGGCTCATTCGGTTAAGTGTCTGCCTTGGGCTTAGGTCATGATCATAGAGTCCTGGATGGAGCCTCAAGTCAGGCTCTCTACTCAGCGGAGAGTCTGTTTCTCCCTCTCGCGCTGCTACTCCCCCTGCTTGTATTCTCTCTCTCTGTCAAATAAATAGATAAAATATTAAAAAAAAAAAAAAAGGAAAAAAAAAAAGAGTTGCATGCTCTACTGGCTGAGCCAGCCAGGTGCCTTTGTCATTGTGAGCATTTTTCTCTTTCTCATTGAAAACTTCCCTACTGGGGGTCTCACTTTCCCTTACCGGCCTGGTGCACCTGAGTTCTAGCTATATTCACCAACATCACTCTCTTTTCACTCTCACGGAAGCCACATATAGCCAGATTAACTTTGCTTTTTTTTTTTTTTTAAAGATTTCATTTATTTATTTGACGGAGAGAGAGATCACAAGTAGGCAGAGAGGCAGACAGAGAGAGGGGGAAGCAGGCTCCCTGCTGAGCAGAGAGCCCGTTCGGGGCTCCATCCCAAGACCCTGAGATCATAATCTGAGCCGAAGGCAGAGGCTTTAACCCATTGAGCCACCCAGGCGCCCCTTAATTTTGCTTTTAAAAGTAAATTTCAATTAAATTCAAATTAAATTAAAATTCCTATTCAAAAGTTTTCAATGACTGCCTTTGTCATAGAATCAAAAAATGTTTGAACCCCTACTGACAAAACAGGAACTTGGGCTGGCGGTTCTACTTTCTTGGGGAAATTTCTGCCTTCTACAAGAGAAGCAGTTATTATCTGATTGATAGAGTAGGGAATATTCACTGCTTGAAACCTAGCTTCCCTTTTCATCTTTTTATTTCCTAAGTGCTTCTTAAATTTAAGGCCCCATGCCAAGTGCTGCATGAACACATTTCTGATTTCCACATGAACACACTCTTGTCATAGGCTCCTTTACCGTCTCCCTACTGCCCTTGCTTCTTTTGAACCACAACCATGGCATCCTTCCCACTTTCACTTGTGTTTCATCTTGACTGAGCCTCATCTCTGACTAGGCCAGTTCTCATTATTCTTTATTTCTTTAAGTGTTTATAGGACATTCACAAACTTGCCTTTGAAGTGGGATGCAAAATTTTGGTGGCCAGAGACAATTATATAATTCAATATATAGGTATATAGCATTGGACTTGCCATCTATTAGCACTAGATAATTTTTGTCAATTGATAGATATGCCTTACTTATGAAGTATTTTAATAATAAGATTTTGAAAGTACTTGCTATCTGTTATAAGTTTGGTCTTTTTTTTTTTTTAAATATTTTATTTATTGAGAGAGTGAGAACAGAGGAAGGAGGGAGAGAGAGAATCACAAGCAGACTCTGTGCTGAGCCTGGAGCCCAATGTAGGGCTTGATCTCATGATCCTGAGATCACAACCTGAGGAGAAATCAGGAGTCAGATGCTTAGGGGCACCTGGGTGGCTCAGTCAGTTGGGCATCTGCCTTCTGCTCAGGTCATGATCCTGGGGTCCTGGGATTGAGCCCTGCATTGGGCTTCTTGCTCCATGGGGAGCCTACTTCTTCCTCTGCCTACTGCTCCCCCGGCTTTTGCTCTCCCTCTCTTTCTGTCAAATAAATAAATAAATAAATAAATAAAATCTTAAAAAAAAAAAAGAGTCAGATGCTTAACCGACTGAGCCACCCAGTATACAGGAAATTTACTTCACTCTTCTGCACCTCTGTAAAATGAGTATATTAACAATATTCTCTTCACCAGGTCTGTTGTGAGGTTCATATCTCAAAAGAGATATGGAGGAAAAAAGTACTTCTTTAATTATAGAATGTTCTACAAATATTATTTCTTATTGATCGCTCAGTCGAAGCAAAGAAGGAAATCAAAATATTAGTTTGTATAAAGACTAATAAAATTAGTTTTATCCCCTTAATATGAAAAGGTTTTAGAGCTGCTAGAGTTATTGTCTTTAGCCAACAATGAGTAATTGATATCTTATGAGAATATTCATAGGACCTTGACTTTTTATGGAAATTGCAAGTCTCGAAAGCTGGTCTACAATATAGTGTGGGAAAACCAGATTTATTTTTTCAGCCTGCTAGATTGCATGATGATTAAATAGTGAAAAGGTTGTGAGTTCTGCATGGCCTTCTCTAGTCCAGACATACATTCCTCATGATTTCCTGCCAACATTCCCAGTTAAACTTTTGTACTCACTGTACTTGTACAAAATGTTAATATTATTTATTAATTCATAGACTTCTTTAATATTTGCTCAGCTGTCTGTATTCTGTTTAACTTGTCCCTATCAGTGTTCGGGGTCACTGTCATAGACTTCCAAGTTGCAGAAAACCTGTTTGCTCTGCATTACAACACAGCATAGGCCTCCGTGGAAGTAAATTATAAGTGTGTCTTCACGCAGATGATTCTGAGGTGACCTTATTCCATTGACACGAATCAAGCAACCAGCACATACTGAGAACCTCCTGAAAAGGTTGAGGACATAAATCCAGTTTACTCTTTGCTTAAGGATGGTAAGACAACCCCCAGAGCCTTTTCCTGAGAATGCAGTGATTGTCACTAACTCTAGTCAAGTATATCCTTTCCTGTGCTATTCTTAGGCATCTATTTGGTTGGCCATGTGCACAGGCTGTCAGCACTTGTATCAACATATCTGCCAGGGCAGGATTAAGGAGAGACAAGGAGCAGGATGTTTTCCCCTTTAGAACTTAGAGAAGAATGTACTTTCTTTGATATAGATGAGGTGTCCTTATTAAAGTCCTTATTTTTGTGTTTATATCTCACAGATAAATGAAAATTGACAACCTTGCACTATATCATGAGATAGAACCTGGCATCTCTTCATGCATATTCTGAGCTCCTTCAGGAAATGGACCGTGGGTTTATACTTCATTGTAGTAAGTATAATTCCAGGATTGTAAATAGCAGGTGCATAATTAGTCATCACATAAGCTTTGAATGTACATGCAACTTTCCATAATTATAATTGCCATAAAGGTCAGAGTGTAGATCCCAACTGCAGAGCACAGTATTCAAAATACCTAAGCTTTGAAGCTGATGGAATAGGTGTGGTGTGTGTGCGTTCAGGCTCTACCAAGTTTCATTGGTAGAAGTGACATTTGCTTTGGAGGCGTTTATCCTTTCTAAACAGAGTGGACTCATGCCAGATAAAAGAAAAGGCCAAGACACCTTTATACTTTGAAAAAATGGTCAGGCTTCTTTTGGTCTACTTTTTTCATAGATTTGTTAAGTACCACTTCTGGAGAAAGACTGGATTAAAACTGGATTTCAGTAAGAACTTGATTAAGTAAACCTTATAAGGTGGAGATAAACAGTTTAGAGCTCCCATTAAATTCAGAATACTTAACTCCTGAGGAGATGGCAATGTATTCAATTAGTGAATGTTGGGTTAAGAACATTATAGTCTGGGGCACCTGGATGGCTCAGTTGGTTAAGTGTCTGCCTTCAGCTCAGATCATGATCCTGGGTCTGGGATCAAGCCCCACATTGGGCTCTCTGCTTAGTGGGGAGCCTGCTTCTTCCTCTCCCTCTGCCTGCTGCTCTACTTGTGTGTTCTCTCTCTCTCTGTCAAATAAATACATTTAAAAAAAAAGAACATTATAATCATAGGTTAGCCATTACTTCTTCCTTCTTTCCTTCAACAAATATTTTCTGGGCACTGTTAATGCCCTTCAGCCAAAGACCACCAAGGACACACCTGTGATTGAACACATTAGGTTTAGTACTTCCTGCAATGAGGAAGAACACCACATGGCATGTCTCAGGAAGGGAGCTTGAGAAAGAACCTAGTGTAGAATTTGGGCTTTGGTTGGTAATTGGTAGGACGATCCAGGGAAGCTGGCTTTGCTCTAGAATGGATGCTGTTAGAAGTACCCCTGATTTCCATGATTTGGTAGAAATCCAACAGTAAACCTCACCATAAGGAGAGGAGACTAGAATGAAGATAAAGCTATCATTGGTGAAGAAACAGTAGCTACTTATTTTAGCCAAGAAAGGAAGTGTTTGGTACTTTGTTGGGTGGCACAGGAAACTTGTTTCTGTTTGTGCCTAAATAAAATTGTGAAATGGTTTGCTTCATTTCAGAGTAATCTGTCTGTGGTTGGTATTCTGAGATTATTTATGTCCAAGAGGAGAATCACATTGCCTGGTTATGAGTGCCAAGCCAGCTCCTGATTGTCAGGGGCTACTCTTTGTTTTTCTTTCTCCACAAACAACTGGAAGGCGCACTAGGTTCTTGGTCCTGGGGATTCAGCAATCGATAAAACAGACAAAAATCAGAGTGTTCATTCTAGCCAGGGGAGAAAGAGAATAAAATAAATAAGTAAATGATAATTTACTGGAAGGTGACAAGTACTAGAGAGAAAAATCTATCAAGGAAGGGGAATAGGGTATTGGGGGGAGGTGGGGACCAGCATTCTAATTTAAAGCAGGGAGGTCAGGGAAGGCTTCCCTGTAGAGCTCACATTTGAGCAGAGACGTAGAGTGATGAGGAATGACCCATGAAGTTGTGGGAGTGGATGTAGTCTTTCTGACAGGTGTAGGGTGGTATCTCATTGGGGTTTTGATTTGCATTACATCTGAAAGAAATATAACACTGTAGGTTAATTACACTTCAATTAAAAAATAAAAAATAAAAAAAAATGTGGGCGTGAAGAGCCCTTTAGGAATAAGGAGCAGCCCCTATGAAGGTTCCAAGGCAAGAGCATGTCTGTTATGCTCCAGGAACAACAAGGAGCCCTGTGGATGCTGAAGCAGGTGAGGGAGGAGATAACGGGAGAGAGGGAGCAGGACATGTCAGAGAAGTATCTGGGGCCAGATGGTTTAGGGATTTTAGGTCAATATTAAGGGGTAGTCAGAATGCTACTTCTTATGACTCTGAGACAGGCTATCTTGAAGTGTGGCTTGGATAATGGCCCAGAGCCTTCTCCTCTCCTGCATGAGAATGAGCAAATAATTGCACAAAGCTCTTTATTAATAGTTTGGATATAGTGATAAAGTAACCAGTTAAAACAGTTTTACTAAAAAGTTTGATTCAGTGGAAGTTCACACCACCGGTTAGAAATTCAGATGGTTAAGTGCAAAATTGAGTCGGTAAGATCCTAAGAGAAGGATCTTCAAATAAGGATCCTCAAAATATTCAAACAATATTATCGTAAATACACGTCACTTGGAAGTAAGTTTAGAAGACATTTTGATGCAAAATGGGGGTTTTGATCATTTCCTATTCTTGAATAGGCTCCCACCTATGTCATGTTGATTTCACATAAATCCAACTTGAAGGGCTGCATTGACAAAAAAATATGTGTTATGTAGCTCTTAAAATATACATTAATAAGTACATATTTCATATATCCATGAAAATTATGTATATACACAGGCACACATGTATAGAATTAAAACAACTGAGAAAATTTGCAGGCATGATGCTTCTTTATCTCTACATGTGTTAGTATTTCCTGAAAACAAGGAATTCTCTAACATAGCCACAAAACTATTATCAAAGTTAGAAAGTTAACACTGATTCAATACTGTCATCTACAGACTTTATTCATATTGTGCCAGTTTGCCACAATGATGTCCTTTCTAACAGTAGAAAATCCAAGATCATCGGGTCCGTCCAGTTTGTCCCATCTCATTAGTGTCCTTTAATTTGGAACAGTTCCTGAAGGGGTATGTGTGTGTGTGTGTGTGTGTGTGTGTGTGTGTGTGTTCCTGAAACTTTTGATACCAATAATTTTTAAGTGTATAAACAAGTTATTTCATAGAATGTACCCTAATGTCAATTTGTGTCATGATTGGATTCGGGTTATGCACATTTGGTGAGACCATCACAGAAATGATATTGAATTCTTCTTAGTGGATCATGTCAGGAGCCAAATGCTATTGGTTATTCCAAATCCTGGCAATGATAATGTTGGTCAATTGGCTAAAGAGGGGTTTCCACTGCACTGACTTTTGTAATTAAATGTATTTTGAAGAAGATATTGTGAGATTTTGTAACTATCTCATTATTCCTTAAACATTCACCCACAGGTTTTACCATGTATATTCACGATTCTTGCCTGAATCAATAATTACTATGACAGCTGCCAATTGGTGATTTTCTAATTCTTATCCTTCCTTCTGCATTTATTATTAGCTTTCTAATGCAGGCAGAGCTTTTTCTTATTTATTTATACATTTAATTGATTAATTTACATTGTTATAGACTCAGGTATTCTATACTCACTAGCTTATAAAAATCCTTACTATCATTATTATTTTGATGCTCAGATTATCTCAGATTTAGCCAGTGGGTGCCTCTTCAAACTGACTCCTATATCTTTTTGAGCACATCTTTATACTTTTGCACTACATATATTTTTTCTACTTTCCCTGATCCAGTCCTGAATCAGACATTTCTCCAAGCAGGCCTGCTTTCTTTCAGTGGAGAATGGTATTTGTATTCCAGGAGTACTCATTACTACTGAGGTGTTAATGTTTCTGAAATCTCTTAGCAGACAGAGCTGGGAAATATGTGTGTGTGTGTGTGTGTGTGTGTGTGTGTGTGTGTATGTGTGGATAAAAGTTTGTGTATATGTATGAATGCATGCACAGTCATAATATACATATACATAGCTACACATATCTCTACCCATTTCAAAATCTATTTATCTCTTTCTATATTTTAAAATCTCCGAAAAAAGGAATGAATGAGCCTCAGAGAAAATAGGAGAAGATATTTGCAATCCATATATTTTAAAGGGAACTTGTGTCCAAAATTTATGAAGAACTCAATAATAAATACATAACGTATTATTTAAAACTATGCAGGCTATCAGCATAGGACATAAAATAAAGATGAATTAGGTAACATGAATAACATAAATATGATGTAACTTATAAGTATATTAATGTAATAAATAGAAATACAAAATACTATAATAAATATACAAATACAATGAAACACAATAATAAAAATACCAAAAAAATGGAAAAGATTTGAACATACCCTTGCAAGGAAAATAGGTAAGTAGAAAATAAGCACATGAAAAGGTGTTCGACATCTTTAGTCATCAAGGAAATGTAAATTAAAATCACAACAAAATATCCCTTACTCCCACCATAATGGCTAAACTTTCAAACAATGACAGATGTTTGTGAGGATGTGGAGCAGTTGGAACTGGTAGGGCTATAAAAGGGTATAACTGCTGAATAAAATTCTTAACCATAGTTCTTGTACATGTAAACACATACCTACCCTCTAACCTGACGTTCTCATTCTTAAGTACTTGCTCAGGAGAGATGAAATCATATGTACACAAAGTGTCTTCTGTAATAATGTTCACAGTGGCTAAATTCAAAATAGGGAAGATCTTAGAAAAACTTGAAGTGTTCGCCTTGCGGTGAATGGATAAACAAACAGTGGAGTACCACTTGGCCACAAAAAAGAAAGAATTACTAATATGTGCATATCATGCATGATTCTCCAAAACATTATGCTGAGTGAAAGAAACCAGACCCCAAAAGAGCATGTCCTTTCTGATTCCATTCCGAGGAGCTCAAGGACAGTTATAACTAACCTGTAGTGATAGCGTTCAGACTAGCAGTTGCTTGGGGATGAGAGTGGGAAGGGGAAAATTGACTGGAAAGGGGCAGGAGGGGAACTTTTGGGTGATGGAAATCTTCTATAGTCCAATGAGCATGTGGGTCACATGAGTGACAGATACATACCTGTCAAAACTCCTAGAAACGTGCCCTCAAGATCCATGTATTTTAATGTCTGTAAATGATAGCTTGTGGCAGGCAGAATAATGCCCTCCCCCCAAGATGTTCTGAATCCCTAAACCTGTGCATATGATACTTTTGAAGGCACTTTGTTGATGTAATTAAATAACAGGTCTCGAGATGGGAAGATTCTCATTTCATTATTCTCTGGGATCATCCAAATGAGTCCTAAATGTAATCATATGCATTCTTACAAAAGGAAGGCAGGAAGGTCAAAGTGAGAAAGAGAAGATATGATGATGGAGGCAGGGGTTGGAATGATGCTGTTACTAAAAGGGGACCATGAGCCAAAGAATGAAGACAGCCTCTAGAAGCTAGGAACAGCAAAGAATGGATTGTCCCCTGGAGCCTCCAGAAGGAACACAGCCCTGCCAACTTTTTGATTTTAGCCCTGTAAGGTCCATTTTTGGACTTCTGACATTCAAACAGTAAGATGATAAATTTGTGTCATTTTAAGTCACTAAGTTTGTAATAAGCAGCGATAGGAAACTAAGATGTATCAGCATATATACCTCATTTTATTGCTTTTCACAGGTATTGCATTTTTTACAAGGTGAAGTCTTGTGACAACCCAGCATGGATCAAGTTTATGGCACCATTTTCCCAACAGCATTTGCTCACTTTGGGTCTCTCTGTCACATTTTAGTAATTCTCACAATATTTCAAACTTTTTCATTGTGCACTCACAATGTGCCTCTTGTATTTGTTACAGTGGTCTGTGATCAGTGACTACGTCTCACCGAAAGCTCAGGGCTGGTTGGCATCTTTAACAAGAAAAGATTTTTAAATTAAGGTATGCACATTTTTCTTTTACAACATATGCCATTGCACCTTTAATAGATTACAGTATAGTGTAAACATAATTTACAGACACTGCGAAACCAAAAAAATTCACTTGACTCACTTTATAGCAATGTTTGCTTTATTGTGATATTCCCTTCATTGCAGTGTTCTGGAAACAAAACTGCAATATGCCTGGACTTCATTTTTGGAAAAAAGTATTTAAAAATGCACTTAAGTGAGCAGTCCCATGTGCTATAAAAATAAATAAACAAACAATTAAAAAATGTAAAAAAAAAAAAAAAAGCTGTGTCGTGAAACAGACCTGGGCCTTACTGTGGATTGTGCCCTCTACCTGTTTAGTGGTTCAGCAGCCATAGAAATGTTGGCAAGTTCTGTAACATCCCTGAGGCTCAGTTTCTTAATCTACAAAATCAGGATCGTTAAACCTGGCTTACCTCTCAGAACTGTCACGAAGATAAAAAGCAATAAAGTAAGAAAGCAGTCTACCAACAAAAGACTGCACGATAAAACCTCATTATGATGCTGGACTTTTATCCAGCATCAATGCATACATGACCGAGTTGATAGGGCCGCTTGAATACTGCCCCTCATGTGAAAGATAACTCCAGGAGAGGGGTGAAGGTCATCTACAGAGCTTATCAAGCTGTCCTTGTTCATTATTTTAAAAATAACTTTTTATTTTGAAATAGTCTAAGACTCAGAAGTTACAAAAATGTGTTCCTGTTCATTTTCAAAGAGTTGACAGCCTAGTTCTATTTCTTGCACTGTGGCTGGTGTTCTGGAAGTTTCCTTGGTTTACTGAGTTCTAGTGGTAAGAACTCAGCTCTGTGTGCACTCACAATGTGCCTAGCATTGTGTCAGCACTTCACATATGTCATGTAAGCCTCGATCAGTAATACATAGGAGATGCTTTAGTTATCCCTATTTTTGTGGGCGAAGAAACTAAGGCATAGACATGTTCAGAAACTTTCCCTGGTCTGCAGCTCAGAACGTGGGTCCAGTATTTCAGCCTGGCACCTGACTTCAGGGCCAAGTGCAAAAGTGGAGGAGGAAGTCCATCCTTGCATCGTAGAATAACTCAGAGACATTTCTACATTTCACACAATATGCATACAGCAGGGAGGGCATGCATACACCCAAGGGAGCGATTCTTATGCTAAGTCAGGAAATAAAGGCAAAACGGGATTTATGATAAAGAAAGAGAAGAGAGAAAGAAGCTGGAGACTGGAAACAGTGAGCATTTTTAGCAATTTTTTTTAACATGATTAGCTGGCAACTAAGAAGGTCAACTTGGGTATTCTGTCAAACAACTCTTTGCATTTTTTATTGATGCTCCATAAAACTTTGGGAGGTTATCTGGCCAGCATGAGAGACAGGTGCCCCCATTAAAGAAGGCCAGATTCCTTTTTCAATTCCTCCTCATTAATTGGCCAGATCCCCACCATTTCCCTCTTAACAGAATTTCTCATTTGTCAGGCTTAAGGACTGAGTTCATTATTTAATAACGATTGAATTTATTTTGAAGTCCTGGCAGTTCATATCGCTTAATGTTTCCTAGAAGTTCTGCTACCATTCTATTTCTGTGGTCACCGTCCTGGTCATAGCCCTCATAACTCCATGTTCCATAAACTTGTTGATGAGATTATCATCAGACTCATTTTCCTCAATCTCTCTGGCTCAAGAAGTCACAAGGATTTCCTATAACCTTGGACAGTGAATTCAAACTCCCCTGCGTGGCCACCAAGCATCTTTTCCCCTCCTCTCCTCTCCATCTCCAATCCTATTTTTCCCTTTCCCCCTAATACATATGTATGCGTCAGCTCAGGCTGCTGTAACAAAACACCACAGACTGGGTGGCTTGGAGAACAGGAATTTATTTCTTTCAGTTCTGAAGGCTAGAAGCCTGAGATCAGGGTGCCAGTGTGTTCAGACTCCAGGGACAGCCTTCTTGCAGACAGCTACCTTTTCCTGGGTCCTGTGTCCACGGCAGTGAGAGAGAGAGTGGGCATGCTCTTGGGTTCTGGTACCCCCGCCAAAGGGCTCCATCCTCATGACCCCATTTGGGAGGAGGTTACCAACTCCAAATACCATCACGTGGGGGGTGAGGGCTTCCACATGTGAATTTGGAAGAGAGGGGATACAGTTCAGTCTGTAGAAACATTTATTCCATTTCAGATGCTCTTATACTTGCTTTAATCCCGCTGGTTCCTTCCCTGTAGTTGGACTGCTTGTTTTTATTGTCTGATAATCTTCCTTTTCAAAACCCAATCCTGAATTCTAAGAAGCACAGTTTTAGTTTAATCCTTCTTTTGTTGGACTTTCTCCCTTTTCATAAAATATTCCTTTACGCCATTTTAGTTTGTATATATTTGATCTTAGGCGTTTTTGCTATATATTTTTATTCTAAAATTACAATTAGGTTGTAGTGAGGCAAGTGCCATGTTTTGAAGAATGAGTACTGCTATAAAGAGAATCTCTTTATTATGAAAAGATTTTGACAGTCTAACTGGTGGGCTACCTATCTTTAGCAACTACAAGACTCTATTATAAGCAAGACAGGGGAGAAAGCACAGTAACTGAGAGTTGATTGTGGCAAGATTTAGAATCATAGGATTTTCAAGACTTTATCTGTTGTATTACATGTTTGAAAACCTCATGCCTTGATAAGTGACTTGTTTCAGATCATATAGGTAGGTAATGGTGATGATATAGACCCAGATCTCTTGGTTTCCATTCTACAGTTTGTGTATTAAAATGTAATTTTTCAATGGTGACCAAGTTGGGTCTATTAGTTTTCTGTTGGTGCTTAACAAATTATGACAAATTTAGAAGCTTAAGACACACATTTATTATCCCATAGTTTCCATGCATCAGGAGTCTCAGCACGGTGGAAATGAGTCCTCTGCTCAGGATCTCATAAGGCTGCAGCTAAGGTGTTTGAGAGCTGGGGGTCCTCCTCCAAGCTCACATGAATATTGGCAGAATACATTTCCTTGAAGCTGTAAAACTCATGGCAACAAACTCATTGCTTCTTCAAGGCCAGCAGAAGAGAGAATCTGTTGCTTCAAATCTCTGGCCGGTAAGCCCTCTTTTAAAAGGCTTACCCGATTAGGTCAGGTCCTCCCAGGATAATCTCCCTTTTCATTAATTCAGAGGCGACTGATTAGGGACCTTATATTTGTAAGAATCTCTTCACTTTTGTCCTATACTGTAACCTAATCATGGAAGGGACAGAGATCATATTTGAAGTTCTCACCCACACTGTAGGTCAGATGGTTATACTGGGTATGTACATTGTGTTAATTTTTAAAAATTAAGAAAAGTGGCAACAGAGAAAAACAAAGTCCTTTCTGGTTTGGCTTTCTGAATAAAACACCATGATGTATTTCTTTCTAGGCATTTGTTCTTGTTGCTGTTCCATACTTCCCTTGGGTTTTTTGTTTTTTTTCATACTTTAAAAATAGAGTCATACAAATATATAACCTAAATTCGATACTTTATTCATTTAGTATTATTTCGTAAGAATCTTTACATGTCGTTATATATCACCCCCACAGACATACTTTTTCCCTTTACTAACCATGTTTTTTTCAGTGGGGGGAAATGGAAAATGTAGATAAGCAAAAAGGGAAAGCAAATCAACTCAAATTGCAATATTCAGAAGTAAGCCTTAGTAACATTTTATGTTACATACTTCTAGACTTTTTTGTCTGGGTCTGAATATATGAGTATACTCATATATGTTTCAAGGTGGAGAAAATTTTTTACCTTATGTCTCAGCATTCAAATTTCCCTTTGGGGGTGATGTCACATTATTTAAGAAAAATATTCTGAAAAAACATATTCTGATAATTCCTTGGAGCATAAGATGGGATCCTGAGTTTCATGATATTGGATGGTGTCAAGATTTTAGAGAAGGAGGACTACTCTGCAAAGGAGAAGAGCAGAATCTGGAGCTCCCAGGAGACATGGGAGGTGGGAGTGAAGGGCCAAGGGAGGGAGGGAGGGAGGGAGGAGAGGCAGAGAGGTGATTATATGCTGCTGGACACTCTGTGATGTGACTGCCAATGTCCCTTTCCCTGGCTCAGTTTTCAATACATCTGCTGAATTTTAAATTCTTAATGTGAAGGATTTGTTGATGCAATGCAGGGTTTCTTGGAACTATTGACATTTGGGGCTGGATAATCCTTTGTTGTGCGGTCCTTGTGCACTGAAGAGTATTAGTAGCATCCCTGACCTCTACCGGCTAGATGTCGATGGCAGCCCCCTCTCCAGTTGCGCCAACTAAAAGTATCTCTAGGCATTGCCAAACATCCCTGGGGAGCAAAATCAGCCCCGGTTAAGAGCCGCTGTTGTAATAGAAATGGTAGGAAGGGCTACATTTTGTGTCAGGTAATTATGTTGAGTTTGTACTATGCCATTGTGTCCAGGCTGAACTGCATTCTCCGGAGTCTCCTTTCCTGGATGTTTCTGGTCCAGGTGTGTTTCTGGTCACGCTACTGGTGCAAAGAGGCAGCTGGACCTGCAACTGCTCTACTCTCCTCGAATCCTTCAGTGTCTCCACCTCTAGGGGCCTTGGACTTCATGGAAAAGGGCTCTGGTTTCTGGAGGATGCCACCGTCATTGTATTAGTTTGCCAAGGCTGCCATAGCAAAATACCAGACTGGCTTAAGCAACAGAGATGTATTTTCTCACAGTTCTGAGGGTTAGAAGTCTGGGATCAAGGTGTTGGTGGGGTTGCTTTCTTCTGAGCCTCTCTCCTTGCCCAGTACATGGCATCTTCTCTCTGTGTCTTCACATCATCTTCCCTTGGTGTGTGTGTTAGGATTCTATGGGATTAGGGCCCACCCTAATGAGTAACTTTAACTTAATTATCTCGTTAAAGACATTATCTCCAAATATGGTCATATGCTGAGGTGCTACGGTGTGTTAGTCAGGGTTCTCTGGAAATGGAAAAACAGAACCGATAAGACACACACACATATATATAAAATATGTAGAATAATATATAAGTAGGATATAAGTGTATATATAGATACATGTGTATGCATATCTCTATATATACTTATAGATACATACTTTTTATATTATATTAACTATAATATAATTATGTTAAATAAAATATAGTTATATTATTAATATTTTATATATGATAATTTATATGTACATAAAAGGAGATTTATTATAAGGAATTGGCTCATGCAGTTATGGAGTTTGAGAAGTCCCAGGATCTGACCCCTGGAAGCTAGAGATCCAGGAAAGGCAAGAGTGTAATTATAGTCTAAGTCTAAAGGCCTGAGAACTAGGGTTGCTGTTCCATGGGCTAAATCTCAGTTCAGCGGCAGGAGAAGACCGATGTTCCAGCTCAAACAGGCAGGCAGGAAGAGAATTTGTCTCTTCATTCTGTTCAGGCCCTCAGTAGATTGGATGTTGCCCACCCATAGTCCGGGTGGGGAGTCCATCTACTTTGCTGAGTCTACCCATTCAAATGCTAACCGTGTCCTGAAACAACCACACAAACCCATCCATGAATAATGTTTAATCTGGGCAACCTGTGACCCAGTCAAGTTGATACATAAAATTAACTGTCAAGTGGGAGTGGGGATTTCAACATAGGAATTTGGGGGTAACACAGTTCAGCCCATAGCAATGATCAAAGTCAGAGGCCACAAGAACTGACGCAGGTTTAGCCTTTCATCGTGGACCCCAGCTCATTTGTGGGGGCTCCAGCCCATCCTTCTTTCCCCATTTTACTTCATCTTCCCTTCCTGCCTGTCTGCCCTTTGCACTGCAAGTTCTAATATCGGGTGCAAAGACAGAGTATTTAATCAACTCCCACAGTTGTGCGAAATCAGACCTCTGTAACAAATATCTATAATATATGTAAATACCCACATTTGAAATCTGCTTCTATGAGCCCTGACTGATACAGCAGGACAGAGGCAGAACACCAGGGAGAAGAGCCTGAGGGGTGGGGAGGACAAAGGGACCTAAATGCGGATCCATCTTCCCCTGCCACCTGTCATGTTCCTTCTTGAGCATGGGGGGAAACTTCACACTGCACGAGGGTACAATTAGAGGGGTCATAGACACTGTTTTTTTTTTTGTTGTTGTTAGAGAGAGAGAGAGAGCAAGAGCAGGGGAAGGGTCAGAGGGAGAGGGTAAGAATCTTGAGCAGGCTCCAAGCTCAGCACAGAGCCCAATGTGGGACTTGATCTCACAACCCTGAGATCATGACCTGAACCAAAATCAGGAGTTGGACACTTAACCAATTGAGTCACCCAGGTGCCCTCCCTCCCTTTTTATTTAGAGTGGGAGGGTATAGTCTTTTAAAGTATGAATTGATGCCCTATTTTTTCACCTAAGAATAGCTGTCATTCTTCTTCATTTGGTAGCTAAAGGAAAGAGCATCCATAGCTGTGGCAACAATTTATAGGGTGAGACAAAGATGCCAAGGTCATGATTTCTATCACTCTAATGTAAGGCAGGATGGATTTTGATGTGGCACAGAGAAAAGAATTTATTTTCCTATTCCGGAAAAGGAAGAAAGAGAAAGGTAACAGGAGCCCCTAACTGCTGCAGCAGAGCTGGCGAGTGGCTATGAGGAGAGGAGGAAGAGTGCTCCCCATGACCCACCCTCCCTCTCCCCACACAGACCTGTCCTGGTGCCCTGCGTGCCTATGTGGGGTAGGCTGCTGGCAGTCATGAGGAATGTCCAGGACAGGAGAAAAATTCCTTCCTTGAATTGAAGGGTTTGAAATACAGACATTTTTATGCCTCGTTTTCTGCTTGGGCCTTTTGAGAAATTGTCTTAGTCGTCTGAGCTGCTCTGACAAAATACCATAAACTGGGAGACTCATCAACAACAGGAATTTATTTCTCACAGTTCTGGAGGCTGGAAGTCTGAGCTCAGCCAGAACTCAGTCAGTACTGAACAGGTGGGTTCTGGTGAGAGCCCTCTTCCGGGGTGCAGCCTGCAGACTTCTCACTGTATCCACGCAGGGCAGAGCGCAGAGAGGGAGAAAGCTCTTGGGGGACCCTCATGTGCCGCCAGTCCCCTTTAGGAGGGCTCCATCCTGACCTTGTCCAAACCTAATCCTGTCCTAAAAGCCCACCTCCTAATGCCATCACATCGGTGGGGGAGGGCGTTACATATGAATTCTGGGAGGTTACAGACCTCGTAGATCCTCCTCCTATCAAGAGGCATAGAGAAGCTGTGGAAATAGGGACATGGCCCATTTAGTCACAGGAGGATCCAGAGTGTGGCTTGGGGTGCGGAGAGGATCTGAATGTTCTTATGTGCCCAAGGAGAGGAAAGTGGAACCTGAGAACCAGCAGGGCTGGCTGCTGGGAACAGAGAGGGTGGACAGCCATAAAATATGTGGCTGAAGTCTCTCAGAATCTTCTGTTTCACAGGGCCAACCTGTGAGCCAGGTCGGCAGGGGGAGCCCCTGCTGGGCTCAGAGAACAGTGTGGGAGATCAGGGACCAGGAATGCCTCCCTACCCCACAAACCCCCGTGGTGCCGCTTTGTGATGTCAACATCCCCTGAATTTAAGATGTCCCCTGGGATGGGGGGTGACTAGATCTTGGGACTGGTTCAGTTTTCAAGTGGAGGCGATCAAAACAAACCAAAGCAACCAGAAATATTTGCTTTATTAGACTAAAGAAAACATAACCCCTAATAGATGAAATTAAATGGCCTGCTGTTACTAAAGGGGCTGGCACGGAGTTGAGAAATTAAAATGAGTCGTATTGCAGTTTATTTGGGGCTGACGATGGACATGAACACCTGGTATGTCCTCAGTCGGCCTGACGATCCTTACCATGACCTGAAAATCAAGAGCGTGGTTCTCTTGTTGCCTGCTACTTTCCAGGGGAGCCGGATCTCAGACACACCCTTCCAGGTCTGTGTCCCAGACTGCGGAGCGCTCGGCCTGAGGCTCTTGACGGCCTCATGCGCCCCCTGGTGGTCATTGCTTGATAGGGCTCCCCGGTCCTTCACCCAGTCAATTGATTCAGTTATGGTGGCTCATAGGGAAAATGGCCTGAGGTTCCCAGGCTTTTGGATGGCTCTTGGTGACATACACATGGCTATTTCCTGCAAAGTACGTCCATAGCATCAGGATGGCTGAGGCAAGATGAATCAGTGCCCACGGTGCCCAGACAGGTCTCTCCTAGGACAGTCTGAGCCCTGGGATGCTTGTGTCACAAAACCACCTTCTTCTTTATGGTGAGTGTCTTCTTAGCTTCTCCTTTCCTGCTGGGAGGCCTCATCTGAGGCCATTTTGTCCTTCTGACATATTCTATTACATTAAAAAAGTGTATAAACTTTTAATCTTAGAACAGTTTTAGATTTACAGAAAAGTTTGTGAAGATAGTGGCATTCCCATGTATTCTGTACCCACTTTCTCCTGTCAGTAACATCTTACAATCCTTTTTTTAAAAAATTTTATTTATTTGAGAGCGAAAGCAATTAAGAGAGAGAGCATGAGCCGGGGTGGGGAGAGGAGGGGGAGAGGGAGAGAGAGAGAAGCAGACTCTGGGCTGAGTAGGGAGTCCAATGCTGAGCTTGCTCCCAGGACCCTGGGATCATGACCTGAGCTGAAGGAAGACACCAGGTGCCCCAACATATTACATTCCTAAGGGACATTTGTCACAATGGATGAGCCAGTATTGATACACTTTTGTTAATTAAAGTCCATACTTTATTCAGTCTTCCTTTTTCACCTAATGTCCTTTTTCTGTTCCAGGATCCTGCCCAAGATACCACATTACATTTAATCATGTCTCCTTAGGCACCTCTGGCCCGTGACACCTTCTCAGGTCTTCCTTGCTTTTGATGAGATTGACAGTTTTGAGGGATACTGCTAGGGTATTTTGCCAAATGTCCCTCAATTGGGATTTGACTAAGCTGAGGTGATGGGTTTTGTGAGGAAGACCACAGAGGGTAAGGGCCCTCTCCATCGTGTCATATCAAGGGTATATATGATTGATATGACTCATCACTGTTTATGTTGACCTTGATCACTTGGCTGAGGCAGTGTTCATCAGGTTTCTCTGCAATAAAGTTCTCTTTTTCCCCCCTTTCCACTCTGTACTCTTTTTTTTTTTTTAAGATTTTATTTATTTATTTGACAGAGAGAGAGAGAGAGAGAGAGATCACAAGTAGGCAGAGAGGCCAGCAGAGAGAGAGGGGGAAGCAGGCTCCCTGCTGAGCAGAGAACCCAATGTGGGGCTCGATCCCAGGACCTTGAGATCATGACCTGAGCCGAAGGTGGAGGCTTTAACCCACTGAACCACCCAGGTGCCCCTCCATGCTGTACTCTTACCCTGTTCCATCACTTTTGAATCTCAGTGAGAGAGATCCCATGTCTCCAGCGGTTGCTGTGTTTCTCAGAGCCAGTCTGTAAGCAATTTACTATTTGTGGTACGAGGCACATTAAAAATTAGAAAATATTAATCAAAAATGCTTTAAAAACTTCATGGCAATTCAAATTGTTATAGCCTCAGCAGAGTAGCTTCCCAAAACTGGAATTAAAAAACCATCTAAGAACTTCAGTGACTCAAGAAAAAAATCACATAATTGGGCACTATTGTCAATAGAACAGAAATTTTGTGGAAAATCTGATTAAACAACATAATTAGAGATATTGCTGAAATTAAGGCAAGAAAAATAAATATTTTGGAATTAATATGTAATTTGTAAATTATGTATGTCTTTATGACTCACCCAAACTCGACCACAACAGAACACCCAGGCATGTGCAATAATAATTAAATTCAGCTGTCTGATATTTGCCCACTTGCATTTAGATGACTGTAGCTTCGAACACTTCTTGTGAAGATGTGTTTGTTTTGACAGGAGGATAGAACATATTTTGCTTAATTTATAATGTTTAGTTTGTTAGAGACATGATTTATGGGCTTCCATCTGTACTCATGCCCTGAGCCCCGAAATACGAGAGTCAGGCCTGCCAGGTGTGTCCGTCGGTGTCCGTTGGTGGCGGAACACAAGCATGGCACTCAGCATCGCCAGGGGGAGGCTTCCTCCCTGCCTACTTTGGTATCTATTTAGACTCTATATTTTTTTAATGTGTCTTAATAGAACTGAAGGAGGGTGTAGTGGGTTATAGCTGGTGGGTTAGAAGTACAGGGAACAACCTGGGCTTGCAACAGGCATCTGAAGCTGAGGCGTGGGGGGTGGGGGGGAGTCTTGTGGGAATGAATCCTTCACCTGAGGGATCTGATGCTGTCTCCAGGTGGAGAGTGTCAGAGTTGAGTTAAACTGTAGAACACTCAGCCGGGGTCACAGTATTGCTTGGGTGGGGACCCCTCTCTCTCCCCGTGTCAGAAGCGCAGTAAGTGTGGTAGCTTTGTGAAAGTAGAGGAGAAACGCAGCGGGACTGAGGTTTTTCTTACTCACTTGGTTATACTCCATGGCATTTACCCCAGTTTGCAGTAGACTTTTTAATTTATATGTTATCTGTTTAATATTTGTTTCCCTTGTTGAGGTTTGAGAAAGATAATAAATCTCACCTTCTCTCTTTGGGTTCAGAGTCAATTTACTCTATTGAGAAATAAGACACAGGAGTCAGAGATAAAACATCAGCATTATTACTGGTAACGAAACTCCTCCGAAACTTTGCTCCTTGCTGATGTTTATGACTCATTCAAAGAGAGATTGTTTTAAGTTTTTGCGAGTTTGACTGGGTCCCTGCAGGATATACACAATACTCACAATCCCCCATTCTCCACTTTTCTTCAGGAGATACTGCAAACATTTCTGGGGATTAAAAAATTCATCACAATCTCTTTATATTTACTTATTTATTTAGAGAGTATGAGTGGAGCATGGGTTGGGGGTGTGGGTGGCGAGGGGCAGAGGAAAAGGGAGAGAGAGAATCTTCAGCAGGCTCCACACCCAGCACAGAGCCTGCCCACGGGGCTCAATCTCATGACCCTGAGATCAGCACCTGAGCTGAGATCAACCCACTGAGCCACCCAGGCGCTCAAATTGCAATCTCTTTTAATGAAAGCAGTTGCCACGTGGCATGTGGGGAGTAGAATTGCAAGAGAGAGGCCATGAGGGTCTGGACATCCAGCAGGACAGGGGTGGGAGATGATGGACAGTGAGGGGCGCTTCCCAGCATACACAGACGGCCACTCTTTCTCAGAGTGTTGGGCTGGAGGTGATGGAGATGGATATTTAGGGGGAAAAATCACCCAATGTCCCAGAGTCCTGAGCCTATAGGCACCCTAGAATCTCTGGCTTAAAAGGAAACCCCCAATTTTTTACTCCTTTTGAAAGGATACTTTGCAAGAGGAAGATTGTGTGAGGGTTCCAGGGCTGGTGACCTGAGAGAGATAAGAAGGGAGTGGAGAGAAATAAGTCAGGGTAACTCAGAGTATTCAGACAGAGTAGAAACTTTACATATTCATTGAGAGTTAAGTAAAGAAGGCCACATTAATGTTTACAGTGAGACTGTGGGCTGGGACATGTCAGCCCTTACTGGGCCCAGGAACTGACCGGGTGGAAGTGAGCCTGCCAGGTGCATTTGCAGAAGGTAAATTAGAGGGAGGAGTTGTAGGAAGATGTGAGAGGGCTTGCCTGGCCTACAGATCAGAGGCAAGGAAATAAAAACGCTGTTACCTCTAATGGAGAAGCTTGGAACCCGCAGCACCCCGAAGGGCTGCTGTTAGTTGAACAAACTAACAGCTTATGGTACTCAAATGGGAGTTGAGTAAAAAGCCATTGCTAGAAGGAATGTAAACAAAAACTGCCTCTTAGGCCTGAAGGCCAGGCAGCTGCCCACAGAAGAGCATTTCCCGTGTTTGAAGCTAAAGAAACAATGGTTCAACTTCAAGGTTATGTGCGGTGATTGCTCAGTAGGGTTGACTTTAAAAGGGCATCTTTACACACAGCCAAAATGACCCAAATAAGGCAAGCACATCGAATCTCTGGCAGCAGCTAAGTAAGCCATGCTGTCCACATGGGGCATCCCAGCCATTCCTTGTTTATCTCGTTTTACTTTAGATCCCAGTTTTTACTAGGACTGTAGTAGGCAACGTAGGTAAGTCCAGCCTTAGGACAGAGTGGCCTTTAAACATGTAGGCAGCAGTCAAGCAAATTAACTGCCTTGTGCAATTTTGTGGGCAGGTAACTGGGAAGATGGAGCTGAGTTTGCAAACCCGCAGCTTCCAAAGCCATTGATTTTGAAGATGAGGGGGTTACCTAGGATGGCAATTTACTTTGACTTTTTTAAAAGGGAAGTTTAGGGGTAGATTGGTCCTTTGATATCTTCTAATCCTACCCTCTCACTTTAGAAAAGATAACAGACCCATAGAGGTCAGAGTTTTTGCTAAAGATGACACCTAGTTAGTGGTCGACTGGGATTCTGGTAACTCGAAGGTGTGCTCTGATAAGACGGGAATATGGGGAATTTATGTTTGGGGTGTATGTGTGACAAGCTAGTTAGCAGGGTCTCCTGAGGGTGCCTTCAAACCCCTCAGCCCACTTGTCCCCATGCATAGGTCTTGTGGGAGTCTCTGACTTGAAAGAGCCCCTAGGACCATCAGTGAGTCCTGCGTGAATGGTTTCCTGCATGAATGAGCTTCCCACCACCACTACCACCACCACCACCACCACCACCACCACCACTACTGCGTGGTCTCTGGCTGCCTGTAGTGTGGCCCACGGGCTAGGAGCATAGCAGAGGCTTTTGTGCTATTTTCTTTCCTTAGAAATTTCTCAGGAAGAGAGCTGATACACAGGCCAGTGACACTGGGGGATGGGGGGACTCAGCTTTGGGGACTCAGACATTAGATTTGAGAAGGGGAAGGTCAGTGCGTCCTGCAGTTGATTGGCTAAGTCTGCAAGACCAATCTTCTGCCTCTCCCCTTCTCATGGCCTCTTTTTAGGCAGGAACATCTTCTTTAGGCTTTAATTCACCACCAAAGCCACCTCCTCTGTCCCTTTCTGCTATACTTCGGAAGCCTTTCAGAAGGGTCCTTACCTCCTGTAAGAGAGAAAGTAACATTCGGGGATATCAAAGAGCTGGTGGCTGAAGGGAGAATATAAAGCAATGATGTCAGCTTTCCTTCCATTTCAAACCCAACCCCAAAGCTATATTAAGCTGGTGCATACAGCATTATTCAACAGATCTTTGTTGATTGAATGAATACATTTGCAGTAACAAAGAATAGATTGAGATTTCAGAACACAGTGGGGTATGTTTAACATTGATTCTCTGATCTCGGAGAAAAGAAAACAGAAAGGCAATTTTCATCTAATTTCAATCAGAATATTCTGGAGTTGAAAGGGATCTTAGTGATTATTTGGTTTCTTTGTTGTTTTACAAATAGGAATTTAATGACTTGCATTTCTTGCTGTCTGAACCTTGGTTCAATAACATATACTCAAATATTTTCATTTTTTGAATTGACTGTAATATATACTGGATAGATACCCAAACTGGTCTTCCCTCAAATATCCCATTCCCCGCTCCTGTTTCCTGAATGTTTAGTTGTGGAGTAGCTCATTAAGCTGGGAAACAGGTGGTAGCTTTGGGGTCTTAATGCCTTAATCCTAAATCTTACAATTCCTAAGTGGGCCCCTTGACATTTACAAAAACTGCCCGAGGTTCAGATTCATAAATACTGACAATGTTGTTGCCAGGACTGTTTTGAGGAGTGCAATTAAAAAACTGCATACAGGCCCCACCCCCTTTTTTTTTAAACTATTACATACTACTAGCTATTAAGTAATTTAGGTAATCTAGAATGTTAATAATCAAGACCTATGCTCCTAAACACCGCCCAGCAAATAGATGCAGGATGGCAGTGCAGTTCCAGCTCTTACAGAAGTTAAGGGAAAGGCAGTAAAGTGGCCACAAGGCTTTAGGCTCATCATTCAAACTGTGGAAGTTTCGCCGCAGCCTGAACCATATTTGGCACACAGGAGTAAATACTTGTTAAGTGATGAATGCGTAAATCTATGAAAAGAGGGTGCTTTTAAATAATGAGCTAAAAACTATCAGAATGAGTCTTAACTTTGTCTATTGAGCACCATCCAATGGTATGTGTGCATGGCGTGCACTCGACACATGATATATACATTGTTACAAAGCTGCAACTGCTACTTCCCTCATTCATCCATTGAACTGACATTTAGTGAGTATCCACTACTTTTAAGACACTAGAGATACAGCTTTGAACAAATTATGCTTGATAATAATCATATAGGAAAGCGTATGTGCTTTGGAATTGGACATACGTGGGTCTGGATACCCTCTTACTACTAACTTCTCTGAGGCTCACTTTTCTCATCTGTAATGTGGGGATATTCGTAGTATTGTTGAAAATTGGGTTGTTATGGTAGATTAAGTAAAATAAATAACATCAGTGACATTTACAAAGTCACAGAAAGTGGTCAGTTCACATATTTTACTAGCAGTATTCGCAGCGTAGGAAGTTTTCCCCAGGAATGCTTCAGATGCTATGGCATTTCCCCACGAGAGGGCGGCATAACCACGCTATTTGGAACCTGCCTTTCTTCCCACACAGATGGCTCTCAGCACTCAACACAGTGTTACTTTCCTATTGTGAGTTTGACGCAACACTTAAAGGCCTAAATAGCTTAGAATAATATTTTAAAAGTGGCAGGTTCTAACCTCCAGGCTTCTATTCAACTGGGTATTGATAGGAATGATCAATTAAGTATTCTACACTCCAGATGTTGAGAATATTTTTGCAATTAGGACTCAGCTGGATCTGAATTTTTGAGTCTTAAAAAACTAGGCCAAGTTGTCTAAAAGCATCAGGCTGTCTTTGCCTATATCCAGAATTTTATGGAATTAGCCAAGTGTTAGACTTAGGCCTCCTGGCTCCCATTTGAGATTTGGATTAATTCTACACCCTGTATGAGACAGTCTACTAGATAGAAGATACAAAGATGCCATCTTTCATTCCACAAATACTTATGGTGGGCAAACTATGCACCGGGCACTGTTCTAGGTGCTGAGCACTCAGCAGGAGATTGAAAAAAGACAAGTTAAGGCATTATCACTGTCGTTAAGGAATATATCAATTGAATCAAATTCCTAAATGGAGAGTAACATGAAAGCAGCAGCCAACTGTGGTGAAACAATAGGGCAGGGCTGCTGGTTCTTGTGTCCGGGCCTGTAACTGACTATTGCAGATCCCTTTGCTGGAGTGACCCAGCACTGGCCCTTGCTCATGGCTGATGCTCTGGACTAATGTGACATCCCAGCAGTGAACACTTGCATTAGTGATTCTAAATCTTCACACCATGACGCACAGGTGTATTACTGGGAATTGTAAGGAGTAAATAAGGGGACATTTGCTATTACTGTGGATCTCAGCATGGAAATCAGGCAGCCTAAAGTGTAGCCTGCTTTTATCCTTCTATGAGTCAGTCTCATTTCATTTTATTCCCTCCTTCTGCTAGGATGGCAGAAACTTCATTGAGTCATTTTGTGTCTCTAATTCTGGGGTGGGTGGTGTAACAGGGGACAGAGAGTGGTGTGAAGACACTGGTGTGTGCACAGAGGCAATCCTTTAAGCCCTGGATGTCATCTGGGCTGGGGGCATCTGTTGAGAAGTCTATTACTCATCTCATCCCTGGTTATAAGTTCACTGGTGGTTGCCAAGGAGACATCCATCCTCTGTCCCATAAATTTCAGATTCATTAGCTCATTCTCCTACCTCCTGTGCCTTTACAGGCACATAGATTGCTTATTCCACTCTGTGAGGCTGCTGTGGCCCTGTCTATTTGTTCCAGAAACACCAGGTGACACTTCCTTCTCTGAATCTTGCTGCCTCTCAGGGTTCTTCCCTAAGAGTGAGGAGCCTCTTCCCTGCTCTCTGATGCCTCATCTCAAGCCTTCCTGGGGATTTCAGTGGCTCCCTGGGATTGGCCCAAAGTGGCCCTTCTTCTGCATTTCCAGCTTCTATGATCTCATTGTCTCCCCTGAGGTTTTCTCTCTCAAGCTTGGGAAATTCTTTTAAATTGAGGAATGGGAAGGATCCCTGCTCTTTTCTTCATGATTTCTCTCTAAACAGCTGTACCCCAAATTCTCTTTGTTTCGCCTAATGCCTGGTCTTTTGGAAACACCAAAATCTAGGATGAATCTTGAAGGTTGTTTGATTTTCCCCTTGCTGTGTCTCTGTGCCTCCCTTCTCCCCACAAAACAAATCCAGGCTAACCTTGCTGCTCAGGAGTGGGCAGGAGGAAAAGGGTAGAAAGGTGAAAAGGGATATAGAGAAAACATATTGGTTAACATTTCAAATACATTATCCTGCCATACCAGTAATAAAGTACCAACATTTGTGAATGATTTATCTTTTTTATAAATTGGAGTGGTTTCAAGGTTATTCCTTTAGTAACTTTCATCCCATTGTTCGTTTGGATTCTCAGTTTGATCATTGCTTCCTCAGGGAAGGTTCTACTGACCTACCCTCTTAAGTTTTCATAGCACTCTTTTTCTCCCTCTCATAACACTTACTCTCATTTTTAAAAACTGTAGTAAAGTACAAATAACAAAATTTGCCATCTTTGCCGTATTTAAGCTACAGTTCAGTGGCATTAAATACATTCACATCACTGTGCCCCTGTGACCACCAATCTGTCCACAGAATTCTTTTCATCTTATAAACCCCAAATCATTTTAACTTTATTTGTGTGATTCTTGGATGACTGTTTGCCTGCTTCATGAGGATCTAGGCTCCGTGACGGTTCAGACTGTGCTCTGTTCTCCTCATCACTATATTTTAATGTCTGGCACAGTGTGTCCCAGAGAGCCATTGCTCACCCAGTACTTACTGAACGAGGGGGTGGTTCTCACTTGCTTTCCCTTATATGCATTCTTGAGTAGGAGAGAAAGGAAATAGGTATAGCTAGTGTGCCAGGAACTTCTCACAATCCTGGGTGCATGTGAGAGTATGTTGTACAATTTAACAACATCTAGAGAAATTTGGCATTAACACGGTAGACTCACATTGCATCGTTTCCCCAAAAGCCAATGAAATGAGGAAAAATTGTAAGAGCAAACACAAGCAAAAAACAATCACCAAAGGAGAGAAAGAGACCTAATGTAGATCAATAAACTTGAAACAAAACAAAACAAAACAAAACAACAACAACAACAAAAAAAAACCCCTAGCCACTGTGGAAACATACAGAAGATACTGGAACAGATTAGAATCTCAAGTTGGCCTGGACGCTTTCTAGAAGCCAGACCGTCCAGAAGGTAAGATAAGCTAGAGGCTGTAAAATTCTGAGAAGTCTTATGAATCACCACAATATGAAGAGAAGGAAACTGAGTAAACTGACCTTATGTTTTTCTTCGTCCCACTGAGAGATAGTGGGAATGGAACCTGAAAGAAAAGAGGGGAGTGTGTGTGTGGGGGGGTAGCTCCATGGTTTCGCATGAAACTGGAGTAACCCATTGAAGTGCAAGGTGTCTTGCGATGCGAATGAGATATACGCATTGCCAAAGAGTGACCCTTTGGGCAGTACAATACCAAGAGAGTGGAAGAGAGAGCAAGATTCAGTTTCTTAACCAGAGCTGTTCTGCCCATCACCATCTCCAGTGAGCTGTCCCATCTGTGTCTTGGACAGAAAACTAAGCCGGTTTCAGATACAGTGGGAAGAGTCAAGGACCCAGCCTGCTACATCAGACGAGCTAGGAAGTCTATTCAGGGCTGTCGAGCATGAACAAAATATAAAGGGCAGGACAGCAATGCAAACCTGCTCCAGCAAAATTCAACAAACCACAAACCAAAGTGAGTAAGCAAGAAGTATATTACACAGCATCTGTTTTAGAAAAAAACATAAGGAACAGAAGAAAATTCTTTGCAATTGCTTTATGTTATAGAACAATTTGACCTTATAAGAGAACAAATATAATAAATCAATAACTCAAAGATAATAAAACAATAGAGTACACTCAAAGAGTTATGGAAGACTGTGGAATTCAACTCAAGAACTAAAGAGGTCACTATGGAACTAATAATTAGGAACAGCAAAGAACAACATTTAAACATTGCTGAAAGTTGAATTATTAATATAGAAAGGCTTGAGACAATCTTGGTAAGTGTAATTAAAAAGACAAAAATTAAAGCAATCAAATGGAAGCTAATAGATGTAAAATGCAGAAAAACAAATCACCATAAATGTAGGAGGGATCTCTGAAGATAAAGTCAAAGAAATAATGAAGGAACTGTTCTCTCAATTGAAGACAAAACCGAGTCTGCAAATCCAAAGGGCATACTATGTTCTAGAAAAAATTAGAAGCATAAAGCTCAACACTAAGACATATTTTAGTTAAGAGGCAATTCCTTAGGAATCTAGAGAGAAAGAGCAAGTCCTCTACAAGGAGAAAAAAAAAACAAACAGGCTGGTCTCAGGTTTTCCCACAGTATTTAATGGCAGAAGACAATGGAACCAGAACTCTAAAGTCTTGTTGGGGAAACATTTGAACTTGGATCCTTTTACCTATCTAAGATGATGTCCAAGTGTAAAGGGATGTTGAAACACAAGAATTTAAGGAATGCAGCACTTGTATGAACTTCTTGGGGGAAAAAAATACATGCAGGTAAAGCCAGCCACTTGATGCGTGAGTGAAAATAACAGAATATGGGAATGGAGAATCCCTGGCTAATATTGTGTGGAACACGGAATTCATAGAAATGTAGAATTCATGGTAAACAGCTATGAGAATGGTGGGTAAAGAACAAAATGTGAAGGCCATAAGCATGGACAATGTAAAAATGATAATTTAACTGTTAGCAAACATCAGGAAGGGGGGGATGGGAAGATGTGTGAGAAGATGGAAGTCTTCATCTTTCATAGCAAATAGCAGCGAGTGAAGAGACACTTGTACCAAAATAAGTAGCTTTAAAAAAGACGCGCAATCTTCAGATGTCTTTTAATAAACTAATTTCGTAACCTCAGAGATAGCTTTTTTTTTTAAGAGTGCACGCACCGGAGAGAGAGGGAAGAGAGGAGAGAAAGAGAGTGGGGAGGGGCAAAGGGAGAGAATCTCAAGCAGATTCCCTGATGGGTGCGGATTACCCGATGTGGGGCTTGATCCCATGACCCTGAGATTATGACCTGAGCTGAAACAAAGAGTTGGACACTCAACCAACTGAGCCACTCAGAAACCGCTAGAGATATCTTTTTAAAAAACATTTTTTTTTAAAAAGCAAGAAAACATTTATTCGATGTTCAACAGTTCCTGCTGTTTCACTGTAGTTTCTTTTACTTTCGTAAGCTCAAAATAAATTTCAAATTAATACTTTTTAATAAAAAATGCACATATAAGAATAACCCCATTTTAATAAATGCAGTTTCCCTCTCTTTCTCTATCTGTCTTTTCTTCTTTCTACGTTTAGGCATCGAAAGACATGTGTGATCATTTTAACTTAATATGAGCAGTTATTCCTGGCTGTGGGATTTTGATTTTTTTTTTTTTAATCTTTGGCTTCATGTTTTCTATATTCTTTACAATTTTATAATAGACATGTAGCATTTTGACCGAAATGAGTGATTTTTAAATTTGAAAACCAAAGAAAAGAGTGGAGGTCAACAGGACATTTTAATAGTGGTCAACGCTAGGTGGGTAGAAATTCGGTGATTGTTTCATTTTTGCTTTGTACTTTTCTGGATTTTTTTTTTTTTTTCAGTTTTCAAAAAGTTTGTAGAGAGGAAAATAAAAAGAAGGATAAGTCAAGAATACCTGCTTTATGTCAACTGAATAGCAATCATGCTGGCCTCATTTATGGGCTGCCTAAGAAATTCAGGGACAGGTTGATAGAAGGACTGGCTGGCCAGAATGGGTTGTAGGATCTGTCATAATAAGCTGCAGGATGACAAGCTGGTGTGGCACATGGCCACTCTTGGGTGGTCTAGGAGGAAAGTGACAGGGTCTGGGTACTGGGAGTCTCTTTTGAGGGACTAGGAGAATTGCAGAAATTTCAAGAGAACAGTCAGACCTATTCATCATTGCATAGACTTAAATGTGCCATGACTCAATTTTCCCCCTGAAGCATAACACCTAGTAAAGTCTGGGAACACTTATAGGTGTTAATTTTTTCATTGACTTTGTAATGGAATTTTATTTTACTTATTAAGCATTTGACACGGAGAGAAATACATTAGTGAGAGCCAGTGAGACAATAAAAGTTTTATACCAAAAATAAGAGCAGATTCTGTTACAGTAATAGGAAGAGGATAGGATATCTAAACAATAGGTAAAACATGAAAGTAGTATGACTAAGATGTAGCTGCATAGTGTCCTAACCAGGCTGGTCTGATGCTTAATGTGGTGCTCTAGACCAGCAGGCATGGCAAAGGCAAAAGAGCATGAAGTTTAATGTCAAATTCCTGCTCCTCCACCTACAATTTCCTTCTCCAGGAAGTGGATTCGTTCCCCAGGAAGTGGAGAGACCAAGGCCGATGTCATTGGGTTTGGTTCAGATGACGTGTGTGTAAAGCACGATGAATGGTGCGGTGGAGGTAATTATTCCTGGAGCATGTGGTTGAGCAGGGCAAACCTCTTCTCTGGAGTGACCATCGACTAGCTGTTCCCTGAAAGGTACTGGCTTTATTTCCAATTTGACCAGTTACCAACCTGTACAGGGAGTCCACTGCAAATTAAACATGAATTGAACTTTATTCAGAGGGCGAGAGGGGACGTTGTGGCTGATGGCTCTGAGACCGTAAGAGAAGAGCATGTGTGCGAGGCCCATGTGTTAGTCTCGTGCGCACAGAGAGGAGCCTGTCCAGCGTCCTCACTTTCTGGGTAAATATGCTGAGATCCAGAGGGCTGAAGGCTGGCTTAGGCTCATACCTCCACTCGGGGGAGTTTGAATGGAAGGACTAGCTTATGGAGAAGCACACGAGGTCAGGAAGTAGACTGGGGAAAGAGTTGACTCTGAAACACCCCTGGCAGAGCCCATGGGCCACTTATTGGGATGCTTTGATTCCAGCAGCGTGTGTGTCATTGGGGTGAGATGGTCCCTCCTTGACGCCAGGGAGGCCTTGCCATCTTTTCTACTCTCCTTGGTTCATCGGCGGATGAGCACACTAATTCTAGAAGCCTTACTGGTCAATAGCTGCTACCTGTCATGTGTTCACAGAAGACATTCTTGGATTGCAGGGAAGACCATGTTGAGGGACAAAGTCAGAGCTGGACCCAGGAGTGCTCCTGGATCCAGAAGCGAAGGGCCACGGGCCAGGCACCGGTGGGTAGTGAAGAAGCTGGGGGCAGCGCAGTCAGGAACGAAGGTAGGTCACTGTTCCTAGTTGTTGTGGTCTAGCCTGGAGGGCTTTCCTTCCAGACCCTGGGAAGGAACAGCTTGGTGATGAAGTAGTGCAGGGAAGACACAGGTCCACAGAGACTTGGGAGCAGGTGGGGCTTTGCAGTTACTACCTCTTCTCCTCCTGAGACATAGGTCTTTAGCCTGAAGTCAGCAGATTTGGCCGACCTTATTCCTCATGTGGGGATTGAAAGTCTGTATCTTGGGGGTACGTGCTTCTTCCGAGATGAGCCCCTGGCAGACGCTTGGTCAGGGCTGGGCTGAGATTTGTGCTTTGCCGCCTTTTTATGTTCAGCCCCCTACCTGCCTCCTCTCTGCTCACTCTTCTTTTCTCCAGGGTCTTCCCATTTGCAAAATCGAGAAAACACACATTTAACAACTCCAGGAGAGCAGAACAAAGATACTTTATGAAAAAGAGACATGATCTCATAGAAGAGGGATGTTTATTTACCCCAGCCCTGGAGAAGTTCATTCTAAGGGCACTATTTTAATGCCGAAGAGACAAACACCTGTGGGGAAGCTGGATGCTTAAAATAAATTAGGGCTCAAGTTTGGTCATTGCCTCAGGGCTCTAAAGTCTGAAGGAGCTAGCACAGATTTAAAGACAAACTCTCAAAGTTACTTTTCCTCCCTATTGACTTTAATTTCTTTTTATTTTTGCTAGGTTTTTTTTTTTTTCCCTGAACTTTTTATATTTGGAGAGAGGCAGGAGAATATTCTTGGAGAGTTGGGGGAACTGGAGTCCACGGACGTCGGGTGTTAGTAGTGAATCTCAGAGAGAGTCACAGCAGAAGAAGGTGGGGATGGAGTTGGGGATCTTGCTGACCTTCAGGACCACTTTCCCCAGAATCTACCCTTCTCTTACCTTATTCCTGTTTTGTCCTCCTCTTGTGGCTATGGTGTGTCCACTGGCCTGTCTGTCTTTTACATGCTGAGCTGAAGATTCCATAAACAAGGTCACCTCCTAGCTCTTGAGGAAACAGTCTGTTGTTAGGCTTAACCCACAGTAGGTGCTCAGATATTCATTAAAGTAATAAGTAAATAAGTTCTAGGTTTAATACGGAGAAACTGAGGCTCAGAGACCTACTCATTCATTGTCCAAAGTTGCCTCCTAGCAAGTAGCAGAACTTAAAGTCTGGCTGAAGTCAGGGAAAATGCACATAAAAATAGTGAACTAGTGGATGTGAGATATTGTCCGTGTCACATGATTAGTACAGGACATTAGTTGTCAACGCACAGGGGGGCAACGTGGCCTGAAGCCATCAGTAAGACTTCCCAGAAAAGATGGGGCTTGGGTTGAAAATGAAACAGTGAGAAAGTGGGAGGGAGAAGAGCAGGGTGGCTCAGGCAGGAGGTAAGCTTTGAGTCAAGGCCAGGGGCAGTAAGGTTTGTGGATTATTTAGGGAATGCCTGGGAGACCAGTTTGGCTGAAGATGTCTGAGTAGAGGCGCTATGGCAGATGAGGCTGGAGGAGTCAGCAAAGGCCAGGCTGGGAAGCACTGGCCATCTTTGTCATTTGCATCTTCCTGGTTCTTGATCCTCCGGATGAAGCGAACCCTTGAGTGCATGCACTGCTCATACACCTGCTTCACGACTAGGCGTGCATTCCCCCAGCGGCCAGGAATGTTGCAGCTGAGTGCCCATGGTTGAGTCTCTCCCTGGAAAAGAACTGCCTCATTCAATGTTGTGCTCCCTCTATTCATGACTGGTTGACGTGGAGGTACAAAGGGCCAGTCCCCTTGCTCCAAGGTGGGCAAGGTTTATTTATTTATTTATTTATTTATTTATTTATTTATTTATTTAAGAGAGAGAGAGAGAGAGAGCAAGGTGAGGGCAGAGGGAGAGGGAGAGAGAGAATCTCAAGCTGATTCCCCACTGGGTGCGGAGCCTGACACCAGGCTTGATCTCACAACCCTGAGATCGTGACCTGAGCTGAAGCGAAGAGCGGGGTGCTCAACCTACTGAGCCACCCAGGTGCTCCCAAGGTGGGCCTACTCTTAAGAGCCATCCCAGCTTCAGGGCTCCCATGTGATGGGCCGAGGTCTCTGTCCCCCATTCAAGGTCTCCCTCTGCCCAGTCTGCTCCTCACCCCTTTGCAGGCATGGTTCAGCAGAGCACTTCCCGAAAGCTTTTTTGCATGGAAATCTACTGTCTTGGCATCTGTTTCCTAGGGGACCTGACTTAAGCCAGTTGAGACACAAGTGTTTCTAGGAAGCAGCCTCTAAGAAAACTGATTGCACAATGAAAACCCCATTGCCGGTGGCAGGCGGAGTCATGCTAGCCGTTGGTCTGCTGTAATTGTGTAATCATTAGAACTCTGCCACGGGTGAGCTGGGATGGGACAGGAGTGAGGGAGAACACTGGTGGTTCAACAGCTCAGGCACGGGGAAGGTTTGGGGGAAGTGGTAATGATAAGGACTTCTAATTGAATAGCTCTTGCTGGGGGGCTATTGATGCCCTGGCGAAGGACTGAGGATGATCAATGACAAGTTGAAGTCACTGACTAGTGAAAGCTAGAGGTCCTCCTTGGTAGATGTAAATACTCTTTACTCTTGCAGCTGAAGGGTAGAAAAAAACTAAAGAGAAGGCTCTGTATTTAATTATAAGAACCGTGGATTTCCCGAGAAGGTTGAATTCACAGCCCAGCAGGTTTACAGCACCAGATCAAGACCCTGAATAGGAAGAAAGAGGACTCTGAAATTTGGGATGGGGACGTTTGAGCTGATGCACTCAGAATTTTTTTAATCCCCAGAAACCCCTGAACCGTCTGGGTCTGACTCTGCCCCACAATAATATGAGGCTTCATGGGTTGAAATCTGGGACTAGGAAGCTTATAATAAGACTAGAAATGAGGGGAAAGGTGTGGGAGATTGTGGGAAGGAATGTGGTTTGTGTTCCAGGAGTCTAATGCTCCAATGGCTACTGGAGTAGGAGGCGATTTAATACATTGATGAATAAGGTGTTGTAATAGAAATAAATATGTTTTGTCTATGTGCAGATTAGGTATAGTAAATCTCACATGTCCTCAAGATAGAATGTATTTTTCTCTTTCCTATTTTCCAATTTCCATTTTCAGTTTTATGTCATGAAATAATAATAACAGTTCTTGCAACCGTGATTACACTAATAAATAACATTGTGCATTAGTGCATGAGAATGAAGAATGTACATTATAAATAATAATAGTTTATTTATGATACTCTCTCTATTCACCCTTTCTAGTCTCTCAGCAGGGTGCTTGGGGATCTGAAAAAGCTACCAAATACCCCTGCATACACATCTATCTGGAGGAAATATCATTACATATGTATTTTACAAATAAGAAATCCTCCAAATGACAGTTCATGAAGAAAATGGTAATCCAAGAATAAAAATCATTGGAGATGGTGGACATTTATTAAATTTATGTACTACTGAAACTTGGTTTTATGAACCTGAAACTTAATTTAGACATTTTTGGAATACAAGTAGATAAAAAGTAAAACATTATTGACTTCAGGTAGAAAAATACATTCATGTGGCATTTTTTTCTGATAAATCTATGCATATCTTTTCAATTTCAGTGGTTCCCAGATGTTTGGATTTTTGGACCGATAAATTAAAAAAAAAAACATTTTGAGGACCAACATGGGCTACAGTCTATTTCATGAATTAAGTTTATTTGAAAAAATGTCATTGTTCTTTTAATATCATTATTCCATAAAAAGAATGAATATTTAACAGTCAAAAAGTAGGAAGAATATAATCTCATAATAAAGGCCTTTATTTTTTTTAGAGATTTATTTATTTATTTTAGAGAGAGAGAGAAATTGAGCGAGTGGGGGGAGGGACAGAAGGAGAAGGAAAGAGAGAATCCCAAGTAGACTCCCCGCTGACTGGGGAGCCTGACGAGGGGCTTGATCCCAAGACCCTGAGATCGTGACCTGAGCCGAAACAAGAGTCCAGCACTTACCTGACTGAGCCACCCAGGCGCCCCAGCCTGGGAGTTTCTGAATCAGTGGGTGAGAGGCAAGAATCTGTATTTCTACCAAGTTGTTAGGTGATATTCATGCTGTTGATCTGGAGCTCACACTTGAACAAATATTCTAAGTTATCAAAATGTATTTTTCGTTTTCAAGGAACGTGATGCTAATTTGGCAGTCTTCCTTCCTCGTATTCCTCAAATAAGTAGATTCAGGCCACAAGCGCTATTTCATAGAATAGAAAATGCAAATATCTTGCCCAAGTGTTCCATGGCCTGGATGCCCTTATTCTTCTGTCCTTAGATTGAATGAAGGCTGACACGTCTTTCTAGAGCCTGTTTAAATAATCATTCCCTCTTGCCTTAACTCCTCAAGTAGACTCTATGTCCCTTTCTCTCCCCTTTTCTCTCATTTCGCTGTCTCTCGTTTTCTTTCCTCCTCCTTCCCCTTTCCCCTTTCCTTTCTTTCTTTTATGGATATCTCCATTAGATTCTGGTCTTGTGGAAAACAGGTGCCTTAGCTCATTTGTCTTTGAATCCTAGAATCTAGCAGCATGCCTGCTGTTGCTTTTGTCCATTTGTTTGGAATTTCATGGCAACAACCAAACCAAGTGATCAGTAATCATCCAGTGGATTTGCTCTCTATAGATGGTCTGGATTATTCTGTTGAACACTTTTTCCTTCCCCTCAACCCTTGCCACCTATAATCTGTGGCACAGTGTTATTTTCCTTAAAATCATGTGGACACCTGTTTAAGTGTCTACTGTGGGGTACAGTGTACCAGCCAATAAGTCAAATATTGGAGCAAACATATAGAAGTCCCCAGGCCCCATATTTGTCAATTGCTAGCCTAATTGGTGTACCTAGACTAGAATCCTCTTCAGTATATCCCTAGCAAAAGTTTGTGTACTATTCCTGTCAGCTTTGGGGGACATCAGAGTGTGATGCTTTAGATATCCAAATTCCAAAACTCTTTAAGATCCTTTTGAATATCAAAAATATATAAATATGCTTTGGGTGTATTTCCGAATTCCAAAGGTAGGAATGGAAACCTGGAATAGTCTGGAGCATCTTTTTCCAGTGGCTCAATGGCCCTTCTATCCATTTCCAATACGCCATATTTCTTTTGAAATCAGGGACAATATAATGGGATAGCAAAAATATTGACAGGTACAAATGCATGCCAAATGCAGTGTCTTTAATTTCATGGATTTGTTTTTGCCATTCTGGCCTAATTTTTAAGATGAAAGGCTCTTGATTGTGTGACCCAATATATAAGAAAAAGTTGAATGACTGTGGAAAAAATAAGTTTACAACTTGCATTATATTTATCACTGTTTCCAGGTCCATAAAAACAGAGATGAGGGAGCAAAGCCCAATTGGGATGTAGATAGATATTTAGAAAGATATTCAGGTAATAGAATGGGATAGAATAGATAATGGGAGTTGGGGTCCCAGAATATTTAAGACATTTCCTCCAGCTAATGTAAAATATAACATTTCTCTCCATATCACATATTAACTAAGTGAAATAAAGAGACCATTTCAAAATTAATTTTTGTCAAAAGATGCTATTTTCCCTAATACTTTGTGAACAAGAGTTACTCCTTACTTCTTAGACATGTTTAGATTGCTTGAACTCTTTCATCTAGGAAATGTGGAGTGTCCTGCCCTCAAACAGAACTAGGCAGTTAATGAACTGCATTTGTTTCAAGTGCTTTGTTATGTTTCATTCAAAGGTGTCTACGAAGTGCCACATACTATTAAAAGCAGCAATCTTTATTTTGTTTGCAGACAATTCAATTATGGAAAATACCCAGAAAGAAGTTGTGAAAATATCATTAGATAACCAACTAGCTTTCCTCTCTTGTGTATGCTCGGAAGAGGGATCAGCTTGCTGGTAATTGACTACAGAATTGGGTTGTTCCCAGAACAAGCATTTATTGAGATTGTAGGAGGTAAGAAGTAATACACAGCAAGCTCCCTTGTAAGAATACCTAGGAGGTTCAGGGGAAGGATGGGGAGGAGCAGATTTATCTCTGGCCTCCCTTGGTGGGGAGACACTCTGCTATGTTTAAGGCAAATGCAACTCTGCCAAATAATATCCTGTTTGTTACCTCTTTTATTATTCTGGCCTGAAGTGAATTGGCTTCTCCTTGGGTTTTAGCATTTTCTGCCTGCCATTTTCTTGTCACTTAATGAGACATGGCTTCATATCAGCATAGGAGGAAGAGAGGCAAAAACTTGGGCCATGTTCACAAGTAGTCGCCAGAGCGGCTGTGTATTAAAAGTTTCACATAATGGTACTGCCTCCATTCAGTGACCTTAGAAATGTAACCAGCAGTTAGATGGGCAGCCCTTGGCAGGTCTGGCTACCTTCACTCTCTCTCCCACCTTTCCTGTGGTTGCTCAGTGTGTGCCTACCCTGGACAATGCTTCTAGCCAGAGGGTGGGGTAGTCCCAAGATTTGGGTTTGGGCTTAAGAAGATGGCAAAGGCCCATTTGGCCTTCTGGTAGAATGCTTGCACCTACCAGGTTATCATCCCAGGACCCTGAGATCATGACCTGCGTGGAAGGCAGACACCCAACCGAGCCACCCAGGCACCCCTGAACCATTACTGTTAAGGCAGGAATAGGGATCAGAAAGCGAGGGCTGTGTTCTAGGTCAGGGCATCCCGAATACCATTCCCTATAGCTGTACTTACTCTTTGATCCTTGTTTACAGAGTCCAGGGAATGGTGGCTGTCTCCCACCAATACTGCTATCCTGCTGGTTGTGCCCCTTTGTGCAGATCCAATGAGAAATGTGTTTAATAATCTTGCAGAGTTTGATTCTGTCTAAAAGAATCTGCCACTGCCCCAAAGCAAAACAAAATGGTTTGAAGGGCCACATCAATGTCTTTAATGACTTGATAATTAAGACAACACTGCATAAGCACAGTTTAAATGTAAGCAAATTACTTGGAAAGGAAAAAAATACGCAAACCCTTTCAAATGATACACTATTTGTTTAATTAGAGCAGAATCTTTTTTTTGTCCTTTTTTTAAAGCCACTGACAATGGAGTCCTAAATGAATTGATGAAAAACAATAGTAATTAAAGACATCTCTGATAATAGCCGAAGGAAAAAACTTTGGCATGAGTTGTAAAGTCAAAGGATACTTGGCATGGGTCCTATAAAGAGGGACTGTGGAAATGTTTGTACTCTTCTTTCAGTTCGAGCCCCCTGAAGCAGAGGTGAGGAAAACACTGGTGCAGGGAGTTTATTTGTGAGGTGACTCCAGGAAGCACGAGTAGGGTAAGATAGGGAAGGGTCAAGAGTCAATAAAAATCTGTGTTAATGAGAAAGGTATTGCTGTGGGCAACTGGGGTTCAACCCTGCTGGGAACCCTCTGAGAGACCGTGTAGAACACACTTCAAAATTGAAAATGAAACACCAATTAAAAAAGATATGCACCCCTATGTTTATTGTAGCATTATTTACGGTAGCTAAACTATGGAAGCAACCTAAGTGTCCATTGACAGATGAAGGGATAAAGAAGATATGGTGTATATATATATATATATATATATATATATATATACACATGTATATACATGTATATATATGTATATGACTTAGGTGTTATTTTGATATGATAGAATATCACTCAGCTATAAAAAAGAATGAAATCTTGCCATTTGTGACAACATGGATGGACCTAGAAGGTATTATGCTGAGTGAAATTAGTCAGACAAAGACAAATACTATGTGATTTCACTTACATGTGGAATCTAAAAAATAAAACAAACGAAACAAACAGATCCTTAAATACAGAGAATAAACTGGTGGTTGCCGAAGGGCAGGTGAAGAAGATTAAGAGGTACAAGCTTCCAGTTACAAATTAAATAAGTCATGGGGATAAAAAGTACAGCATAGGAAATATAATCAATAATATTGCAATAATGTTGTATGGCGATAGACAGAGACTACACTTATTGTGGTGAGCATTGAGTAATGTGTAAAATTGTCAAACCACTAAACTAATATAACATTGTATGTCAACTATACTTCAATAATAAATTTAAAAAATTGTCCTGCCAAGGGACTGCTAAGATGGGGCATTGATTCACCATCCCCTACTAATTGAAGGTTGCTCCTGGGAGCATTAAATCCTGGGCTGCCCTGAGCAGACTCCCAGGGAGCTAGAAAAGGCCTTTGGGCAGAGAAGTGGAGAGATATTTCCCTGCAGGGGGAATGGGGAAGCTGTTGGCATGCATGTAACTGTGTAACTGTCTTTGGAGGCTGCTGGGGAACTCAGAAATGGGCCAGTGGGATGTGGGGCGGGGCACCACAGCCCCTGTTACAGATAGGCTCTTGTAAGGCATTGTCCTTCTAGACCAGCTCAGTACAAGAGAAATATAATGTAAGCCACACATATAATGAAATATAATGAGGTACAGAGGTGATTTTACTTTTTCTAGTAGCAAAATAAAAAAATTTTTTTAAAAAGGTGAATTTAACTTTAGTAATATGTTTTATTTAATTCCCTGTGTCCAAAATATTGTCATTTCAATGTGTATTCAATATGAAAAATTACTCAGGAGATACCATATATTCTTTTTTCTTACTAAATCTGTGAAATCTAGTATGCATTTAATACTCACAGCACATGTCAGTTTGGACCAGCCACATTTCGAGTGCCCGATAGCCACATGTGGCTCATGGCCGCCATATACCTGGGCAGGCAGTTATAGATCAATATAAGAAGGACACTTATTTGGAAATGGCATAAAGCAAAAATCTGTGATTTCGTTCAAAATAACACCTAGGTCATAATCTTCACAAATATTTTTGGGTTGTCTTTTCTTATTTTGTGAACATTATTCAATGATATCCCTTTATGATTTATGGATTTTTATCAGGAACTTTCTCTGTCCTTTTGACTCCAGATTCCCTTCTTCTGGTTTATGTGGCAAAGACTGTCACAGTCTTTTCCATGTAAATTTCTCTTGAGAATACTGATGAGAGAGGTCCTCCAGGCCTTTCCCAACGTCATCACTTATGGGCCCCATAAGCAAGGCTTACCACAGAGGTGTGGGAGAGCAATGGAAAAGTAGGAGCACCATTTGGCCTGCCCTCTCAAAGGCTGGTACTGGCAAATGAGGCTCTACCTATATTTACTGCATTAAAAAAAAAACAAAAACAAAAGACAAAAAACCCATTTGGTAGCTATGAACAATATATACATTGAAACTATACTACATTCTTGAAACTGCCTCCATTTTTTTTTTTTAATTTCTTCCTTTAAAAAACATCTAGGAACTGCAAAAACTGGTCTAGACCTCTCTGTATAGGTGAGAGGAGTAACAGATACTCTTTGTTGACTAACCTTTCATGTCCAACCTCTTTCTCTTTTCTGTCTCTATTAGGTCTTTAAAACAACAACAGTAAGTAAATAAAAATTGATTTTCTCGTCTTCCTTGAAGTCAGCAGTGATAGTGTTGGCCAATGAGATATAAGCCAAAATCTGTTGTCTCTTCTTCTCCTTCTTTCTTATTCCTCTCTGGAACTCAGTCATGATGGCTGGCAACGTGGCAGCCATAAGCAACCAGGAGGCAATTAGCATGACAGTGAAGACCAACATGATGAGGATGGCAGAGAAAAAGATAAGAGGATTTGGTATCTGGTAGCAATTTGGGGCTTTTTTGCCAGCCCTGGAAGTATGTACAGACTCTTGTTATGTGAGACAAATACCTTATGTGTTTAAGCTGCTAGTAACTAGATTTTCTTGTACTTGAGAAAAAGAAGTTTCTATCTGATATAGAGATTCTGCCAAAATTACCACTGAAACAAACTCAATATGCGTTTGCTTTCTTGCTGCCCCCTACAAGTGGCTCATTAAGCAGTCATCCTAAAACACAATGAAAACAACCGAATACACAAAATGCTGCAAGTCTGAAGTGATCAGTTCTCCAGGGGCCTAATTAGATATGTTATATCTTTGAAAAGGTGTAGACAGATCAAAGCATTCACATTTGTGTTCCAGCCCCAAAGGCCCTTATTTAAAATGACTGTAATTTTTTATTTGAATCACCACTCTCTTCATTTAAAGAGGGGAAAACAACATGATTACCCATCTTGGGGTCTCCAGATCTTACCTTGAGCCTGGCATTTGAAGGCAACCAGGAAATGTTTATCATATTGATAAACTGTGATAACACCATGCAAGTAAAAATAACTTCCCATTTAGGGTTTGTTCATTTTTGTCCCTTTATGAGAAAGACTCCTCAGACTTTTATCATGCTGCCCCAGTCCATGTACAATACTGACCCAGGCTGTTGCTTCCCTAAAGATGCCTTCTAGAAGTTGCATAAGACCTTCCCATAGCGGGAGGGACAAAAGGAATAGGCAACTCAAATTAGGGAGTTGTTTTTTTGAGAAGACTTTCCCTCCTTCAGTAACTGGCTAGCACGTCTAATAAACCATAGTGAGGAGTTGTTAACTTCCATATCACCTCTTCCTTCTTAGACATGTTACTCCAAATGAGTACTTTGTAGAAGCACGTGGAAGTTTTCTCCCCTCTCCCTGTGGGTGAACCTCAGGGCTCTGCTGTAGAAGGATGAAAGCCTCTGAGTTCAGATTTGGTATCCCAAACAGGGATCAGAATCCAGCCTTCAAGCTTGCTGACTAAAACCCCCTTCTATATGTGGTTGTTAAAATAAAGCTTTTCCATTGGCCCACCCAAATTCTCTGTGCTGTCTCTGAGGACAAAACCCTGCAGGCTTCTGTCTTCACCTTTTACCTATCGAGGTATCAACTGATGGTTGAGCTTTCACAACTTAACTTAAGGTTGGACCAGATATTCTAGTTATCTGACCTTGGCTAAGTTACCTAACTTCTCTGAATATCAGTTGGTAGAGCATGAGACTCTTGATCTCAGGGCTATAAGTTTGAGCCCTATGTTGGGTGTTGGGGTTACTTAAAAAAATAAAATCTTAAAAAAAAGGAATTATAATAGTATGGATCTCATTGGGTTCTTGTAAGGTTCTCTTAGATAATATATGTATAGTGCTTAACACAGTGCCTTACATAGATGAAACCCTCAATAAATGTTACTTATTATTCACGAAATTAACATTATTAAATTGTCAAAATTAATAATTAATATTTACTAACAAAATAGTATTTACGACTGTCTGACAAGAATTTATTTTAGATTAAGGTGGATAGTGCTGATTTGTCTTCAAGAGGACATGTCCTCCATGTTCTTTTTTAAACAAATAATTGTAGTGTTTTGTAGAGTTTCTTTGGTTCTCTTGTTGGATTTACTGCATAGGCTGCTTGGAAACCATGTCTAAGAACCAGAGCATTAACTTGAATAAAGGATTAAGAGCCTTCTCTCTAAGTTACCCTAGGAAGTAATGGAAAGTAAATAATTTAAATTCACCGCTCCCCCATCTATACACCTGGATGAAACAACATTTAATGTCAGCTTTAGAACATTTTTCTTTTCAAGAATTTTTTTATCTTGTCTTTATAGCTATGGTGAAATAGAATTGGTCTTTTTAATATCCAAAGAAACCCCATTTGTATCTAGTTCTGACCCAGCTTGGGCCTGAACAGTAAATGATGGCTTGGCAGTCACGGAAGAACAAAGTTGTTGAACATTTTGAGAGTTGAGAAAACTGAGCCTTTAATTCAATCAAGGCCTGAGAGAAGGAGGAGGAGGGGTTCTTTATTTTGTTCCGACTAGTTTACCCTGAGTGTGTAGCTGGTTAGAGTTTCTGAGAGGCTGTTAGTTCCAATTAATTTGGTATACACTCTTGTATGTGGGCTTGATGAATTAAGAGGCGGCAATGAATTTATCTGTGCACCAGCCATAAAATTTCCATTACTTTTCTTAATGAATTTTACATTTGATTCTGAAAGCTTTTTAAAAAGTTGCTCATTTGTTTTTCAGGGCCTTCCCCTCCTCCTTCGCTATAATTTGCGTCAAAATAAGGACTACCCTTAGAGAGAGATTGGACATTTCTATAAGATGTTTTGCTTTCGGGGCTAGGGGACTTTGCCCTTCCCACTGTCTGGACAGTTCCGAGGCTGTGCAGCATCACATACTTCTTGGGCTTCAAAGGATGATAAGATAGGAAGTCCTAGCTGAAGAGGATGGGTGTGGGTTTGTGACAAAGTTCAGTTATCACTGCAGAGGGAAAAGACAATGGAAAGGAAAAGGTGTGGGGAAAGAAATGAGATATTCTGCTGCAGTAATGCCAGGTCTGCGTTGCCATTCCTGAGCTCTGTGCTTCCTTCCTTTCATCAGAGAAGTCTAGCAAGACCACAAGTACCAAGTGCAGGGAGTCTGAATCTTGGCTAAAGCCTGGTCCTATGATTCTCAAAACCTGGAGGGGAGTGACAAAAGCTGACAAACCTGCATTTCAAAGCTCTAAGCAATTTTCTCTCTTGCATGAAATAAAGACTAGAGTATGCTTTTGCAAGCATGCTGTTTCTTTGTTATGGAAAGAACCTAAATATACAATTTTATTAGGTAAATGTAATGCACACCATAATCAGAAGATATATTTGAGAGGCTGTGACTCTAAGGAACTAGACTGTGAATGTTTATGTTGTTGGCTTCTTGCATCTCTCAAGATTCTATTTCTTTTAGAGAAATGCCCCCCCCCCCCCCGTGTATCGATTTATTTAACATGATTGCCATCTTCTATTGATTTAGAGTGGGCTATGGCTAAAGAGTGTTACTTGTTTTTGTTTTGGTGTGAAGACTGGAGCAGGGCGGGAAGGACAGCAAGAGTGATCTTCACCTTGCACTGGAGAGATGCTGTTAGAAGAGAGCAGGACCAAGATGGGGGAAGTTCACCCTGGACTGTACTTTGATAGAAGGTAGATGGAAGATGGCCCGCCTGGGGAGACAGCACCGCCTATGGGGGATTTCTGAGAATGGGCCAGTCTTGGAGTCCTTGAAATAGCCAAATCTAGAAGTTACAAGTCCTTCTCTGACTCTAATTTTTTTCTATTATCCTGAGCCTAGAATACAATCATGTTAAAGATTACATTCTAGTCTCCAAAATGTTGTGGAAAATTAAGGTAAAATTTGTAGTCATCTTGGTTCAGAATGGTAAAAGAAGAGTAGCTGCTGACATAGAGCCCAATAGTGGGAGGGTCCTCTGAGTGGGAGGACCCAAAGAACGGAGTGGGGTGGGGTCTCCCAAAAGGTGGAGCCTGAGAGTAGAATAGGCCCTGGGGAGGGGCCCAAACTGAGTTTAGAAATGCTGAGTGGAAGCGAAGTACGTTTTGGAGAATGTAAGGTTTGATCTGACCCTTGGGAAGTAGGAAGACATGATAAAAAAGTGATAATGAAGGACTGGAGCAGGACAAGGAGGCAGGGAGACCAGCAAGGAGGTTTTGTCCCTGTGTTGTAGAAAATAAAAGAAAGGGGTAGGTTTGAGAAAGCCACAGACTGGAGATCAGTCTTTCTCTGGAATATGCTCCACTTTCTGGTGCCTGAAAGAAGAAGTCATCATCCCTGCCTCATTTTCTCCGGCATAGGGTGGGGTTGTTGACAACAGAGCAGTTACCTCCGGCTTCCTAGGTGCTCGGTATGAAGGACACACTTCCAGCGGCCTATGAAGTAGGAACTAGTACCAATGAGGAAAGTGAGGCCCCAAACAGCAGAACAGCTTCCTGAGGCTCTTATCAATACACTATTACAGTGTTATACCACACTAACACTCCTCTTTCCTTGCTATTTTCTGTGAGAGAATAAAATAATAATTGTGAAATTTATTTAATCTCTTTTGGAGGAGAAATGTGAAATAAGTCTCTTTTTTAATTATTGGCTGTGCACCCCCCAGAGTTGAAAAGGTAATTAATGTGAGCACCCATTGCACAAATATTCTGCATTTCTCCTCATCTTGACTATGAAGGGATAATATCCCAGAGACGTTTGCCCCTCTTTCCCAGCTACCTGGGAGCAAGGGAGGGGTACATGCGAAGGCAGTATTACATTTACGAAGCTCATACACTCATGTTGTCTCTGTTTACCCTGATAGCTTGTGAGGCAGGAAGTGTTTTCCAGACAAGGTGACTGTGTTTGAGGGAGACTGTGATTTGTCCAAGGTCTGGCCATGTTGGTCCAGAAGATCAGGTCTCTGACTCTTTCTCCAGTCCCTTACCCTGACCTGTCAAGGGGCTTTTGCTGCCAGTGGAAAGTGGTGAGAACTTCTCTGTCATCCCTTCCCACTTGATCTGTAGCATTCACAATATTTCCGTGTGGTTCTCTGGGTAGCGGTTGTGAAGATGGAGGGGCTGTTTCATGCTGTTCACATACAGAGACCCACTGGGGGCCTGTTGAGAGAACACGTAGTATGAAGGAAAAGAGGCCAAAGTTGTTCATGAAAGTTGTGTTCGCTTGGGGCTGCTGATGAGGGGTGCTGACATTCTCCCTTGCCCAACCTAGCAGAACTTTCTTCATCTTTAATTTCTGCCCGTGCTTGTGAAATCTTTTGATTAGGATCTCTGCACAAGGCCATATTCCCAGCGGGATCACACTATACCATCTCATTAGTCCCATTTGCCAATCTTCACAGCAAAGTGTGAGCTCACCAGGAGCTGCAGGTGGAAAGACCACGTGGGGCCCAGAGCTCTGAAGGGCCCCAGTTAATCTTTATATGCTGGATTGTTTCTTGACCTCGATTTTTGCTTCTGACAGCAGGGCTGTGTGGGAAGAATGCAGACTTTGGAGTCCCGCCATTTGGAAGTATGGAGAGCTGGGAAATCACTCTACCTCTGAGTTCTCCTTAAAGCTATCAAACAAGCTCTTTTGACAAGCGGATGTTAGCATTAAAGCAGGGGGTTGGAGGGAGGGGCGATGAAGCTTTGCCAACAATACTTGTTACACAGCTATAGCCGAGACCCCTCTGCCCATCATGAAAGCCTCAAGCGTTCACTCTCCCTCTTCCTTGTAATTGCTCCCTATATAAGGCTTAATAGACCTGCAGTTCCTGTGGAGAGTGGGCTCACGTTTGAGAGCCCGATCCCTTGACCCAGGCTGTCTGAGAGATGAGTTCCAAAGGTTAATGTTTCATAGAGTGACTGACAAAGGCCTTTCAAAAGATGGCTGTATTCCAATTCCAGGGGGAGCTGTGAAGACTCCGTCTCCTGGTGGGGTTTTTATTCTGGTGTCTGAGATCACAAGAAAGGCTGTGGTTTGTGTGAGTGAGTCCAGTGTGGGCTTCTTTGGAGTCCTGCTTGGGAAAGTGTTGGGTATCTTGAAAGATGGGGTCTTTCCTGCGGCACTTAACTAAGGGGACAATTACTTATTTATGTTCCTGGCTCTCTTCACCTCTCAAGACATAGGGTAAGCTCCTGGAGGGCAGGGTTTGCATTGTAGACAACTTTATATCTTCAGACTCTGGTAAATAGTCTACCCTCTGTATATATTTGTTGAGTAAAACTTTCAATTTCATTAATTATAAGTGGTAGATGAGCCTCTATTTTTAAACTAGATCTTCACTGTAAAGGTAAAGCAGGTCCATGGTAAAAATTTAAGTACAAAAAGGTAAAATTAAAAATGAAATTCCCATGCTGCTGAGAAAAATCACTATTAGAAGTTTTCTGTATCTCTTTCTAGAAATGTCCAATGAGACTGCATCTCAAGCACATTTTTTTTTTTTTACAAATGAAACCATACTGCACCCACTTTTCTGCAACTAGCCTTTGTGTGGTTAACTATCTATCTTGAAGATTTTTTTTAATAGTAGTGCATACAGATCTACGCCAATGTTCATAATGGGTGCAGTCTATTGTATAGATTTTCCATAATTTATTTAACCAATTCCTTATTGATGGATATACAAGATATTGCCAAAATCTTACTGATTATAAATAATGCTTAGCAAATATTTATTTATGTTTATATTTGTATATCTGTGGGATAAATTTCTGGAAGTGTAAGTTTATTAGATATTGCCAGTTGCCTTTTAAAAATTGCACCAATCCACTCTCGCCAGTAGTGAGTGCCCATTTCTTCATGTCCTTGGTAACACCAAAAATTAGCAAATGCTTTTATCTTAGTCCAGATAATGAGAGAAACTAACTCAATTTTTTTCAAATTTGTATTCTTTAATTATTAGTAAGTTTCAACCTTTCACGCATTTATGGGCTATTTTATTTTATTTTGTGTGAACTGCTTGTTCAGGTCCTTTACTGATTTTCTTATTGGGTTTTTCTCTCTCTCTTTAAAACAGATTTATAAAAAAAATCTTGGTTTATTCATGGCATTAACTCTGTCACATTTGTTAAAAAATTGTCAAAGTTTGTCACTTAACTTTTGACTTCAATTATGACATATTTGTCATAAAAAATTTTAACATTTTATGTAGCTAAATTTATTAATCATTTCCTTTATTTCTTTCCCAATCATTTCTTTTATACTTCCGAATTTTATGTCATGTCTAGAAAGGATTTTGCTATTTAAGATTATAAACAAAATTTCATTCATTTTTTACAAATATATATTATTAACTGTATTTAAATATTTGATCCATCTGGAATTTATTTTGGTACAGAGTCCTATAGGGATCCAGATTGATTTTATCCAAAAGGCTAGCCAGTTGTCCCAGTTCTATCCTTCCCTTACTTTTTTGAAATGATACTTTGTTATATGTTAACAAATGAACACTTGTTTTTCTTGTGAAAATACATGGCAAAAACTGTGGAAGGAGCCAAGATGCCCTTCAACAGATGAATGGATAAAGAAGATGTGGTTCATATATAGAATGGAATATTACTCAGCCATCAGAAAGGATGAATACCTACCATTTACATGGATGTGGATGGAACTGGAGGGGATTATGCTAAGTGAAATAAGTCAGTCAGAGAAAGACAATTATCATGGTTTCACTCGTATGTGGAACATAAAGAATAGCATGGAGGACCACAGGGGAAGGGAGAGAAAACTGAATGGGAAGAAATCAGAGAGGGAGACAAACCATGAGAGACTCTGGACTCCAGGAAACAAACTGAGGATTGCAGAAGGAAGGGGGGGATGGGGTAACTAGGTGATGGGTATTAAGGAGGGCATGTGTGGTGATGAGCGCTAGGTGTTATATGCAACTAATGAATCGTTGAACACTACATCAAAGACTATTGATATACTGTATGTTGGCAAAATGAACATAATAAAAAAAATAACTTCAGAAAAAAAAAAGAAAAGAAAATACATGGTGATAGTTAAAGGAAACCGACATGTCCTTTCCCAGATATATACTACACATAGGTTTTTCCAGTTTCCCTAGGTGAGTTCTTTGGAATTGTTCTCAAATATGGAAACAAAGATTTTGTTGTTGTTGTTTAAAGCCAACCTTTCTATGGGATATAAAATGGAAACAGGGTACACTGTGAACCGTTTGAGCAGTAAAGAGAGACTGGATGAGTTTTGCATTTAAAAAAAGCTTCCGTGGAAAGGTGGTGGTTGAACGGGCTCAGATTCGGGGGCAGAGCGGCAGGACTGCTGAGTTTCTTCTCGCTCTCGTCCGATCTCACCCTCAGTCAGTCAAACACACCAGTCTGCTACTGGCACACAACTCCAGGGTCAATATCTGCCTCCCTCCCTGGGGCGGTGCGTGAGTCCCTATGTGTGGAGTTTGGCTCAGTGGAGAGTCCTCCCTCTACCCACATCCTTTCATTCTAAATGAAAAGGCTTTTGAGCCATGCGTATTGCTGTTCATCATCATTTTTCTGCCTCAAAGCAGAGGACTTGGCTTCCTGAGACATAATTAAATTAACCCCAAATCCAAACCCTAAGAAACAAATGAATATTGTGTCTCAATCTCAGGGAAGGGACACCCCACTCAGGAGATGTGTATTTTAAGGGGAGGTGTTTCCTTTCATACTCTACTAAAATTTGGATCCCAGATTTCCCCTTGGAAGTATTAACTAAGTATGTGAGTCCAGGCAGGTTTCCTCTTTGTTGAAAAGATTCAAGGTCCATAGACAATAATTCAGTTATTTATATCCCACAAACCCATCATGGAGAACTTAAATTTAACATGTCCTGCAGGGAGTTTCAACATGGCTCTTTCATTTACAGTTAGGAGAACTAAAAAAAAAAACCAAACAAATTCAACCTTTGTACCATACCACACAGAGACACACAAGAAAAACCAAAAAGTTTACTAGTAAACTTTAGCTCAGTTGTTAAAGCTTTCTAATTTTCTTGTGTCTTTTGAGCCAAAAATGAGGACACTCCCTAGGGATTTCTCTAGCACTTTTCATCTGATGCTGCCAAAGCCCTTCACACTCACTATTTAATTAAGACCCTGAACACCTCAGTGAGAGAGGGAAGCATCCACACCGTAAACCCGATAAAGAGAAGTTATATCCCCTGAAAACCTAACTAAACAAAATAGCTCTGGGTACATGATAAGAATGCGATGCATTTAAAGTATCAAAAAGTTTGCATTTTGTCCACTTGCAAACTCTGTAGTGTCTTCTGTAGCATCGAGATCATTATCCTGAGACTTCTGTGTTGCTGGAACATTTGGAGCAAGTGGTAGAGTTTCAGAGAAATTTCTCAGGCATTAAGTATATCAGAAAAGGAATCGAAGGCACAGAAATACAGAGGAAGGACTTAGGGAGCATGTCGTTTGTGTGCAGTAGCTCCCAGTGGGTAACTGGGAGGGGGCCATGGAGCGCTTCTATCGGGAATGGTTCTTGAGGGGCTTGGGAAAGTTCAAGAAAGGTGTGTGTGGGAGACTCCAGAATCTGTAATGGTTCAGGATTCTTAGCTGCAGAAACCAACTCTGGCTAGTGGAAGCAAAAAGAACATTTATTAGAAGGGGAGGAGGAAGGAATTAGGGTAGACTCAGCCCCAAATTGGAAACTTAGTTAAAATAATTAATTTGGCAAAAAAAAAAAGTAATTAATTTGGCGGACAAATGGTTAATTTCAGTGGGCTCTGGGCCATAGGGGCTCTCCCTAGTTATGTGATACATGGCCCTGAGATAATGAGGGCAGGGGAATAGTAGCTCTCACTGCAAAAGCCTGTTGGAGGAGGTCGGAGTATGGGCTCTGGGTTGGTTGGTTTGCATTTGACATGCACATTTGAGGGAGAAAAGTATACTGTGTCTAGCAACTGGCTGGCTCTGGAAGGGGCAGTTCCTCCAGGGTCATACCCTTCCAGATATCAAAGCATCCAAATGTAAAAAATAGAAGTATGGTTACTATAGGAAGCATAATCAGAAATCGAAATTCAAGGTCCTCGCTGTCTATAAACTGCTAACATCACAACAATTAGACTAGCAGCTAGCATTGCTCTTATGATTATCTATACCAATGCTTTTCCACTCCTAAACTGGACAATAGCAAGGTAGAGGGAAAATAATCTTATTTACGAGTGCAATGCCAGTCTGAAGTAGAGGGCTCTGCTCTCTAGTGCTTTGCTCTGAACAGGAAAGTTCTTGGCAAACAATGCCTGGTTCAGCCTCACTGCAGCATCATAAAGTTAAGTGTATAGAGGGGCGCCTTCGTGGCTCGGTGGGTTGGGGCCTCTGCCTTCGACTTAGGTCATGATCTCGGGGTCCTGGAATCAGGCCCCGCATAGGGCTGTCTGCTCGGCGGGGAGCCTGCTTCCCCCTCTCTCTGCCTTCCTCTCTGCCCACTTGTGATCTCTCTCTCTCTGTCAAATAAATGAATAAGGTCTTAAAAAAAAAAGTTAAGTGTATAGAATTGTCCTTTCCATTCAATGAGATGGAAAACAGATTGGCTCGTGGCAGGCTGCATGATTCTGCCAAGGCCGTAGGCTAAGCCCGAGTGCCTGAGGTAGAAACAGGGCCCTGGGAGTCTTAGAGCATGTTTGAACCTCCCAAATATGGAAACATGGATTTAGTATTGAATAAGTGCAATGTAAATCGGAAGGAAGGGGCTCATATTTGTCACTTTACACACTTTACACACTGATGCAACCTTCATGTAGCCTTTCCACCCCAATATCCACCTGTACTTCTTGGTCGGTGTCACGGGATGAGATTCTTTAAATATTCAGCCTGTTATAAATCCTATGCCATTAGTCTTGCTGTTTCAGGAGGTTAATGGGTGCATGGTCTGAAGTATTTAATGTGACAGATATTTCTCATGTCTCTGGATGCCCTTGCTGCCTCTCCCGGTGTCGTGGCTAACCCCAGCTGGCACTCTCAATAGAATATTTCAGTGGCATAAGAAGTAACTAGGTTAATAGCTGAAAATTTGCCCCTGTTTTCCCCATACAGCCACAGTGTTCAATAAACCTCACATACAGAAATCCTTTAACCTATTACAAAAACTCAGTCAGCAGAAGCAAATAGTAGCCTTTAGACAGAGCCTAGCACGAAGCAGTCAGTTGTATTCCCAATACCTAGAGATTTAGCTGGTGTGAAACATAGTGTTTGGGAAGAGGGTGACAGATATTGGAAGACTGATTTTTGACAAGAGACATAAGTGGTTCACATTCTCTCTGAGGCAATAAAAGCTATTTAATTTGGATCCAACTAGAACTACAGACTTTCTCTGTTTATTTGCAAAGCATAATAACCATCTTTAACACCATCTCATACCCAGAAGTCATCTGCACTCCGTGCTGGACACTGAATAGAGTCTGGGGGATCCTACCATCTTAGCTTGGCTACACTGACACCAATAGACTTAAAAATACATGAAGCAGAAAAACTTGGACTAGCATAAGCAATTGTAAGAATACAAATTTAGGATCAAAGGAATTAGTGGCAGAGAATGAAGACAGAATCAAGAAATTCCATTTTCAGGCTAGTAATGGTACATGGCACCAAATATGCAGAATGAATGGACATCAAAACCCACAGCTGATCACCCAGTATTGCCACATACTCAGAATAGTGGCATCAAAATACCTGGATAACCAACTTGCCTGGATTTTATTCCTATACGTCACTTCGAAAATCAGTTTTTCAAAGATTATGGTTCAGGATCTCTTCAAATGCTGGAAAGAAGAAATGAATAAGACTAACATTCACAAAGCAGTAGGATAAAGTGACATCCTCAGTTGTCTGATAAGGAATATGTGGGTCATAGCCATTTAGAGGAAGACAGGTAGGTATTGTAGACTCAGGAATGACAGGAGAGTAGGATGTTTGTAAATTGGAGTCCAATTTTCAGATTAACCAATGTTTCTATTAGTGCAAATAATAAAGTCTCATATGTCCAGTTCTATTCCCTGTGCAAGGGCACTATTGTCCTTATGAAAGGAAAGTGGAAAGGCCAGAGGTGGCATCTACATGTACCTTGCCCAGTTAGAGTGGCCTGCCATGGTGGGTATTTAGTAATGCCAGTAGAGGAGGATGGAGAGTGGGAAAGAAGGATGGTACAAGGATGGGAAAGAAGTATGGTACAAGCACAAACCTGTTCCATGATGGATCCCCTGCTAATACCAGGATGGAAGCGATCCATTTGTCCCTCCGCCAGAGCAGTGTCTACGTGTACCCACATGCATTACACGCCTGACACACCATATGCTTTAAATGTCTGGGTTTCAGTCCTAAGCAAGAACGAGACGAGTGCAGAGGGGGGACTCTTATGGACATTTTTTATTTTTCTGGCTGTCCATATTCCAGGCCCTTCACTGCCTAGTATACCTGAAGGAAGTTCACACAAGGTCACAGTGTGTCATAGATACTACCCCTCCACCTACCAACTAGGGAAGCTGAGGAGCCAGATTCTCCTCCTTCGTATGCCTGGCACAGGCTAACGTGGACAAATAACTTGGGCTACACAACTGGGGGCTAATCTCCCAAAATGTAGACTCTTGGGGGAAGTGTTCATAAAGATGTCGGAACAGTAGAAGTCATTCTTTATGGCAAAAGTAGCAGCAGGAAGCAGACTAGATTGTTCTTCCTGCCAGACCAGGAGCTCACTCTTTTCCTCCTATTTTCCAAGTCCACTTCTTGAGTCTCCTCTTGAACCTGAGAGATGTTGATATCCTTCTAATAAATGTCCTTTTTGCTTCCACTAGCCAGAGTTGGTTTCTGCTACTTGCAGCTAAGAATCCTGACACCATTACACCATTATAGATTCTGGAGTCTTCTGTACATACCCTTCCTGAATCTTCCCCATCCTCTCAAGAACTACTCTTTTTTTTTTTATTTTTTAAGAATTTTATTTATTTATTTGTCAGAGAGAGAGATCGCACACAAGCAGGGGGAGCAGCAGGCAGAGGGAGGAGCAGGTTCCCTGCTGAGCAAGGAGCTCAACACAGGACTTGATCCCAGGACCCTGGGATGATGACCTGAGCCAAAGACAGACATTTAACCAACTGAGCCACCCAGGTGTCCCAGAACAACTCCTCATGTTAGCTCTCTATGCCTTGGCTCAAACTAGCCAATCGAACTAACCAAACCCTTTTACCCTCATTTGTCTGTTTCTTCCTGTGGAAAACAGGGTAAAGGCTCTTGTCTAGGCCCCCCTCAACCCCTGCCTCCTGACCAATTCCCTTGTTTTCCTGTGTAGTCCCCTCATGGAATGGCATGCCTTTTCTTGGGATTTGTGAGTATAACAAATTAGTTTTCATTGTCAATAGTCTCCTGATCTGATGGCCTTGTCAACAGATAATAATAAAACCTAATTGTCAAATATTTCCCCTGTTCTAAAGTAGAATCCAGATGAGGTTAAGGTCTGGAAAGATCTAAATGTATAAGTGTAAATGTGAAGGTGGCCAAATAGTATTGAATAAATTGAACTAGATAAAAAAAAGTCATTAAAAAAATCTGGAGGGATGCCTGGGTGGCTCAGCGGGTTAAAGCCTCTGCCTTCGGCTTGGGTCATGATCTCAGGGTCCTGGGATCGAGCCCTGCATCGGGCTCTCTGCTCGGCGGGGAGCCTGCTTCCCCCTCTCTCTCTGCCTGCCTCTCAGCCGACTTGTGATCTCTCTCTCTGTCAAGTAAATAAATAAAATCTTAAAAAAAAAAATCTGGAAAGTGGGAACCCAATATTGTCAGGCATTCACTTAGCATATGATAGAGTGAATATACAAACAGACAAGGGCCAGGCCATATATAACAATAAAACTGATCCTCTGCAGCAGCTGGTCCAGAAGAGTCAGGACTTGGTCAATGACAGCAGCTTCCCTAATTTTCACCCCTGCCCCAACTCAGAGCAATGAGAGAAAGACAAATATGTTCCCTAAATCGATCATGTAGGGTGCCCTACCTCTAATTAGTGGACCCTCAGCTTCCCAATGCTGACAGTCTCCAGAGAGGGCATACCTTAAGCCTTCTTTTTCTCTTTGCCTCCCCTGTCTTTAAATCTCCATTAAATCCAACTGATAGTGGCTGTTATAGCATTTGTATATATTTTATATGTATACACACATGCTGTATATATGTATATACACATAACTTATTGTAAGGACTTGGCTCATGTTACTATGGAGTCTGACAAGTCCTAAGAGCTGCACTCAGCCAACTGGAGACCCAGGAGAGCCGATGGTGTAGTTCCAGCCTGAAGGCCAGAAGGCTTGAGACTCAGGAAGAACTGATGCTTCAGTTTGAGTAAGAAGGGAAGAAAAACCCCGTGTCTCAGTTCAAAGGCAGTCAGGTGAGAAGAATTCCCTCTCTCTCAGGGGAAGATAAGCTTTCGGTACTATTCAGGCCTTCAACTGATTGGATGAGGCCCACCCACACTGGGGAGGGCAATCTGCTTTATTCAGTCTACCAATTTAAGTGTCCAAAAACCCTCACAGAAACACCCAGAATAATGTTTGACCAAATATCTGGATACCCCATGGCCCAGTTAGGTTGATGCATATAATTAACCATTATACTCACCAAATTAATTCCTTTTTCCAAATTTCCAGTTTGGGGATGATTCTACTCTAACTCTTTCCCCTCTCCATACTCTTGCAGCGTATTTTACTAATTCTTCATATTTTCACCCTTTCATAATCCCAGTTGTTAACTTTTTCTGATCCTTGCTCTTAGAAACTTTTTCCCCTCTTCATTCCAACAAGTATCCCCAGCATTTGATTGCCATGACTTAGCTAGTAGATATTGTTAGATATTTTCTAAAACACCTAACTAAATTTTATATTTTATTGTAAGACAACTCTTCCTAAAATGCCTTTTTTTTTTTTTAAATCACATTTGTTCCTTCCTCAAGAGGAGCTAGCTTCCTAATAGTGAGTTTTCAACCCTGACTACACATTAGAATGAGTAAGCTAAGGTGCTAAAAAACAACCAACCAAACAACCAAACAAGAACACCAATCTTAAGCCCTGTACCAGACCAAATAGACTCGGGTTGGGATGAAGATAGCTGTATTTTTGAAAAGCAACTGCAGGTGATTTTATGTTTAACTCAGGTTGAGAACCACTGTCAGATCAACAGGTCAAGCAAAACTACCTCCATCTGGTAGTGAAGGCTCTCAAGAAAATGGTCCTACAAATGCGGATCTACTTTCAGTTCTTCACAAACTCCTTGATAATAACAAGGATACTTGCTAATTCCCGTGTTCTATTGATTTTGTCTCTGAATTACCAACTGTCTAAGGGAGAGACCTGGGATGTTGAATGTAAATTACATGTTCCAAAAGTTTCCTATATCAGGGATGGTGGGAATCTGCAGAAGAATATCTTGCAGCATCTCAAGTTTTGATGTGCAGTGAATCACTTGGGGGCTATTGTTTATATGCAGATTTGAATGGAGCAGGTGGGGAAGGGGTCACTGAGAGCCTCGAGATCTAACAAAGTCCCAGTGCTATTTGTTCTGCCATACTTGAGTAGCCCATGGCTCTCCATTGAAATCACATGGGGAGCTTCAGGAACTACTGATGTTTAGACTTCACTCTTAGAGATGCTGATTTTAATTAGCCAGGGTGCAGCTTAAGCACCGGAATTTTAAAAAGCTCCCCACAGGAAAGTAGTGTGCTGCCAAGTTGGCAAACCACTATTGACCAGATTCATCTCTTGGTCTACCTTTACTCTCCCACAGATCTGGATCACTATTTTTTTTCATCTTCATTAAACCACGTCCTACAATTTCTGTCAAGCTCTGCTCAAAAAATGACTTCCTTTTCCAAGATGCCTTCCTTCCTTAAGTAACTCAGTTTATCATAATCTTCTTTTGATTTATTTTAGCACACATGTGTACAATATATACTACGGTATCACCCGATTACTCACACATGCCTTTCAAGTTATGAATGTATCCCAAGTTTTGTTCCCTGAAACTTTACTATAGGGCTTTGCAGACAGTGATTAGATCTTCCCAGGCACTGTCTACACATACCTCTTCCACTTCAGTGCCTTAAACACTGTCAGAAAAATTATCCAAAACTTGGAAATAAGCAAAAAAGTATTACTGTGTGCTTAAGCTCAGCTCTGGGCTCGATTTTTCTATTGACTGGTCTATTTTACAACTCTAGAGATGTATAGGTTAACCTGTCAATTTTTGTCCAGTAGACATGCAAATAATACCTGTTTATTGGAAGTGATAACCTCAGAGGTCATGGGTTATTGCTCCCATAAGACATCTGTCAGTTTTGTATGTGACCCAGCAACCTTAACATTCATTTACAAAATTGGCTATATATATCTCACTTGTTCCCTCATTAATTAATGAGTTGAGTAAAATCTTTGACATGTGTGAATTTGGATGAGAGTCATGATTTTACCTTTTCGAAAGCTGCTTTAAAATGCTGGAACGCTTACACAGGAGTTTAATCAATGGGTGGTGAAACTAATTCGATTGAAGAGGCAAGTCATAAAATTTCATATCTGAAGAGACAATACTTCTTGCAAGTGTAAAATGGAATAATCGATACATCAAATAACACATGAGAAACTCTAAGTAGCAATAATTTCAAATAGGAACAGACCATACTGATTTCCACACTCTTAGTCATGGAGGACAGCCATTCAGCACACAGTTTTCAGCTGATTTTCCCCTCCCTGTGCATTTAATCAATGCAAATAAAGGTTGAAGATGGTGAGGCAATAGTGGGAAGAGTCACAGCCAGGAAGTCACAGACATAGTTCATATCTTGGCTCTGCCCCTCGTAGGTAAATAGGGGTTAATAAATCCTTACGAGAAGCGTCTAGTGCATAATGGGAGCTTAATAAATGCTAGCTCTCTTCCTCATGAGCATCTCAGAGGATGAGAGCGGTGGACAACTGCAGCCTGGTTTGGAAACCCGAGTTTGGAGAAAGAGTTAAAATGACTTAATACTGTTTATATAGGGCCATAAAAACACCATCTGCTGGCTCTAGCCAGCTAAGCTATTACAAAGCTGACATACACTAATGCTGTGCTGATAGGGAAGGAATGGCCAAGGTTTTGCTCTTTCTATCATTATTCGACGAGCTGCCATCTCGGGACCAGTCTCCAGTTTACCCATCACATAACCCGGTTGTTCAACATTTAAAGATTTATTTTGGCCCTTAAATATTTATACTCTCCTCCAACCTTTTATTGCTATAGTTACTGCTAAGGAAAAAACAAGACTCAGGAGGTTCCTGCGTGGCATATCAGCAGTTCTAGACTTTACTGTTAGATTGGGGTATGTTTTATGTTGAAGTAGACGCAGATGACTGGGTTAATATTAAACTCTCATTTTGCATGATGAGGCTAGATGTGTCTGTGATAAAAGAGTAAGGTCTATTCCTCTTTATACCCAGCAATCAGCAAGGTAAAGACCACTTACTCTGCAATACACAATACTGAACCAGAAGTGAATAGCAACGGATCCTAGACCTTAGTGGGGGTTTGCTTCCAATAAAGCATGCAGCTGAAGGTTGTCCCAGTGGTAGACGAGAACTCAGTGATTGCTCCTGCCGCCGCTCGCAACACCTGTGTTTGTATCCTCAGTACCCATTAGGCATAATGAAGGGCTGACTCCACATCCCTGGGACATTTGGCCTCATCTGGATGATTAAGGAGAATGAAATATATATCCCAGACACCTGCCAACCTGCAATAATAATAGCCTGTATTTACATAATGTTTTTCTCTAAGAATCTCAGAGCCCTTTGTCTTTGAAAATCTATTTTTTGATGGGGAGGGAGACATAATCTTATTTCCATTTTGCAGTCTTAGAGCTGTGGAAAGGACCTAAATGTCTGGTCATTTTGGCAACCATATGATATGCCAAATTTTGCTGCATATTGAAATCACTTGGAGGTTTTTTTTTTTTAAATAGGCTCCATGCCCAGTGCAGAACCCAGTGCAAAGCTTCAACTCACAACCCTGACATCAAGACCTGAGCTGAGGTCAAGAGTTGGACACTTACCCCATCACTTGGAGATCTTTAACAACTATGGGTAACTGACTCGCTGGGCATCAGGATTTTTAAAAGTTCTCTGGACACGAGGATTTTAAAAAGCTCCTCTGGTTATTGGAATGTGCAGAGAGCCTTGGGGACCCCAAGTGGTAACAGTAGAAAGCGTTTCAGATGTTAGAATTATTCTTCCCCACTGACTTTTCCTTCTTTATTGCTGTTTTCGCTTCTGACCAACCCTGCTAATAAGGAGGAGAGCCATTTGAAATATAGCCCAATTCCAGAATTCTTGGGATGACCCCTACCCTATCTCCAACCAATATTAGGTTATCTCAGATCACCAACCTCCTGCAGAAATTATATTTTGGTGGAGTATTCAGAGAGAAGACAAATCAACGTATAACTGTAGTTTGAAAAGGAGACAACAACAACAAATTTAATCCTTGGGAACTCTATATATGGCTTTGAACTTGAAGAAAATTTGAGGGGTTTCATTTTCCCATCAGTGAACTGGGTTTTTAAGGAGGGAAAATAATGGCCTTTTAATCACCTTGGGGAAAGGATTCTACAGATTACAAGTGAGTATAACAGGGACCTGTGGTGGTGTGGCTGGGAGGTGTTTATCATAAATCTTACTCCAATTCCTTGACTGTCACAAAGATGCTCAGGTTGTTCTAAGGGTTGGAAAAGCCAAGGGGCAGCCAGTGTATCCTGGGTCCCTGCATCACTGCCCGTGACTCAGCCATGACTTCTGGTGTGGAACCCATTTCGCTCAAAGGTGTACCAATCTGATGCTGCCATTCTCAGGGTTGTTTTGTGAAAGTGGCTTTTGCCTGAAGGGGAAGTAAGACTAGCTTTTCAGATGTTGAGGTGCCTCCCCATCTTTTCTGAAAAGAAAAGAAAAGAAGAATAAAAGAGGCATGAGAAATATGGAGAAACCACAGGAAACAGGGGAGACAGCCCAGGGAAGGCAATAAGACTTTACCAGCTTAACAGTGAATCTGTTTTTTTAGTGTTAAAGATAAAAGTCATGTCCTCCACTGCCACTAACAGGGAATAAATGAAGTGATGAGAAAATTCACTAAGGAAGCCTGGATTTCTTCCTGCTAACTGGTTCCATAGGTCCTTGGAAGATTCTAGATTCTCCCAGTTTTTTGAATGTGTCTCTTGTGAGCAGCCCTTTTGGTGCCTCTAATTGTTAGGATAGTTTCAGTTTATTTTTGGAGGCACAAGGACATCCATAGACATTTAGGGTATTTGAGTAATTCTCAACAGGCATTAGGTGAGTTAAATGGAGGGTCTTTTACTTTCCCAGGGCTGCCATAATCTGTGTGGGTTAAACACAGAAATTTATTCTCTCACAGTTCTGGAGGCTAGAAGTCTGAAATCAAGGTGTTAGTAGATCCACACTCCCCCTGAAGGCTCTAGGAAGACTCTTTCCTTGCCTCTTACTAGTTACTAGTGACTCCTGGGAATCTTACCATTCCTTGGTATGTAGTTGTATCACTTCAATGTCTTAACTCCATTATCACATCCTTCATCCCTGTGTGTTTCTCCGTGTCTTCTCTTCTTCCTATAAGGACACTGGTCATTGGATTTAAGGTCCAGCCTAAATACAGGATGATTTCATCTTGAGATTCTTGACTAATTTAATCTACACAGATGAGATCATGTTTGGAGGTTCCGAGTGAACACTAATTTTGGAGGAACACTATTCAACCGTTACAAAGGAATGAGAGAAACACAAGACAGAAACAAGACTGATGGACAGAATGAGAACGGCGCTTAGACCAGTGATTCTTAACATTGGTTGTTCATTGGCAGCCCTGTTATTATGAGTAACTCCACCTAGAATGGAGCCTGATCAATATAAAAAAATCTCACTTAGGGGCTAGGCATGTTAGGTATATGGATGAAGAGGTTGGTCTAAAGTAAGAGGGAGGAATGGGGAATCTGGGGGTTAGGGAGCTTCCATGCAGCATTGTAAAGCATTCAGATTTGATTTGGCAATATTTCCCAAACAAAATGGGTTTTCAGGCCTTGAAAGGCTGCCAATTTGAGATGCTAGGTACAAACTCTTAGAAATTCTTCTATTGTGTCTTAGATCTCCTTTGCCCTATTTTCCATGCCCTAGACTCTGGAGTAGTTCTGGTATTTTCTAGGGTTCTGTTATGGGTCCACTTGGCAATGATTCAGGACACTTTTCTGATGCTCAAGTGTTTGTCTCTAAAAGATCTAACTCACTTCCCAGTACTCCTTTATAATGGTGAAATCTGGATCTGTGCCCAGCATTGTCACTTAGTAGTTACATGACCTTGATTACATATCCAAGGTTACTTATCTCTGTTTTACAGATGAACTTACTAATATTGACCTTACCAAATTATTGTTAGGATTAGATTATTACAAGGTCTAAAAAATGTTAGTTCTCTTTCTGCCTCTTGTCCATCTCAGATGATGACTTTTTTTTTTTTTTGACAAAATAAACACTCAGTTATTGGACAACATGTACTACCGTTATGTATCTTTTGAATAGCAATGAAATGATTATAGTTTTAATAGCTGACTTTCCTTTTTTAATATTTTATTCATTTATGTAAGTTTTGTTAGTTACGATATAGTATAATACTGGTTTCTGGAGTAGAATTCAGTGATTCATCACTTACTTACAGCACCCAGTGCTCATCACGACAAGTGCCCTCTTTAATCCTCATCACCCATCTAGCTTGTCCCCCACACACCTCCTTCCATCAACCCTCAGTTTGTTCTCTGTCATTAAGAGTCACTTATAGCTTGTTTCCCTCCCTCCTTTTTTTCTAATAGTTGGTATTTTCTGAGTGCTTTATATATGCTGAAAACTTCATAGAGTTTTGTGCACATAATTTCACAATTCCATTTCCTCATTTGTAAAGAGGATAAATAATAGCTATATTATATAATATATGTATAATTATATAATATATAAGTTATATATTATATAAATTAAATAAATATAATTAAAGAAATATAATATATATAAATTAAAATATATAAATATTTAGTATATATTAAAATGTAAATATACATAATCTATAATATACAGAAGATATATAAATTATACACACACACATATAAATTTTATGTGTAGTTTATCCCTCCATACAAATGAGGGAATTGCAGGTCAGAGACAGGAAGAAATTCATCTAAAGGCACACAGCAATTTTGACTGCAAAAACTGCATTATTATCCATTATCCAGTTTTCCCAACTCATTTGTCAACTCTGTGAGGACAGAGGCCTGTGTCAGGTGGGACTGATGACCTATCCATGGACATCTTTCAGAAAGCTCTTGTAAACACTGGAGGATAGTCCTATCTTCTAAAGGCCCAAATCTAGATTACTCAGAGTCCTCAAGGATGCCTGGTGGGTCTTCATATTCATGCGTATAGTGCCAGTATTCTCATCTTATAGGGTGAATTATCAGTAGTGATAGCTAATTAAAAAACCCAAATAGGAGCATTGCGTAAGTGTGAGAAACTGAAATATTGCCTCATTATTTGCCTCATTATTTCAAATACATATTTAGGTAGATAAAGTAAATCAGTTTTTTATCTTGGCACAAAATTTCATAACCTAGGTGTTGATCAATGAAGTGACATATTATATTTTTATAGTCATATACAATAAAAATACCCAGATTGTCCCTGGCATATGGTAGGTGCTCAGCAAAGAGGTCTATGTCTCTGAATTGATTGAAAAAAAAAAAACCCCTCAAAACCTTGGATAACATTTAAAATACCTCTCAAAATAAATATATACTTACAATCAACCAAGATGTTGGAATGAGGACCCAAATAAGAAACAAATAGTAGTAAATAAACCCAATTGTGTTACAAATGAAAATACTGGAGGGCTTGGGGGAAATAAGAACTAAGCTAGGTAACTTTGGAAAACAGTATTTTGGTTGGATGCTGTAAGACTAAAGGTGAAAAGAATTGGATGCAGATGTTATACTTTAGTTTGTCTATCTTTTTATCATGGGATATGGCTTAGCAGTTGTATAGCTAAACACTTTCTGGTTACACTGCGGTTCAACAACTAAGTGAGTGCATTGTTAATAATGAGAGCTCAGTGTTGAAGAAAGAAGTTATAAGTAAGAAAAGGTGAACGAATGGAGTCAGTCTGTGTTGGATTGGAATTAGAAGTGTCCATATAAACTCGTGTTTTAAAAATATGTATACAGGTAAACTGATAAAGAAATATATAGAAATGAAAGTGTAAGCACGGGTTTGTATACAAACTAGTATTTCCAAACTATGTCTGCTTAGAACTGCCAAGGAACTATGATATTCCAGTAGCAATGAGCACATATGGAGTCTAGATCTCGTTTCTAAATCTCATTTTTTGATGAAAAAAAAAAAATCAGGGCTCCTTTGGGGAGAAATTACTGACACTAGGACTGGGGCAAGGAAGTACAAAATGAGCCTGGAGCATCTTACAATATCAGAAAGTAAAGAAGTTCTAAAAAAAACATTTAAAATGGTGATGCTACACCAAAAGGAAACAGAAGCACAGCTAATGGAACTCCCAATGGCTAAAGTGGTCAACGTGAGAAACATCATAAGTAACGATAATATTAAAAATAAATATGTGTTCATCCTGATGTAAATAATCAAAGAAATCAATAAGTGGGAGAAGAGACAGCTCTTCTTTACAGAATTCCAACCTATATATGGAGAAGGAATGTGGGAAATAGTCACCAGCAGGCAACATCACAGCAGTAATTGTTGCAAGGAAGATGCATGGGTTGATGCTAAAGTCAGGGGCAAACGTTTGAGGAGAAATAGTGTATTAGTATCTGTCCCAAGATGCTTATCAATTACAAAGGTAGAAATAGTAACTTTACAGTGGAGAAACCCAACAGACATTGCCTTACCCACGTGATCAAAGTTAATATCAGAAGTTATAAGATATGTTGGTTGATATTGTGTTCCTCCTGATAGGATGTCCCGAGAAGGGCACAGCACTGCTTTTGTGGTATTCTGTGATATTCCTAAAATATATAACCTCAAACTAATCAACAGGACATAATAAACAAACCCAAATTGATAGACATTTTACCAAATAACTAACTAGTACCCATCAGAAGTAACAAATCTGAAAGGCAAGTGTAGACTGAGGAACAGTCTATGATTGGTAGCTAAAGACACAACAACAGGGGCGCCTGGGCGGCTCAGTCATTAAGCGTCTGCCTTTGGCTCAGGTTATGATCCCAGGATCCTGGGATTGAGCCCCGCATCAAGCCCCACATCAAGCCCCACATTGGGCTCCCCGCTCAGTGGAAAGCCTGCTTCACCCTCTCCCACTCCCCCTGCTTGTGTTCCCTCTCTCACTGTCTCTCTCTCTTTCAAATAAATAAGTAAAAATCTTAAAAAAAATAAAGACACAATAACAATTGAATTCAATGTGAGGTATGAGGACTAGAAAATGGACAGTAGGAGAAAAACTGGTGAAATTTGAATAAGATCTGTAGTTCAGTTATTAGTATTGAACCACTGATGATTTCCTGGTTTAATACTTGTACTGTGGTTATGTCACTTGTTAAAATTAGGGGAAGCTTGATGAAGGTAATATGGGACCTCTATTCTATTTTTGCTATTTTATTCTGTCTACATTTTAAAATAAGAAATTAAAAAATTAATGAGAGAAATTTGGGCAGTGAGAGTATGGGCCATTTTTGTTTTTTATTCTTTTCTCTTAGAAAGATTAAAAGTCGTTTTTGATTAAAAAAACAAAACAAAACAAAAAACCCTTGGGAACAAAAACAAAAAGCCCTTAAAAATTAAAGATTTTAAGAATTCAAGATAAAGATGAAAAGTTAGACATTTCATACATAGTATTTACCAGGCACTAGACTCTTTTTCTTCCTTGTATTTAGGAGCTTGTGGAAATCAAGTGATATAATGTACATATGTAAAAATGCTTTGCAAAGCATAAAACATACTATAAATATTACTATCCTTTCTTCTATAGCCTTCATTTTCTTCTTGTTCATGCTATTACCCGTCAGTGTTAATTTTATTTATGTTATCAATTTTTAAAGTGTTGCAGAGAAAAATGATAGGCACTTTGGTGTGAGACAGATCTGCCTGTCACATAGTAGCTGCTCAATAAATATTTGTTGAGTAAATTGAATGAATGACTATGAATGAGTCTTGACTCTTTGACTTACTCGCTTTGTTATCTTTGGAAGTTATTCAACTTCTTGAAGAATTGTCTTCATACATATAAAATGGTATACTCATATGTATGGTATACATACATATAAAATGGTATATAAAATGGTAATACTCCTGCTTTGAGGGGTTATTCTGAGGTTGAGGGATAAGGGATGTGTGCAGGGCCTGGTGCCATGTCTGACCTAGTTCTTACTCTCTCATTGTCTTCACTCTACTTTATTGTTTTCTTTACTTCTAACTAAAATGCATTATTTTTCCATCTTGCCTTGGTTAAAAATGTTGTCTATGCTTTATGGTTCCTCTCAAGTAGTCTTTCTTCACTTAGTCCTCTAATATTTTATTCCTATCTTTCTTGTGGTTTATTATGACATGTGCAAATCTGTGTATGTGTGTGTGTGTGTGTGTTAGACTCAATCCTCTTTTACACTGTAAATTCCTTGATGCGCCATTTTGGTTTCTTATCTGCTAGTCCAGTGGCTGCCACACAGGAAATGCTAAACTGTAAACCCTGTGATGGAAAGGATACGATGTTTATGTTGTTTAGCATTGTTTCTCCTGAGCTTACTCTTGTGTCCAGCATATGGTAGGTAGTCAATAACTATAAGATTGGATAAATATGCAGTAGGCAGGCAAAGGTATTTTAATGTTGAATAATTTTGGCCACCTTTCCATCCTTCTGTAATTTCTGATTATTTAAGTCCATTTTTAAATATTGGACCAGCTCTCTGCCTTTACTGTCTGAAGAGTTATATTCAAGTAGTTTTGTGGTTGACTTCTACTTCCTTGTCAATTTAAATTCCTATCATACCTCCAATCTTAGTGTGCATTTCAGGTTCTTATTTATTTTTTTTTTATTTTTGTATTTTTTTTAAAGGTTATTTATTTATTTATTTGACACACACAGAGAGAGAGAGACAACAAGAGAGGGAACATAAGCAGGGGGCAGTGAGAGAGGGAGAAGCAGGCTTCCGGCTGAGCAGAGAGTCCAGTGCGGGGTTCTATCCCAGAACCCTGGGATCACGACCTGAGCCAAAGGCAGATACTTAATGACTGAGCCACTCAGGCACCCCTCAGGTTATTTATTAGACTATTTCCAAATTCCCAAATAAACTCAGCACTCTTATTACCATGAGCTTTTCAGGCCTGCTGTTCTTTCTGTCTGGAACATCATCCTTCTCGTTCTCAACTATTATCTTCTAGTCACCTTTACGGGCAAGACACCTCAGCAAATCTCTGATCCCTTCCTATTCGCTCCTGTTCTCCTGCAGCAAATGCTAGTAGCTTTATCCAGCCTCTATTTCATTTCTACTTAATAACAATTTAGTTTGTTTACTTGTTTATATCCCTTCTAGACTAGAGGTACTCAAACGCCAATGTGCAAAAGAATTACTCAATTTATTAACAATGCAGATTCCTGGAGCACAGTCCCCTGTGCTTGTCACTATCACAGTGTTGCTCCAAATGGAATTCAGGGGTTAACAATGAGAATGTCTAGGACCCATTTCAAGCGTATGGAATGAGAACTTCTGACCAAGGATCTTCATTTGCTGGGAGTATCTTTGAATTGCACTTGGAGTGATACAGGGACAGTGATGAGCAGGTTGAGTCTCCATAACCTCATAAAGTCTGGCACTCAGAGGCCTGTAATCAATGAAGGGGACAAATATGAATGTCTCTAAGTCAAGCAACAAAATTATGACTCAGGCCTTTGCCATAGGGAAAGAGATTTCTAACCACTTGAGGAGAGACGGGCAGGCACTTTGCAGAAAATGGAGACAGGCCCCAAGCCCAAGTGAACTGCAGACCCACTTCATCAGCAGAAAACTGTGCTCATCTTACTTGAGGAATAAGAGGACCAGTCCAGGTCACGCGGTTAACGGGAAGGCTAACACAGGCGGCCGTAATTGATGATTTACCAGATCAAAGACCTTTAAGCCAGGCAATAGAGATGACCCTTGCTTATTGATTATCATCCAATAGCTTTAAATTATCCTCAGTATCCTAGGAGACACACAGGGAAGGACAGGTAAAGAAAGGGGCTTAAGGAAAAGTCGATAAGTCATCCCTGGACAAGTTAAAGGCATGAAGCTTGGCATGCACATTCCTTTCAAGTGCACTTACAAGAAGGAGAGAAGAAATGAAATAGGCTTCTAATTATTTAAATTGGACCTACACTCTCTGCTGAGCAATGCCTTAGCTAGCATTCTTCTTCCTAGCGAGCTGTCGGTTAGGCCACGAGAAGGAGATTAAACATGTCAGCGATAGGTGTGGAAATAATTGGGGGCAGTAATTGGGAGAAATCCGGGCACCTTGATTGTGACTGCTGTCTGGTTTTCTCTTTCAAAATCGAAATTCACATTAACATGTTGATGGCCTCATCCAAAGTGGGTAGAATTTATTAACAATAAAGGTAGCTACAAAAATGGCTTGCATTTAGATAATCAGATAACAAGCCACAGTCTTAATTCTGGAGGGGCTTTACAAAGTGGAGACCCTAGTCCTGTTCCTATAAAAATTTACTCACTTATTAGGAATTTCATTTGATTTTTTTAGTTGAATTCAGGCTTAGATCCGGTATCTGGTTTTCTAATCTGATAGCATGGATTCCTCTGGTTACTGGGGAGCAACAAATATGATTGTCGTTTGTTTGAGAATGTTTGGCATACTTTCTATTGAGTAGGTATTCGGGAAAAGTTAATCTGAGTATTTCCCTAAATAAAAGTCTGAAGAAGGTATCATTCCCCTTTGTGGCTCCCAACTTAGTTGTTTAAAAAAAAAAAAAACCGTGCATATAGTTCTTTGAGCCTCATTTTCAAGGCGCAGAATTCTCTCCTTTTGAAATTTCTCCCAGGAAGGGAATTGATACCCATAATCTGCACATTTTAAGTATTTAAAATTGTATTTAATGCGAATGGAAACATCTATCTTGAATGGAAACATCTATCTCGTGTCATAGAAATTCCAAGCATTAGGATTTAGAAAGAGGCATTATTTTGGGAACTGGGAGGTGCTTTCTAGTTAAATGTGTATGCAGGCTGGAGTAGCCCATTGCACTGCGGGCATGACACCCTTGCTTCTTCAGGGGAAGACATAAAAGGAATGTTTTGGCCCTGTGCTAATTACGATGCTATTTTACACTGGCCAAGTACTTTCCAGTTACAAGCTGAGTTTGCACTGATGATCTCATTAGAGCCCTCCATCAGTCCTTGGAGGAAGTGAGGGCACATGTTTTCAGTCTTATTTGGCTGAGGAGGAAATGAGGCCCAGAGAAGTTTTGCTTGATCAGAAGTCGAATTGTGGCCCTGGGTCTACGATCTTTTTAATCAGAGTCAGGCCTGCCCTCTTCTCCCTTCCTCCTTCCTTCTATGCCTGCGTAAAACTTCTTTGTGCCATACATTGTGCAGGGAGCAGGGGTTTTCATGAGCTTCCTTGGAACCTGGCACATAAAGCAAGTTTCCTAATCCAAAGGGACCTACAATAAAGCAAAAAGGGACACATGGAAAATACATTAAGGACACCAAAGGGTTAGAGGGGCTGTGGTATCAATATTTACAGAGAGTCATGGGAGAAGAGGAGTAGTGTCATTTGTTACTTGGATTTGGGACTGTGATGCACTAGAAAATGCTTCATGAGACAGCAAGGTTCTAGCAAAATCTGAAGTAAGAGTGGGAACCAAACCTGAAATTAGCCTTCGGCAGACTGTATTTCCAAGAAGAGTCTGCAGAAAGGGTTCTACTGCCAAGTAATTTTGTGAACTATAGCATGCACTCTATCGGAAATTCACAATTCTTATTAGGATATTGAGGACTTAGAAGCCCTTCCAAAAGAAACCTTTTTAGCTTTGTATCTTCCAGCCAAAGCGTGGGATTATAGCGCTCTAAAAAACGTTTTTAGAGAAAAAATGTTTGGTAGTGTAATGTATAGGTTTGGAAAGAGCTAACTTTGATCCGCTGGATTGCAGATCTCGCCATGTGGTGTGCAAAACTAAAGATCAGTGAAGACTGGCCCTCTTGGATGGCAATATGCCCTAAACTAGATAAACTGGAACACCAAAACTGCTGCTGGTTGCTGTCTTATCTAAAATGGTGGGCTGTCCCAGAGGAAAAGGGAGAGTAGGAGGAAAGCCAGAGGGGAGCCCTGATTTTTATTTCTTCCACCTGGCAGCGTGGTTGCCTCAGGGCCAGTCTTCAGATGGAATCATGTCCCTGGAGTGGTGATGGAGAAGGTGCTAGGAGAAAACAGAGTGGAGGGCTTGATCGAGGGCAGATCAAGGGCAGCTACTCATCTTAAGGGATGAACATCTCCTCTTCCTTTCAGGTAGTGCTCTCGGTCCCTCTCCTTTTAGGGGAAACTCGGTTGGATAACCTTGGTTGCTCCCCCCCTGTGCAGAGGAGACCATGTTCCTTCATTTCGGCTTTGTTTGTCTCCTCCCCTACCCCTTGTCAACTCATTCAAAATCTATTCTGAGAGGCTTTCCTTCCCCACCATACTTAAAACAGACTACAGTCTCTCATTATGCTGTGATTCTGTGTTTTCTTCTAAGATCCTTTCATATTATAGGCTAGTTCCACCATGGAGGAAACTGTCCTCGGAGCCTAGAGTGGCACATAGTACAGCCTCAGTATTTATTGAGTAAAAATGTGAATGTTGTCTTTTTTAAAAAAAACAGACACATAGATATCTGATTTTCATTTGGTAAATGAGCAGATAGAGGGGAAAGGGCAGACTGGAAGAAAATTCACTTTGATCAGCCTAAACCATTGTGTTACAGGCTTTTCCTAAAATACCTCTTTTCGGACTCCTAGTACTCTCCATGAAAGGCCATTACTGTCATCATTGCCATTTGTGGGTGAAGAAACAGAAGGCCAGGGAGGTTTCACTTGCCCTAGTTCCCCTGGGCACGAAGCACAGAGTGGGAGGGGCTCCTGGTGGTTCTGAGGCCGCGTAGTTTCTATTAGGTTGGGGTCACAGAGAGGGTGCTGAGCTCAGTGTCAGGAGATGGGAATCTATTGAAGCTCTTGTCACCGATTAGTGTTAGATTCTTGTTATTTAACAAGAGGAAACCATGGCTTTCTACTGATTTCTTCTTTCTATTTATATGGCCTCCATGAAGATTCCCCGTGAGTTTGGCAATATCAGGTCACATGGAGGGACTTTACTGAGGGCTGATGATGACACAAATCACCTTCATTTAATATCATTCCTCTTCTGCATTCGGTCTGTTTGGGTAAAATATATGAATCCTAAATTTAAGATGGATCTGTACCCTTTTGAAATACTTGTCACTCACTAGATGGCACTGTTGTATTAGCTTTACCTATTTTCTCGTCCCACGTTAACAACTTTAAGAAGTGTATTTACTGTGATACTAGAGCTGTTGGACTCTCCAGAGTTTCTAGATGTGGGTAGAAGGGGAGGGTAGACAAGCAAATAGTTCGTATGGATCCTAAATCCTTATTTGGACTTTAGGACTGTAGCAAAATTGTAGTTTTTTGTGGCAACACGGCAACAGCTGGGTCCATTGACAGACTGAAAAACGATGTCTCAATGGGTATTATGAGACCAAAATAATGGCCTCACTAGGTTATGAGAACTCTGTAGCGGCACCAATGGGGACAATTTCTGACATACGCTAGAGACAGAGGCAGAGATGTATAAACAAGCGCAAGGACACAGTAGGTGCTCTAAACAACCTGGGGAGTGAAATTGTCATTTTAAGCTAGCTGAATTTATCTCCTCCCTTGGAAGCCAGATTCCCTTGAAACTTCCCCATTCCCGCCATTGGTACCATCCTGCCCCCAATCCTTTGGAAAATGTAGTTCCTAAGAGATTCTTTTCCTCTGTCCTTTTTTAATTTCCCCAGTTGTTTATTCTCCAGTCTCCCTCCCTGCCATTGCTTGTTTCCATTCCCACCATGAGAATGATAGTTGGAGTCCTTCTCATTGACCTCCATTTCATAATCATCTGTCCCCTGAGTTCCCTGTAGTCTGTGACGGGAACACGCTTCATAACGTGAATCTCGTGCTCATGTGAACACAATGTCTTCGCCTGGCATCACAATTTGCTTTTCAGGTTCATCTCCAATTCTCCCAATTAAAAAAAAAAAAAAAAAAAGGAATAGGAAGCGTATAACCCACTATATTGTACGTAGTAGGTACCAAGTAAGAGCTAGCTGCAGCTACACCATGGACACTGTCTAGGACTCTTTCTCTGCTAGGGTGGCTGAACACTCATTTGTAGAGCCTCCACTTGATACCAGTTGAGAAACAAGGAATGTTGCATCAGTTACTGTCTCTGATCACTGTCTACCCTTGCAACCTGGCGAAGGGGTCCGGGTCTTGCTTCCTCTTGGCTGCACCCCTCCCCGTGGGTTGAAGGGTCCTTGGGCTAAGTGTTCCTGCCCATCCTGAGCCTGTTCCCACCCTGTGTCATTGGGACCCTAGAATTCCTTGCTCAAGCCTCCCTGCGTCTACTCTAAGATCCTGCATGGGCATCTTTTCTAGGTCTTTCCTTGTGAGGTGAGACTGTGCTGCCTGCTGGCCCAAAGGTCCCCGAGGGGCGGTAGTTTGTAGCCAGAAGACATAAGTGGACCGGGCTTGGCCTGAGGAGGCCCTGGCAGGTGTGTGTGGCCTCAGTCAGTGCAAGACGAAGCTGGGGGTCCAACGAGAAGCAGGGCCTGCTCGCTCTGTGCTACATGGTGGGCTTACCTATAAGAATCCTGTGGCTTGAAGGTTACTATCCCTACTCTATAGAGGAAACTGAGGCTAGAGATTAAGCACAATGTTTCATGATTTGAATATGTCCATTTTCCTACATTTTAATGTTTCTGAAATCTGGATGCGTCTTATAAGCCATGACCCCTGCACGGTGTTTACTCCACGTTGTTGTTTCTTTGTGAGTTCCATAGTAAATAGTGGTGTGTCTTAAATTGATGGTATCCTAGACTTGACGAAATGGATAGCTTGACTGGTTCACACAGGTCAGTGGTGGAGCTGGGATTCAAACTCCTGTCCATCTGGTGCCAGTGGCCATGGCCTCACCCAGCTGCCGAGCACATCTTCCTGAGGAACCTCTCTTCTATTTCCACTGTCCTGTCTATGTGCCCTCAGCACTTTGATTTACAGTTGACCTTTGAACAACATAGGTTTGAACTGGTGCATGTCCCTTAATCCACAAATTTTTAAAAATAAATATAATATAGAATTGTAAATGTATTTTCTCTTTCTTAAATTCTCTTAATAACATTTTCTCTCCTTTAACTTCCTTTATTGTAAGAGTACAGTATTAATACATATCACATATAAAATATGTGTTAATCAGTGGTTTATGTTATTGGTAAGGCTTCCAGTCAACAGTAAGCTGTTAGTAGTTAACTTTTGGGGGAGTCAAAAGTTATACATGGATTTTCCACCATGCAGAGGGTTGGTGCCCCAACCCCTGTACTGTGCAAGGGTCAGCTGCATTAGAAGGACACTACAGAGTGCATGCTTTAAGTTGGATTGGAAATGTGTCCTGTTGGTTTTAATGATGTATTTTCTGATTCTTCATGGTGAGCTCCCAGGGAACAGGGTTCCATATGTTTTCTAAATGTCTACTATGTGTCACGATAAAAGCAGAGAATTCTCAAGACTGGATTTGAATTCCCTCTTTGTTCCTGACTGGCACGGGGATGCAGGGAGTTGCCTCAGCTTCCTTGAAACTTAGTTTATCTATGAAATGGGTCTAATAGTACCTAACTCAGAGCTATGTGGGGACGTATAAAAGCATCTGGCAAGTGGTTGATTCTCATTATGCATTAGAGCCCTTCAGTTGAGCGCCCTTAGCATAGTGAAAGCTAAATAAATCAATAAATTAATATCTCAAGCTCCACATGAGCTTATCTACTGGAATTGATAGATTCCCTGAATCTATCAGGTTCCCTGAACCTGATAGATTCAGTTCCCTGAACTGAACCCACACCCTGTTCAGGTATTCAGCCATTCATTACATGAATTTTTATCAACCATCTACTATGTATGAGGCATTGTGCTGGGCTTTGGGGATAGAATAGTGAAAGAGTCAAGATCCATGCACTCATTACAAGTTGACACAGTGGCTGGAAAGGAAACAAAAGGGGAGCTGAGATAGAAGAGAATACAGAGGTGAGGTCAGAAACTCAGGAAAAGTCTGGCTGAGGAAGCTGTGTTTGAATTGAGTTGTGACGAATGAGAACAAAGCATCCATGTAGCAAGAGGAGTGTATTAGTCTTGGTTCTCCAGAGAAATGGAATATGTACATCTGTACATGCACGCATACATATACAAGGAGAGTTACCAAAAGCAGCTGGCTTGTATGAATATAGAGGCTGAGAAATCCCAAGATTTGCAGTTGGCAAGGCTCAGGAGAGCCAATGGTGTAAGTTCCAGTTTGAATCCAAGTCTGAAGACAGTGAAAGGCCAATGTCCCAGCCACCACGGGTAGAGAAAGGGAATGAATTCTCTTATTCCACCTTTGTATTCTAGTCAGGCCTTTAGTGGATTGGAAGAGACCTATCCACAGTGGGAGAACAATTTGCTTTTCTTAGGCTGCTGACTCAAATGTTCATCTTATTCAGAAAGGTCCTCACAGCTACACCAACAAATAATGTTTAACCAAGTATCTGCACACCCTTTGGCCCAGCCAAGTTGACACATAAAATTAACCATCGCGAAGGAAGTGTTTTATCCCCTGAGGCTGGACCTTAGATTTTCTAACATGAATGTTCCCAGAAGTCTCACTGTTAGTTGGTTGCTTTATGGATGGCAGCCCTTACTTAGGAAAGTATATATCCTCCGACTCCCTTTCCCGCTCCACCCACCCTAGAGAAAAGGTACAGAAAATGTAGTTACCTTATCTCATAAATACATCCTACCTGCTGGCCTCTGTGATCTATGTTAGAGATGCTCAAGACTGCCTATTTCACTATGGACAGCCTTTTCCCACTTTGAACTTAAAGGTCTTTATTTAATTTATGTGTTCGAGGTCTTTCATCAGGGTTTCTCAGCCTTGGTGCTGTAGATATTTTGGGTTAGAGAATCCTCTGTTTTGGGGGGCTATCTTGTGCCTTAGTTTAGCAGAAGTTTAGCAGCATCCCTGGACTCAAACCACTGGATGCCTGTAGCAGCCCCCTCCTCCTCCGAGCTGTGACAGCCAAAAACGTCCCCAGTCATTACCAACTCTCTGGTGGGGAGTAAAATCTCCCAGGTGGAAACCACTGGTCTAATTTTCATGGGGATTTGCCATATGGAGTCAGTGCTTGGGGAGGCTTTCCCCCAGGATGGGGAGAGTACCCTTCATTGACCTGACCACAGGAATCAGGAGTGCAGAGTCTTCCCATCTCTGGAGTTTCCAGTAAGAGGATTAGACTGCCAAGGTGATCGGATTGCATTTCTAATGAGTCGAGCTGCCAACATCTGTTTGTGGTAATTGAGGACAGCTGTGATGCTGGCTTGGCTGAAACCTCCACAACCTTTCCCTGCCCCTCCAGGCGTTTCAGCTGGCCCCAGCTATCTTGTCACATCAGCTTCTCGCAGGAAGATGCCGGCAAGGTCAGGGCGTTTGCTGAGAATGGTATCAATCCAGACGGCGCCTTAGGTGTGACACTGCCACATTGATGGGGATGTAGCAATGTTTGTTCCTGTAGCTGTCTCTGAGATACAGAAAACAAGTATTTGTGTAGTATAAAAAAGCAAATCACAACCAATACTAATAACAACACATATATTCATCCCACATGCCCCATGTCCTGTTTTAAAAGCGTAACTTGTATTATTTTCTTTATTCTTTGTAGCAACGTTCTGACATAGGTACCGTTTTATTCACATGTCATGGCTGAGATGCAGAGGAGAGGTGGGATTAGGATTACACCTAAGCAATTGATTCCAGAGTTTACACTGTGTCCAGGCAATGTGGACTCAATTTTCCAAATTCTATTTTAACTCCGTTAAATTGCATACACACGTATTTATTCATAACTAACATAACATAAAAGTCCGGAAGCAGACATATCAAAATATTAACAGTCAGTCTCTCTCTGGGTGGCTGCCTTAGGGGTGGATTTTTTTTGGGGGGGGTTTCTTTAAACTTTTTAATGTTTTTCAAGTTTCCTATATGAAGTATTATTTTTTATTGAAAGTTGTATAGAAGTGGTTAAAATATGTATATGGGAAAGGTGATGGGAAGAAGAAGAATGAGCTAAGAGGATATTTTAGAAGCTGAATCCTCCCTGAAGGAATGTATTCTAGGGTGTATTCTAGGGTGGCAAGTCGACCACCCTGGGCGCCAATTTCTTCATGGATGTGCTAAATAATTGCTCTCTAGATGAAGGAACATTGAATCACAGAATTTCAGAAATTCAGAATTTCTCTGAATCAACCTTTTTTTTTGGGGTGTCACTTGCTCCTGCAGGGATGTTTTTCTGAGGGCAGCCTTGGGCAGTCTGTATTCAGCTGTACACTCCTCCTCATGGCACTCTTCTGCAGGGGAGGCGAAACTGATGGCTGCTTTGCAGACTTTGGTCACAGGAGGACAGTGAAGACCTGCCCTCGGGCATGGCTCTTTAGGGAAGTGTGAGGATTTTTCTAGCAGCCAGGACAGCGCTGCGGCTGCCACATCTCCTACCCTTCTTTCTCCACGAGCATGGACTGTCTCACACATCAGCCCAGCTTGCTAGGAAGTTTGGACTAGGGCGGGGGACCACCCGGAAGACACGCCCACCCAGATCACTGGGCAGATCCTGGAGAGAAGCTGCCTTGAGGGTGAGAGTAGCATACTCGTTTGTTTAAAATCCTCACACTCTTTTTCTCTAGAAACCTCACCGCTTATGGAGCGATTAGAGGCAATTACAGAGTTGGCTTTGCTTAGAATAGACCTTGCTGGGCAGGTGGTCCTACCCAGCCTCATCTTCCCAGGGTGGTGAAGTCTTCTCGTAGATGCCAATCTGGCTGGGACATAAACATCAGCACAGGGATGAGAGTCCATCTCCTCTCCCCCAGGACCATCCCATCTCCTTCAAACGGAAAGGAAGGAAGAAAGGTACCGTTTACCATTTTTCTTCTGAAAGACAGGGGTGACCAGGAAAGTAGAAAGCTGCTGGGAAGCAATACCATTTGTCACATTATCCCCGTTTACATAAAACCCCAGCAGAACCCCCAGTGGCTCCGGGTTGACACTGTACCTTTAAACTCAGCCAACCCACATTGTCTCTCACTGGTGTGGGTGAATTAAAGCCATCAGCCCAAACCCCTTTCTTGGTAATTTCCTTGGATTTCCTGTGTTGGTTCCTGCCTTTGATCTTCCCTAAATTGCCACACACGCAGCTCTACGCATATGCACACATTCAAGGCTCCGTTTTTCTTCTCTGGTCTCACGTGTAGCCTTGAGCTCAGGCAGATTTGGCTTCTCTAGGATGCTGATGCTGATAATGTAATTGCTCTATTGGGACATCAGCATGAAACAGTTTTATTTTTTTCTGTAAACCTTCAACTATGCTATGACAAAATTCTCTTTCTTAAATCTTGATGACAGATTCTGTCATTTCCTGGCCAAGTTTAGATGTTAAAAGTTGAGATCAGTTTATATCTTATCTCCAACTCCCCTCCCTGGCCTGCTGTGGCACAGGTTGGACCCATTGCCTGAGGTCCGAGGCTCTTCCATCTGTTTTTCCACTTCTCTCCAGCATTTCCACCTGATTGAGCGTGAGTGGGGACAGCCTTAATTAAGATGCCATCTCTTCCTTCCTTCTCTTTTTTGGGGTTAACTTTTCTTGCATTGGTGGGATTTGGGAGTTTGGGAGGAGATGGTGGAGGCATGTCATAGAAACCAGCTGCATGTCACGATGGGGAGGTGACCCTGGTTTTCCTGGGAACCTGTGTATGTCTCCTGGTGACCTCTTCATGACCAGTGGTTTAGTGATAAGCTTCCACCAGTCCTCTCTGTTTACTGAAGTTTTCCCCAGAGAGAGCAGCCAGGTCTCCCCAGGCCCTGGATTTGGTCCAAGCCCCAATCACTTCTTAGGGCAGCAGTGCCTCTCTTGGTGGCCACCAGAATGGCCCCAGGGCTTCTGCCTTGCCTCCATGCTCTTTCACAAGGAGATGTTGAGATCTTTGCTGCAGGAGAGGAGGGTGGGGCTCACCCCCTTAGGTACCTTGTGCCACAGTCCCTTCTCACTCTGATAAAGTGGGCTTCTCTGGCAGTCTTTGCACATTTAAATGGGCACTAGTCTCCATGTTCAAGAATATCACCTATCATCAAGAGCTGTAGGACGACTTCCCCTGATAGCTCTCTATGACTGCTGCAGAAGAGGGGTTGTGTAGCTCTACAAGCTCCATCCAGGGTGTGAGATGCCATTGTTCCTCTCTGGTAGGCTTTCTTAATCTCTCAGAGGGATTCTCTTGAAGCTTTTCAATTCTTTTCTTGAAGATAGGGAAGTGGCATCCCATTATAGACCCTGCATGTCTTGATAAGGCTCATGACCTTGATGGTTCTGCCCCCTCCCACTCTGGCCCTTCCAGGGCTGTCTTTTATGGACTGGGAAGGGGCAGAGATTTGTGATGGTAGTGGTGGTGAAGGTGGCAGGCTTAGTAAACCCCGAGGGAGGCATCTGGCCCTTGGTGTTGGCAGCTTTGTTTAGAATGTGAGGTTTGGGGAGCCTCTCTGTCCATAGCTTTGGGCCTTGTTGCCGATTTGGGGTATGCACAAAAATTACTGCCCAACCTTCTACTACTTTAGCTAAACTTCTTGCTACATATATGCTAGACACAGTCCTGGACCATGCACTGCTGAGTTTGTTTAAGCTCACAGTGATACCATGAGAAAGAAATTAATACCCATTTTTTTTTTACAGATGAGGAAACCGAGGCACACAGAAGTTGTGTTAACTGCTCAGGGTTATGCGGCTCGCCACGATTTGAACCTGACGGTCTGAGTCCAGAACCTGTGAGTTTACCTACTACCTTGATATTCTTTCTGGCTTGAGAATTTTGCTTAAATTCTACCCTGTTTTCATGCTCCTGGCAACTTTGGATATATGCTTGGTAACTTTTTGGCCCCTGCATCCTCATTAGGATATTGTTGGGGAGGACAACTTTTCCTATATCCTCTTTGGTTTAATGACTAGGGTCCTGTGAATTAAAATGACCAAAGACAGATTAACAGGAAAAAAATTTATACATATGGGAACTAACAAAAAAAGTAGCTAGCTTTCTAATGATTAAAGTTGGAGGCTTATATAACTAACTTAGTAGGGGTGAAGAAGGAATGAAAGAGGCTTTTATGGGAAAAACAAATAGGTTTCTTTAGGAAAGACAGATGGGGTTTTAGGAGAACAAATGGAAGATAAGAAAGTTTGTGATGATGTTTGTTTATGCAGGTGTGAGTGGTCTTTCCATCTTCTTCATGGCCACAGAACTCCTCTGAAAGGGAATTTATGGTAGGTTTACTCTCTTCTTCCTGGGAGTACACCCACCACTAGGAGGGAATGTATGGCAGCCTCATTTCTCAGAAATTGATGTTTTTAGTCAGATAAGAGACACTCTGAGAAAGCTTTTTTTCTGCATCTGTTGTATCTCAAAAGTTTTCAGCTTAAAATAATCTTCATACCGACTGTGGGGTTCTGAATGGGTCCCCATGGTATAGTAAGTAGCATCATTCTACCAAGCTGACCAGTTCCTCTAAAGGAGTGATTTAAATATCAGGTAAAGTGTAAGCCCAGAGCAATAGGCCAGTGAACCCAGGCAGAGGGTGGCTGGGGAAAAGCCAGGAACACTGAGGTTGGCATTGTTTTCTGCTTCAAAGCTAATCAAGCCCTGGAGAAAGTTTGGCAGGAAAGAAATATGATTGGGGTGAGGGAGTGCTGCTTTTATTGGATCCATATGAATGAGGAACACCTTTTTAGTCAGTACCAAACTTTTGCACAGGGTACCAATAGTGGGGAGAAGTCATGGAATATAAAGCTAGGGCCTTGGATTCAAGTTCTAGCTCCTCCCTTTGCTGACCAAATAACCCTGAAGAGTTCCATTATTGTAATAACTATGATTTATTTCTGAAATAAGGAAGGCTCTCTCTAATTTATCAGATAGGGATGTAGTGAAGTGGAAAGGGGAATAGCTGAGAAAACACTTTGCACATTGATACATTAATATATGAGAAGCAGAAGTAGTATTTTCCAGAATGACCCATGCCCTTAGTGGGCTGGATGATTGAAAGATTAAGCAAATTTTTATTGATAGTTTACCATGTGCAAGGAGTGTGTTGGACTCTGCTGTTCGTGACATGGTGGATAAGGCACCGTTATGACTTTCAAGGACTTTGCAACATTGTATTTGAACAAAAGCATATTCATCAATAACCGTAATACAGATACAATTTGATAGGTGCCAGGAAGAAGTTATAGAAAAAACCACTACCGAAATTCAGAAGTGGGGAGTTCTTTTTGACAGGAGTGATAATAGAAAGTTTTAGAAAGAGGTGATTTTTGAGGTAGATCTAGGGAGATTGCTTATACTTAACTGGTAAGGAATTCTTAGTAAAAGACACAGCGTGATTAAAGTATGTTTACTGGGAAATTATATTGACTTTGGCAGGTTGTTTAGGAGAGGGCTTACAGCACAGTGGAGGTAATAGGGTTGAACAGATGGATTGGAACCAGAACGTGGAGGCTGTTGGATGTCAGGTCATCGGTTTGAAAGCAGGGAGCTTGAAACAGATTTTGAAATGTGAAATGTTATGGTCAGAGCTGTCCCTGCATTAGTAACCTGGCCACAGTGTGCAGGGTAAACCAGTGTCACATTTGGAACTGAAGGCGACGAGACCACGTGGCCATGGTTATGATTCGGTTGTAGTTATATGAGTCAAGATAATATGTGATAGTAGTAACGGGAAGGAAGACATTTTAGCTAACACATCTCTCTAGTGCCACAAGACATTTAATTTATTCTTTTCACATGCCTGTTAATTTTTTCAACACACACTACTTAGTGGTTACCATATGCCAAATAAAGTGCTAGGATAGAGAAAAATTACACATTACCCTTGCCTTAAAGCTCATTGTCTAGTAGCAAGTTATGAGGAAGCTATTTGCCCTGCAGGTAAGAAGTGGGGTTCTGGAAAGAGGCCAGTTCAGGCTGGAGGGGCAGACACATGGCAGTATATTTAAAATCTCAAGTAGTTCATGTGCATGGTCTTCTGGGAGGTTCAGACAATTGGTTAGGGGTGAAATCATGGGCTTGTTTGACAGATTAAAGTTAGTCTTTATTCTGTAAGGATTGAAGAGTCACCAAACTCCTTCAAGAGGAGAAGTAATAAGATAAACTTTGCATAAGATAGATATTTCTCTGGTGATAAGGTGGAAGAAATATTGGCAAGTCAGGGACTGAGAAGGAGCCTTGTGGTAAGAGGATCATTTTGGAGACAAAGGCAATGGTCCGGGTAGAAGATGAAATGGCCTTGAGGTAAGGAACATAAATGGGAAGGGAGAGAAGGGGCAGACGGAGGATGTTGAGAATTAAAGTCAAGAGGATTTGGGCACTAATTGGATGTAGAAAATGAAAAATGAGTTGAGGTTGACCTTCAGATTTATGGTTTGGGAGCTAGTTCTGTGCCAAGGAATGAAGTCCAAGTTCTGTGGTCTAGTTTATCACTAGTTCATGTGAGTCGTTCTACCTTGTAGTTGTTTAAAATTAAAGTAACAGTCCTAACCTGTCTTACATGAACAAATGGAGGTATTCAGTCTGAGAGGTGTGGCCGATGCAGTCTTCCTGCCTCATGATCTATTTCATCACCATTGGGCTGCTCACATGTATGGCCTGTCTATCCTCACAGAATGCCACCAGAGAAGGGAGCAGAGGTCAGATGTCCATGTGGTTCTCCAGCTGAGCCATGCCAAATACGTTTTAAAGCATCTGTTGAGTTTGGGAGCTATTATTTAAAATGGCTGCAGATTGGGAAGGAGTTGTCCCTCTTTTACCTGGAGAGAGCCAGGAGAGAGGTGCTCTTCAAATTGGTTAATAGTTTGTAGAATAGTGGACAGCTGGGGGTTGACTGGTGCAGTGAAACCTTGGCAATGGAGACAGCAGGGAAATATAACAAAGCTGAAAAAGTGTGGGCATAACCCAAAAAGGAAACCTCACCTTGACTGAACTATGTGTTATGGGGGATGCTAGGAGCCATGATTTCAAAGAATGGATCTCTTTTCTGATTTCTCACAGCAAGGCTTTCTGTATCCCAGGTGCTTCCCTCTGAGCACAGAGAGATAGAAAATCATCCGGTGTCATAGATAAAACATCCCAGTGGACATCATTTGGGGTTGTTAGTAGCCATCTGTTGAATCTTGAATGGACTATTGTAATTGCCGATAATTTCTCTTTAGGGAAAAAGAAGCAATTGTCACACTTGCTATAGACCTTGGAAATAAAATTCCCCCTTCCTCTAATTTTTTTCCATTGGTGTGTAAAATTTCTGCACACTTGAACCTTGATTTTCGTGGATCTTCTTAAAAGTGATCCATGATGTGAATGATAAGAACAACATAAATATGGGTCCGCATCCTGGGGTTCAAGGGAGAGTCCTGTTGCTGTACGTTATGCAGGATGATAGGCAGGAATGAGTTTCTTCAGTGAGAAAATGTGGGGCACCTGATGATATGCATTAATTTGTTCTTGTTTATTATGCACTAGACTGGAAAGTAATGAGGGTAGAGGACTTGTCTATTTTGTTTTCCACTGTATCCCAATACCCAGAACATTGTGGGTCCATAGAGGCTTTCCATAAATACTCATGGAATGAGCAAATGATGAACAAATGAACCAAAGAAGTTCAAAGAGGAATCTAGAGTTGCTGTATTGAAAAGAGTGAGAAATGGAGCTGGAGCTGGGGTAGGGATGGGGAATCTCAGATCAGAGAAGTAAAATCAGGTCTAGCGGGTCAAATGCTCATAAGAAGGGATGGGGAACCACAGAAAGGAGGCTTATTTATATGGGAGGCTGGAGTATGGTGTTGGGATGGCAGTGGTGCTGGTGCATGGCCGAGTCAGTGGGCCTCAGAAGGGCAGAACAGATGGTATGAATGCCAACATTATGTCTCTGGCCTCATCATGGAAATAATTTCTCATTTACTGTACATTTTCCAGAGAATTTCAAGCACCCCTCAAGTTATCCATTGTCTACATTTATTTCAGAATAATGAACCAAGACTTAACTTGCAGTTTTGGTAAAGCTCTCAGCTCTTGTGAACACAACTGAAAGAGGAGCATGCAAGACCTCACGTGAGGTATTTCCAGAGTGCCTCGATGGCTCAGCATTTTCAACATTAGAACAGCCCTGGCTACCATTTATTAAGCACTTACAGTCTCTCCGGTACTGTCCAAAGTGTTTTACCTCTGTTATTAATTTAATTCTCATAAGAGTCCTGCAGGTTAGAAATTACTAGAAACATTTTACTGATGAAGACTCCTGAGGTTTAAGTTAAAATCCCTTGTCCAAGATCACACAGGGGACAGGTGGTGAAGGTGGGATCTGAACTCTGATTTGCTTTACTTCTAAGTCCACGTTAATAAGAGCACATAATGGTCCCCTGGAGGGACTGATGAAGGGAACAGAGTCCAGCCGCCCAGGTCCCTCTGGAACCAGGAGTCTTCAGCAACGCCCTGTAGCCACATTGCCCTTAGCTAGGAACCAAATCCTGCCTCTCACAGAGGTCCTCTGCGTTTTTGCATATTCTTTTCTGATGATCTTATTTTAGTTCACTTTTTACTTTTATGCCCCATCTTGTTAGTTTTGTTCCCATCCAAAGAGAAAGTAGTTTCAAGGATTTTTTTTTTTTTTTTCCACTTAATTAGATCCAAGGCTTGGCTTGTTTGGTGGTGCTCAGCTTCTTTGGCAGACTTTCTTCTGTAGCACAAAAGCAGCTTAATGTCAGCTTGACAACTTGATAAGTCTAGTGCCAATTTTTATGATGGAAAAGGAAACTTCTAGATTCAGGATTAAATACAGCCCTTTGAGAAACAATACAAAATGACCTCATGGCTATGCATGAAGTTGTAACTGGGGAGCAAAGCATACCTTAATGATTTAGTTAGTGTGTGATAAGATAGAGATATTAGCAGGTGGTCGCTAAGGCAGGGCTGTGCTGGGTAAAGTTCACGGTTTGCTCTTTGCCCAGCACAGCTGATACCCCTGGTGCCCTGGGTCATATCCCATTAGACAGACCACCTTTGCTTTCAGCTGTAGTTGCAGTGGGTCGCTTTATGTGAGCTCAGCTTCCCTTTGCTAACAGTGTTTGTTCTGCTTGAAGCATAAGTCATGTGTTTTCATTTTCTGTCCTGGTAAGTAGGAGCCCACTCAGCATGCACAAGCGCAGCTGCGAAGTATGTGATCTGACACTCTTGGGGCAACCTCCAATCTGTGGGGGCCAAGAGCCAATAGATACATGTTCCAGCCACCTGTGATTCAGGCAAGCAATTTTAGGAGGCTTTCTGTATGGTTCTCAGAAGGTCCAAGTGTACTTAAGACCAGTGACCTCAATAATGCACCCTTAGGTTGGGCTTGACTCCATCCTTATCTCACTTTTCCCATTCTCCCATTTCTGATTCTTGGAATTACCACCTCAATAAATTACTTACACCAAGTCCTTGCCTCAGGATTTGCTTTTGGGCTAAACCCAAATTAAGATACCTAACATAGGTTCCAAGCAGAATTTTCAGCACAACAAGAGGGAATCAATCTCTTAGCAACTCACTCTAACCAAACTCGCATGAGATTAATGTATAAACCACAATGACAAATATTAATTTATGGAGATACCTATACTACCAAGTGGACCAGAATACTCATATGTTGGACAGAGCACACTTTGCTGCTGGGCAGAGTTAATGATAGACTGAGATTTTTGCTCTTTGACTCCTCTTTTTCTAACATCCATGTGAATAACTTCTATTCTGTTAAGATGTTCCTTTCTTGGATACAGGAAATGTTCAATTTGATATTTAAAATCTGCTTATTAATCTCATTGGTTGCATTTTGAGTGCAAAATGGAACTCACTCAGGGACTCACTTTGCTGAATTGTCTTGTGCTGTTGACAGCTTACCTCCCTTCACCACCTTCTTTTGGTAGAGTGAGAATACGGAATATATAGAAAAAGAAAAAATGTAGGGGAAAGCACATCTGCCCACCTAAGTATCTTTCTGTTTAAGTTCACTATTCAAACTGATACAATGATAGCCTGACAACATACAAAATCATTTCAGTATACTCTGTGTGTAGGAGCTTAGAAAGATTTTTATCCTCAAACAGTTAAAATAAACATGCTTGCAACCCAAAGAATTAAGTTCTGATTATCTGAAACTCATCTGTAACTGAAAGCATATTTCCCTAATAATTTTGGATAACCACATATTACTTGTGTTTCTTATATATTAATTTTGCTGAAGAAAATCATTGCTGACATGTTCTGTATAAGTTCCTATACACCATTTTCTTCCATTCTTAATGCCACAGCCTTATTTTCATCTTTTCTTCCCCTAGACTATATCAGGAACCTCCAAGACAGTCTTCCTGATTACAAGGATCCCTCTAATTCATCCTTTACAACAATGCCAGGCAGATCTTTCTATGATACATATCTGATTATGTCAGGATCTTGCTTAAGACCTGTGCATGGCTCTGAGTAGATATTACTTACCAGTATTTCCAATTCTCCTCTCCTTCCATGACTATAGGGGAAATATCTTTCCCTTTTTCCTTGAATTCAGGTATGGCATTGGGATTTGCTTTGTCCCCCAAAATGTGAATATTAGTCACTTTCAGATGAAAGCCCCCACTTGGACTAAATTATGTCCCCCTAAAATTCATATAGATGTTGAAGTCTCAGCTCTCAAGGGGCCGGATCTAGAAACATGGTCTTTAGGATGTAATTAAGATTAAATGAGGTTATAAGGGTGGGGCCCTAATCCAATAGGATTGTGGCTTTCTAAAAAGAGGAAGATTTTTTTCTCTCTCTCTGCCATGTAAGGACAGTGAAAAGGTGGCCATCTACAAGTTAGAAAGAGATCTCTCCTCACATTCGACCATACTGCCACCCTAATTTCAGATTTCTAGTCTTCAGAGCTGTGAGAAAATAGATTTCTGCTATTTAAGACACCCAGTATTTCCTCATGGTAGCTAAGGCTGACTAATACAGCTCCCTTTGGATCTGATGAACTCTGAAGACTTGTCTTGACAGGATATCATCCCAGTGTGATAGAACTTTAATAAGCTGAGTTTCTGAGTGTGGCTGACAGAATGACGACCCATTAAAGATGTCCATGGCATATTCCCTGGAACCTGGGCATATGTTCCTTTATGTGGCAAAAGGGACTTTGCAGACGTGATTAAAGTTATGAACCTTGAGATGTGGACATTATCTTGGATGATCTGGATGGGCGCAATCTAACCATGAGTCCTTAAAGGTGGAGAACTACATAGCTCTGGTGTGACAAAGATGTGACAGTGAAAGAACGGTCAGATAGATGCTTTGAAGATGGAGCAAGGGAGCCATAAACTAATGGAAGCAGGCAGCCTTTAGAAGTTGGAAAAGGCTAGAAAATAACTTTCCTAGAGCTTCCAGAAAGGAATGCAACCTTATTTACATTTTGATTTTAGCGCCGTGAGACCTATATCAGACTCTTGAACTACAGAACAAAGATATAATAAATTCATGCTATCTTAATCCATTATGTTTGTGGTAATTGTTATAGCAGCAATAGGAAATGAGTACGTTGAGTATGGTAGATTGTATAAATGGTCACAAATTCTTCATTACATCCATATCTTTACTTGATGACATTATAGATTCTTCTGTCAAAAGGTGGAGGCTATTTCTCCTTGCCTTAAATCTGAGTTGACCATTATTCTCCTTTCTGAATGGCAATGATTACTGAGGTTATCTGGTCTTTGTTCCACCATTGTGTGTTGAGTGTGTCTGTGGTAATGGTCATAATGGGAAGATGGAGAAGTGGTTCCTTCAGCTTAACTTTTTTAGTTCCCAGGTATCTGGTCCAAGGCAGGCTGTGTGTCAGCACTTGGTGTATAGATTAGTATCATCCCTCCTGTCTGCCAGTGTCCTGGACTTTATGCTCAGTGCTATGATTGGCTGGAACTTCAGGGTTTCTCTGTGGGGTTGGATTTAGTGTTTTCAAGGTATTGAAGAATGAACCAAATATGAGATGACAAGAGGAATGGACTGTGATAGTAATGTTTTGTGCTAATCCATATCTGATTCTCTTCTACTTCTGGGCATATGAGGGAATTAAATTTCTACAACTCCATAGCCAATATGCAAGACCATGGGGTTTGGTCTGACCAATAGATTGAAGTTGCTTTGAGGTGGGTTGTATATGAGCTAAAGCATTTAATTGGGGGTATATTCCAGCATTTTCTTCTTCTAGCATGTGCCCATGGCGGCATCTATTGAGATGGAGGTGCCCAGTTGCTGAGCCACCTTGTGAAGGACAGATGTCCTGAAGTATCACCTTAGCTCATAGAGGACTTTGTATGAATGAGAAACTGTTTTGTACTAAACTATTGATGTCTTGTTGCTTTTGTTATTACAAGATAACACACAACCCTGGCTAATATATAATATAATTGGATGGTTTGGAGTTAAGTATTGGCTCTTAGTATGTGACTATGAGCAAATTACTTAATTTTTCTAGGTTTAAATTTTTGTGTAGTACCTATTTCATGAGATTATAAGAATTATATGAAGACATGCATGTAAAGTGTTTGGCATACTGTCTGGTAAAAAGGAATAAATGTTAGTGTAATAAATGTTAGTTACTTTCATTATAAAAAATCACCATCATTATTATCACCATCACAATAGTGAAAAACACTGAGATTCTGGCTAAGCAAAATTGGAAAGTGTGAAGTAAGGACCTTTTTGGAGGTGAGTTCAACATACTCCTTACCTTTGAACTGCAGAAGTGGTCAAAGTTGGTAATCTATAATTTCAAGAGTAAAGTTGAACTTCAGGAGAATCTCCTCCTTGTATTCTGTAGCTTTAGAGGTTGTCCACATTCCTTGATGTGATGCCTCTTCCTCCATCTTTAAAGCCAATGACCGTGGGCAGCGTCCTCATCACACCACCTAATTCTGAATGCTTCTCCTTCCTCTTCCATTTTTAAAGGCATTTGGGGATATATTGGGACACTTGAATAATCCAGGATAATGTCTCCATCTCAAGGTCCTTGCTTTAATCACATCTACAAAGTCCTTTTTGCCATGTGAGATCACAGAGTCTCTGGTTCAGGGGACTAGGATCTGGGCACTTTGGGAGACCATTATTCTGCCACTATAATGTCTAGGATTACTTATTTATGGCTTCTCTCTCCCTCCCTTACTCCCTCCGATACCTCCTCCCACACTTCTATTTTCTTTTGGTTCATTTTATCAGGAATTTTCATTTTTTTAGTCTTCAGAATCCCTTTTTTCTTTAAAAAAAAAAAAAGATTTATTTATTTTAGAGAGAGAGAGCACGAGCCGGGGGAAGGGTAGAGGGGGATGGGGAGGGACAGATTCTGGGCTAATTGCAGAGCCTATTGTGGGCTCCATCTCGGGACGCTGAGATCAGGACCTGAGCCAAAACCAAGAGTCAGACACTGACTGAGCCACACAGGCATCCCCAGAATCCCTTTTGTGTTCTGTCTCTACATCATCATTATTTTCTACTTTCATTGACTTCCACCTTATCATTTGTATTTTCTCCCTTCTATTTACTTTTGGATTGTTCTGTTATCCTATTTCTAATTTGCTAAGTTGTAGATCCAGTAGTCTTGAGACTTTTTTTTTTTTCTAATTATAGTGTATAAAGCTATAAACATCCCTGGCATTTCACACTTTTTTATTAGCCTTCACTTCTAAGTATAATCTAATTTCAAAAAATGATTTATTCTTTGACCTGTGAGTTTTAATAAGTATATTTTTAAATTTCTATAAATATGAACTTTTTAAATTAACATAAAACTCAAAAGTCCGAAGTGGACTTATACAGGATTCTCTTTGTAGCGTCCTTATATTTATTATTTTTACCATTCCATATCTCTTTTAAAATGCAATAAGAGTCCTTAAAGTGCCCAGGTTCCTGGAGCACTTTCAGAAGGAGGAGTGGTGCTGGGGAACTGTGTCCTACTCTTTGACCAACTCTGAGATCAGGGGAAGGAAAAAGCCGTAAATGGATAAAGTCAGTAAGGCAGGATAAGGAGTAAGGAGCCAGTTGAGTCCCAGGGCACTGTGGAAAGAAGAAATAAAATAGGAGCATGAGTTGGGCCCTGGATATTCCTTGGGCTTATGTTGTAAAAGCCAATGTAATCCCCCCACAGGGCACACTGGCAGAATGGAAAAGAAAGTGCTCTGAGACCACTAGACAGGGAGGAGACAGAAAAATCACAAGTGGATGCAATGACTAAAAACAGCAGAAGTCTGGGGCTTTCTGGGTTTGGATTAAACAGCCCAATGCTGCCGAAACCTCTCAGAGGACATTAGTGAATTGCAGCATTGTAAAATAACTCTAATGATGACCCTGAGTCACATGGACAAGAAAGTTATGCTTTGAATATGCTTTTTGAGGAGGTTAGCCTATATGTAAATATACTTTATGAAAGATTTCAATTAAACTAGTTAAAGCAAAAATAAAACAAAATCTCTGGGGTTTAGAGCAGAGAGTTACGTTTACCTGGAATATTCATTTATCTGTTTTTTTTTTTTTTCAAAAATAAAAATACACAGATAAAGGGGTTGGGGGGAGCAAAGTCTGGGCTAAATCAGGCCACACTCACTTGGTTATACATTGCTTATGGCTCTAAGACAGACTAATACAATAGGTGAGTCATAGCAACCAAGACTCCACAGTCTGCTAGCCTGAAATACTTACTATTCTGGCCTTTTACAGAAGGAGTTTGCTGACCCCCACCTCAGATCATTATTGTGCCTCTCCAGTGTGCCTGCTACTTTGCTCCAAACGTGCCGAGGGTCGACGTGATGCCCACTTCTCTGGAGCCCCTGTAGTAAAAGGCATCACAGCATCTTCCAAAATGGATGCTCATGAAAAGTTGCCCTCTGTGGACTCGGGGAGAGGAGAGCACATGGCTGGTTGGCTTGCTTTGCAGAGTCAGCAGCGGTCAATGGCCGGGATCTCCACTTTTGGAACATGTGAGGATGTGTGAGAAGGGAATTACCTGAGGGCTGAGTGCTATGGCTGCTGAGCTGGCTAGTATTCCTTTGCAAAAAATGGTCCACATCTCATTTTAGAGTTAAATACTCCACCGAGGTTTTGCCTTTGTTTCTGAATGACATGCCACTATTTCAGTTGACTTCTTGAGGCCATCGAGGTTCCTAAAGGAAGTCGTGCACCACGCCCCTCTTCTGTCCTAAGGGGTTCCACTTTCCTGAGGTGAGTGAGGTACATATTTCAAAGGAAATGGACCTAAACAATAAGCAATAATAACAGTGACAATTGCACAGAAGAACTGCTTCTGGCAAATACTTAACAGCTGGAGAAGTTGGGGACCTCTGACCTTATCCAATCATTATCTCCCAGAAATGCCTCACAGAGGGAGAGTATAAAAATACAAGGAAAACTGGTTACACACACACACACACACACACACACACAAAACAAACCCCACAATTAAAAAAATAATAATAGCTCTCAATACCAAACAGCTTTTTGTTGTAGACACTAATTTTTGCCTCGAGTCTTTCCTTATTATGCAAGATCAATATAATACTTTATAGGAAAACAAAACACTTTTCTTAACCTTTGGTAGGCGCATAATTAGGAATATAATATGAAAGATGGCCTCATACTCTGTTCACAGAGGTCTTGTCTTTTAAGACCGGGGATGGTTTAGAAAAATACAAGAGGCAAATTCAGAGATGCTAATTAGAAATGCAGCGACCACTTTTACTGACATGCTGAGAACAGCTAAGCTTTCCAGAATTTATTCAAGCTAGAGGGAGTGATCTCGTTTTGTCTGGTTCTGAGGGGTTTCTAATTTGAGGAAGAAAATCAGTGGTAGAACCCACCAATGTATCATATCTGAGATGAAATCAGCCTGTGGTCTTAGCAAGAGGAATATTCTCTGTTTCTCTGCCTCTGGTAATATATCTCAAGCACCTGTTTGAGGGAATCTGGGGATTTCTTTTGAAGATGCCTGCCAGGCTTTTGTACCTCTTCTCTCTATAGGTTTTTTTGTTTTTGTTTTGTTTTGTTTTGTTTTGTTTTTGGTACTGCTTTCTGGGTTAACAATATGGATAAGTCTCAAAATTACCCATAAATGTAAAAAGCCACAGTTATATACATGGAGAAAAATTATGTGAACAAAGCTCCTTGTATTGTTTTTTCCCTGTTTCCCCAATACCTGGCATGGGCTCTACTGTGTAGCAGGACCTGATACAGAGTTGGCGAATGAATGAATGAATTTCTCCATTCAACATAGTTTATTACAATAGTCAGTTTAAAAACAATCTGAGGTTTTGCATCCTAACTTTTTGCCCTCACTGCTACATTCTTAATGCTAGACAGACTTTTTATTCAGTCCTTTTTGTTCCTGGGGAAGAAAAATTCTGCTTAGAACCTCCATCTTGGATATGGGTTGAATTGTAGTCCACTGGATCTGCTGCCATCTTAGGTATAATGGTCTAAGTGTTTCTGGTATTCCCACTCACAGAAATTAAATATAATCTCATTACTAAACACACCTCCTTATGACCCAGGACCGAAGTCTTCCTTCTCTTACTTCCTATAGTAAATTTTTTACTTTAGGGTTTTCACTCATTCATGTATTCATTCAAAGACTTTTGTTATTAAACTATTTTAGAATTTTTCTAATTTTTGATTGATTTCCTGAAGGAGATTTTAATGCTGCCATTTACCATTCTTGTGACATTGAGCAAGTTATTAAACCTAGCCTTGATTTCCTTATCTGCAAGTGAGGGTGGTGATAGAATCTTTCTTATAAGATTGCTGCAAGAATTAAATATTTTAACCTGTCCAATGGCAAGTGGTTAATACACATTAACAATTACATAATAATAATAATAATAATGTTATGATTCAGATTTTTGAGGACAGAGACCGTCTCATGTTTCATACCAGGCAGCACAATTTTTGATCAATATTTGTTGCATTTATTTCATCTTATAGGGGAGCGAGAGGTTTCAATACAATGTACAAAATAACTCTGGGATTGGTAGGCATTTCTCTAGCATATCAAAACAAGCTGCCTTGGCTGATAGGGGACCCAAGTCTTTGATTCAAGGGGCTTAACCTTTGCATTCCTTTCTCATAGCCTCTAGCTCAAGCACTTAGCTTCCCACCTCCCACTGTCTCTCAGAGGATGAGTTGGTTTAGGCTGACCGCTGGCTCCTAATCTTGAAGAAAGGTTCTTTATAGATCTCTGAACTTATGAACCAACCATATAGAATCCTTGCTGAGCAAAGGAGGAGTTGTACAAACAGTAACAAAAAGAAGCGGGTGTCCTTGGGCTTATTCTAGGCCTTGGAAATAGATAATAAACAAGAGGAATCTGAGGATGTGGTGAAGGATTTCATTATTAGAACCACTGTGTGTTTTTTACTAAATGGTTTTGAGCACATTCGCACATTTTGAAAAAACATACTACCTCCTTCTAAATTGCCTTTCTAAGTGCTATGTTAATATGTGGGCAAATGGCAATTTTGCACTCTGGGTCCAACATTTTCATTATCTAGGTTTGAGAAGAGATTCTCTCTTTCTGATATGTACTATATTGTTTGTTGGTTAAAATTCAGTGTCCTTATTAAGGAAATGTATGTAAGATGCAATCAAGACTCTGACAGGCACACTCTCCATGAAGGTTAGCATACTTGGGAAGCTCCAGGTGGTGGGAAATGAGCCTGAAGATTTAGGGAGTGATTGGATTCTAGAAAACACTGTATATCTTAAATGGGAATGGGAATTTATCTTTTAAGTAATGGGGAGCTTCTGATAGTTTTTAATCAGAGGATTACCATAGTTATATTAGTGTTTGAGGAAGGCCACTCTTGCCATAGCAATGTGCTATGTTTGTGTGCGCCTGTTTGTGATGGTAGACAGGTAAGAAATTAGTTCAGAGACTAATTCCAGGTGAAGGATGGTGAGAGATGAATGCAGGCAGCAGAGGTGGAGATGGAGAGGGACAGGTTTTAAGGAGGTAGCTCTTAGTGACTGGTATGATTGGTTCTTGGTGGTTGGGTATATTTTGTGAAGGAAGAAGAGCCTTGGGCTGAGTGGGAGATGTTGGGTTTTTCAAGTCTCATTCATTGAGGTAGGAAATGCAGGTGGATGAGGTGATTTCATGATTTCAGTTTCCAACTATAAGTCCCAAATCTATACGTCTAGTCCAGATCTTTATCCTCTGTTCCAAACCCACACACTCATCTCTTTATTGGATCCATCTGGGCCACAGGCACCTGAGACACAGCCTGTCCCAAACCGACATGGTGACTTTCTCTCCGAGTTCTCTCTTCATTCTTATTTGGTGAGCAACACCACCTACCCTGTTGTTGCCCATGCCAAAAATTTGGGAATTATTCTTGATTCATCTCCCTGTGTGACTGACATGTAGTTATTCCCCAATTCTGTCAATTCAACATCTTTTATATCTCTTTGGTTTGTCCATTATTTTCAGCTTTACTTACAAGAACAGGAAGTGGAAGGTACTGAGGGAGTTGCCAGGACAGGAACTGTATTAGAACTTAAGAATTCAGAGACATTTTAATTCCAAAAGATGGAATGATTTCATATGCAGTGGCTGGAGATTAATGGGTGCCTTAGTCTGTTTAGACCAAATAGGGCATAGACTGGGTAGCTTAAACAACAAACATTTACTTCCACAGTTCTGAAGGTTGGAAAGTCTAAGACCAAGGTGCTGACAGATTTTGGTGAGAGCCTGCTTCCTGGTCCATAGATGGTGGTTGTCTTCTCTCTATATGTCCTCATGTGGCAGAAGGGTGGAAGGAGCTTCTGGGTCTCATTTATAAGAGCTCTAAGCCCATTCAGGAGAGCTCTGCCCTCATGACCTTGTCACCTCCCAGTGGCCCTTCTGTTCTGGTTTGTTTATTTGTTTGGATGGGAGTTCCAGAAGGAGAGAATTTAATTCAACTTCAAAGAATCAGTTTTGGAAAAGGTTATTATCGATAATTTTATAAAATTAAAGAATGGAATGAGTTTTCAGATTAAAAGCTCATGGTAATCATAGAGTAGTATAAATAAAAGTAAATTCATAGTAGAAACGGCCTCACCTCTTAATACCATCACATCAAGGGTTATAATTTCAACATATGAATTTTGGGATGAAAAAAATATTCATCCATATTAGTGGGTAAAGTGTGATGTAAGGAGGTCCCAGGATTGATAAGATGAGGTGCACATTACTTTTGGCCCAACATCTCCTCCTCTTTCTTATGTACGGGAGAATTCTCATATGTATTAGAGAATTCCCTGCCTTATGTGTCCATAATAGTTGAAAATGCCAGATACTCACCTTTCAAGCTTTACTTGTATCTAAGACATGCCTGGGATCCAGATGCCACCAACCAGATGCAACCACCATGCACTTTGAATCTGGAGTCACAGCAGCAAAAATGGCATTTGGTATCGCAAGATGATGTGCTGAACACGGAAGTGACAGCATTGACAGTGGTGGTTATGGTTGCAGTAAGATCACATTTCCATTGCAGAAATGGCAGCAGGACAAACAGCAATATCTAGTAGACCGATGGCCCTTGTAGACTAGTTCTGTGGTGTGCTTTTGGGCATTGGTGCTGGCTGCTTAGACTTGTGCCCTCCCAGTGAGTTGGGAAGTATGCCAGTTAGGCATTTTTTTAGCCGCAATACACAACAAACACAACCAGCAGTGGCTTAGGGCATTAGGGGTCTTTTTCCCCCCATAACAGAAGAAGTCTGGAGTTGAGTGGCTACTGATATTTGTTCAATAGGTTCAAAGTGTCAAGGCTCTTTGTTGGCCTCTTGGCCTTTCCCTTATGCTGGGGTCCATGTATAAGACAGGAAAAAGAGGAGACAGGTTAGCACCAGTTGTATTTTTCCATTTTGCCAGGGGACCCAAAACCAAAGACTTAGGCTTCCATCTTACTGTCCTGAGCTCAGTAATATGGCCAACAAGCTGCATAGGAATGTGGCAATTGAGGGAAATGAGTACTTAATGAGTATTTGGAGTGTTCAAGCTCTATCACAGAAATGGGCAATGGGGAACTAAGTTGAGAAAGGGGCAGCCAGTCTACATTGTATGTCACAGTGAGTTACTCAATGTCTTTAAAAAAAACCCTTTTTTTAAAAATTTTTTTACTGCAGGTGTTGCTTTAATCTACCTGAGTCAATTTCTGTTGTTTTCCAAAGGAGAACCCTGTATGATAGTCCAAAACTTGATATCTAATAAAGTCAAATGTGGAGTAAGGAATTAAAGATGATTCTAAAAGTTTGGTTGACTTAGAGAATGGTGCCTCTATTGATTAAAATAAGAAAAGCTCTTACTAAGGAGTGGGTGGCTTATAGTATTACGCTATTTACTTCATCCTCAACTTTAAAGAAGTAAAGTTGTGTTGACACAGTTGAATCACTTATTGGTAAAATGTATGGGAAAGATATTTTTGAAGGGGGAGAGGGGGAGGGGGAGGGGAACTTTGCCCGTTCCTGGTGCCATAGTTACCTCTTCCACTTTTTCGTTAGCGTTTCCTGCAACATTTATAAGACATTTCGAATTTTCAGTATTATTATAGTTGCTTTGAGAAGGGGGCTCCAGCTTGTCTGTGCATAGGCTTTGTTCTGAAAGTGATGGAATTAGTTGTTCGTTAAGGCAGTAAATGAGGCTGATTAAGTAGTGAGGTAGTGAATCAATTATAAGTTCATAAAAATGCAACCCCTATTTATTGATTTTCCTTTTACTGCCTTTCTCTTTGGGAAAAAAGTTATCAAAAATAGGCAGTAAGAAAACCCTCTCTTGAGGTCATTATCAAATGCTAGTTTCTTCACACTATTGGGTACTCTTTTCTACTACAGCGCCCTTGCAGATGAATTCTCTGTGCCTGACTAACTTCTGTTTCTCCTTTAAAACGCTCACTGGTGTCACCTTTTCCAGAAAGTTTCCCCCTACTCTCCTTTAGAGGAGAAGCCTCTCATTTTATTTATCTCTTTATCCCATGTTCCTAGGACAAAGCCAAGCATATTTTAGTTTCTCAATGCATGCTTGTTGAATTAACAGAATGAGTCAGTATTAGAGAACTTATAGCTAATTGAATATTTGTCTTGACTGATGGGAAAAAGAGAGTGCATATTGAAGAAACAGACAAAGAGAGAAAGAGAGAGACCTAAGCCATTCTTAGGGTATGAGAGGGCCAGGGAAGGGGAGTGAGGAGCCATGGGAATACAGACAATGTCTCCATTCAGCTCAAATTGCCTTGGATATAGGAGTATTAGGAGTATTGGGGGCTTTCCCTGGCAGTGTGTTGGAGTTTTGTTTTTGTTTTTGTTTTGCTTGTTTTTGTTGTTGTTTCTTTTTCCTTTTTTTTTTTTTTGCACTTGTCTACAGCTCTAGAACATTTTTATCCTTGCCACCCTCCCCAATTATCCAGATCCCCAGAGACCTTTCTCCCCCAGCATGACAGAGTTTCCCAAAGCATGGTTCCAATTTTCTATATCCTTAATGGAGAAGCTTTTACTTTTCCTTCTTTCTCTCTTCAATTTTAACAGCTCTGGAAAGAAATTATGATGATTGTATCTACTACACTCTAATCTTCTAAGCTGTCAGGCCACGGAGGTACAAGATCTATTCCATACATCTTATGTTTCTGTTTCTTTGGAAGAAAAAGGCTGTTGAGTAGTTTAGAGCCACAGACCTGGTTTATGATTAAGGTGGCTCACTCAGCACACTCACATACTTTGGACCTTGGACTTTGGACCTAGTCATTCACCACTGTAACTTACTGAAACATATTAAAACTCATTTTTCCAGGCTCCTGAAAGATTCAGAACTTCTTTGTCTTCTCTGAGATTCTTTCTCTTCCCACTGTCCCACCCTCAACCTTTTCCTACTCATTTGACTTTTTTGTGTTGGCTGCCATAGGGACCCTGAAGCATTTCGCTTTCTACTACGTGTTTTCCTAGCTTGAACTAGTTGCCCTTCTTTGCAGCTCTATTTCAATGTTTGAGATGATTGTGCGCACTGTGCTTTTTAAATTTGAAACATTCTCGTGTGTTCCTAGGAATTAAGTGGTATTTGGAAATCTGACAAATAGACTCAAGTTTTCTCTTCCTATCAGAAAGAGGAAGAAATGTCTTCCCTCTCATGTTCTTGTATTTTTATTATGCAAAAGGGAAGTCAATGCTTTATTTCCTCTGCCTGCTAGCCATTTCACTGTTTGGTGAAGGCAGTCAGTTGGTGATTTGCAGCTGAACCGGAACTACCCCACTGATGGGAAAATGAAGTTCAAACTCAACTTTCTAATTTTAGAATCAAAATCAATTTGCCTTGTATGTTTCCAAAGATACTATGTCATTTATTTCAAGATTGATGTGTTATGTAGCACTTAGCCTAAATTGGGCCAACCCATTGAAGTATTTTGTGATAATCATGCTACCTGGGGCACCAGAATTGCTACTGGATCTTGGTAAAATGGCTGCTTGTCTCTCCTTGGGGATTGTGAAAATATAAAAAGAAAATCATTATAGCTGAGAAAATCTTATTCTGCCTTACTATTCAGAAAGCACTGCTGTTAGTTTCTATGGGAGCATTTCCCAGGGATATTCTTAATTATTGATGGCTAAATTCTCATTACTTAATGGAAGTTGATATTTAAGGGGAAACAAGAGGGAATTGTTTTTTGTTAATTGGTAATACACATTGTTTTCTCCATGTCCATGGATGAAGACACTGGCTTGGCAGAAAAGAGAGATCAGAGTATGGAAAGAAGCAAGGGAGGGGTGAAAGAGAGGAGAGTATAAACTGACTGCAAGTCTGGAAGCCTAGTTTTAGTTAAAACTTAACACCACTTATCTCTTCCATGTATAAGTATAAAAGAGGGAGAAAAATCATTGTGACAAAAACACCCCTACCCTTCCTTATCAGAGAGCCCCCCTGTTCTTCTGGACTCCTTGGTTCATTTGAATATGGAAAGATGGCCGAACCCTGAGTGTGAGGGCACAGGTTGAAGAACCTGACTTGTTTTCCATAATAGATTGAGGAGATTTTGGAGTTGAGGGTGTGAGTGGGAATCTTTGAGAGACAAAGTGTGGAAGAGAGTGGAATTGGAAGGAAAACAACACAAGTTCTTGTGATGACCTGAGCTGGGGGAATTCCATAGACTGAAATGGACATTGACGAACCCTTAGTGATCAGTTATCCAAAGGTCTTTTTTTTTTTTTTTTTAAAGATTTATTTATTTATTTATTTGACAGAGAAAGAGAGATCACAGGTAGGCAGAGGCAGGCAGAGAGAGAGGGAAGCAGACTCCCTGCTGAGCAGAGAGCCCAATGCGGGGCTCGATCTCAGGGTCCTGAGATCATGACCTGAGCCAAAGGCAGAGGCTTTAACCCACTGAGCCACCCGGGCGCCCTATCCAAAGGTCTTGAAGAATGAGGATGTCTAATGCTGAATTCGAAGTTGTTTGTACTATTGTGATATAAACCCCTTTTTCTAAAGAATTCTTTGTATAAGTCAGCTTTCGCTGAAACAGCGTTGTACAACAAACAACTGCCAAATCTCAGTGGCTTAACAAAAACAAACATTTATTTTTTATTCATGGGTCTGTGGGGTTGGCTTGTAGTAGCTGTGCTCCTGGCTGTGGGTCAAATTCAGGTCTGCTCCTGTGGCTTTCATTTTGGGGGCCAGCAACTTTTAACTTTCAGGAAAGCCATCTGTGTGCATGGACACCACACAAACGTACTGCTTTGAGGTGAGGTTTTATTTGTTTGTTAATAAAATAAAGCAAAGAGATGAATTGCAAATCGGGTTGCCACAGCCGCAGTGTGAATCAGGATGACACAACACCAGGAGATCCTTTAGGTCTTTTTTTTTTTTTTTAATTTATTTGTCAGAGAGAGAGAGAAAGCACAAGCAGGGGGAGCGGCAGGCAGAAGGAGAAGCAGGCTCCCTGCTGAGCAAGAAGCCTAATGCAGGACTTGATCCCTGGACCTTGGGATCATGACTTGAGCTGAAGGCAGCCACTTAATGACTGAGCCACCCACGGACCCCAACACTGGGAGATCCTTAACAGAGATCATTAAGTATGAGAAGGACTTAAAACCAGGTACATGAATATGGAAATTTCCCCCATCCCCACCCTATAACTGGCAGAAATCTTGTACGTGGAGGAGGGTTGGTCTCTCACGATCCATACAGAATATTCACATCAACCCTTTCTCTTCTTGAGGGGCAAGAGACTCCAGCTTACACCTGTGCTATACATGTGAGTTTTGAGACCAGGAAAATTATTCATTCTGATCTTCCTGTAGAAAACTGATCCACATTCTCGAGCCCATCTCATTTTACACAGTCATTTTGTTTCCCAAATAAAAATCACCTGATTGGCTCTTACACAGTTACTTCTACTCAAGCTCTTAGATGAGTCAATTTCCTACCCAACTTTTTATTGTCACCTCTGCCTCCATAAAAATATCTGGCAACGAAAAGGGAGAGACTTTTTGGCTAAAGGCTGTATGAGCCATTGGGTCTGAAAGTTGGGCTCCCGTTTTTTCCAGCTTCTCTTACAGGCCCACTAGGAGACTCAAAACCCAAACCAAAAGAAATCCCAAGCTCATTCTATGGCTTAGCTCCTTACCACCTTTTGGCTCCTCTGAAGCTTAAAGTAGTTCTTTTTTAGATTTGAAGATTTGCAAGCTGTCTGGCTTTAATAAGTGGACCGTCCATGTTGTCACTTTTAGAAAGCTCACCCACCCTAATTGTTTCTTTTCCCCCAATGGAAACTTATTTTCTGTTTAAGTTCCTTTTTCTTTTTTTGCGGAAGAATCATTTGCCTTGAATTGATAAAGAATAAAAGGAAAGGGCCAATATTCTTTTGCTTCACAATGAGGCAGAGACAGAGTCTCTATCTAGTAAACTATTCTTTTATTTATTTATTTATTTATTTATTTAATTTAATTTAATTTAATTTATTTATTTGACAGAGAGAAAGAGATCACAAGTAGGCAGAGAGGCAGACAGAGGGAGAGGGGGAAGCAGGCTCCCTGCTGAGCAGAGAGCCTGATGCGGGGCTCCATCCCAGAACCCCGAGGTCATGACCTGAGCCAAAGGCAGAAGCTTAACCCACTGAGCCACCCAGGTGCCCCTCTAGTAAACTATTCTTTTTTTTTTTTTTTTTTTAATATTTTATTTATTTGACAGAGAGAAATACAGCGAGAGAGGGAACACAAGCAGGGGGAGTGGGAGAGGGAGAAGCAGGCTCCCCGCAGAGCAGGGAGCCTGATGCGGGGCTCGATCCCAGGACCGTGGGACCATGACCCGAGCCAAAGGCAGACGCCTAACGACTGAGCCACCCAGGCGCCCCGTAAACTATTCTTAAAGGAAGGACAGAACATGTGAAAGGATATAGATTAACCCATAGAATTGTCAGATCACTTCCAACCCAAGGCTCTTTCTGTGCAGCTCGGCTCCGCATGGCCTCCTTATGTGATCCATTTCCTGCTCAATGCAATGTTTCTTATGGAGAAAAGAGGATGGGGAAAGCAATTTCAGTCTTTTTCACCATTACTGACCTATTTTCCTATGCCTGGCTGTTGGCTCTACAAGGGTGGGCTTCTGTTTCCTGTGTTGTCACTCTTCCAAAGGACAGTCGTGTGTGAAGGAAGGAACCTTGTATCAGGTTCTCGTCAGTTAGAACTGAATTAACGAGCTGAGAAAATTACTACCAGCAGCCAGTTTGCTTTTGAGCCTGAGGGTTCCTTATTCATGTGAGCATAGAATGTCAGAGCCACAAGATACTTAGAGATCATCTCTTTGAAACACCTTGTTTTACGGATAGAGTTCCAGAGAAGTTGAAGGCTCTCCCAAGGTCAGACAACTAGTTATTGGGAGTACTGGGACTAGAGCCCAGTTGTCTTAATTCTATTCTTTCCATTACATTTGATTTAGTTCCAGAATCTAGATTATAATTAAAGGCACAGATGTATTGAAGTTAATCATTAACCTCTAAAGTGGCAGATTGAGTTTTAATAGAGAGAACACTAAAATTCTCGATAGGGATAATAAGGGGGCAATTGGGGAAGAATAAAACTGCTCAAGAATAAAACAGCTTCCCAGCTTCTATCTAACAAGAAAGTTTGTTTCAAGGCATGCAAACTTTAAGGAAAGGGGTTTGACAGAAAAGCAGGGAATGATTGTCAAAGCTAACCTTATTGCCTGTGTCATTCTGGGAGACTCCAGGACAAAGAAACGCAATGTCATTAACAAAGGAAACAGGGATTGGAAAGGGCTCAGTGTTTTTCCACTTAAAACGTTTCCTTTTGTCTTTCCAGGTTTAGAAAATATGATTTGGGAGGTGGAAATTTCTTACAAAACAACACAGGCTCTTTGCTCTACCCCTGTAACAATACTAAATTTAAAGAACTCTAATCTTCAAAAAGTACCTTGCAGATATTTTTGAGTTGCTTGATCACTTCTTCCTGGCAAGATCCCTGTACAGCTTAGCTCTGTAAGGACTTCTAATTCCTCTGCCTCCTCCCCCCTCCACCCATATTTCCTCACTGCAACCTTTTCTTCGTAGCAAGTCTGGGAAATGTGATGTCAGTCATTTCCCCCACAACTTCCTTCAAAGTAGGGATAGTGGTTGAGAAAAAAAAACCCATTGGGGGTTAGGGTCATGGAACAGGAGTGGGGAGGCATGGAAATATTGATCATTTGGGGCTTAATTTTTCTCCCAAATAGGGAAAACCTGAGCCTGCCAAATTGAAGAAACTATTTAAAGTTGAGTGGCCAGACTGGAGGAAGGGAGGGAAGTAGTGTTAGTTGTCACATATAAATCTAGAGGCAGAGGCAGGAGTTCAACATTTTAGATGTTATTGGAGGAAACATGCCCTTCTTTTCCTCTGTGTGTGTGTGTGTGTGTGTGTGTGTGTGTGTGTGTGTGTTGTTTTCTTTTTTCCCCAAGACCCAGAGCATACAGAGCCTGAGTAAAGAACATACCTGGAGGCTCCCTCCTTCTAGGATCACCTTGTGCCTTCTACCCTTCCCACCCTCCCTTTTTCCCTTGCTTTCTTCTTTAAAAAGAAAGAAGAATCTCTTTATCTAGCTCTAAGATTGCTAAGCATGTGTTTTAATGTTTATGAGCCCTTTTATTTTATTTTAAATAATATTTCATTTAAAATTTTAATAATAACTGTTAACACTACTTTTTTTTTTTTTTTTAAGATTTTTATTTATTTATTTGACAGAGAGAGAGATCTCAAGTAGACAGAGAGGCAGGCAGAGAGAGAGGGGGAAGCAGGCTCCCCGCTGAGCAGAGAGTCCGATGCGGGGCTCGATCCCAGGACCCCGAGATCATGACCTGAGCCGAAGGCAGAGGCTTTAACCCACTGAACCACCCAGGCGCCCCAACACTACTTTTTTTAAAAAAATGTATTCATTTATTTATTTGAGAGAAAAAGAGAAAGAACGCATAGAACTTGGGGGAGGGACAGAGGGATAGAATCTCAAGCAGACTCCTGGCTGAACACAGAGCTCAAATAGGGGCTCAATCTCATGACCCTGAGATCATGACCTAAGCTGAAACCAAGGGTTAGATACTTAACCAACTGAGCCACCCAGGCACCCCAATGTGAGTTGCCTTTATTAAGCACGTTTCTAAGTTCCATTTTACAGATGAGGAAATGGAAGTTAGTGAGGTTCAATAACTTATTTATGTTTCTGTCAAAGAGGCAGTAATTGGAAGAACGGAGTCTTGAACACATGGTTTTGTGACCTGAAGGCCTGTTTTCTAGACTTTATTATGCTATCAACAGCTTCCTTCCCTGCATCCTCCACCCCATATCCTCTCCCAAATCCCTGGAACTCAAATCTCTGCCTCGTGTATGATTTCCACATTTAGTGTCAAAGTTTTTAGCAGAGAACCGCCTGTTGGGAAGTATTTATCTCTGATGATAAAGCTGGTCCTGCACTAGTGGTGGTGTGTGTATGTTCAGGGTTTGCAGTACAGAGAAAGAGATGGTACCAAGGAAGAGCCTTGGTCAGTTGGAGTGTAAGATTCTGGAAGTTTCATTAGAGAACACGGAAGACATGAATTTATTCACTTTATGCCGCAGACAGCTATTGTTGGTGAGTCTGTAGCTTTCAGAAAAGAAAAGACTCCACTTTAAAGGAAAACCACCCAAACAGTCCTTTCCATTCTTACTTCCAAGGGCTCGTTAAGTGAATTTTGCTTTAAAATACCTTGTTTATTAAATGGAGAAGACTCTAAGTGTTAAGGGGCTTTGGATCAACAGCTCTGAAGGCAGCTCAGTCTCGTATTTATTCTCAGCAAAGGAATAAAATACTTTAAACTAAAGCACTTAGTCCCCAGCTCCCTGCCCTCCCCCCACCACTCCTTTCTTCTTGCCCAGCCCCACCACCTGAATGTTTCTGCCCTAGCTGTGCAGAGCGTTGAGAGAGACTTATAGGCAGACACGTTGAAGTGTTCTGTTGAGAAAAAGTTCTGCTTGATTGGCAAAATGGATCTTTTCTCTGTCAGTGAAAAGAGAAGCACTTGAAGACAGAAATACACCTTGTCTGTTCCCTCAGTGATTGTTTTCCCTGCCTTTGGGCGGTGGTTGTGATTCTGCCTAGGGGTCTCCCCCACCCCCACAGCATGGCACAAGTCCTACAGTTGAACTCCAGGTCCCTGCCATCCTCATCCAATTAGCTGCAGGAGTTTGCTTGCTCAGTTCTGAGGTGTTTTGGAAGCGTTTGTCATGAGGGCTATTGGCAGTGGTTGATATAAAGGAAAGAGAATAGAGACAACTCATCAAGTTTAATTTTATTCCAGACTTTAGGTGGAATTCCACTACTGAATTCCAGAGGTGAGAAGGCCAGAGCTGGCTCCCATGCCTGCTGGTCTTTGTGGAAAGAATGTTAATTAGGACAGCAATGTGAAAATAACTGCTGAGCAATTTACCCGGCTTTAGCTGGAATATAATTTTTTTTTTAAAGATATTATTTATTTATTTGACAGAGAGAGAGATCACAAGTAGGCAGAGAGGCAGGCAGAGAGAGAGGGGGAAGCAGGCTCCCCACTGCGCAGAGAGCCCGATGTGGGGCTCGATCCCAGGACCCTGGGATCATGACCTGTAGCTGGAATATAATTAATGATATAAACACTATTTATTGAGTACCTACTCTGTTTCAAATATCGTTTCTCTGAATTTTCACGATTTTATGAGGTAGGTGACCTTTTTTACATTTTTACATATGAGGAAACCAGGGCTCAGAAATTGTCAAGAGCCTGATATGCTGTAGTGGATCCAACCTGAGGTCATACAGTTTAGGGCTGCATTCCTGATGATGGTACCAAAGACGCATCACGACGGGGATGTTGGTTTTCCTTAAAATATTAGGAATCCTCTCCAGATATATTCCACCTTCTCTAAATTACCCATCATGGATTTATTCATCCATTAATTTATCCAAATTATTTCTTTAAAAAATTAATAAATTGGAAAAATATTAAAGGCAATATTGGTGCTATTCAAAAAAGTCAAACAGTGCAGATGAGGATAGAAGAAAAGTAAAAATTTCCTTTTCTTCTCATGTTATTCCCTAGGGCTACTTCTCAGATATAACCATTGTTAATAATTTTCTGTGCAGATGCCAGAATGGTTTCATGTATATCTAAGCATATATGTATATATGGGGACCTGTGATCATTTATGTCTTCATTACTGGGGAGGACATGCCCAGGAAAAAGAAACTTTAAGCAGATGATCTAACCCTATCTCCTTATAAGCACGATAACTAGACCTCTGGGCAATAGGCTAATAATATTTGTTAGCTAGAGAGTATCCGTGGAAAGTTTGAGTAGGATATCCCTGGATTAGGATTGCTTATGGTAAACAAATTAGTAATCCATGAATATATGAGGCATGACTGTCTTGAGAATGTCATGTAGACTATGTGACTCTCTAAGGTATAAAGTGAAGATGTTTTTTAGCCGAGAATATACCTGCTACGTGAGATGACCCACGAAACTCATCAGAGAACTCATCTGGGCCCCAGAGCATCATGCCTGATAAGGGAATGAATTTCTCTGTGTATATATAACATAATTAATTGAACTAGTCCTCTATTAAGGGAAATTTAGGCTGTTTTCAGTTTTGTTTTTTGTTTTTTTTTTCAGTTTTGTTTTGTTACTACAAACAATGCTGCATTGTACATCTTTGTCGATATATATACATTTGCTTATCTGTAGGATTGAGACAATACTAGGTCAAAGTTTATGTTCATCTGTATTTTCAACCACTTTATTCTTTCTTCCCCCTCCCCTGGCCTTCTCTCATGTACACATACAAAATTGTTGTAAAGCCAACAGCAGATCTGGTATCATTTCATCCGTAAAAACTTTGATATGTATATCTAAGTTTATGGAATCTCTCTCTTTGATATGACTCCTTTCCTTAGATAAAATAGAGTATGCCATTCGCACTCTTCTACAGCTTGCATCTTTCTCTTAACATATCTGGGAGACCACTGCATGGCAGTATATTAGAGATTTCTTTATTCCTCATTATAGTTACATAGTATTCCATTTATGGATGTACCATATGTTATTAAACCTATCTCCTATTAATGACAATTGAATTGTCTACAGTCTTTTTCTATTACAAATAGTAGTCTTGCACAGAAATTATTTAATAATTTCTCCTCTGAATATTTGGGATAGATGTCTAGAAATAGAATTGCTGGTTTAAAAGGTATTATCAGTAAGAACACTTTTGTCAAGGGGAGACTGAATTTAATATGCATTTAGTTTGAGTTTAGTAGGATGTATTTAATGTAGTTTCCCATCATTCTGAGCATAGTTAAAATACTGCTAGTTTCTCAGTGTAGAAATGCTTTTCTAGGAGGGTTCCTTCTACCCAATGTGCCAATTCACCATCATTATGACCCCAGGTTTCAGGATCCAATGTAATACCTTCACTAGGCTGTTACAAGAAGGATATCAATGACAAATTACGACAAATTAGTGTCATTAATCCAAAGTATTTATGACTAGTCACTGTAAAAAATTAGTCATAAGGAATTGTCAGGTAGAAACAAACTTTTCCAAACTATCCATAGTTAAAACACAAATTTTGATCAACCATGTGTTTAAGGAAAGATGAAGTCATTTTTTCTCCCTTTAGAAAGAAACTTTTCTCCTTCTTCTTTAGGAAGAAACTTTTCCTCTCCTTCTCCTTCTTCTTTTTAACAAAATCATTGTCACATGAAGAGGCAGTCAGAGGGTGAAGCAAAAATAATGTAGGAAAAATTGTCATGGCTATGTATCAGGTAAATTTTAATAAAATACCTGCATTTTTCTGGATTTTGTGATATTTGATGAATTTGTTAGCTTTTTAACATTTATGACTTTTTTTAACTTCTCTTTTAGTTTAAAATATTTAAATACTTATTCCTAACTTCATAATTTTGTATTCTTGTCTTAAATATGGCTCCCAAATTACACAGGCTTGGGGCCATGCAAAACTGCGCTATGCCCTTAATTGTTGGAGTGAAATATTCAGTGACTTTCAGTAATGAACCAGGCAATTATAAGCTGAGCTCTAGTAGGAAATACACCTCCTTCCTTCAAAGGTCTGCAAGTCATGCCAACAGGTTATATATCATTTATGGGCATACTTTCCTGAAGAGGATCACATACCGAGACAGCCAATAGTAAATACTTGGGGAAGATAATACAATCTACGTAGTTGCCCCCCGCCCATTTCCTTCATACCTGGAAATGTATTCACCTTTCCCAAAACAGATACCCCCAAAGTCACATTCAATCATGTCATTGGCTCAAAGTCCGGGATTTATGGTCATGTTTCATCTGTTCCAGACGTGAGTCTTCATTGGGAAAATTATAATCAAAACCAAATACCAAACAACTCTAAACCGCCACAATGAAAAGATGATTTATCTGCTTATTACTCTTCCCCAAGCATATTTTGATAGAACAGGGACAGGATAGCTTCAATAAACATTCTCATTTGGAGAGAAAAATGCGTGGCAACCAGCAATCACTGGTTCTTAGCAATTTTAAAACATTGCTGGATATACATTTTAAGGATGCTTACTTTGGGGGTAGGGAATATTCCTTGTGTTTTTTTTCCCTTCACCCTCCTTTTTCTTTCTTGATCAATCATGCTAAACATTTATCAATCTTATCGAACTTATCAAGGAAGCAGCTTTTTAGATTCATTGATTTTCTCTATTTTTTGTGCTTTTGTGTTCTATTTCGTGCTTTTGTGTTCTATTTCATTGATCTATGATTGATTGTGATCTCTTTCATTGATTTCCATGTTTTGTTATTTCCCTTCTTTGCTTAATTTGGATTTAGTTTGCTCTTCTAGTTTCCTATTGTTAAGTTTGATTCATTGGCTTTAGACTAGTTATCTTTTCTAATACAAGCATCTCATGCTATAAATTTTCCTCTAAGAACTGTTTAACTGTATCCCTGAAATTTTGATAAACTGTGTTTTTATTTTCATTCAGTTCTAAATATTCTAATTTTCCTTGTATTTTCTTCTTTCTCTCATGGTTCTTTAGAAGTCTGTTGCTTTATTTCCAAATATTTGGGGATTTTCCAGTTATCTTTTTGTTATTGAATTTTAGTTCAGTTCTATTGGGGCCAGATAACCTCCTCTATATGGTTTCATTCCTTCAATTTATTGAGATTTGTTTCCGGCCCTAAATGGAGTTTCTCTTGGTGATATTCCTTTGTGCGTTTGAGAAAAATGTGTATTTTACTGTCCTTGGGTTGAGTTTCTATAAATTATAATTAGATTAAGTTGGTTCATAGTGTTGTTCAAATCTTCCACATACCTACAGATTTTTTTGTTGTTGTTTTATGAATCACAGAGAGAGAGGAGTATTGACCCAGTATAATTATTTGTCTGTATCTCTTTTCAGTTGTATAAGTTTTTTTCATATATTTTAAACTCTGTTATTTAGTAGATTAAAAATGTGTACATTTAGGATTTTTATGTTCTCCTTTCATCCTCATAAAATGTTCCTCTTTATCCTGGTTTATTGCTTGTTCCAGAGTTGGCTTCGCCTGGTATTAATATAACCATCCCAGCATCTGCATGGCATATATTTTTCATCCTTTTACCTTTAAACTCTCTATGTCTTTATATTTAACGTGGATATCTTGTATACAGCAATATCGCTGGATCTTGATTTTTTTTTTTTTTTACCTCATTTACTGATCTGGTTGGATTTAAATTTACTATTTGCTCTTTGTTTTCTATTTGTTCCACCCTTTCTTTGTTCCCTGTGACCTCTTTTCCTATCTTTGATGTATTGACTGAACATTTTTTCTGCTTCTATTTTATCTGCGCTACTGGCTTATTAGGTATTCCTTTTTGTTTTAATTTTTAGTGATTGCTCTAGGATTTACAATATACATCTTTAACTCATTCCAATCTATCTTCAAAAAATATTATGGTAGTTTATGTGATAAATCTTACACAAGTATACGTCTAGATTTTCCCATCTATCTTTTGTGTTATATTTTACTTCTACCTATCTTATAAACCTTATAATTTATTATCACTATTTTTGCTTTAAAGACCCTGTTATTTTTTAAACAGTCTTAAAATGAGAAAATTTTTTTTTTGTATTTATGGAGATTTTTTGTTTGGTATCTTATTTGCATTGTTCATTTTTGTTTGTGCTTGTTTTGGAGAGATCCAAAACCTTAGTCACATTGCCACCTTGCCTTCTGTCCCCAAGTTGTTTTTTAACCTATTTTTATGTGCAGCCCATACAGTCTCTGGGGTGATGAGTTAATATGATATTCTTGTTGCTCGAAGTAATACTTCCTTTTATTTTCCCTCAAATGCTAATGTTTAAAAATGTATGTGTATGTGATCTGGGACAAATGACTGTTCTAAACTTAGATACCAATTTTTAAAGTGAGAATTTGAAGGACAGTCTTTGTTGCCAAAGCTATTACAGAAAGACCACAAACATTGCTAAGTATTCGCCCTTTATGATATAGTCTCATTTGGAAGTGTTGGCTAGCTGTATAGGCTTTTATTTACGATAATACATGAATTTCTCACTTATCCAGAGGTCATCACTCTGGCAACCTCATCTGTTTGGAACACTAGAGAAAATAATAGAGTAAAACAAGTGGCTTCTAAACAGCTGAACTAGGTGTTTCAAGGTCATTAAAAATAATTTTCATGAATTTTACTAAAAGGAGAAACCCTGACTCAGAACATGCTTGCTTCCACTAAAAATATAATTTTAACCAGCTTGGTTAATTGGTTTCCTTGCCTTCAGCATAAGAGGGAGTGAGGTGGGGGTAGTGGGGAGAGAAATGAGGAGGAAGCACACACATTATGTAAAGTAAGATATAATAACCGATGTTTGTATATTCCTTTAGACTGAAATCTCCTTTAGGGCAGTTAATGGTGTCCTATTTATCATTGTGTTCTCTGCACAGTCCCTGACACTAGATAGTCAATAAAACCTGACTACATCATAAATAAACAAACATACAAGACTCAGCGGCTGGGGGGACATAGGAGAACTGCATGATGTTGAAATAAGGATTTAAAAAAGGGTAGCAGTTAGAGGCAGAGAGTTCTTTATACTGTACTGTACCATGCAGCGAGAACATTTCTATTTAGGGAAAATAGGAGCCAGCATGGAGCAATAGCTCATTTTGATATCAGTGACATGTCTTTCAGAAAAGGTTACAGTTTAGAACCCATGTATTTATTGCCTTAAAAAATGATTTCCATTAAAACCATCCTCCCCCATCCAGCCCTGCTGTTCACTCTCCCCACCACCCCCAACACACCAAATCTCTACTTCTACCTCTGGCCTCTCTACCTAACAGTTTCACCTCTTCATACTTGGAAAATTCATTTATGCCACAAATGGGTCATTACCTGATAATCTTGCTAGAATGATCTGTTTTTGTATGTGGTGGATTTGTTAGAAGGAATTATTTGTTTGACAAATTTATGGAGGAAAAAAGTGCTCATAGTGATACATATCCGTGCCTTAAATTTGAAAAACGCTATTCACCTTTAGTAAACATGTACACGCGATACAGAGAGACATTTCTGCTCTCTTTATGACAATCTGTTTATTCAATTTGCCCTCAGTATGTTATTTTCACCAAGATGTTTAAGAGGAGAAGCCCTAATAATGCTAGAAATGGCAGCTGACCCTCCCTGAGTGGTGATGTGTGTGTGGCCATGTGTGTGCTCTAGCGACTCTGCGAAGAGTTTTCATGGGTTAATCTATTATTTAATTCTTACCGCACCTCAGGAGATGGGAACTATTACTATCTAACCTCATGCATGGAGAAATAAGGCTTGGAAAGGTGACATTACAAAATTCCACGGTGACAAATGTAGTAAGTGGCAGAGCAGGGATTTGAGCCCTAGTGGTCTGACTCCAAAACCTGTGCTCTTAACATTTATAAGTTATATGTACCCTTTGTCTTCTCCCTTCGTCTCTGAGAATAAAGTAGGAAGCAATAGCACGGTGTCTATCTTCATCATGCCGATGAAATATTGCTTTACTTTGCTGTCATTCAGCCATGGCCGTGGCAGGGATCAATGAAGCTAACTCTTAGTCTGAAGAAACAGTAGGAAAATATATGGATCTCTAAGCACGGTTTATTAATTTGATAATAATCAGTTATTTCTCTCTCTTTCTCTCCCCCTTGTGTTTGATTGATGTATGTAGCCAAATCAGATAACCCACAAAGCATTATCTTGCATCTTACCCCACCCCGATTTGCTGGCGGGCCAGAATTATCTGGATAATTTCATTATTTCCTGAGTTCAATTTCTTTTGAAGCTCCTTGGCCATGGTTTTCATTTCTTTTCTCCACTTTGTTGAATTTGGTTCATATTGGAATATCTTTCTACAGAAGATAATATTCTAGGGACACAAATTTGAAACTGTGTTCATTCAAAGAGCCCGAAGAAGAAAAACAAGCCATGCTGATTATCGAGGACAGGAAGATACTCGGTTTAATTATCTTGGTGTCTAGATATGGAAAAAAATGCCACCAATTTCTTTTCCTCAACAAAGAGAAGCAGTATATACACCTGCTGGAAGGTCCAGGAACACAGGGATGCTTTGTATAAGACTTTAATAAAAAAAAATGTTTTTCTGTGAAAATCTTCCATGCGCGAGGCGAGAATCAGGGAGTTGAAGGAGAGCAAAAGACGGTTGGGAAAATGAGGAGCTTGGGAGTGAGAGGCACCAATAAGCTAAAATATGTTCAGGCCGTCTATCAGATGTCAGCAGCCCCGCCCTGCTGTTCTGAAATTGCCTTTTTATGTTGCCTTTCTCGAAGGCAAGCTCAGAGGGTTGCCTTTAGTGTTCTTTGGGAAAGGGAAAAACAAGAATACATACAGTAGTCACAGCATATGCCCACAATCTCTTCCTATTCACAGTTTATCAAGATTATTGACATGGACTTGTTAGGCAAAACTGAGAGTCACTGTTTATTTTCTGAGTACGTCGGTTCCCTCTGCCCCCTTCCCTTTCCTGCTTCTTGCCAGACTTCTTGCCTCTCTTATTGAGGCTATGCATTTTGAGTATCATTAAGAATGTCAGTATCTGCTCTCCAATACCCACCTTGACCTTAATAGTTACTTCAGAGAAATTATTTTCTTACCTTCTTTCTTTGGCTGAAGCGATCCCAGTCATTCCTTGAGCTTATTAATTTTTTTCCCCTCATGCTTGATAAGGACATTTTACAGGGCAATCATGACTCAGAATGAGGGATGGAATATAAAGTCAGAACTCCGATTTCTGAGCCGTTAATCAGAGTGTGAGCAATCTGAAGTTGTTCCTGGGCTGAAATTTTCACAGTTGATTGCTTTTCCTACTCAGCTCCATTGTCCAATGCCCCCAGGTGCCTCAAAATGCTCAGTAATGGTGGCACCTGGGTTGTGGTAATGGCCATGGTCCTATTTTGATGGTTTGCTTCATAGTTTTCCACGGATTCAAATAGCCTGAATACAGGGGCAGCCTGAGGAAGCTGAATGCTCCTGCATTCTATCTACAAACATTTGAGATCTAAATGCCTGCCAATTTCGGGTCTTAACTCTCTCACCTTCTTATGCTTCCCTTGTGGTCTTAACTCTACCCCAAAGGGCCCTTAAAATCTGAGATCTCCTCTGCTTATTGACCTGAAGAGAGGGCGGCCTGGATAGAAAAGTACTGGTCTTTTGCCGGCAGTGTAGGTACTTAGAGGAAATTGCAAGCTCTCAGCTCTAATTTTATTCCGGCATCAGGTTGGCAGGCAGATCTATTCATTCCCCTGCCCGTGACTGGACCTCAAATCCTCCTCCAGGAGGATGTCGGCTCCCGGTGGAAAGGGAGATAAGTGATGGACGAACATTTTACTGCTTGTAGGAATGTACCCGCTACGGGATTGCTCCTTTATTTTCTAAAGCCCTTCTGCATTTTTCAGTCCACTTCTCTGAGCTAAACCAGGCAAAGAGAAAGATGATTAAGTCTCAGAAGAGGCATGAAATGGCCTGCAGCTAGAGGAGAAAGTTTAGGGTGGACATTTTGAAAGATGAAGAGTAAGAGCGATTAGGCAGTGGAATAGAAGTGCCATCACGGTGGTGAGCCGCGGAAAGGTTAGATAAGATATTAACATTAATGAGGTATAGCACAGCCCTGGAGAATAAAGGAGGCTTGACTAAAAGGAGGAGGGCGGGAGGGGATCAGAACAGCCCACTGACAGCGCATGCTCTCCTCCCTGCTTCCAAAGTTACCGTTTTTTGAGAGAGAGCAGGACATCTAGATTGCAGTCCCAGGCTGCTGTGCTGTTATAAAGCTGATTCTTCATTTTTTCCACAAATCCTTTTTTTTTTTTTTTTTCCCAGTTCCTATTGCATGCCAGGTACTGCGTTGGGCTCTAAGAAGATAACTATGTAAGATGGAAAGGGTCCAATCTCGTGGGAGAAGAGAGACAGAGGGATCAGAGTTGGGGGCTGGGGATCTTCTGTGGAAGAGAGAGCAGATTGTCTGGTGAATGATCCCAGAAGCTCTTAGCGCATGGAAAAAAGGCTTCTCATTCCCCAGTGGGAGGCACTAGACCCAAACACAATTTCTCTCCCTTCCTTCCTTCCTTTGTTCCTTCCTTCCTTCCTTTCTTTCTAGATTTATTTATTCATTTTAGACAGAGAGAGAGAAAGAGAAAGCAAGCATGATCAGGGGAAGGGGCAAAGGGAGAGAGAGAATCTCCAGCCAACTCCCCGCTGAGCATGGAACCCCATGCGGGGGCTCGATCTCACAACCATGAGATCATGACTTGAGTGAAATCAAGAGTCGCAGGCTTAATTGAGCCACCCAGGCGTGCCCCCCCAAACACAATATCTTGAGGGACTGGGTCCCTACTCTCCAGCAGCCTACACCTACCTTTTCCCAAGGTGGTCAGGTGCTGGCAGCTGGCACTCAGACAATTCTTTGCAGGTGCCCCCTCCCTTTCCCTGCTGCCTGGGACCTGCTTCCTGTCTGTGTGTTCTCCACTGGTGAGGTTGCTCTCCTGCCTGCACTGTAAGAACGGAGAGTTGCAGGAGCATACGTGTCCCTCCCGAACAGAAATATTGTGTCCACAAGCCTCCCTTTCCCCTGGGCATGCTGTCTGAGAGATGCTGAGAAAATGACAATGAACTTCTTTTGGAGGAGCCTCTGCTTGCAAGTTCCCCAATAAAGTTCATCCCTTAACTGTAGCTACATGATCTGGCATTTGGCGTCTCCCTCCTTGGCCATAGCTCCATAACCACTTAGTGGAATTGGACCAGCAGGTAGGTTTTTTGGCCGGTGCATGTTTTGGAAGAAAGTGAATTGAATGCCGTTATGTGGGCGTTTGCTGCTCTGGTCTCAGATCCCCCACAGCGTTACAGCCTGGCCCCTGGTTGCACTTGAATTTGCCTTACTTGTGATGTGTTCCAGACGTGTGATGTGTTACAGAAGGGGAGTCACAGGAACCGTGGGAACATGGAAGGGGGGACCTAACCTGTGGGACTTCAGAAGAAATGGCGTTGAAGCTAAGACATGAAGGATGAGGAGCTAACTGAGTGAAGATGGAGATGGAGTGGGCAAGGGGATGAAAGTGTTTTAGGTAGGGCACCTGGGTGGCTCAGATGGTTAAGCGTCTGCCTTCGGTTCAGGTCATGATCCCAGGGTCTTGGGATCGAGTCCTGCATCGGGCTCCCTGTTCAGCAGGGAGCTTGCTTCTTCCTCTGCCTCTCTCTCTGTCTCTCATGAATAAATAAATAAAATATTTAAAAAAATAAAAAAGAAAGTGTTTTAGGTAGAGGGGTCCATGCAGGAGGCCCTAACAAAAAAGACTTGGTGTCTTATAGGAGTGGAAAATTCAGCATGTCTGGAGAGGTGAGCCCAGAGGACCTGTGGTTTGAAGAGTTTTTCTTGGATTTGTGATGAATTGTTCCAGAATCTTTCCTGCCTCCCCCCTGTGCTCAACATTTGGGGGAGCTCAGACTGTACACAGAATCTGTGTAGAGCCTGGAAATAGAAGACAACTGATGGAAACAGACCTTTTACTTCTTAATTCTTTTTTTCCTTTTTAAAGGCCCATTCTCCTCTCTCTGTTAAATATCCGCATAATAACTACTAAATAACTTGAAAAAATTCCCATGAACTACCGTGCTATTTCCCTTTTATCTTTTTTATATTTTTTCCTCTTTTTTTTTTATCCCTCCCTGCCTTTCATCGTTTTCTCTCTGAAGAAGGACTTAGCTATAAAACTAACAAAATTATTCATTGCACTTAATTTTGTCTTCACTGGTTTGGGAATCTGAGGAAGAGTGTAGGTCCCTAGAGAAATCCTAATACATGTCATGGGAAAATAAGACCTGTGAGGACAAACAGGAGTGAAGACTAGAGGCTTACTTGCTCTGTTGAAAATAAGGGAAACACTTCCCTCCTTGTCAGAACATCTACCTTAGAAAACTGTAAATGTACTTTCTCTGTCACTTTGAAATGTATGTTTCAAATCTTTTTAGAAATGAAATAAGCCTTTTGTTAACTTTATGACCCAAGAATATCTGTCTCAGGGACCTGGAAATGGCCAGTCCTTGAAATGTAAGCACCAAGAGAGATAGAGCCCCTGTCTTCCTGTTTCTCTGGGAGGATAGGGGACTAACTTCAGCAAGTGTTTTGTTCCAAGTTGTAAAACTACCTCCTGTCATAAAGAACCCTGTTCCTTTTAGATAAAGCCACTGAGCTCACGTAGATGGTCACCCCAATTACCAGGTAAAGTCAGGATGAACTCTGTGTGTGCTGTTCACTTCCCTTACTTGAGGACTAGTTAGGATTTCTCTTGAAAACACATATACAATGGGTTGTATCTGCTTGGCTATATAGAAAGGTGGATTTCCTTCTGTCTTTGCAATCTCTTGGTGAATTGCCTGTAACCTACTTCACATTCTGGCTGAATGCTTATTCAATAATTAGAAGTGATTTCCTTCTCTACTACCTTTGTGGAGAAGATTTCTGGGTTGGAAGAAGATTTTGTTTTTTAAATTGTATTGCCCCCACAGACATTGAAGAGGGTAACGTTTTGTGTGTCCTTTCCCAAGGCCATGCAGTGGCCTTCCAGGGGAACCTAGTACTTTGAGACATGGAAACTGTCACCCACTAGCTCTTAGTTGCTGTGCCTGAAATGAGTTCTATTTGGCAGATGGGAAGCCAGCCCTTTCAAATTTTCCCAGGTGGACCAGGCACTGTTTGCTTTCAGAAGTTCTCAGTGAGACTTTCATTTTAAATTCATAAAAGTTATCAGCCAACTTCCAACAATTGTTTAATAAAAAGCAATTAGCCAGCCAAAAATATAATGGCTTTTATGTCAAAATATGCTGGAGACAGCTGCTAAGCGGGCCACTGGCAGCCCCTGGGCCATATGCCGTGAGTCCTAGGCATATGCACAGCCAGGCACAACAGCACAGAGCATACTGGGAGTAATAAACCCAGCCCCCTACCTTTCTCCCTCTCCCTTCCCCCAACTCCCCACACCAGAGAAACTGACAGCAGGGAATTCTCTGGAGTAAACTGCCGCAGTCAAGATTCACAAAACTCATTTATTAGGCAAGGATCTAATCCGGCGATAGATGCAGAGAGCCCTAGCTCCCTAGCCTGGTTTGGATAAAATCCATGCAAACCTTATTGCATTGCAGCAAAACGATTAAAAATAAATAAATAAATAAACCTGCCTCCACAAAACAACTAACTCAACAGCACTCAACAAGAAAATTGAACTCAGATTATAGACTTTTCTTTTATCCATCTGGTTGCTTCTCCCAATCTAATATTCACAGGGAAAAAGTTTCTGGAGTTTGCTCTTCCTTGAGAAGATAGTTTCATTCTCCACAGCATTCTCTGCCGTAGTCATGTTTGTTGCCCTGCCTCGCTCCCCAGGAGATGTTCAAGGACTGAGATATTGGTGATGGCCCGCGCATCTTTTGTTGTCATCGGAAATCCAGATACATATTTATTTTAATCAGAGGGGAGGGAGAAAAAGGAAACTCTCCTGAAGTTTTTTTGCTAACAAGAAAGGCCATATTTTCATCAAAAGCATGTTTATTTTGAGAACAAAGCATGGGCAAATCACCTTTTGTTTATAGAGAGCTTTTTTCCCATCCCAGAGGACCCCGTGGTTTGTAAACACTCTGAAGCTGTTTTTAGAGCATTCATGTCACCTATCTCCTCAAGGACAGATCCTGGGGGCTGCTCTATACCCATGGTTTCTGGCCATTTTGCAGTGCCAACAACTCCTTATTCATAGTTAAGAAAATGTGTCATGCTTTTGAGGGTAATAGGATTTTTTTCACCATAAACATATTAAATAGCAGAGTGTAGGCAATAGAGTTCCAGAATAACCCTTGGAAAGGGGGCAGCGCAGACCTAGGAATCTCCAGATTCTTCAAGCTTCAACTCATTCTTCAATCTTCTCTCTTCCCCCCAAGAAAATTTTCTGCAGAGTTGCAGTGAATACTATTGAAGGTCTCCCAAGAACACACACCCCCAGTTTCAATAACTTGCTAGGAGGACTCGCAGGACTCGGCACATGGTGGCATTCACGGCTAAGATTTATTGCAGTGAAAGGTTACAAAGCAAAATGAGCGAAGGGAAAAAGGCATGTGGTGCTAAGTCTGGAGGACACCAGGCACAAGCCTCTCCCAGTGGGGTCATTTGGGATGATCTTAATCCACCGGGCCCTCCCTTCCCCCCAGCCCAGCAACAAATTATGACAACATATGTGAAACGTTGTCTTCGAGGGAAGCTTCTTAGAGACTCTATGTCCAAGGTTTGTAATTGAGGGCTGGTCGTGTAGACATCCTCTGCCACTCCCAGTATAAAAACAGGTCTTGAGAAGAAACTATTGCACAGATTGTTCAGGCACAATGAGCCATTCTTACCAGTCCTGGAAACTTTGGGGACCCTCCCCAAATCAGAGTTCCTGGATGTCAGTCAAGGGTCAACCTTGAAGCAGGTCTTTCCAAGGGCAGCAGCCTCACTTGCACACAGTTGATTATGTTGTGGACTGATTTTTCCAGCCTTTCTTCTTTCCTACCTCGTCCACCTGCAGGGAGCTCTGAGGCACATCGTGGGTGCTCCTGGGAAGGGGCAAAAGGTAGATTGATAGGTGGGTAAAAGTGAAAGACTTGGCAGGGGCACTGGGTGGCTCAGTGGGTTAAGCGTCTGCCTTCGGCTCAGGTCATGATCTTGGGGTCCTGGGATTGAGCCCTACATGGAGCTCCCTGCTGAGCGGGGAGCCTGCTTCTTCTTCTTCTCCTACTCCCCCTGCTTGTGCTCTCTCTCTCTGTCAAAGAAATAAATGAAAATCTTTAGAAGTGAAAGGCTTGGCTTGGACTCTCAGTGGAGGTACAGTTTAGTAAGGATTCTAAGAAAGGCAACATGGTGAAGCTTAAAAACAAGCATTTTAGAATTTGGCAGATCCAGGTTCAAATCCTGCTCACTATTCCTATAGAATTTGAAAATTTCAAATCTTTCCGGTCTATTTTTATGGGTAATCCACCACCTATCTGATGCTCATGAATAAGCAAGAGTTGGATAAATTTGGTAGGAAATAGGATAACCTTTATTTCAGGGGAAATATATCAAATATCATATATCATGGGAACGGCCTATAAGCCTACAAGTCCGTAGGTAAATAAAAATAAAAATCTTTCTTGGAAGCTCCACATCCAGCGTGGAGCCCAACATGGCGTTCGAACTCACAATCAAGACCTGAGCTGAGATCAAGAGTTGGATGCTTTACTGACTGAGCAACTCAGGTGCCCCAAAAATGAAATTAATATTCCTGAACATAGGTCCAATGCTCTAACTTTGGGTTGGGATTCTCATTCCATCTTTTTTTTTTTTATGGTTATTTCTGAGCACTTCATGTATATATGCCTGAGCCTGGTCAGGGGAACGTGAGGACATTAGAGATGGGGTCTGTGCTCTCAGGATGCTTATAGCCCCAGTGCGGGACCTCATGGAGCATGAAGGAGATTCTAAATGAGGCAGCAAATGGATTCATGACATTACAGATCTTTAACTCCAGAATTACAAAAGATAAATGAAACTGAGATATAGAAGGTAACTCACTATTAATGGATCACCTCTGAATTTAACTCCTCTTGTGAGATTTATTTTTCAAATTTTTGTTATAGTTTTAGATTATGTCATCTCCTGAGGCAGTAAGTTAAACAAACTAGAACTCTTGTGAGAGGAGAATCTTGATTGACGTGTCTGGAGTGTTCATCCAGAGAACATGAGTTTGATTTCCGCCCTCCATTTCTCTAGCCTAAGGGGGCCTTATCTTCCTTGCTTATCTACAGAAATGAAGTCACCATTCTCCTTAACCCTTTCTAGGCTTTGTTCAAGTCCTTAGTTGTTCATGAAGCACGAAAACCAGAATAGCAAATATGTCCTCAAGTCAGGCTCTCCGTGGCTTTGCACCATGCTTTGTTCATTTCATGGGGGGAGTCTTACACTTACTTGGTCTATATTTTCGGGACTGCCAGACTGCTCTCTCACACACCTGACTGGTTGTCCTGGCTAGTTGTCCTGGCCTACAGGTCTCTGCTTCAATCTATGGCCTCACGTTCAAATACACAGAGCTATATATCTAGAGCTATGTACTCATTATACAAAAGGCTTTTAATCAATCTGCTCTTGATTTTACAATCATCTTAGAATAGAGGCTAGATCATACAGTGACTGAGAGTGGATTCTTTACCCTCAGTCCCTGGTGCTAATCCCACCTCAGCCACTGACCAGCTGTGACACATTGGACAATTTACTTAGTCTCTGTCTCAGTGTTCTCATCTGTAAGATGAGGCACAAAATACTATTACCAGTCTTAGGATTAAATATGAATATTTTTGACATGCTTCAAGCAGTGTCTGACACTATATTATTATTATTACTTTTAAGATTTTACTTATTTATTAGAAAGAAAGAGAGAGACCACAAGCAGGGGGAGTGGCAGAGGGAGAGGGAGATGTAGGCTCCCTGCTGAGCAGGGAGCCCAATATGGGGCTCGATCCCAGGACCCTGGGATCATGACCTGAGCCGAAGGCAGACGCTTAAGCATCTGAGCCATGCAGGCACCCCATATCATGTTTGATAAATACAGAAATTAGAAAAAGAGTCTTATTCCATATTAGAGTGTCTCTTAGATTCCTTCTTTGGATTACAAATAATTGCTTTGAGTTGTGTCTTTCTTGATAAATGAGGAGTTGAAACAGACTATTATAGAGATCCAGTCTTCTCACAGATTCACGTTTTTTAGTCTATAACCTGGTTTCCCATATTAGAAATCTGATTTATGCTAAAACAGAACCAGAAATGAGAACTTCTGCTGAAAGAAGACCTCATTACCTTATGATTAACACAAGAGAGAATACTGCCAGTTCCCTTTTCCTCCTAGTTAAAGTGTGCTTACAAATCTCCTAGCCTGATAAATTCCACACGAACATTTTGAATTCATTCTTCCTACCAAATGAGACAATTGAGGCAGAAACATTAGTTTGAGTGGACACGTAGGTCAATATTACTCTAAGAAAAGGGCCGTTGGGTGTTCATATGCAGAGCATAGTGCACAAAAACAAAGCAAAATAAAGCAAAACTAAAAAAAACCCCAAATGAAGAAATTCTCTTGAAATGAGAACACAAAAATAAAGCTCAGAACTCAGTAGGTACTAAGCAAATGCTAACTCCTTTTTCTCACTTTGCCTGGCTGCCAGAACCAATTTCTTCCTTCTCAATATTTATATTGACCTTTCTTTCCCTTTAGTCAGAAAAACACAAAGATTTTTTTTTTAAGGCTCATACCATAAACTGTGTGATGTTTAGCTTTTGCAGAGGTGTGAAGAAGTCCTGCTGTTAAAAGTGGAGTAAGATTTTTTTTTTTCTTGGGTGGAAGCCCAGAAAATGTTAGACAAGCCAAGGTGAAGACTCTTCCTTCTAATGACAGCGTGGATGCTCGTGTGTATGTTTGTGGGTGTGAATGTGTATGTCTAGGTTCTAGAACTATTTTGGCAGGAAGAAGTAAGGACCCACAGAAAGGAATTAATCCAACATGTTAGATGGCAAAATGGTTTGATCCACATCACAAGACCCAACGCGTATTTCCCTTCTTTGCATTCTATGTAGGTTGGAGTTAGCGATCTTTAAATTTTCCATGTTGGAAATGTACAATCCAATTAAAATAGCATTTTGTGAGCTAAGCAGGCATATCATGACCATTGCTCTGGCAAAGCAGAGACCAAGCCTTAATTACTCAACTCTTGCAGGGTTTTAAGAACTTAAAGTAAGCATAGAAGCTCTTATCCGTGGAAGTTTAGTGCCACTGGGAGTGCCCATAAGAGAGATGTGCGGTTGAATAGGTTTCTTATTTTAAAGATGCCATTCCAACTTCTGTTAGTTACCTACACAGCCTTAAACAGGAATGTAATAAAACAAAAAGCTTCAACAACAAGTGTTCGACATAATAATCCCTTGTTCGTAAAAGATTATTAAAGATTGTAAAAGATTGTGATATGTGTAAAGGTAAAGCCTCGGAGATAACTATCGATATAAAGTAGACATTTGGCTTCCTTTCCAACCTCTTCTAGAAAAAGCTTCTTTCAAAGAGAAGAGCTGCACCATAGACACTCCTGGTGGGCACCCAGATGACTGGGTCTCTCTTTCCTAGTGAGGAGAAGCAGGGACTTTGGAAGAGCTGGCGTCAGCCCCGCTGCAAGCCTGCACGTTTGACAGGGAAAGCTGTGGGCAGGCGGCTGGTGGCGGCTGCAGCCCATGCCAGGCCTCTAGCTGGCTTGTTACACGATCCTCACCAGCTTCCCTGGGAAGAGGAAAAACAAATTTTTTCTCTAATGGCTCAGATTGTCTTCGATACTTACCAGCAGGAGTTTCTGACAACTTTGTTCTCTCAGATTTTAGGGATTTAAAGAGAAACAAAATATCACACACTTGCAACTGGCACAGGAAGACGCCAACGTCTACCTCATTAGCGAATGGAAAACAGTGGCCCCTTTGGGCCGGATCAGGAGGTCAATGTGTATATGACTGAAAGGCCCTATTTATTAACCAAATACCCATTACATGGGTCAAGTCCAAGGCCAGCCTGATGAGTAGGCAACTCCTCATATGGTTTCATTTCGGGGACTGAAATACCACTCCCTTGATCCTCCAAATGGGAAATATGGCTCCTATGTGCCCATTGATGCCTGAAATGTCTTTTATAGGAAAAAGGCCTTTCATTTAGAAGTCGGTAATAAGGTTCATAATGAAAGTACCTTAGGTGTGACTTCAGAATACACTGAGGTGTGAGTGCCTGGAGTCTGGACTCTTGAAAGTACATTTAATGATTAAGGGAAGAAAGAGCCTTTTGCTTGGATGGGAAGAAAGATATAAACAGGGAGGGGGAAGCAGAAAGGGAAGACCGGAGTGCGGCAAGCTAACTGTATTTGTTGGTTCACTTTTGAAATGAGATAGAAAGCACTTAAGTGTCTGATGCATAGCAAGCTCTCAATGTTAATTATTCTGATTTAAAGTTATGGCAGGTTCAGGACTGGTTTTGCCATTTTGGAGATAAACCTGTACAATCCCCGCTCTGAAGCTACAGTGCCTTGTGCACAAAATCGAGGCCCTCGAAAATCACTCTCATTCCATTTTCTCTATCCTCTCCCTATCCTAACGTTTTCTTTTTGCGTTACTCCTCAGTCCTTTGCTTATGGGAGGACTCTAAAGGAGTCTTAATAGGCTTTATACCAAGAAGGAGGTGGGGGGGTTTGCACTCAGAGGCATATCTAAACTAACTTCTGGCATTTAACCATATACTATATGTCTATGTCACATTTCATATGTCTCGTCTTCTCTGATGTCATTAAAGGGTACTTGGTTGCTACCTTTCTGGTTATGGGACCCCGTGACTGTAATCACCATTCCTATGGCGCTCACATCTGGCACATCACGGGCATGCAGCTTTCCTGACTACCGCAGCTCGCAGCACGTGGTTCATCTGGACTATTCGGATGGCACCAATTGCGTGACGTCTCACTCGGCATTCAATGCCTCATCAATAAAACTTGTATTTTCATCTAGTTTTATCATTAACATATACATGGCTAGTCAACGTTGGTATATAGTCTGTTTTTCTCTAACTAGACTGTGAACTTCTTGTTAAGGTCCAGGTGGTAGATAGTTTCCGAGATAACCTCCAATGTGCCCCATATCCCCATATTCATATCTTTGCATAGTCCCTTCCCCCTACCTATTATTTGTTTTGTTTTTTTTTTAAAGATTTTATTTATTTACTTGACAGAGAGAGAGACATCACAAGTAGGCAGAGAGACAGGCAGAGAGAGAGGGGGAAGCAGTCTCCCTGCTGAGCAGAGAGCCCGATGCGGGGCTCGATCCCAGGACCCCGAGATCATGACCTGAGCCGAAGGCAGAGGCTTTAACCCACTGAGCCACCCAGGCGCCCCCTATTACTTGTTTTTAATGAATATTATAAGACAAAAGTGCTAGGATGTCACTTCCAAGATTGGGTTACAGAACGTTTGTAACTCCTGTCCCGCTAGCACTCTCTGGCTCATTCTTGCTCGCTCCATGTGGTAGAAGCCAGTTGCAATGTTGCGAGCTGTCCTCTGGCTGGGAGCTGAGGCAAGCCTCTGGTCAACAGCCAGAGGAAAAAATGAGGCCCTCAGCTTAACCACTTGTGAGGAACTAAGTTTTGACAATAATTGCCGGAGTGAGCTTACCAGCAGCTTCTCTCTTAGTTGAACCTTCACATGAGAATGCAGCCCTGGTTGACACCTTGATGGCAACCTTGTGAGAGACCTAGAGGCAGAAGCACCCAGGGAAGCCATGATGAAATTTCTGATCAACAGAAACTGTGAGGTAATATGTTTGCTGTTTTATGCGGTTGATTTTTGGAGTAATTTGTTACACAGCAATAGATAATTAATATGATCCAGGCTTGTAGTCCATCTATGCACTAATTCCATCAGTCTGGAACAAATACCCAGAATATTGAAGAAATATGCTTTGAGCTACCCGAGGAACGTTTATTTTCTTTCCCTCTCAGATGGGAGAGGGAGACAGGTGGAACCTATGATTTGGTCCTAAAAACCTGGCCGCCTTAATTGCAGTCTTGGTGTATGAAGCCAGAGGGTCAGTTAACAGGAATAGCAACCAAATCAAGTGGGCCATTCAAAGGTCTAAGTGACACTGAAAATTGAGGTTTTAGAGACAACATAAAGTCAAAATGAAAAAACCTAGACTTGAGGAAGGGCAAAGCAGGTGAGTGGGAGGTGGTTTGGAGACACTCCATTTCTAGAGATGGAGTGAGTGGAGCTCATGGAGGTATGTGCACAGCATGGAAACTGGTGGATCCATCTAAGAGGGGGTTCCTAATATCGATGCCGAGGGTACCAGGAAGCGAGTGGAACGGGGCATGTGCAGGCTCGGTGAACCGGAGAGGGCAGGCTAGTTTCAGGCGGGTATAACGTATGTTGTAGCGCTCTGCTGAGATCCTCATCCTCAGGGACAGTATGCCCTGGAATTGTTGACTGTTAATGGTTGACAGCGGCATTCTTCTCTGAGCACTGCCCTCAGCCACAGGGAAGTACCTCATCCGAGGTTATGCCCTATCCCTGGGGTGGCCTGTGGCCAAATTCTGGCAGATGAGGGAGTACAAGTTGCTGACTCCTGTGCTTCATGTGCAGCAATCCTGACCGTCTGCCTCCAGTCCGGAGCTCCCCGTAGGATTCCCCAAGGCCTCAGAAACCATTGCCTTTCAGGCCTTTTCCTTCTGCCAGATTCTTTCTTTCTTACTTTCTCAGTGAGTACCTCTAGGAAACCCCTTGCACGCAACACCCCATCTCAGTCGAAGACAATCAAGACAAGACAAGGGGTAGCAACTAGCCAGCTCTAGACCCAATGTGCAAGCTGGAAATGCAAATGTGTAAGTGAAATACTCCAATCTTTCTTTCTGTATTGGCAAGTAATTCTGCTTTAAAGAAAAGAATGGCCTCTGAAGTGAGACAAAGCACATCTCTGGGCCAGGTTTAGCTAAAGGGACACGAGTTTGAGTCATATATATATTATTATATAATACATGTTATTAATATATAATAACATATATTAAGTTCATGAACTTATTGAAAATTCAATAATTTGAATATTCAACTTATTCAAATAAGTTGAATGTGTATTTTTAAAGATTTTATTTATTTATTTGTGAGATAGAGAGGAGAGAGAGCAGGAGCGGGGTGGAGGGGTAGAGGGGAGGGGGAGAGAAGTAGAGGGAGAAGCAGACTCCTTGGAGCCCAATGTGGGGCTCGATCCCAGGGTCCTGGGATCATGACCTGAGCCAAAGATAGATGCTTAACTGACTGAGCCACCCAGGCACCCCTGAAGTTTGGTAATTTTTTTTTTTTTTTTTGCATCTCTGTTAATATAAGTCACCATTTCCTTAAAAGAAAAACTGAATGTTTTGTGGGTGGGTGAGAAAGGAGAAAGTGGAGGGAGCTGTTTCCCCTGTCCTCAGTACCATGTAACTCATGTAACACTTACATTGTAGCAAGTACTGTGTAACTTTAGTAATACTTCATTCTTTCCATCCCTTCAAAGTGTGCCTAAGATCGATTTCTAGATTTTTGTGAGTATTAGGGGTAGAAATTCTCTTCTGTCATCTTGTTTTTGCACCTGTCCTAAAAGGGTCAGATGCGAAGAGCGATCATATATTTACCTGATTTTACACCTGCTATCCCAGTGCAATTATTAATATCCACTCCCTCTCCCTCTCCCCAGTGTCCCAGTGTTAATACATTTTGTCGCTTTGATGGGGAAACCACGTACTGTTACCTCTCAGGGTATCATTTTTCTTCCGTGAATAAAATTTTTGGACTTGTAGGATAATTAAGATAAACTGCCTTCTAAAGAATGAAATTCATTAAAAGTAACATTTTTTTCTCTTGCAAGTTGAAATCATTCTCAGTGTCCCAGTGTAGCAATTTGACCCAATACTATTTTTCAGGGGAATAGTTTTCACACTCACTTCACAGTTTAAACCAATTTGATTTCACTACTAATTTGCCTTATTTTAACTTGGACATGCTGAAGTAGTTCAGGCTGCTTCCAAACACTTACTGCCTCATTAGCTGATAGCTATAGTCTAATGACTTTCGGAGCAAATGAGAGCTTCCAAGGCAGTGGACATCAGTGGAAACAGCTCTTTGAAAACTGAAAGAGAGGGTGTCAAAATTGGATTTAATTCCACCCTTTGTTAGCTTTGGGGTAGTTAGCATTTATTTAAATGAAATTGTAATTATTTTCAGTGGTGCTGATTGATGGGAAATCCCTGGGTAAATAGACCGAAGCCATCACACAGTCTGTCACATGGTTGAGTAAGTATATAACAAAGGAAGCCTCTTCTGTTAGAGAGTTCAACATAATTTTCTAAGTTCAGCTATAAAGATAGATGTCGATGTAAACTTTGTGTGTATAGATACATAGAAATCCTCCATATCTGTGTATGGGTACCCCCCCACCACATATGTTAACGTGCATTAAAAATAAATATATGCATTAAAAAACATAGCTCCTTTCCCTTTCCCTAGAATATAGATTAGGCTATTTGGTTATGATAAAAGCCTGAGGCTCACTCAGCCTATCTCAAGGACCAATGTGAGAATGAGAGAGATGGAAATATTTTTTTTTTTTTTAAGATTTTATTTTTAAGTAATCTCTGTACCCAACGTGAGGCTTGAACTTACAACCCTGAGATCAAGAGTCTTATGCTCTACCGACTGAGCCAGGCAGGTGCCCCCGAGATGGAAATCTTTCACGGAGAAAAGGAGCCAAGGTTTACATAGAGGCCACCCAAGGCTCTAAAAGTAATTCAGGATCAAGGCAGTTACTCTTAGTGGCTCATCTAAACTTGATCCTCACCCCATCCTTCTTTATTTATAAAGCTTCACTTTTTTTTTTTCCCCCATGAAAACTAGACAACTTCACAACCTCAGAAGATAAGTCATATTTCATCTAAGGCAGACAGCATAATCTAATTCCCTTCGCTAGTGCTTGCTTTAGGGGTGAGCAGGAGAACAGAATCCAGGCAATGATGCATAGAAAAAAATCTCTTGTGGTGATTTGGGAAAGATTTTGCTCTCAGGTAAGACAAGAGACGGTGGTGAGGCTGGTTCTCTTTTTCTGCCATCAAGTGGTTTGCAAGGATTTTATGATTAGAGCTATGGCAGCCATCTTGAAAGCATAAAACTAAAAGCCTAGAGATGAAGAACCAATATGCTGAAGAGAGACTTGTAGAAGGACAGAAAAGAACCTAGGTCCTTGACAGTGTTGCTAAACAGTTCTTCCAAACCTAGAAAGTGGAATGTCTTTATTGTTTGAGCCATTCTTGGTTTGGTAGTCTATTACTTGCATTCCAAAGCATCTCTGCAATGTCCAACGGGGCTCTCATAACAAGGTTATCTTGTTGTCTGCTCAGTACCAGGATTTTGTGGATATTTATTTCTATATATTCAGGGTGACTTTAATGAGAATCAGAGGAGCTTTTGCAGCACCAGTGTTGAGAGCTCTCCAGAACAGATTTCTTCCCTACTGTGCTTCATGATTGACCAATGTGGCAACATTCCCTTTGACGTACTGAAGGTTTGTCAGTTAGATAGAGATCCAAGTGATAACCTGAAAACTTTCTTCTTTGGTCCATTTGGACTTCATACTTCCCTTAGTTCATTATTCATGCAATTCACAAAAATTTATCGAGCACTTGATATGCATGAGGTTTGGAAATTTAGTGGGAAAAACAGAAATGCTCCCTGCCTTCTTGGAATTTACATTCTAGTCAGATTATACAATTTCTGTATTCACTTGGCCTTTTGATACAGAATTCCAGAGATATCAAAGATGTTGAGCTGCTAGAATAGGGTATGGACACCTCTCAGGATGAATGTGTATCTTTTTGGAAATGATGAAGATAATAACTGGCAACTTCTTTGGTATTGTTTTCTTTTTTCTTTTTCTTTCTTTCTTTCTTTTTTTTTTTTGTTATATTTGAAAAAGTTGAAACAACAGTGAAATATTGCATGAGATTTTAATGTTCCTACCTAAGCCGTATTTAGAATGTCTAGTCTGGAACAAGGATATGGTTACCCTTTGGAGGTTACTGATCTGGATTTTCAGAATATAAAAACAAACAGATAATCAACATTCAACTATCATCTTAGTATTTGGAAATAATCCAGGTACCAAAATGGGTGGTAATAAGTTTTAATGAGGGTCTCCCAGCTTTTATGTTGGTGTTGAATCAATCGCAAGTTCTAGGATCCCATGACTTCCATTTGGGATGAAACAGGGAAGTAGCTGTGCTTTGAATGGCTTCTCTATATTCATATGCAAGTAAGAACATTAAATTTGAGTGTTCTTGCCAAATAATAAATGGTGTCCAATAATCACATCCAGTTTGTCTGGATTTTTTTTGTGTCATTTTTGTTGGATGGGAACATCATTACTTCTTGCCCTAAAGCAGATTCTCTTCATCATGGAGTGAATGCATTGAGCTAGTAAGTAGTTGCTTACTTATCTCCCCTCATGTCTTGGGCCCTTATGGGGTAGGGCTATTCAACTGTCCAGGATTAATAGTTACAGCAAACCTCGAGTCAAACAAGGATGGATCTCTATTTGATGGCTGACTGTGGTGGTTTTGGTATCCTAGGGAACAAAAAATATAATCCCTTACAGGTTATATTTATGGAAATTTAGTTGATGGTGTTTGATTTCTCTTTTGCTTTTTCACAGAGTCTCTCCTTTCATTTTCTATTGGTTGGAATTCTAATGAATGTTATCTTCGAAAGCCCCTTTGGCAAAATTTCTTTATTAAATAAGGCTTTATTTTCTAGGCTAGCTCTCCACATTCCTAATGCCAACCCAGAATAGCAATCATCCTTACCTACCTCCTACCCCATCTTTAAATGTCTAAATTAAACCTCTTGGCCACCTTCCCCCCATCATTGCCAGATTAAAAAATCTGTATTTCAGAAGTAGTGCCTAGAGTTGGTGACCATAACCTTGACCCAGTACTTATTTTAAGAATCAAATTATATTCTGGATCTTGGCCTAGCACAATGGCTTGACGGCCTATAAGTCAGCCTGTATTTTTTTTTTAATTTTTTTTCCAGGGTAACATTTTTATTTATTCATAGTTTGTGTTTCAAAGAAATTTGCTTCATTAAAAAGATTCAATTCATCAGTTAGAGGCAATGGGGCAGAAAATAGATCTGTCCTGTGATGAACCGTTTGCTACACATGTAGTTATAAAAACCTTTAAGGTGATTTGAAACAGGAAACCGAGTGACAGACTACATTGCTGTCAGCTATGTCTCAGAACCAGATCCGCAGGTGGTGGATAGTGGAAAATATTTTACCTCATTAAACTCTCCTTTCCATTTCTACAATATGCACCCTTAGTGCAAAACAAAATTGTATCTGCATATGAACAATGTACATTTTGCCGGACTTTTAATAGCTTTGATCAACCAGGTATGTACCTTCCATTCTGTATTAATTATATTAATTAATTATTCAGCATTTGGGTTTGATAATTTGATGCTTAGACTTAAAATAACAAGGACTGATGGCCTACTTATGGCTTTGAGGAGTAGAAGCCAATTGGAATGATAGTATAGACATCTTAATTTAAAATATGCATATTTCTAATGTGGAAATTTATAATTCTTCAAGCAAAATTGAGAACTGAGTTTGAGATGATCTGATTACAAGGCTATTAGTCTTCTTCTCTACTCCCCGAAGCCTCCTCCCCTTCTCAGTTACTCCCTGCTGCTAATAAGATGCTGGGGCTGAATAGCATTGTCTCTTAGACCCGAGACCCTGCAGTAAGCACAGCTCCTCACTTCCCTCCCTGCCTCCCTCTCCCTCTCCCAGTGACCTGGTCTGAGCAGGCGTTGCTCACCTGACTTGCTAGCCGGCCTCTTTCCCCACCCCCGTCTCTAGCGTGGTGGAGGAGATGGTGCTGACATGCAGCTCTACAAAAAAGCATTATCTTTTAGAAATCACTCCTTATTTCATCTTGATTCTTTGTTCCTTTTTTATCAATTAGACAAAAGCTTGACAATTTCATCCTCTATCCTCCCTTTTTCTGATTCCCCCCCCCAACGAAAACCCCCTATACATTCCCTATCACCACTGCTAAATCTTAGCACAAACACCTTATTTCATGCTTCCTGTGTTTTTACACTTTCTTGATACTTCTTTGTTTTCTGGACTTAAGTTGCTTTTCTTCATAAATAAGAAAACAATATGTTTCATTCTATTAGTAGTTTCTCTGAAGATGTATGGAGCCAAAAAATATTTTCCCTGTGAATGTAATAATGAAACTCCTGCATTCTGCGGAAGGTGGGTCACATACTCTTCTTGCTCCTCACCGCTGCAGCCTTCTACTCGCTGCAGCCTTCCGCCCGCTGCATTCTGCTCTGTAGCAGGCCCAGTCACTTTTGTACAGTTGTTTTCTGTAGTACTTTTAAACTTGCTTCCTTTAATATCAGTAATTAGTTACTGCTTCTGCTTCGTTTTCTTTACCCAAGAACTCTTTGCCTATGACTTTATAAGGTACAGTTTCATAGAACTTTAACATCCACGTACATTGCAATGCACACAGATCTTAAGTACATGGTTCAATGTTCTTAGCAAGTGGCCACGCTCATAACAAGTGCAGAACATCATCTCGGGAAGATACCTTGTGCTTCTTTCCCATCAGTCCCTACCCCTTCTTCCAAAGACAGCCAATGTTCTGATTTCTGCAATCATAGATAGTTTTGTTTGTCAAACTTAATTAGAACATGTGTCTGATTTCTTTCTCAGGAAGAAGGTTCATCCATGTAGTATGTATCAGTAATTCATTGCTTTCCTTTGCCACATAGCATCCCATGTGTGACTAAGTCATGATTTGTCAATTCTTCTGTTGATGGACAGTTGGTGTGTTACCAGCTTTTGGCTATTATACATAAAGTTGCTGTGAACACTCATGTCCAGCTCTTTTATTTGGACATATGCTTTCATTTTGTTTCTTGGGCAAATACCCAAGGCTGGAAATGCTTTTTTATGCGGTGTGTGTTGAACTCTGTGAGAAACTTCTAGAATGATTCTCAAAGTGGTTTTACCCCCCGCCCCCAATGTATCCTTACTGACATTTGACTATGTCAGTCTTTTGATTTTAGCCATTCTAGTAGGTGTGTGGCAGTACCTCTTTGTGGTCTTAATTTAGCTTTTCCTAGTGACTAATTATGAAGAGAACTTTTTCATGTGTTTATTGACAATTTGTATATCTTCCCTTGTGGAGTGCCTATTCTTTTCTCATGATTAAAACTGTACTTTTGTCTTTTATTGAGTTGTAAGAATTATTTATATATTCTAGATATTAGTCCTTTGTCAGCTAGTGCTGCATATATTCTCTCCCAGCTTGTGGCTTGCTTATTAATTCCTCGGTGATGTTGGAGTGCCTGGGTGATGCAGTCGGTTAAGCATTGGACTCTTGATTTCGGCTCAGGTCATGATGTCAGGGTGGTGGGATCAAGCCCCATGGTGGGCTCTTGTGCTCCACGGGAGTCTGCTTCTTTTCCTCTGCCCGTCCTCTGCCTCTGTAAAATAAATAAATAAAATTTTCTCAACGATGTCTTTTGTTGAGCAGAAGCTTTTAATTTTGGCAGAGTTCATCTTATCAATTTTTCTTTCTTGTCAGTGCTATACCTTTATTTAAAATTTCTGTTTTCCGCTTTGTTTTATGTATTTGGTTTGTTGTTCTTTGCCTAATCTTACAGTGTCTTTTGGGAAGAAAATGTATGTGGTTTACATTTAATTTAAGAATTGAAAACCTTAGCTTTGTTCTTTCCATCTTACTTCGTTTCTTCTTTTTTCTCATTTTAAATTTTTGTGCCTTTGATCAAGTTTTGTGTGTTTCCTTTTTCACTTGTGTTAGTTTAGAAGTTTCTTGGTACTTTGTCTTCTACCAATTGCAATCTAGTTATTCCCGATACACGTAATTGAATAGATACAGGCTTACCTCATTTTATTGTGCTTCGCTTTATTGCACTTTGCAGATATTTCTACAAGTTGAAGTTCTGTGGCAACCCTGCATGGGACAATCAGTAGCACCATTTTCCAACAGCATTTACTCACTTTGTGTCTCTGTGTCACATTTTGGTAGTTCTCACAATATTTCAAACTTTTTCGTTATTATATTTGTATGGTGATCTGTGACCAGTAATTATGACTCACGGAAAACTCCGATGATGGTTAGCATTTTTATCAATATTTTTTATTTTTTTATTTTATTTTTTAATTAAGATATGAATATTGCTTTTTTAGACATAATGCTATTGCACACTTGATAGACTACAATACAGTGTAAACATCACTTTTTAGGTACCGGGAACCCCTGAAATTCATTTGACTTGCTTTATTGTCATGGTTGCTCTATTGCAGGAGTCTGCAGCTTAACCTGCAGCATCTCCAAGGTATGCCTGTATTTCTCTACTATTATATGAAATAAAGATATTAACCATATCCCTCAACCAAGGTTATGTACTGCTTCCGATTATTAAGCTGAGACCTAAAGGTAACAGGGTGACTATATGTCCTGATTTGCTTGTGCTAATCCTGATTTGTTCTTATTTTCCTGGCATAATTAGGATTTATGCCCCTTTAATCTAAAACTGTCCCCATTTGTATAATAACTTATATGTGTATGATTAGTGTAATAAATTAAATATTTTAGATCACTTTGACCTCCCCACTGCCTTCCATGGACACACCCACTAGAGTGCCTTTAATTCTGTCTTTACTGCATCATGGCCTAGCAGTGAAAAAGCAGACTCTAGAGTGATTGGCTAGCTGTGTCATCTTGGGCATCTTTGCCTCAGTGTTCCCATCTATAAAGTGGGGATAATACTATCATTTTCTTCGTAGGGTTGTTGTGAGGATTTAATGAAAGAGTCTAGAGCAGAGCCTATGCCATACGTGTTAGTGTGCCATAAAAATGTTGATTGTGATCTTCTGCTCCCTCCCAAGTCAAAAGTTTTGTTGAGATAGTTTATTATTTTTAGTTCCACGCTATTGTGAGTTTCAGCTAGTTGAAGAATTCCAATATTACAAATTCCTAATGATTCTATCATTATAGCCATTCAAAGTTTATTGCCTCCTGCTGTTTTCTCTCCTTGTCATCGTCCTTATCTTGCCATCTGTTCTGTTCATTTATTTGATTAGAGTCCTTTCCTAAGTATTTTCCTCAGTTGGGTTCTGTGGGTGATATGTTTTCCAAATCCTTGATATATCTATAAATATACTCCTTTCCACTGTCTGGGTATAAGATTCTTTTGTTGTAATCCTTTTCTCTCACTAACCAATTGATATCATTCTCCTCTTTTTTAGCATCTAAAATTACAGATGAATAATTTAGTGTTAGCTTTTGTATTAATTTTCTAGGGCTGGCATAAAGTACCACAGACTGGGTGGGTGACGTAATAGACATTTATTTTCCCATAATCCTGGAGGCTAGAAGTACAGTATAAGGTGTCAGCAGCATTGATTTCTTGTGAGGCTTCTCTCCTTGGCTTGTAGATTGCTGTCTTCTCCCCGTGTCTTGACATGTTTTTCTCCATGTATGTCTCTGTCCTCATCTCCTCTTCTTGCAAGGACACCAGTTATAATGGTTTAGGGCCCATGCTAAGGATGCCATTTAACTTAAGTCTCTCTTTAAAGACATTATCTCCAAATATCATCCCATTCTGAGTGCTGGAGGTTAGGATTTCACCATATGAATTTGGGGTAACTAAAGTCAACTCTTAACTGTTTTTTTTTTTTTTTTCCTTTTGTGAAGTGATCTCTTTTTCTCCCTCTCTCCTTCCCTTCCTCCGTCCCTTGAAGTCCATTTCTTTTTCTTTCTTTCCCCCTTTCCCTTCCTCATCACTTTGGAACTCTGCTGTTTTAATCTGCAGACTTAAGTGTTCTAACCAGGAACATTTTTTTCCTTTGCTATTTTTGGCTATCTTCTAGCTATTCTTTCTCTTTCTGAAACTCCCATTACTTGTCCATCTTTTAAGAATCTTATTTTTCCTTCATTACTTCCATCTCTAAGTATATTTTCTCTAGGTTTTGAGATATTTCTCCAATTGCTTTTCTGGGTCACTAATTTAGTTCTCAATAATGACAATCCTTTCCTCACGTCAGTATGTTCACTTTATAAATAGGAAAGCCATGTTTTCTAGTCGCAGAATATTTTTATTGTGCTAAAATTGACTTATTTAAATGCTATTTCATTGAGTTTTTCTTAAAAATATAGCTATATTCTGCAGGAATCTTATCTCCTTTAAAGGTACAATTGGAAATTTCTTTGTTTTCCTCCACTTTTGAATTGCGGGGTTCCCTTGGGTGCATTGTTAATTTCCTTTGCCTATGCTCTATTTATCCTTGGTGCATGGGTAAAGCTAATGAGTGCTTTGAGAGGTGACAAGCCCCTGAGTGATCGTTGGCACAGCAGTACCTGCCTCTTCCCTGTGGGTCAAGAATTTAGCAAATGGCAAGTTGTCAGTCTTCTGGTGAATGCCAGGAGAAAGCTTCTTCGTTCTCTGATATCTTTGGTTGCTATGGTTCCAAGTCTCAGAGTCAAGGAGGAACCCAGTCTACTTGTATGGTGCCTTAATACAGCCGGGAAATCAGCAGGTTCTCCCAAGACCATGCACGGGGACTGGCACCCCCTTTCTTCTTTGGATTCTGTGGATTTCTTCAGTCCAAGCTCTCAGGAACATGAGGTCCAGATCTTGTTCCAGGTCTCTTGACTTCAGGTTTGCATGATTCCCTTGACCTCAGAGGGAAAACGTCCTGCACCTGAGCTAACCTCTGGGACCCCATCAGAACTTCAGCCTAAATCTCCTTTCCATGATCACCCTGATGGTCTCTGGATTGGTATTTTTCTCAGAGGACATAGACTACGGTTGGGTTGTAGTTGGGAAAGAAGAGTGGCGGGAACTCATTTTGAGACCGCCACAGAATTGTTGCTGAATCTGAACCTCAATTTGTGGCAAAACTTCCTAGTTTCATATAATTAAATTAAAATATTGATTATATATCATTTTCAATATTTATGACATTAACTTTATATTTTGTAACCATATTTATAGCAATTACTTAAACTCAACACCATATACTAATGGTTTTTCTTTTTAAATCTACAGATTCGGATCTTTTACCTCAGGACAGTTTTCTCTTATTATATCTTTGATTTTTGATTCTCTTTCAGTGCATTTATTTTCTTCTCCAGTAAATTCTCAGTTGCATCTCTATTCTGTGCCCAAAGCTATCATCGTCTTTCTTGGCATTTTTATTTCTTTGTTCTTTTCTTTGGTTTTGGGTGAACGAGTTTGTCTTCTATTTTACTGATTTTATTTCCCTTAGTATCAACTTACCACTTATAATCCATTTTCAGGTTCTGCTATAATTTTTAATTTATCAATATTCTATTTTATCCCACCTGGCTCTCATCTTACTACCTGCTGCCTCTCATTCGGCTCTATTTTCATTTCTGTTGAGGATATTCATCCTTTTTTCTTTTGTTTTATAGAATATCATTTTATTTTATTGTAAGCAGAAAGTAAATGTTAATTCTTATTTATGCTTCTTGAAAGAAATATGTTTCAAACACATTTTGTCTCTATCTTGAATGCGCAGTCCCTTTTCTTCATCTTACAGAATCTTTTTATTTGATATGTCATATATATATATTTAACTCATCTTCATAGAATGATTAGAGTTCTAACCAGATCTGGCATTTTCTTTTAAAAAGTACTATTTATTTACCACTTGAATGTTGTGAGAATCTTTTTCGTTTTTAAGCTATAGGGTTGGCTACCAGTTTGGTGATCCATCAGTATGAAGGAAAAAGGAGGGGATTTTCTTTCTGTATAGAGTTTCCCCCACATAGGAGGACTTCTGTGTTTCCATTTCCTCCCTGGTGCTGAGCCTGCCACATCAGGGCAAGACTGATGCTGCTTCCATGCTTCTGTTGGCAGTAAACTGGGTAAAGCCTACCTTACAGCTACTGTAAATGGTACTGAGCTATGGTGGCTTAAGAAATGCCATGTGAACTTTCCCCATCTTTTTCATGGGTTCCCATGCCTCCTCCTAGCATCTTCTACATCAGGAATGTTGTTGGTTCCGGGATCTCCCCTATTTATTTTCCTCGGCACCTCACTTACCTCTCATGGAAGTCAAGCTCTTTTCAGCATATGTCCCACTGGTGCTGCATCTGTGAAAATGTTCTCTAACTTTCCTGCATGTTCATAACATCCTTCTTCATTTTCTTATGTGAATTCAGGTTTCTGTTATTCCTACATCAACTCAAACATTTTGATCAGAACTGCAAAGAGGAAAATAAGGTCCATGCTCGCTGTTCTAGCTCACGTGCTGACCTCCACGGTACCACACATTTGAGAAGTGGCAAACTGGATGTGACGAGGGCTGCCATACCTGCACTGAGGAACAAAATGAAAAGAAAGTGGGGTAGATTTGGAAGGAGGTATAAGTAACAATTTACAGATGATTGCCATATACTGGGAAGGGAAGTCAGGAACCACCTGGTAACTTCTGACTCTAGTAATGGAATCAGAACATGACAGAATATTGTACCTGACCTAGACAATAGCACTCTGCTATGACTCTGTGTGGTTAGTTCCAGGGAACTCATATATACTGCAGTGGTCAATTCTCTCCTTCTACTGAGCAGCTTCTGAATTCAATAGCTCTGTCTCTGGGAGTGTGACCTTTGCTTGTACACATCCATTTGGGTGGTTGCGAACGTGAATGGTGACAAACATTCCAATTTCTGCAGTGTACTTCTCTCGTGCAGAACTGTGCTTAAGGAAAACATCGGCAAATCTGATATATGTGAGGAAAGAGGTATGATGAAAAGCCTGATGGAATTTATCAGGGATATCTAGAAGTATTCCGAGAAAAAGCAAAAAGAAAGGCAGGCTGTTTTCCTCTATTTTTTCACTGATGAACACAAGAAGTTTAGAATTGACATTATGACCCCCCTCTCTTCTTTTATTGCCATTGCAATGGATTTTGAGAATATTTACTTCCAAAGAAAATCCTGGGTCTTAATGTCATTGCTTACCCTGGGAGAATTACATAAACTCTCTAACATCGATTTCTGTGCTGGTAAAATGTGAATAAGAATATATACTGGGTGTATTGAGAGAACTGAGGACCCCGTGTCTGGCACCTAAAGGGCACTCGATAGTACCAGCTGTTATTTTCATCACTCTTATTGCCATGTTTACTAGTACACGAATAAATTAGGTTTAGACTTCTTGTCTGCAAACAATGAAAACCAATATGCACCTGGTTTTATATGTATATAAAACTGAGAAATTCAGGAATAGATCAGGCTTCAGGAATGGCTGATCCAGGGTTCATACGATGCAACAAAGATGTCCTGCCCACTTTTTCTTGAGATGTAATTAGTTCATTCTCAATCTCCACATGGCAGCAGGTTTGCATAGGGGAGCAGAAAATGCCACCCCAAAATATGTTACTCTGGCAAAAGGATTATTTTGAGCTGAAGACAATTGAGAAGAAAAGCAGACACAGGGTGATCTCTCTGCTGTCTTTCTATCTGCCCCCAAACAGATCATAAATTCCCATTATGAAGGTGTCCCTGCCTCCCCCTACCTTCCCTGTACCAGGCGAGGATACCAGCCTCATCACTGACAATGACATGGCACCAAGAAAGAATCCACACAAACAAACCTTGCTATCTAGCCCTTATCTACCATTGGTTTTCTCTTTTATTTGCCTTCCTATAATTTGCTGCCCCTGGAAGCTCAAAGTCCCTCTCCTTTGTCTTGTCACTACTCTTTAAATCTGTCTTTTTTTCATCCAAATGGTATAAAAACCTCCGAGCCTAGTTGTTTCCTTCAGAATTTTCTCTTCTTTCTATGAAGTCCCCTTGCACTGTGCAAAACTTTTAATATCAAATAAATGTGTGTGCCTTTTTGTCTATTGTTTTATTTCATAGACACAGCTGGAGAACCTAAGAGAGTACGGGAAAAGTGTCCTCCTCTGCAATTGTTTAAACAGTTGCAAGAGTCAGATCATGAGACAGAGCAGGCATCATTGTCCCAGCAGGGTCAGGAATGTGTTGAGATTCTGATTGGCCAGCTTGGGTCACTTGCCCACCCTGAACCACCCTTAGGCACTGAATTACGCCTGGGGATGGAGCCCTAGGGGGCAGAACTGCTGAGAAAGGGGAGAATGGCTGTGGGAAGGCAAGCAACAGATGTCCAGTCAGGTAAGAAATGGGATGAGTGAGGAGGATTCTTCCTCAATTGAACCTGCTAATTCAACTTTTACTATAGGTTTGTGAAGAAAGGATCGAGGAATGACTTAATAATGATCTCTGAGTGTAAGCAGTGTTAAAAATCAAGCCTGAAGACCTGTCATTTTCCATCTCTACTTAGGACATCGCAGGAGAGCGGTGTGTAGTGTTGAAGAGCTCAGGGAGAGAGTGGGTGCTTTCACTCACCCAGACCATGCTAGCCAGTGAAATGGAATAATGCAGCCATCCCCAGAACACAGGCTGAAAGGACTAGACGAATTTCGACCAGATTTAATTGTGACCAGATTGGGGGAGTGAAAGTTTCAGTTTGAGTCAAGTTAACTGTTTTATTTCATGTCCCATTTTTAATGCTTCCATAGAACCCTCTCGCTTTTTCTAAATTACATGCCTCATTGTATTTGAGTTCCTCCCGCTTTTGACAGCTCCATGCCTTCCAATTTTGCTTCTGCTGCTTTGATTATTATTCCTGATTTGGTTGTTGATGAGACATGTGGTTTTCTTCAATTAGCTCTGTCACTCTTACAAATGTGTGTGTCTCGCAAGTGTCCTAATTAAAGTCAGGAGGAGGAGGGGGTGAGAATTACAGCCAATTACAACGGTGCCATCCTCCTCTCTCCCTGCTCTTTTCTCCTCATCATCGGGGCGCATTCTTCTGTATCTCCATTTTGCAAGCACATTGAGCAGCCTCTCTGTTTAAAATCCCATTAATTTTTTCTGAACGCGATATGCAGCTGTGCCCGTGTGTCATACATTTCGCTTTCAGGAAACCCTCTCGCTTTCATTTAGTTTTATTAAGTGCAGTCTCCTCTCTGCCACTTTCTATCATTTTTCCCATTTGTCCCGAGACAGAAGACTACCTTTGCCAAGACGCACCATCCTGTAAAGTCTCCCCAACCCTGTGGCCTCCTCTTGCGTGGGCTTACGTTTAGTTCACTCCATTTCAGTGCTACCCACGTTTCTGGGTTATCTGAGGCTTCTGAATGTGCCAGGCAGTGTGCTACGAGCTGGGGCTACAAAGGTAAATAAGCACATTGATGTGAAGACAATGTGGGCTAGATAGTAAGGAGAGGCCCAATTTCAGAGCTGGACAAGACGGAGATTTAAATGCCTGCTTTGCCCCATGCTAGCTTTTTGGCCTTGAGCAAATCACTTAGCTGGTTTTTTTTTCATCTGTTGAAATTATGCTAATAATACTTACCTTGAGGGGTTGTTGTGAAGATTGGAGATAATGTATGCAAAGTAGCTAGCTTAGTGCCTGCTATTCTTCAGTAAATGGGAGCTATAATTATTATCATGAATAAGATATAGTGTACTTAAGGAACTCACCATCTACTCAAAGAGAGAGAAGAGTAAATTAACTTTTATAATATATTGTTATATGTATAATAATGAAAGGATGTAGGTGGTAATGGAGTAGCCTCCCTGGGGCTCTGCATGTTCTCTCTTCCACCCACCTCTCCGTCCTCCCCTACTTAATCTATACGCTGCAACCCCCCCGCCCCAACATCTCCAATAAGCTTCAGCCACCCAACCTCTCTCCTTCTCAGTCTCTCTGCCTTTATCCTGTGTTCCCTCTGCCTGCAAAGCTCATCCATGTGGTCCTTACAGAGCTGGCTCTTTCTCATCATTCTGGTTTTAGCTTAGTTATCCACTAGAAAGGTTTTCCATCACCATCCTAGTCTAAAGTAGCCCATCCCCTCACCTCCATTTTGAAAAACAAAGCAGTTTTATATCCTTCATAGAAATGATCTGTAGTTATCTAATTTCTTGGTTTTGATGTTTATTGCCTGGCTCTCCCTACCAGGACATGAATGCCACGGGGGCAGGGAACATATCTGTGATTGTTCACATCTGTGTTCCCAAGAATTAGCGGCTGCAACATAGAGCATGCTCAATAAACATTTGAGGGAATGAGTAGAGGGGGGAGATACACAGCAGAGATCTTAAACAGAGGGATTTCTGGAGTGGCGGGTGTGCGTTTTGCTACTGTTGGTTTGACAGCTGCCTACTACCCAACTCATTGACCTTTACGGGCTCCCGAGTCTGAGGCAAGAGGCTAAGGTAATGGGAGTCTCACACAGTGGTGTCTAACTTTGTACCTCTCAACCTGGCTTTAGAAAACTGGATTGAAATATCCTTCTTAGATCATCTACTATGTGGTTTTTATCTGTCTGTGTCCTTCTTCCTGGACTCCAAGCAAATTCTTGGCAGGAGTCTGGTCAAGGCACCAAATGGTGGCCCTTAATAATTATTGTTTTCATGGAAATTCATCTTTTATTGTCCCCTTTCCTAGGACTTACAGTGTGAAGATGAGGGTGCTTGCAGGAATAAGGTAAAAAGGCATTAGAGTCTTTGTGAGGCTGGATATTTAGCTTTAGGCATGGACTTCTAGAAGTAAGTGCTGACTTTTACAACTAACATTTCTCCTCCAGTGTCTGAGTTGGGCTTAGAATGACAAGGCATCAAGGAGTCCTAGCCAGTGTTTTTAAAAATGTGTGACCTTGATCAAAAGCAGAGATTGGGTAAAATATAGCAGGCTTAGTGAAAATCTTTTCCTCCTGTTGGAAAAACAATTCAGAGGGCAAGAAGCACATATCAAAGCTCCTAATTTACCGAGGGGCACCAGTCACAACATTTTCTTATAAAAAGGACAAAGTTTTTGTTTTAGCTGCACCAAGACTTGCAGTTCTCTTATGTAAAAACATCTGCAAGGCGTCTTAGTTGCCAATCAAGTGGTTAACTAAGACTTTGTACTTGCTTCTTTGGTGCTTATGGGGCTTCTTACCACTTACTCAGAATTTTAATTTGCATCCAGATATCTTTATATTTTCTTTTAATTGTCTTTCTCAGTCTCAATCCAAAAAGGAGCCTGGAGACTTAATGCAACTTAAGTTTTGTCTTTATATGATTACATTTAAGTGTAATTTCAGGTTTTATGATGACACAGGAGAAACCGATATGGCCAGGGGACTTAATCTAATTCATTGCAATTCATCTAAAGGCCTTGGCAGTGGCAGAAGCTCAACAAATTTGTTCCAACCTCTTAGTCTTTCAAACACTTGTGAGTCTGCCTTGCCTACACAAATTACAGCTCAAAAATAGAAATTTGTTCATTCACACACAAAAAAGCATTTTAGATGGGCTACATAAGTGTACTTCAAAGATATATTATTTTGTTTATTAGAATGAACTGAAATAGATACCATGGGTATTTGGGTTATTATTAGCTTTCTGTCTATATATCCTTATGTAGACTGTAGGTACTTAACATTTAAATGGTTGGGTCTTAATCTCCACTAGCAGATGTTATCAGTGTTGGGATCTTTAACATGTTGTTGTGGTACTGCCAGGATTTGGCACACCCTAAATTGGGTTGCTCATGATATTTCCAGACCATGACAATTTCCCCAGTGACCATACTTGAACCTCTAACCACACCTCATTTGTTAGATAGTAAGCATTAATATATGAGTCAAAGTGAGCCAATAATAGTCCTCCAACTTCTCTAGCCATAGGCTGGACATGATCATAGTCTGGCCAATAACAACCCTTCCACGGGATCTTTCCAACTCAAGCTGGGAGAGAAAAACCCTCATGTCTTTTAGTCAGGCAACTGTTAAAAGGTGAGTGCATGGACACAGACAGCCGCATTTGCAACAGTGTGGAGGAAGCCTGTGTGCATTAAGAGAAAATAAAGTCAGTATTCATTCAGAGAGAAGCAGAGACAAGAGATCCAGCAGCACTTGAGTGTCTTGTCTGATCATCCCGGCGATACCCTTGCCTGTGCAGAGCACATGAGCCAATATTTTTTGTTTGTCTGTTTTGTTTAAGGTAGTTTGAGTAGAGACTTCTGACAAGCAATTGAGGAGTCCTTCACTAACATAAACCCCAATTCACACCAAAGTAACAATAGGGACATATCTTCCCATGAAGTCAACATGGTAGAAAACACTGAAACTGATAGGATAGAGGAAGTAAAACAGAGACCCAGTTAGAATCATAGATACAAAATTATGGACACCTTACAAAACAATAATAGTCATAAGAGCCTGGAAATGAGAAAATAACATCTCCCCAGACGTGGTAAGAACTCTCAGGAGAGGATCACTAGAAACTGGGGACCAGTTACTCGGATAATGGGATAAGTAAGGTTCCTATCAATCCCATTGAGAAGAAAAGCTAATCATTTACAAAATCCACTTGCTATTAGGGATATTGTATCACTGTCTGTGAATAGATTCTCAAAACCCAGATGACTCTTATATACAGAAAAGCCTTTCTATTACCTTTTTGATGTTTATTGAATGTCCAAATTATTGATATTATGAATTTATCAAAAAACTTTTTTACCAGTAAACAATAAACACTCTTCTAAATAGTCACATACTATTAGATCATATTAAATAAAGACTTATGGATTTAATAAAATAAATTTCCCTAAATGCTTAGATATTGACTGCATAGTTAAAGTTGTTTCATAAAGCTCTCCTGCTGATTCAATTAAAAGCACAAATCTCCAGAAGTTTTCAAAAATGCTTAAACATGCTAGGATGCAGATAGAACACAAATAAAATGTCTCAATGAGTAACAAATTATTATGCTTACAACAAAACTTAGTATCATAAAGCAAATAGCGTGAATTAAAATGTGGCTTTTCATGTCCCTATTCTCATTCTCATGTTTATTCTTATTTCTATTCCTAATCCTATTTCCATTTTTATTGTAATTCTTTTTTCTATTCTTATTCTTACCCTTATTTTGGTTCCTTTCTAGGGTTACTTTTCTAGGCTTATAGTAAATTCATTGCATACTCTATTTTCTTCCTATGCTTGTAATTTTACCGGACTCACTTGAAAAACAGTACCTTTCCCGACTAGCCAAGATGGCGGGTGTACACTGTTGGCCAATTAGTTGTACAGACCAGAATTATGCCTGAATGTTGGGAAAAGTTGGAGCTACTGCTTTTCAATCATTTACAGAGTTGGAAAATGTATTTCTTGCTTAAAATGATGAATTTGAATAGATTCTTCCAATTTAACAATTTATATTTTTGTCTTCTACTTTTCTTTTACTATAATTTTCATTTTTTACTAAGACTTTCTATCATATTGAAAATTTATTCTTAATTAAAGGTATAGTAAAATATGCCTATCTCTTGTTTCTAAAGATAATAAGACCAGTGATTCTCTAATATCTTCTGATATCTTTATAAAGTCCCAAGTTACGCTGGGACAGTGGAATCCTTTTACCAACCTGGTTTGGGCTTTCATGCCTTTGGAGCAAAGCCTGAGTTAATCAGTCTCTTTTAGCTGTCTTAATGAGACATGTTTCTGTCCAAGTGTGGGGTCATGTTGTCCATGCACCCGGAACTTCATTGACTTTCGGCGGAGAGGAAGAGTTCTGCCTTGGACCTGAAATAAAGCCATAGCCTCATTTCCTGGATGTAGCTTGATCAGGGTTCCCTGTTTTCATAAGAACGTTGGAATACCTCCACAGGAAAGTTACCATGGAAATGAAAAGTGCAATTGGCTAGTTATTAGTTTTTTATTGCCCTATGGAATGTCTAACTAGAATGTGTAGAGAAGGGGACCAAGAAGGAGTCAGAGCATTTGTTTCTTCATAAAGTGTGTGAGGAGAAATTCTTGCCCCTTTGGGAATGAGGGTAGAGTCTGAACCTCCTCAGAAAGATGTTCTGCCAGGCCATGTGCACAGCTGCTCTAACCAGTTGCTGCTAACAACTTCTCACACCAATAGACCCAGTTTTCTGTCTCAAGAGTCTCAAAATGCCACGCTCCCTCCAATTCTGACAATCAGTCCACAGCTTGCCCTAAATGTTTTCACTTTATGTCTGGAAGTTAATAGGAGCATGGTTTCTAACATGCAAAACACATTTGGACTAATAAAAAATGAATAAGACCACCTGCTGGGCTTTCCCTTTAATCTAGATCTTGGGCTCATTTCTGCCCCATTTATTCAAGGTTGGGGTTGAATTCCACTCGCCAAGTATAACAAGTGCAATCATTTCTAGTTAGTTTTTTTTTTTTTTTTTCTTTTTTGAGCCTGCACATTTTCTGACTTCAGTCCAGGTGAATACAAATTTAAGCAAAAACCCAACTATGCAACTTTAAGAAAGCTTCAAGTTCATTCAGCTCTGCCATTAGGTGGCAGCAGTACAACATGAAAAGCATCAAGACAATACATGGAGTGAAGATGATGATGATGATGGTGATGATGGTGATGATGATGATGATGACCACTGAGACATATCACCTTGGATTCATACATTGCCTTTATACCGGTGCAATTTTCTTACTGATTCCCCATTGATTGAATGTACATGGGAGATGGGAAAGGGAAAGTTTTGTTTCCATGTTGTCAAATGGGATTAATTAAACTCAGAGTTGTTGGGGAACTCGCCCAATTGACCTAGCCAGGTATTATCAGAGTCAGTCCTGGAATTTAGGTCTTGGGATCCAAATCCGGCCTTCTTGTCACTTGTACTCCTTTCCGCAAAGCATTCATCCTCGTTAAGTATAAACTTATTAATCCTACAAAATATGATGTTAAATTTACCAAGGAAATTAATTTCATCCACTAGGTAGATGAAAGAGGCAGAAGGCATGCACGTGCAGGGCTAACATAGAGCTCGGCTGTGCCTAAAAAAGGTGGGAGAAAAATATTGTGTAAGGGTGACGGTATTTGTGAGTTCTTTGAGGCCAGATTGCTTAGTTTAGTGAGCACCAGGCATTTGTGGCTTAGTGTCTGTTTCTTCCATGTCATTTATGGCATGTAGGGGCTCCGGCATGACCCTCACACCACCTGAAATAATATTTGATGGCCGACTACAGGGACTCGGGGCCTGTAGGAGTGAACAATGCTTATATTGGTCAGTGGCTTCACACAATGGGAGGAAAGAACAGTGCATCTAAAGGAGCTGTTGGACCACCCCCAAGGAAAAGAACCCTACTTCTCTCAGATTTATTTTACAGTCAGCCATCATCAAAAGCACAGCAGGGCTCTGAGCATGAGAGGTCTGTGGGTGGGATGAACTCTGAACCACACTTGGGTATCAGGTGCCTGGGCTTAAGGGAATTGGGAATAAAAGTTATCTTAAGTTTCAGTTTCATTGTTTACTTTGCTTTTGAAGCAAAATGAGAGTCTTGAGTCAAACCGAGAATTTTTTTCTTCTCCGGAGGAAAAGTCCAGTTCAGGGTCTGTGTCACAGGCAGGTGAGGGTGACACAGTGTGGCTAGAAGCAGAACCTTTTCTGAGTTTCTTTTTCTTTCTTTCTTTTTTTTTTTTTTAAAGATTTTATTTATTTAATTGACAGAGATGACAAGTAGGCAGAGGCAGGGAGAGAGAGAGGGGAAGCAGGCTCCCCACTGAGCAGAGAGCCCGATGTGGGGCTCGATCCCAGGACCCTGAGATCATGACCTGAGCCGAAGGCAGAGGCTTTAACCCACTGAGCCACCCAGGCACCCCTTTTTCTGAGTTTCTTGAGAGGTGCTGTAGTACACAGGTAAGTGGAGAGGAAAGCAGTCAAACTACAGCCTGAGGAGCCATCGTTGGGTTAGAACCTTTGATGGGCAACATGCAAAAGGGCACAGAAGACATCGTTTCTCACCAGGGAGGGAGATGTTAACTGCACAGATTTTTCACATATCCGTACCCTTTTTTGGTCTCCCAGGGCCTCCCAGTGATGCGGAGAACACATAAGATTAGGGAACAATGGAAAACCTGAAGAGTAGAAGAGGGTTGGCCTCAGAATCAGGAAAGAGATATTTCTTGTGTTTTCTTGGGTTTGGAAGTGAGGAACTCTCTTTTCCCAGAACACATCGGGAGCAGTACTTGGTCTAAAGGCAGATGAGCACGGTGACTTCGTGGCACTTTGATAAGAATTCTTAGAGTAAAAATGTTTCACAATTAAATATAAGCAATTGTGGAATTTTTATTGCTTTATATCTCCCATGCTTCTGCTTTTATCTTTTAATGTGAATCATCAAGCTCAGAGGCAGGAGAGAACTATTGGATAGTGGTAGCCATATGGTGCATATTTTGTATGTATTATTTTGTTTGCTTCTATTAATCAATGAATACTGATTGAGGACTACCGTGTGCCTAGAACTTGTAGCACCAATGAGGCTTTTGATATAAAGTCCGTATTTCATGCATTTATGGATCTACTGGGGGAAATGAACGTTAGTTGAATCAAGATGCATAGAGTAAGATTTTGGTACCATTTCTAGCATGTAGCGTTTTGAGGGGAGGCGGTTCTCACACCACCAAGTGATTCTCCCACACCAGCCGGATGTCTTATAATTCAACTCAATTCTGACATTACCTGCCTGGACATAGTATCAGAGCCCATGGGTTAAGGGCTCAGTCCCACAAGACTACTCTCCACTCCGGATTGCCAATCATGGTCCAGGTTGTCCCCTCTGCTTCTGACTGATCAGCTACGGATTAGAAGTTTCCACAATCCCCTCCTTAGGTTTGATTAATTTGCTTACAGCGGTTCACAGAACGTAGAGAAACATTTTTATTACAAAAAGATGTAACTCAGAAACAGCCAGATGGAAGAGAAGCATAGGCTAGGATACGGGGAAAGAGCACAGAGCTTCCACCCCGTCAGCCTGTTCAGCAACACAGAAGCTCTTCCAGCTCCGTTCTTTTGAGTTTTTACAGAAGGTTCAATACCTAGGCACGATTGATTAAATCATTGACCATTGGTGATTGAACTTGATCCCCAGCTCCTCTACTTTGCCCAGAGGTGGACGAGTGAGACTGAACCTTCTTATCACATGCTTGCTTCCACTAGCCACAAGATCCAAAGCACCTTACGTACGGTTCAAAAGTCACCTTATGAACATAACAAAAGGCATCCTGAACACTTAGGAAATTCCAAGGGTTTTAGGAGCTCTGCAAGAAAAGGTGATGAAGACCAAATATATATTTCTTATTATAAATTGCAATATTACACACATAAATGTGTATACATATCTATATGGTAACAAGCGAAGTTTTACGGCTGATGCAGCTGGATGGAGGGCAGAATGAGAAGGAGGTGGGTGGTAGGCAGTGACATGACCATGAGTTTGGTATAGAGCAGACACACTGAGAATGCCGGTAGGATAGCTGGGTAGAGGCATGAGTAAGTGAGCTTACAGGACAAGTCTGGACTAGGGCTGTTAACTTTTGGTTTTCATTGGCATATGATGCTTAAAGCTGTGTAGAAGCATAAAATCATTCTGTCAGAGTAGAAAGAAGAGAGTGCCTTTTTACAATGCAATCTTGTCGAAGCTGTGGGAAGACTCGTAAAACAAGGGTAATAATGCCCATTGGACTTAACAATAAGGAAATGACTGGTCTTCTTAGAAGGTGTCCTGTTGGGGGAGCCAGTGACACTTCCCTGTTCCCCATACTCATGTATATATAGGCAGTGCCCACTTACAAGTCTTGCTTTCCTAGTCGTTTTCAGTTTTATCTTTTTTTTTTTTTTAACTGTTCATCTCATCATTAAACTTAGAGAAGAGAAATCCCTACCCTTCATCCTCCAAATTCCTCTTCAGAGATGTTTGTCTGGGATAACCCCCCAAGGACCTAATCAGTACAAGAATGAAAAGTGAGAAGAAAGAATTACATGTCTTTCAGACCCACTGACTGGTTCTCATCGTGTCCTTCCCTACTGGGCAGGTTCTGAGATACAATGCTTTTGTGTGGCTCATTAATCAATAAATATCAAACTCAGAGTCCACATATTTGGCCCACTGTTTTGTGAGATACATTTTTTTTTTAACCTGCAAAACTATGTGTCCTGGTATTTTCATTGTATCATAGAGTCCCCATAAGGAGAGAGGAAGGGCTTTCCTTCCCGAGACCCAGCATTGATGGTCTCAGTGCTCTACAACTCTTGGTGCCAGCGATCTGAGCCATGTGGCTCTTGCCTAATCCTTGCTCTTTCTTTCTAGCATTCACTGAAGCATTAGATGTAAACTCATCTATAATGGAAGCATAGCATTGCTAGGGTTTGCATCCTCTGCAATGGAAACAGACTCTAGTTTTGGTTGCTGTGATCTCCATCGACTTTGGGGCAGCTACACTTCTAGAAGAATGTCTTGAGGTTGGAGCTTTGGAATAGAGTAGAATGCAACATTGGTTTGCATCGTGTTCTTCATAGCAGCTCCATCACAGTGGAGAATGCATCACAGAAAGCAGCTTGATGGACGCATCTGTCAAGGATGGAAGCTGAAGAGAGCAACTGAGGAGCCCAAACCTGGGAGGAAGATGTGTTCGCCAAGGCTTTTCTTCTTTTTGGGAAAATGCACCAGTGACAGCCCGCAGTCCCTATCATGAGACCAGAGGGAGGGAATTTCTGATGGCTGGTACATAGAGCGAAGGGGATGGACTCAGTCCTGAGCTCTAGAGCATCCTGGCCTGGGGCTTAGGACTATGTTATGGAGACACCCAGATATGCATCCCAGGCCCTGGGAATGGCTATGGCAGGTTTGAACAAGACCTCTGAGGGAAAGAATTCAATTCAGAGTGATGCCGGGGTTAAGGTTTGAGGGAACAGGGCTGGGAATAATGATCCTTCTTGAGACCAACTTTGTGCCAAGCAACGAAAGAAGCTTTTCACTTACATAATCTCATCGAATCCTCAGAACAAACGTACAGGTTAGATGTTTAGTCTCCTTCTGCGGGTAAGACTATGGAAGGTCTGAAAGATTCACTCATCCGACAAATAATAATTATAATAATAGCTAATATTTATTGGGTGAATGCTATGGGCCGAGCACTGTTCTTGTGCTTACCTGGATTATTCCTTTCGATCTTCGTAACAGCCCTGCAAGGTAGTTACCATTCACATAACTGCTTTATAGGTGAGGAAGCCGGGCAGAAGAGTTTCATGGGGCCCCAGGCTACATATTGAGTCAATGTTAGAGCCAAGGTTCAAATCCAGAGCCCAACTCCAGTTCTGAGACCTGAGCGTCAGTCGTGTACCCAGAGCCATGCTGGGCACCTCGTACAGAGCATAAACAGGAACAAATGTGATCTTGACCTTCATATAACATGCTTCTTTGTACTAGAGAGGTTAAGTGAATTTTCTGGGGTCACACAGCCATTCAGGGTTGGAGGTTTGGACTGAAGTCTCCCTGCCAAAGCCACATTTTACAGGGTACCTACACACAACCCAAATATTCCCCTGCTTTAGATCAGGACGCAAAACCCTTGGAGCATCCTATAGCCTTCCTTACTCCCCAGCCTGTGCTCTGCCATTTTATCTGCTTCTTCATCTTTCCTCTTCTTGTCTCTCCCACTTTATCCTGCCTTTCCTAACCAAATGCAACAAATCTGAGCCCCCAGAGAGCTACATAGAGCTTTTCAGAGTGAGGGGGTGGGGATGTCATGGCCATGCCCATTCTCTGTAACCTTAGGTACCTCAGAGCACATGAACTTCTTCCAGTGGGCCCAGCCCTGAAATCCCATTAGGTGTGGGGGTGGGGGTGGGTAATCTCTCTGAATGAAGTAGCCCACGATGCTCAGGATTAGCTCCCCTCAACATTAACCTCCCCAGAGTTACCTCTACTCTTCCAAAGATTCATACTCTGTCACTCAGTCACTCCATCATTTGGCGTTTATTGAGTTCTTACTATATACCAACCAAACACTGACATAGAGTGATGAGTACGTCATTGATGATGCCCTCAAGAAGCTTATTTTCTATCAAGCAGACATCTTGGATTAATGCCATCAAAGGGAGATAGAGAGAGGCACAGAGTTATGGGATGGTAAAAAATAGCTATTACTTATTGAGGGATTGTGGCAGTTTTGGAGATGCACTACTCAGATCCCCCTTCAAAAGGCATCCTGAGACAAGGAATATATTAGCTGACGACCTCCAGCTGCTATACCTTTGGGATCCACTGTACTGTGTCTGCTGGGCCCCCTCTCCCTCCCCCCACCCCATTTCTGGGTTGCTCTTAGCCAGTGACTGAGGACAGTGGGAGAGCTAGGGGTGGGATATTTCTGCCTTATACAGGTTTCCTCTGGATGGGGGGAGCTCTCTTTGCTTTGGAGCTTCCCATCCCCTGACCTAGATCTTCACAGAGCTGTTCCACCACGTGAAACTCCTGCTACCCAGCTTTCCTCCCTTCTTCCCTCCCCCCTCTCCTATCTGGGTGACAGACCTGATCTGCATCATGGTCTGAAGGCTTGCCCTGCATACTCCTGCTCACTCTCCTCTTTATCACAGGGATTTTCTTCAGTGAATGCAGGTTTTGGGGGGGGCTCTGCTCCTCCTGGGTACCCAAGCTGACAGGAGCTCAGGCTTGTACCTGACTGTGAGGCTTGTCATGAAGAGATTGGGAAGAAGAGAACTTTGATAGCTAGGTCTGGAAGTGACTGAAATGACCTCTGTCCACATCACATTGTCCAGAACTCAGTCACATGGTCCCAACTAATAGAAGTCTGTGAAGTAACACCTTCTTGTGTGCAAGCCCAGGGCAAGGCAGTACAGCAGGGAATAAGCATTGTTTGTGCTTCAAGTGGTCACAAAGTGCTAAGCCTTTTCTATTTGCTAAAGTCTAAATTATCCTTATTTTATGAATGGGGCACCCCAGTGTGAGAAAGGCCAAGGATTTTTCTCCAAGGTCACCAGATTTGCAAGAGGTAGAGGCAGAATGTGGAGTCACATATGTCTGACTACAAATAATCTTTTAACCGCTCTCCTGTGGGTCCAAAAGAAATGACTAAATGCCAGGGGGTCGTTGTTGGTTGACAGGTCTCTAAATCTTGATCATACACACCCCAGTCTTTCCAGAGTATTTTGAAACTCTGGTGAAATGTCTGAGATATAGGAAATAGGAGTGAGATTTATGCCAACTTCATTATACCCAGTGTTTTCCTTTACCAGGGCTTGTTCATTTCTGAATAAGAAAGATAGTATTTGAGGGGCATTTCTATCTACAACCACTCTGGGGGCAGGAGGAGAATATTTGTTTGGCTTTCACTTCTTAAGGTAGAACAGACCACATGGGGGAAAAAAAAGAGTTGAACAAGTTTGGGGGTTATTTCTTTTTTTCTTTTTTTTTTTGCTTCTTACAATTATACCTAATAGTTTGGAACAGTGCTACAAAATAACATGGCTCTTGAAAGAAATGCTTTCTGCCCAGTTTCCTTCTGGCCAAGGTTTTGAGAAAAGAAAACTATAAATAGCTGATGATAAAAGAAAATTGCTGCTGTGATCTGCGAAGAAAGAAAAGGAAAATACAAAAGAATTGTCCTGAGAGGTTTTCAAATAAAAATTATGGTTCCCCTCCCAGGGTCTAAGATTGCAACTTCTTGGAAGATGGAAGGGCAAGCATGTGATGGATGTTTCCCCTCTCTTGTTTGTTTTCAAAGATATTTCGTCTTAGTTGCTTGTCTTCTATAGAACTCAGAGCTCTTCACATCTATTAAACATTTTAAATGAATTGAAATTTCTCAAAAAGTAGGTAATTTACAAATAGAGGTTCTTCTGATTCTTGTCTGGATCTCTCTCCTTTTCTCTCCCGTCCTCACATGTCCTTCGGAGCAGATGTGGGAGGGGGATAGAGGAGTGGGCGTTGGAGAGGGGTAGGGAGGTTAGGAGAGTGGGGGTTTGGGGGGATGGAGCTGGGGAGGGAGGAACCAAAGTGTGAAGAAAACTTGGCAGCGTTGACCTTTTTGTTTAGTCCTCACCAGTAAACCATTTTCAGTTTCCTGCCAAAATGTTTGTTTGCCATTGACTAAACTTCACATTTTTATTACCCAGAATTAACAACAATGTTTATGAAAATGGAAAGTTAAAAGGGACAATATCCCTGCAAGTTGCTCCATTTGCTTATAACCAAAGGACTTCCCTAACCTGAAACCATCTCCTCCTCTTAATTTGAAATGCAGTTCTTATCAACTGGTGGTAATTGGGCCACAGCTCAGATGTGCAGCTACAGTTCTGAATAACACACAGAGCTCTATTTGCTGTGTTTTTGGCTTGATATGAAAATTGGCTTCCAAAGGTTGTCTTAAAAGAGCAAGTGTGGGAAACGGTGATCTCCAGGTCTGGGAAGACAAACTGCTTTAGGTTTTTAAGGCCAATTGATATGTGTGTGCCCTTACACTTTTCTTTCAAGTTCCATCTATCTTTTGTGCTGGGGACACTCCCTGCCCCTGTGGATGGAGCACAGGGACAGATCTTAGACTTGAAAGAATTAATGGGTTTCTGTGGAATTGTCTCAGGGTGGCAGGTGGGAGCTCTGTCAGAGTCAGGGAAGGAGAAGACATGTGTCTCCAAGATCAAAGTCATCCTGACAACTTGACATGGAGAAAGGAAAAAAAAAAAAGGGAAGTTGAAAATGAGAGAGAATAAAGTCAGAGAGGAAACTTGTCCACGGGCATTTTAGACATAGATCTTGTGATATTAACATTTCCTTTATTTAAAAAAAATGAAATAAATTGCTTCCCAGGGACCCTGAAGGTCATTAGTACCAGCTGCAGCTTCATACTGCCGAGAGAAAGACAGTGAGGGGACAGGCATGGGTAAGGACCGGGGGTGTCCTCAGACATGTGCACAGCTTAGTGAGACTGAACATTTGTAGCAAGTTCAGGCTGAGTCAAACTGAGCTGTCCCCAGAATTTAGTATAACTGTCACCTCTGGGTCCAATTAGAAGGCACACCACATTAGAAGACAGAAGACAGGGACACAACCTTCATCTTGTCCATAGTTGTGTATTTTGTTGTATGACTTTATTTGTGCTTCAGTGTCTTTATCTAGAAAATCAAAGATTTGGGCATGATGAACTGTAAACCCTTTGGGTTTAGTTAACCACGTGAGGCATAATATGTCCATGATTAGACCTCCTATTATCCATTTTGGTCAAGAAGCCAATCCACAAACACAAATAGGTCATGCACCTTCTCTGTGCTAGGCTCTGTGGAGGGGATGAGAAGGGTATGAAGGGACAAAAAAAACCCTTGATTCTTGTTTTCTGTCAACCCCATGTGAAACAGAACTGTGGCTTTTTCAAGTCACTGCGTCCCCAGAGTCTACCACGGTGCCTGACATGCAGAAGTCCCTCCAGAGATGTCAATTGGCTTTGTCTCTAGTTAGAGAGACATTAGGCATTAAGAAAAGACACTAAGAAAAGACACCCCCCAATGCAAGATATATAAAACTGGTACCAAATCAGTGAGCACAGCGTAACTGTTAGAGAACTTCTGAGACGGAAGCTCTCTTTGGGCAGAAATGGTGGGAGACTTTCCAGACAAAAGGACATTTACCTCAAATGGCTGAAATCCAAGTGTCAAATTGATTTCAGATCCCGCAGACAGAAATCAGTTTTAAAGCTTAGACAAAAAGATACCACAAATCTTTTTGTTTTTTACACAAGAAATATAATTCAGGCTCTATAGACTTAGTTTTTTTTTATACAGAATGGGTCACAGTCAGACAGAAGATGTAAGTCTGAGGATGGTGTAGGGAAAGTAGCAAACGCTTTCCACCTTGGAGTAGAGATAACTCTGTTTCTCAGGGAAGACTATGTGAGGGTGAAGCACATACTTGACTTGAGGTGTTCACCATTAAATATGGACGGGCTTTGGGCCATCTTCCCATGCTGCCACCCATGCTCCCCATCTCTCTGTACTTGGATACCATTACCATGGGTGGTGGTGTGCTGGAGAAGCAGAAATGAGAAAAAGACATGATGATACCTTCTCTTGAGGAGCATAGGTCATTGGAAGAGGAAGACGTGAAATCAAATAAGTTACAAGGCCTTGAGACTACAAAACATATGAATAACTGTTGTGAAAGCTTGGAGCATCACGGAACTTAAAGGTCTCAGCAATTTCGAGAAGAATTCTGGGTGCCAGACTCATGCTGTGTGTGCTGGGGGAGGCAGAGGTGCGATTGCCATGTGAAGCAGGCTAGGTAGGTTATTCCCACCTAGTGTATGAAATAGGCAGCTTTGAGTTGCTTCCTCCAGGGGCTGGAAGGCAAAAAAATCTGAATGTTATTTGCATGAAAAAAAAAAAAGACCACTCATTTTCTTTGTAAAGGCACCTGTATTAATTTCCTGTTGCTCTTGTAACAAATTATCCCAAATTTAGTGGCTTTAAACACCACGTATTCAGTATATAATTCTGGAGGTCAGAAGAAACCAAATCAAGGTGTGAACGGGGCTGAGCTCCTTTTATGTGCTCTCAGAGGGAATATGTTCCTAGTCTTTCCTACTTTGTAGAGGCTGCCTGCACATCCTGACTCACAGATCTTTTCCTCTGGCTTCAAAGCAGTGTAACATCTTTCTATTTCTCTCTCTCTCTGTCTTTGACCCTCCCACCTTCCTCTGAAAAGACACTTGTGATTCCATTGAACCCGCCCTGATAACACAGGATAATCTCCTCATCACAAGATTTTTAATTTAATCATACCTGCAGAGTACCTTTTATCATATAAGGTAATATATTCACAGGTTCTGAGGATTAGGACGTGAACATGGACATTGTCAGGAGGCATTCCTAACAATATAGGAGGTTTCATTCAAGCTACGATGGTACCCAAGTGTTCTCCTGTGAGTTGGCCCTTCTGCTTCTCTCTTCTCTCCTACATCTTTCCATTATATTATCTGTCCCAGATCCTTCCACAGGGAATGCAGAATGGAAGCAGTGTATACTGCTCAGTGAATTCTGGACTAAACCTGCAGTGTAATGATGGACAAGTTACTTAACCTTTCAAAGCCTCAGTTTCCTTATTTGTACAGTAGAAATGATAAAGACACCTATTCATGGGCTGTAGTGAGGATTTAATGAGATATACCATGTATAAATTTACTATGGGAGAATCTTGCACATAGAATATGCTCAATTCATGTTGGCTATTATTTCTGCTACCCTTCTATTTATGAGTGGGAAGCTGGCAAGGCAGACAGGCAGAGAAGAAGAAAGGTCTCCAAAAACCTGAGCTGTACCGAGAACTCAGCTCAGTTTTGGCTTTCGTTTGGAAGGGTCTTGGTTTTCATGAAAGCCAGTTTCCACTGGCTGACTCTCCCCAACACTCTAGCTCTAGGAAATCAACTTGTTCCAACCGACACCACCCCATCAGTGTGCCCCCAAGTCCTGCATCAGGGCCCTAGGAAAGGAAGAGTCACTTTCAGGCTTTCAGTGTTGTGGGAATTTTAATTCTAGAAGGTCTTTGGAAGCATTATGCTCTATAATTTCCTAAATTCATCTTCTGATTTTAACCTGGCATTATAAGGAAAATCATCTCATTTAATTTATTCGCCCTGATGGGTAACTGTCTGATAGTTCAACAGCCTTTTTTTTTTTTTTTTAATAAATGTTGCTCATTAAACCAATAAAACCTCTGAATGGTGAAATTTCAAGAAAAGTGACAAAAAGGATTAACATAATCTGGTGACCTACTGGAAAATATATTTGGGCAATACCTTTGCTTGGTTATTAGTTTTTTTGTTTTTTTTTTACATAAGGGCATGGCCCCAGTTGTTGGTTGTTCTAAACTGTTCTTGCTTTATAGCTTTTTCCATTCCTTCAATTTCTGAACACACATTTTATCTATTTCAATATTCTCAAAAAGGTTCTAAAGCTCTGGGAAAGTTGGGAGGAATGGGGTAGTTAGCACCTAGGACTAGAGTGCTGGTGGGCATTTGTTTGATAATGTAGGACCTGAGTTTTTAAGTAAGGACCAGCCTGTATTACAATTTGCTTCTTGTTTGTTTTCATCTACTTTAAAAGGAGACATTTTAAATTCTGCTCAGTTATTAAATATCCAATATCTTGGGATCACAGGAGCAGAGATATCCTCCAAATTTTTATTAATTTTTTTTTTTCAGAGCTATCTTTCTGAAAGTGAAATGTAACAGTGATATTTAGGCATCAGGTTTGATGAGCCCAATAAGGATGTGGAATTTGCATCAGTAGCTGTAGCAAATGACTGGGGGGCTCATGGCTCTTTAAACTCCAAAGAATCTCTCGGGAGAGAGGGCATGGTACTTTTATTGAAGATGCAAGGTGCTGGTGGGAAAGGTCTAAGAGATCCAAATCCTCTTCATCACAAAAGAGACCTTGCCAGCTCCCAACAGGTGTGACTTGTTTTGGAGTTGTAAAGATTGTTCCTGAGGGATGGAATCACAGGTTGGGTAGGAACTTTTGTTTCTGCACTGTTTGATCTGAAGCATAGAATTTTGATGTGCCTCTTAACATGGAAATCTGAGAATGCCTTAAATGTAGTTAACTGGGGACCTCTCAGGGATCTGGGATGATTGAATACCTGAGGTCAGATGCTTTTTGTGTATTTTTTTTTCTGATCCTAATCACAATCCTACAGGAGGGATATTAGGACATTTCCTTTACAGGTAAGGAAAGCAACACTCAGGATGCACACCCAAGGTCACATAGTTACTAAGGTATCCCTGGGTATTCTGGAAAATTCACCTGCAGAGTTGGCCATACTGGGGTACCCATTAGTGTTCTCTATATTTGAAATAAAAAGAAGAGATTAAGTATGAGAAGAGAAGAGATAATTTGAAAAACAATGTTCTACTTAAAGGCAAATGAAAACAAACCAAAAACCACTTAATTACATTAAAATCATCCAATACATTATATAATAAAGTATAGTACTTTTTAAACTGTGATTTGCAACCCAATAATGAGTCATGAAATTTCTTTATTACATCTCAAACATTTTAATTTTAGTGACATAGAATAAAAGAAAATAGTAAAGAAAATACCAGAAGGCAACATATAGAGTAAGGATGAATGGCTTCAGGAAAAATTGGTGTATATAACCATGTATGTGTGTATGCTGGAATAAAGGGAAAATGTATTATTTTATTACGGGTTATGGAGAAAAAAGTGTGAAAACACACAGGGATTTGCTTAGTATTGCTGACTCCCATCTATCCATTTTTAGAATACATAGCCCAGTTCTCTCTTCTCAGAATTACCACTGTTAATGAAACAGCTATCCTTACGTGTTAGATAGTACAGTAGCCTGCAGCATAGTCCGTTCTCACAAGAAGGCTGAGGGTCAGAGAATTTTTTAGAAGGACAGAGTCATGAGCAGAGACTGTTGGGGGCTACCAACATTAATAGAGGTAGAAGCATGACTCCTAGGATGACTGATCAAACCCTCTGATCTTCATTGTCTTTGTCTTGGTTACTTGGTTTAATTTCAGTCCTCTTGTATTTGTGTGAGTGTGCTTGTGTAAGACCTCAGATTGTTCATTTGAAGAAAGTATCATGTAAATAAGTAAATCAAACACACAAATATCTGTATATCCATCATTCATTTAACAAATAGTTATTGAGCACCTATTTTGTGCCAGTCACTATGCTAAAGGTTAGAAATGGAAAAAAAAAAAAAAGAGGGTACTCTATGATCATTGTTCTTCATGAGTTCACATGGTTGTAGGAGAAGTAGATTCATAAAAAACATAACAGCACTAAAGAAGTTTATGCCTGCTTCGAATATAAATCCAGAAGGGTACTGCATCAATATGGACTGCATACTTGTGTCCCCCTCAAATTCATATATTGATGCCTAATCCCCAAATAATGGTATGTGGAGATGGGGTCCTTGGGAAGTGTTGAGGTCATGAGGGTGGAGCCCTCGTGAATGGAATTAGTGCTCTTATGAAAGGGACCCCAGAGAACTCTTTCTGCCATGTGAGGATACAAGAGAAAAATGGCCATCTTTGAACCAGGAAGCAGTCTCTCACCAGACACCACATCTGTCAGTGCCTTGATTTTGGACTTCCCAGGCAACAGGACTGTGAGACAAATGTTTGTTGTGTAAGCCACCCAATCTATGGTATTTTATAGCAGTTCAAACAGACTGAAATATACACCTAACCTAGCATTTGTGTGGGCATGTAGAGTGAGTGTATGTGGGGTGTGGCAGAAGAAGCAAGTAAAGGATTTGGTTACAAAAGGCTTCCGGGAGGAGATGATGCCTGAGAATCATATGATACAATGGCTCCCAAACTTTAGCATGTATCAAATTGTCTGGAGGGCTTGTTAAAACACAGATTGCTGGGCCCTACCTCCTGAGTTTCTGATTCTGTCGATTTGAGATGGGGACTGAGAATTCGCATATCTAACAAGTTCCCAGGTAATGCTGTGCTCTTGGTCCAGGGACCATAATTTGAAGACCACTTTCAAAATGGTTTTAGTTGCAGGCAGCGTCACCCCTTTCTTATGTGAAATCTTATCTACGATGTTCACATATAAAACAGACAAAAGTGGGGGTGGCTGCAAGGTACCTTACTCTCCCCCCACTGGCTCATTCCCAGTGGTTGCTCCTGAAACATCTTTATGGAAATCATGAATCTAGAGGAAAATCTGGTTCCACAATTTTATAGTTTTCTTTATGGGTGCATTTCTTCCTCTCTCTCTTTTGACTTAAATTACTTTGTTTGATAAAGAAGCCAGTCAAATGATTTTAGAAGAGCATATAGATTGGTGGGCAAAAGTTTTAGCCAAGAATATATAGACTTGTGTTTTGATTTCTGCCTCCCCCCCTCCCCCCCAGTAATGTGGTGTGATGGTTAGGTCTGTTCTTTGACATATTTCTTTAAAACTTTGGTTTTTGATGTTTTATTCAAGTCAAGTTAATGGCATTTCTATATGAGATCCCATCATAAATTATTCTGAAGACTCTGTGTTAACTCTGTATAAATGCAGACTGATTTAAAAACTCTGTGTTAATAAGTCTTTGTTAATAAAACTCTGTTTTAACTCTGTTAATATCTGGGGGAGAAAAATGCTTTGGGTCAAACACACAGAGTTTGGGAACTCTTTTTTGATGGCTTCCTGAAATTAGTTCACAGTAAGGTATTATGTATTTGATGTTTAATGTCCTAATAAAAATGGGAAAAAGGATGAATTATCTAGATATCCAGAATGTTAGGAAAGGCTTAGAATTTATTGAGATATTCATTGTCCATCCAGATATTCTGCATCACAGAGTAGATTAGTTCGATTGTTATAGTGGCAAACTGGTTATAGTATAATTGTTTGATTCCATATTAATGATCTGTAATAATAATTACCAAATAACATTTTGGCGTCTTCATTTTTATCATTGATTGGAATGAAGACTCTATGGCAGAGAAAAAAAAAAAAGACAAATGCCTTCCTGCTTTGGAAAAGAAATACTTTTGAAATCTTACTTTGGGATTATTTCAAGTTTTGGTTTATCCTTTGACTGTTTATGTTGTCTCGGTGGGTACATTGTCAGATTTATCAAAAATGGAGGATTTGCAATAGCCCACAGTTCTAACCAAGTTCAGAGTGGTTAAACTTGGATGCTTAACTGAAACTTGTCCAAACTTTTTCCCTGGTGTGGGATGTTGCAAGCCTCAGCTATGAAGGTACTTGGTACTTTAACCTAAAACAAAACAACAACAACAACAACAACAACAACAACAACAACAACAAAAGGCAAATAGAAATCAAAAAGTGATTTTTAAACAAAAACAATCAACATTTCATGAAATTTCTACTTTCAAACTATAGTAGTTGCATAGTTTTGGGAAACATTGTATTCCATTCCCTAGAGCTCTTTGTGTTGCTGATATTACTTCCTTTGGGTTTAAGTTTGAGGCCTGTTTATTTGTTAGTTTATAACATTATTTGTTAGTTTATAACATTATAATATTTGTTAGTTTATAACCGAGCCATCATTTATATCAGGTATGCTAATTTGCATCTGTTTTTCATTTTTCTAAAACGAACTGGTGACATTGGGGAGAATAGCGGTGAGTGTGTTTTAATGTTTATAGAAGCCACTGCTCAACTTGATTTCTCAGAAAAGGGGGCACTTCTGCCAAGGAGACATCTGGGAGAGATCCATCAGTGGTCACTGATGCAAACAAGCGTTCACATACTCTCTTGGAGTTGAGAGAGATGTGTGAAAACCTAACACATCTGGAAGACAATCAATCTTCACAGTTAGTCAACATCTGGGAATGTAACCAGCCGGGGTTGACAAAACTGGCGATTAAATGTGATGGAAGTTCACTATCTACAGACAAGTGCAGAGTAACTGCCTGTGGATTGTGAGAGCATACATGCGCCTTGCATGCTATAATGAGCCATTAGCACCCAGCTTGTGTGCGTTGGAAAGACATCAGAACACTGAGGTATGTATGGAGACACTTTCCAAAGTTTTTCCAATTTGTTTTTCTTTCAGAGCAATATATAAATCCGCACTATAAATTCAGACAAAGCAAATAAAAAGTTCAGCTTCCCCAAGCTTCCTCATTCCTTATCCTTAATGTTTTAACTTGTTATTTTCATTTTCTGGCTTCATCCTCATTTTCAAGCCATTGGTGTGTGTGTCGGTCTGAGAGTCAAATACCAACATTAGTGCTGCTTCTCTTGGGTCTTTCTTCAGATGCGTTTTATCGCCCTTTGGGCAATTTTAAATGTCCCATCACAGTAGCCTGTATCTACATTTCATTCTATTTTATTTTTATTTATTTATTTATTTATTTTTATTTTTATTTTTTAAATTTTATTTTATTTATTTGAGAGAGAGAGAGATCACAAGCAGGCAGAGAGGCAGGCAGAGAGAGAGGGGGAAGCAGCAGGCTCTCCGCCGAGCAGAGAGCCCGATGCGGGGCTCAATCCCAGGACCCTGAGATCACGACCTGAGCTGAAGGCAGAGGCTTAACCCTCTGCGCCACCCAGGCGCCACTCATTCTATTTTAAACATCAAAATTAAGCCACTTTGCTTAGGTAACCATTTGATGTAACTCTTTAGAAGGACTCAGGTAAGAACAATAAAAATGATTAACAGCTTTACTCTCTTCTTTGATTTTTATACTCCATTCTCTTGCTCTTTCTACTTTTCTGGGGGTGAGGTAGGTCTAAGTTTCTCCCTAGGATCTTTATAGCTCAAAAGATCTAGCACAAAACTACAGAAGAGACATGCTGTTTTGACTTTCACCTTTCTCATTTATCTCTCCCTAGAACAAGAAAATCAGTGGTTTGTAGCTAAATGAGAAAGAGATCTGATTTTCTCACTGAAGCAGAATTTAACAGTTGTGTTGTCTGTGGCTAATGGATGAAGATAGGTTCACAGAAGGTATTTCCACCACTTTTTGTTCAACAACACCTTTACGAAATGTTGCAAATATTTCAAGACCAACCAAGTAGAGTTATGAGAAACCTTAGCTGTGTTCTCTATAAGCAGATTCTCAAGTCAGTCTTGGAGAGTTTTCATGGAGAAAATTCTCAGTGGTATTTGAAATAGAATTACTGGTCCTTTCAATTGTGCTTCTTTCAATTGTGCCTTTAAAATCAGATCCCTCCACTAGTAATTAGAAAAAGAGAACCACACTGGCGAAAAAAAATTCCACAGAGCTTTCAGAAGCTAGAATGAGTACCACAAACTTGGTAGTATTGAAGTTTCCTTAAGTACATCTTCTCAGCTTTGTGTTGGTAAGTCTTCTGTTGCAACTCTGCCATTGTAGTGCAGAAGCAGCTATAAACATACTAAACAAATGAGTTTGCCTGTGTTCCAATAAAACTTTATTTACAAAACAGGAATAAATTGAGGGTTGTATTTTGCTGACCCCTGATTTAATATCAAGCATTTGGGGAGAATAGAGAGTAAACATCTTGGAATTACTGTGAGCGTTGATTTAAAACTCCAGGAGAAAATGGTTAACATCTTTCTTTTTTCTTTTTTAGATTATTTACTTATTTGTTTGAGAGAGAGAGGGAGCACAAACAGGGCGAGTGGCAGGCAGAGGGAGAAGGAGAAGCAGGCTCCCCACTGAGCAGGGAGCCTGACTTGGGGCTTGATCCTAGGACCCTGGGATCATGACATGAGCTGAAGGCAGACACTTAACTGACTGAGCCACCCAGGCACCCCAAGAATGGTTAACATTCTAATCAACAGAATCTATAGCCTTATTGTCTAACTGAAGTGTCTTTTGGACCAAAAGACACCGAATCACAACTATAATGAATGCCGTTAGCCTATTCTCTAGTCCTTGCTTCTGTCCTTTTCTCTTCTTAGCCTTTCTTCTTTTTCCTTCTCATTCCAATTTTATCTTTTATTGTTTCCCATATTTTTTTAGACTTGTGTACATGTCCCATTCATAAATCCATTCCAAGAGAATGCTTGGGCTATTTTGATAGATAGTTATCATTTAGTCCTGGCTTGATTTTCATTAAGATGAGAGTGGGAGAACACTTTAGTCTCAAGAAACAAAGTTTGTTAGCCAATTTAAACAGTTTGCATGTCTAGCAGCAATGAAAGAAAGACAGATCTTCATGTCAACACTTGTTCCTGCTGCCCCTTCAATGACTGAAGAGTCTGCAATCAATTACATGATATAACGTTGTCTAATTGATGGGCTATAAGTGTATGTGAGTCCATTATAATAGATTAGCTTCTATTGAGATAAACCATCATGTGGAAAACTCTCTGCCCACCAAATGCAGCCTTCTGCCAAACCATTTGATCAATGGTATAGAATTCCTAGGGATTTACACTCAGAAAAGTGACTGTAGAAAAACAGCGGCCTCACACTCAGCACATTTGCCCTCTTTCTCCCTTGCTTCAAGTCGTATCTGCTGATTTCATGGTTTGACACATTTTTTTATTCTTGTTAGCACAGTTGAGCCTGTTGGATCCCATTCTGACTTCCAATATTATACACTAAATCAACCAAGTTCAGATTAGTCTCTCTGCTAAACAAGAAGGAAGAAAGAAGCACCAAAGGGCATAGAAACATTGCAGGGAATTCTAGCAGACTTAGAGAATATTTGTCTCAAATCAATCATTTGAACCCTGAACCCAACAAGCTGCTTTGCTACTCATAGTATTATTGAAAAGGAAAGTACTGAACCGGACTTGGATTAGGTCACACCCTTAACAGTAGTTATGTATAGAGTCTCAAGTAAGTCACAAAGTATCTCAGGTCCTCAGTTCTTCACAAAATGAGAAAGATGGACTGGAGAATTTTTGAGGATGTGTTACAGGTTAATATTCCAAGACTCTCAGATGACAGCATTTAAAAATTCTCTTGACTTTAAACTTAATAGAGGTGCATTTAATTTACTAAGCTTCAGTGTTCTAGTTATTTATTGTGTAACAAACCACACTGAAATTTTGTGGCTTAAAAAAACACAACAGCATATATTTTGTTCACAAACCTACAATCTGGGCAAAAATCTGTGAGGTTAGTCATCTCAGCATTGGCTAAGGCAGCTGAAAGGCCAAAATCTAGAGTCATCTGAGGGCTTGTTCACTCTTACACTTGACAGTTGGTGTTTAATGTTGGTTGGAAACTTAGCTGGGACTACTGGTTGGAACATCTATATATGACATTTCCATGTGTCCTAAGCTTTCTAACAGTATGATGGCTTGGTTCCAAGCACAAGTACCTAGATAGATCCAGTAAGAAGCTGTATTGCTTTTATGGGCTAATCTTGGAAATCCTACAGAATCCCATCCACCACGTTCTATTTGCCAAGGAAGTCACAATAGCCGGGCCAGTTCAAGGGGATAGGAAATAGATTTCATCTTCCGGTAGGGGTGTGGCAAGATGCTGGAAGAGCAAATGGGACTGTAAATATTGCTGTGGCCATTTTTGGGGAGTATGATCTGCTACATTCAGGTCATGACAAATACTTATATTTGAATAGAATGTCTTTAGAAGTGCTAATATCATTGGGAACTCAGCTTCCTCATCAATAATTAAAAAAGAGAAAAAAAAATTAAAATAGAAAAAAAAAAAAAACCTGGTGTGGTTCTACTTCCTAAAGTCTCTGCTTAATATCCATATGTCTTTTCTCATTTAATCTTCATTTTTACAGATGAGGAAACTGAGGCAGGGAGACTTCAAGTGACTTACATAAGCTCTTATAGCAGGCAAGTGTGCAGTGGAAAGCTGGACTTCAGAATCAAGGCTGTCTAGTTCCAAAGCCTGTCCCTCTTCTGTTACCCCACACTGTCTCATTCATAAAACTCTTGTCCTCATGTCTTAGCTTTGTGTTCGTTTTGTTTTGTTTGTTTGTTTTTGGCTGGAAGGGGTAGAATTCAGATGAGATTTTAGTGGGACTTAAAGGAAAGTAGCCAAATAGTTTAATACCCGAAGTGACTCCATATCTAAAATGAGTCTTTGCATAAGAGTGGACTGTTATCCTCCCCCCCGCCCCCGCCCTCCCCACCAAAGACTGTGAAGTAGAATGATAGTCTGGCTATTATTGGTAACTTAGGGATGAGGAAGACCCCTGAAACATGTCTCTGATTTATAGCTAATAGTATATAGGACCATAATGTGAGTACAGACTTATATATGAGAGAGTTCATCGAGGGTTAATAATAAATAAATAAATAAATAAATAAATAAATAAATAAATAAATAAAGTGTCTTCTGAGTCAGAGATGAGGATACAGAAGAGTGTCAAGGGTGGTCAGTGGTCTGGACTAAAAAGCAGTCAAGGAGGTGTTACCTAAGGTCCAGCTTCTGCATGTGTGGGCCAGGCCCATGTAAGAGAATGGAGCAGGCAACAGTGTCTCTGCTTGTCGCTGGATGAATTTCTTCTACCAAACACAGTGTCAGGCATGCACTCCAGATTGCCAGTCACTCCTTGATAATTGCGTACCCCATTCTCCAATAAAAACAACAAAATGAAAAATGATTTACTTTATCCAATTATCTTTTAGCCTATTTGGCATTGACTTGCCCCCGCCAACAGTATTATGGCACCTTGTGAACATAGTCTTATGAAAAGAATCCACTTCCCACCCCCTGCTCTTTTTCACACAATAGCTATGGAGAAATTTATGGTCTTCAGGAATTTACTATAAGAATTTTTGTTTTTTGTTAACAATGGGGTAACTGTTAAAGACCATTCTGAGTCTGGCTGACAGAAGATTTTGCCTTGCTGTCTATATCAACACACTCCCCCAGTACAAATAGTCTCCCAAGGACAATTTGTAGGTCTTAGCTAGTGGGATTTTCTTTCTTTCTTTCTTTTTTTTCATGTGCTTTCAACAATTGCAATTGCTTCATAGCTCAACATCTGGAAGCACATTTTGCTTCATTGTTGGAAAATAAATTAGCATCCCTGTTCACGAACAAGGGGCTGACCTTGCACTGGACAGCAATGACTGTGTCTTTGGTTGACAGACCAGTATTCCTTGACTATGGGAAAGAAGCTGAAATGCATCTTTTTTCTGGCATTAATGCCCATCTCTCAGAACAGCCTGTGTCTACTCACTATAAACTGGACATTTGCCCTAGGACATGGAGCAAAAGATGACACTAATTGGAAGTTGGCATCCTGGAAAACATTGTCGGAATCATCTCTTGCAAAAAAATAACCCTTATCTTGTGCCAGCACTGAACCGTGGACTCCATGGACCTGCCTGTGTCTGCTCACACCTGTTCCAACACGGATGCCAAGATATGGGGGGTCAGGAGGAAATTAGACACACAGAGCCTCTGGGAAGCCACCAGAAGTCACAGGGCCCTTTGAAAGTCCTTTGAAATTGTAATAGATTGGACAGGGAGGAGATGCCCTATGTAGATGTATTTGGCTGTGGTCATGGTCATGAGCATTGAGAATCCCACATCAAGCACCAATTTGAACAAACTGAACAGCGAAGAAAGAAAAGATTTAAGGAGCCAGAAATAGAAACCAGGAAAAGGATAGAGGATCTGTTACCAACAAGTTGTTTATATATATATTATATATGTACTCTTTCTATATATATAGAGAGAGTAGCTTATTCTTTTCAAATTAGGTGTGGTGTACAAATATGGAGATAGAAATGTGTATGTATGTTTGCACTGATATAAATAAATAGGCTTATGCATATTAGTATCTTCTGCTATTTCATGGATTTGGGCAGACTGTAAGTCAAACCATGGACCAAGAAACGTAAGTTGTATGCACATAGAAAACCTGACATCACAATTACCATAAAAGTGAGTGCTAATCCTAACTGTGAAATACTAGTAATATAAAGTGATTACACTTTGTGATCATACTTCTTTTTTTAAATTCAATTTCAATTGATTAACATGTAGTGTATTATTGGTTTCAGAGGTAGAGTTTAGTGATTCATCAGTCCTATATAACACCCAGTGCTCATTACTTCAAGTGCCCTCCTTACTGCCTATCACCCAGTTACCCCATCACCCTACTCATTTCCCCTACAATAACCCTCAGTTTGTTTCCTACAGTTAAGAGTCCCTTAAGGTTTGTCTCTCTCTGATTTTATCTTATTTTATTTTTCCCTCCCTTTTCCTATGATCCTCTGCTTTGTTTCTTAAATTCCACACGAGTAAAATCACATAATAATTGTCTTTCTCTGATTGACTCATTTTGCTTTGCATAATACCCTCTAGTTCCATCCATGTCATTGTAAATGCTAAGATTTCATTTTTTGATGACTGAGTAATATTCCATTGTGCATATATACCACACCTTCTTTATCCATTCATCTACCACGTGATCATACTTACCTCTTTACCTTCCTCTCAGAGGGCTCCTGAAACTTTTAATTATATAGGTCTTCATAAGATGCAGAAATGATTCCATGTAGCCAGGAATTATGTTGCTTTCACACTATGGTGTAGTGATTCCTTTTCTTACTATTCAGTTAGTTCAACAAGTTGTTATGCACTCATTTGGTGTAGGCACTATGTGCTAAACCCCTGGGATACAAAATATTTAGGCTACTTTTAGTTGTTTCCCAGATTACTGTTCCAGTCTCTTAGCCAAAGATCTTGCCTCTGATCTCACCACTTCACCATTACATCTTCTCCCAACTTGTTCTTCAAATTACAGATTGAGTTATCTTTCTAAAATGCAAATTCTATGCCATTACTTCCATGAATGAAATTCTTTAGTGATTATCAGTTGCTTTCAGGATACAGTGTTAGCTTCTTGGCAGAACACCTGAGATTCTCATGAGTCTGCTACTGCTTGCCCTCCGGCCTCATCTTTGACCACCCCTCAGCATGCCTCTGATTTGATGCCACAGTTAAACAGGACTACTTGTAATTACTTGAAAGCACCATGCACTTTCTTATCTCAAGTTCTTTGCAAAAGGTGCTCCCTCAACCTGGATTACTTTCTACCCTTCTTCATGTGGTCAATGCCTACTCATCTTTCCTGACTTAATGGAAATTCCACTTCCTTTGGGAAGATTTCCATAATGCTCCTTATCTACTACTGCAGCCTTTACATCTCTCTGAAGCACTTAAGTCTTGGAAAAATAACAAACTTATGCACTTGCTCGTTGTTCCTTGGTATCTTGGGCTTTCACCACCATCAATATTATAGCTGTGTGTATATCCTCACACTTAGCACTTACTGTGGCCAGGAATTATTTTCCACTTGTCATTATTTCATCCTTTAAAAACTTTAAGTAGTAGATATTATTGCCATCATCTCATTTTTACCTACTTTTAATTAATTTTCCTAGATATTTTAGGAATGGCAGAACTAAGATTTAAACCCTCATTGGTAAGACATCAAGAGCCTGTTTTACTCTTTTTTTATGATACAGTGTAATAAGTTCCTTCTTCTTTCAATCTCTCACTTATTCAACTTTAAACTTTTTGAGACAAGGAGTAATGTTTTCATCATAGTTACATCTCCAATGCATAGTACAATGTCTTTCATGCAACACATTTTGAGAACACAGACAATGGATGGGGAAGCCTTTGAACAACTCTTAAGTTGCTCATAGAACTAGAGGGTAGACATCTAAAAATGTAGCTTTAGTATAATGAAATAAATGCACTATTATAGGTAAGCATGGGTTGCTATGAGAGTGAAGAAGAAGGGCTCATAGCCCAGACTTCCAGTTCTTGTCTTCCTAAAAGAGGTGATGCCTGAATTGAATATGAACTAACTTATTTCCACTAAATTTTTATCAAGGGGAAATTCAAGTAATATAATCCTCTCCATGACAAAAATTAAGGATGAACTCCACTCATATTTTTGAAATATTTGTCATGTGGCATATGGACTGTGAATCTATTAGTCATATCTTTATTTAAAAAAAAGTTCCATGAGCTGATGTATCATTGCCAAGTTATTGGTTTTTTAAATTATTATTTTTTATTGTTATGTTAGTCACCATACGTGACTAACGTCATTAGTTTTTGATGTAGTGTTCCAAGATTCATTGTCTACATATAACACACAGTGCTCCATGCAATACGTGCCCTCCTTAATACCCATCACCAGGCCAACCCCTTTCCCCATCCACCTCCCCTCTAAAACCCTCAGTTTGTTTCTTGGAGTCCGCATTATCTCATGGTTAATCTCCCCCTCCAATTCCCCCCCTTTATTGTTCCCTTCCATCTCCTAATATCCTCCATGCTATTCCTTATGTTCCACAAGTAAGTGAAACCATATAAGAATTGACTTTCTCTGCTTGACTTACTTCACTCAGCATAATCACCTTCAGTCCCAACCATGTTGATGCAAAGTTGGGTATTCATCATTTCTGATGGCTGAGTAATATTCCATTGTATTTGGACCACATCTTCTTTATCCATTCATCTGTTGAAGGGCATCTCAGCTGTTTCCACAGTTTGACTATTGTGGACATTGCGTCTATGAACATTGGGGTGCATATGGCCCTTCTTTTCATCTGTATCTTTGGGGTATATACCCAGTAGTGCAATTGCTGGGTCATAGGGTAGCCCAAGTTATTGTTAAGACATGGTAACATATTGGGGTCAAGGACTAGATTGTAAAATTTTAATTTTAGCCTTTTCATATGACAAATGATTCTTGGGAATCTGATTGGATAAAAACTCTAAGTCTTCCAGAATAGGCTAGGTTGAAGACTCATGAAGTATCTTTCCAGACCTGGTTGTCTCTGATCCTCAGTTTTGCCAATGATTTCCTCTGAGAACATAGTAAAATATTCACTGTTTAAAAATCATACTGTGAATAGGAAAAGTAGTATTGTAGAGCAGATGATTACTACTTTGAGCTAGGCTCCAAGGATTTCTAACCTGAATTCAAATGAGCTCCTGAAATGGGTATCATCAGTAGATCCAGTTTCTAATGATTACTGACACCTATGGCAAATGGGGCTGTTGTCCTTGGTGCTGACAGTGATATTTACGTTGATGCTCTTCTGAGAGTGAATTGGGGAGTTTGGGCATTATCTTAGACACAGAAAAAAAAATTCTCACTCTTTTAACCAGTAAAATCACTTTTACTCTACTAAACCCATGTAGCTTTAAAGCTTTTCTGGGATTTTTCATTTATTAATCAAGTTTATATTTTTTAACAATAACAAAATTTTTACATAAAAGATTCAAAGTGATTTCCCTTTAGTGTTTTATTTTCCACGTTGATTTCTTAGTTTGCCATTTTAGCTTTTGTATGCATATCATATCAGGGAGTTTCTTCCTTGTATTTCAGCAAATTTAAATACCCGTTTTACATTATTTCTTTGTGTTCACCTTCCCATAGACAAGGAGGACATCAGTTCAGTTTCTCTGAATTTAAAAATAAATCAGGTTGAAATTAATCTATTTATGTAAATTGAAATTCTCTGTTATACCTCATTTCTTCCTCTATAACAATGTATCTGATTCTCCTGTCTATTCTTAATAACGACCCAAATTCCTTAAGCTGATGATATTATTTGTTGGTCAGCATGGAAGAATACCATGAATCATGGTCTTCTGCTTTTAATTTTTTTAAGTATTATAAAGATTTTGCCTCATTTCCCCACTTTTCTTAACATTTTACTGTTCATAGGTCAGTAAATTCACACCAGCCACTTTCTTTCAGGTTATTTATTTATTTCCCATTTAACTTTTCTTATGCAACTCATTTTCCCCCCATTTTTTTCTCTAGTTTTCTTAGAAATATTATTTCCCTCTCTTTGTCCCACTTATGAGAAAAAAGAGGCTAATCCAGACTATTCAGTATATGAGTTTTGATGGCAATATCTCTATAGTAAAGGGAATGAAAGCAGAAAGCTTTGAAGTGGAATTAGGAGGAGTAAAGAACCAGTGCATTGAACCTCTAAACTCACTGAAAAGTGCACAGTAAATGCATTAGGGTCCCTAAAAGTCAACATTTACTTCCTTATCTTTCTCTAACTAAACTTACTTTCACCAAAGAACAAAATCTCTATCTTTTCAGTTTTTTTCTCTTTATTTTTAATTTTTGTGTTCTAACCATATTGTTTGTTATATATATATATATATTTTTTAATGCAATAGTACAATATTTCAGTTTCCACTGAAATTTAAAAGCTTTTGTGAACTGGACCTTATGGATGATGTATATCATTTCATTTTGTCTTTGAGGTCAAAGCAATCAGCATATAACCTTTGGAAAATATTCATTTCCATCATGGGGGCATCTCTGTATTAATTTCTTATGCTTGATGGATTTTATTAAATAGTTCATTGCCATCCATTTATTTTCAACACTAAATGCCTCCATTTCCTTTACATCAAACAAATAACCACCTTAGTAGGTTTTTCTTTATTCACACTCCATTTTTAATATCTATTCATTTATTCACATGACAGTCATTCACAAAAATTATTAATAGAGTGCCTAGTACATACCAGGCATCACACTAAGTCCTGGGGCAGAGATATCTAAGAAATAGTCCCTATTTCAAGTATTCATGCTCTAGTAGGGGATGTCAGATGAACAGACATGATTATGAGACAGTGTTAACTGAATTATGACAGCGGTACAAAGCACCATGGGATATGGGAAAGGGAACCAATTTATTCACTGGTCCAGAGCTGGAAACCTTAGGATATGACCTTGAAGAATTGCCCCTAATAGCTGATCAGTGATTACTGGCCATGATTATGATACATTTGGATAGTAGTATGGCTTTGGAATCAGGCAGATCTGGAAACAAATTCTGGTTGAACTACTTTCTAAGTGGTGTTCCCTCTGAGAGTCAGTTTTTTCATCTACGCAGTGGGAGTGATGACTCTTGCCTCACATAATGTGGTTGAATAAGATAACAATGCTTGTCCCTTTTCTTTAAGCCTCTCCCCGTGAAATTTAGAGAGTATAAGAGCAGTGGAAGGACCAAATTCTGATAATCACACTTGGTAATGCACAAATCCCTATCTAAGCTATTTACATGCTTAATCCTTTTGATTGTCACCACAATCGTATTAAGTATATATTATTATTTCTAGTACCCCTGGTTCACAAGGAAGAATACAGGAGTTTAGAGGAGTTAAGTGTTTTGCCCCAAGGATGTAGTTAGTGAAGAACAGACGAGAGTTTGAACTTAGATCTGCATAGCACTGAAGCCCTGGTCTTATCCACTCCTACACTCTTGCTCTCTGCCCTGCTAGGTTGAGTTGAGGTTGTTGAGTATGGTAGACATTTGTCCCATGGATTTGGGTTTCCAGACAGAAGAGTAGGTTAGATATTAGATTATACATGCCCTGCGGACATGTGACATCTAATGTGCTAAGCTGAATACCGAAAATGTTGCACAGGATTTAATACCTAAAAGGCACTTGTATTTGTAAAAATGAAGGCTAAGCTGATGTAACAAACAAAAAGATTCAAGACACAGATGTTTATTTTCTTCTCACATGACAGTCCCTGGCAGGTGGGTAAGCTTGGCAACCACTTTCAGTAAGTAGGGAGGAGAATGCAGATGTCCAGGTCAAGGATTTTCTTTAAAGCAAGTAATGTCAAAGTTGCCCCATCACTTCTATTCACTTTCCATCAGTGCAAGCAGGTCCCCACATCTCTCTGTAAGGTGGGCTGGAAAATTTAGGTTCTTGTTGGACAGCTACTTGCTCAGGAAGGAGAGAGGAATAGATTTGGGGACACTACCATCAATTTCCATTACAGTGCTCAATGAACACCTATTGAATAAATGCAAATGAAGAAAACCAAAGCCTGTAAGTAAACATGGGCCCCAATGAGACCAAGACAAAGATGTTAGCTTAATCCACAAGCTACAGACCCATGTCAGTATGCCAATATGTCTTTCTAGCTAATTCTTGCCAAAACACATCTTTAGTCACAGCCACCTATCGTAAGTATCTCTTCACTATAGTGTTTTCCTTTAATCTATGGCTGTCAACTTTTCTCTCGAATGTCGGAATGGGATCGAAGCCACAGAAGAGTTTTTGCGAGCTCCATGGATTATGCTGCTCTCTTAAGGAAGATAAAGTGACAGGTTGTACAGTACTTATCTGTATCACCTGTCAGGGACTCTTCATTCCTGGGGCAGAGGAGAGGATCAGGAGTTTTAGCTGGTTATTCGTGATCCTCTTCAGGGCTCCTCTGTTGGCATTAGGAGAGAGTATCTCTGACACTGGCAAAATGTGGTTTTAGTTCTAAAAGAAAGTGCTGGAAGTTTTCTACCTCTGGACTTCTAGACTCTGTCAGATCAATATCCTAGCTGGGAACTCCATCTCAGCAACTTCTTTTCCGTAATGTAACACTTTCTTTGTTTCATTAGAGAGTTTCTCTCACAGCCGCTGCAGGGGCATGATGCCTGCCTCCTAGCAGATAATTCACCCCACACAGAGCGTGACGACTTTTGTTTGTTGCCTGAGGGTATGGCAGATCTTTATTAATTTCACTGAGGCAACAGCCGGAATTACAATAGACTTTGTGAATGCAGAAGAGAAAAAGCTACATTTTGGGGGAAGTAGTAGGTGAGGCTGTATTCTTCCAGACTTACCAAGGTGGAACCTTTATTCTCTCAACTTGTAAGCTGAAAAAATAAAGAATAACTACTGAAACCTTGTATCTCTTTAAGCTCTTTCATTCCTAAGAGCTTAAAGTGCCTCTGTAGACTTACATCTCATTTATTTCCACAACATCCCTGTGGAGTCAGAGGCTAGTTTTTCTTTTACTGTCCAGAGGGAAGGTAATGCCCTGAGAACTTAAGCGATTTGATTTCAAAGTCAAAAAGTGAGTCAAATTGTGAAGCCAATGTTTGAAATCAGGTGTTCTGACTCCTCAGCTAGGGGCTGCTTTAAGAGGATAGTATTTGGGGAAGAAATAGCTGGGAGAATTCAAAATACATGATAAAAACACACGTGTCATGTTATATCAATGTTTGGATCTGGTAATGTTCCTTAGTTCAGAGTTTTTTTAAAAAAATGCTCCCAATGACTTGACAATATTTAATGATGTGAACTGTTCTCACTCCCTTAAACCACAGGCACAGGGATCATTATTGTCTATTTAGTTTGGAATGATGCCCTGAAATCAGAGTTCCTAAATAGCACTAATGATTTCATATATTTCAGGAAGAATGGGGGACGTTGGCCATGCACATAACTGATGCTTATTAAATCGTTGTAGAATAGAATAGTTGTTATAACAATTTGAAAAGTGGATCTAGATTCACTTATAGACTTGTATGTTGGAGCAGGGTCTCTTTAAGTCCTGCGTTACTTTGTGCAAATTAGGAAAGTGCTTTTCTTCCAGGTGGACATAGCCCTAAGACAGGGTGCATAGCTTGGTGAGCAGAACCCTGGCTGAATTTCAGCCTCATTTATCTATCCCCTCACCTGGATGCTCTTTGTGGCAATCTTGGGGTAGAACAACACCCTTCAGAGTCATCTGGCCCACTTCCTCCCATTTAGGAAGTATAACGTCATTCCTATCCTACAATAGAAGTGAATCCATTGTAAAGATCTCTTGGATAGCTATTTTCACAACCCCATCAGTTACTCATAATAATATTCTAGAGTCCTTGAGGTTAGGATAAGGATCATCTGCATATAAACGGCGACATCCTAAGTGATTCTCACAGGGAGAACTGACATTGACACATAATTCATCAGGAGGTCAGTCCTAGGTCCTACGTAGCTCTCTGCACAGAGAGGTCAGAGAGATCATCAGAAAACCTGAATTATAATAGGGCCTTCTCATAGATTCATCCTTCTTAAGTGGAGGGAAAATTTGTTTGCCTTGCCTTTATTACTAACTTTCAGGTAGGACCTGAGGTAGTGTGATCAACCATAAAACAGATGGGAAAATAGACTAAAAGACATTAAATTCATGAAAAGTAGAACTTTAGCAGATCTCTTCAGTCTCAAATGAAATGCACTGCATGGTGGGCAGTGGTCTCCTCTCTGAAAAGAACAGCAACAATCAGGACTGCATAGAATATGAGCTTGTGGATTTAACAAGCTTCACAAAAGGCCCATTTATAGTGAGCTCTCCACCGGAAGTGGAGAATATCACAGGGAGGTGCTGGGATGTAGATACACAGCCTGGCCAAACTTCAGCCAGCCATTCAGAGGAGAGAGCCTTAAATTGCCCTAACTCAGGACTTCAGGGATCTATAGGCCACGAAGATCGCAGGAAGCTCTAGAGTCCCCAGGATATAACTAGTTCCTACAAAGGGGACTGGTTCCTACAGAAGTTCTCTTTCTTGGGCTCTCTTCATTTCGGTAAGAATATAAATGTTAACACATGGTCACGCTAATGTTTGATGATGGGTGTATTTTAATTCAGATGAAGAAAAGGAGGCAAACAGACTTGCTCAAATGGCATTAACAATCTTTTAAAATTTCCAGTTCTATCTTTCTACTAAACCTGATAATTTCTAAGATTGGACAAAAAAGTCCACGGAATATAAATTAGTATTATTTTGTTGCGTGCTTACAATGTCAATGCTGACCATTTGTATCAATTACTATGTAAAGTTCTGTGTGGCCTGAGTTGTATCGCCCTGAAATGGTGAAGACCTAACCTCCAAGGTGACTGTATTTTGAGACAGGGCCTTTGTGGAGGTCAAGTTAAATGAAGTCATAAGTGTGAGTGTCCTTTAAGGACTGGTGTTCTTAAAGGAAGAGGCCCTAAAGATCGCTCTCCCCATGCATGCATACAGAAGAAAGGTCATGTTAGGACACAGTGAGAAAATGGCCATATGCAACCCAGGAGGAGAGACCTCACCAGAAACCAACTCTGATGGCACCTGGATCTTGGACTTCTACTCTTCGGTACTGTGAGAAAATAAATTTCTGTTGTTTAAGCCACTCAGTCTGTGCTGTTTTGTTATGGCAGCCCTAGCTGACTAATGCATAAAATTAGCTCAAGTAAGCTTCTTAATCAGGCAGATGGCATTATTTCGGGAATTCAGTATAGTGATGAATGGTATAGGTTTTAGAGCCCAACTACGTGACTTCAAATCCTAGATCTACCACTTATCACTTAAGCAATCTTGAGCAAGTTCTCAACTTTTCTGTGCACGATGCTTTTCCATCCACAAGGTGGTAGTAATAATAATATCTTCCCCACTAGGTGTGATGAGGGTTAAATGCATTAGTATTTAAAAGTCGTATAGTGCCAGGCACAGAGAAAACAATATGAATGTTATTGCTATTACCTCAATTCTCAGATGAAGACACAGACTAGAGAGATGAATTCACTCAAGATCACCCTGCTATTAAATGGGGGATGTATCATTATTGGAACCAGATTATTTGCAGAAACCAGGTCCTTAACCTTTACACTATATTGGCACTGGTAAAGGACATCAAGTGAGAAATTCAGTTAAAACTTTTTTCTAAGTAGATGAACAATTTTGTGATTTGCCTGCTTACATTGTAGGGCCAGGGCTATGGTGGGACTTATTCTACACCCCTTTATTTTGCTGAAACTGCCAGGGTCTGAATGTTTGGCTGGGAAGGGTTCTTTTATTATTTCTCTTCCTTCTCAACACTGTCCTGACTTGCTTTTGTTTGTCTCAGAAGTCCTAGGAAATGTCCAAAATGCAGGATGAGTACACGCTTACCATAAAGTACACAGGGAAATTTGGCTCATAGAAAATGGCACATATGAAACAGTCAGTGGGCACATGGGCTCTGAGAATTCCAAGATGACTTCAGTGCACTAAATTCATTCCATTTCTTCCACAGGGCAGTGAGACTTAGATGGGTTGTGGCATGTTGAGGGCTACTGGTTTCTGTGCAGCTTCTTGGCCTCTGTGGCAAAACCGAGTATCGGAAACAAGCAGGAAACCCCCATCAGCTTTGTCCCTGGTGAACCATTACTCTGCCCTCCGTGGTTGCACTGCTGCTGGCTCTGGCTTTGGATCTCTGGTGGCTGAAGCTGTGACTGCAGCTGCCCCACCTTGTGGGAGGCTACAGGCCACAAAGCTGTTAAATATTTAGTATCTTCTTGACCTGAGACCCTCATGCATGCTAAATCCTCTGTAGTGTGGCCAGAGGGAGGGGAATTTAATTGCTTTGGCTGATGATGGACCATCTTCTTCCCTTTGCTTCTAAAGTCTTACCGTAGACATTTTCTAACTCATTTGACCTTCCAAGATCCTTTCTCTGTACCCACTTGGTCCTTCCGTTCCTGTTTCTCTCCATATCATGCCCTGTGTTTCCATCTCTTAACACTTAACAATAATTCTCTATTGTACCTCAAGGTTATTGAGGGTAAGCCTTCTGTACGCATGGGGCCTCACAGACTCCATGTTAGGCTGGCCACTGGAGATATCTCCCAGACACACACACTCTCTCTATACTGAATGAATGAACCGATGAATGAATTAATGGATTATACTCAGTTGCTCTTGAGAGGACCTAGCAATATATACTTCTATGTTATAGACTATTGGAAGATAAAGGATTGAAAAGATATTTACTTGTATACATGCGCTGCTTTGAAACATGGCCAAAAGTCAGCATCTTCTCAGGCAAACTGGCAATACCTTGGAACTTGATAACTTTCAAATCTGTAGGTGCTGGAAGGTGCTGAGACTATGGCCTAATTGAAATTCTCTAGCTTCTTCAATAGAACTAAATGCTGTTCTGAGAGGGAGCTCTGATATTCCCATGGTAACAGGGCTCCATTAAAGGCATGACATCACAAAGCTGTCCTTGTTTGAGGACACCTGGGAATTCCAAGTATAGACAGAAATACTCTTACGGGCAAATTATACATAGATATTCTGTGTGATTATGTGCACAGGCATAAATATGCCTAATTTAGCCACACCTCCCATTTATCATTAGACTTTTAATGACTCAAATCTCAGGTGTGGATGTAGCATGAGGTGCTTTATCTTCTTAAAGAAGAGCTCATCTAAAGTTTGTAACAAATATCTACCATTAATGTGGCACTGCTCTTGGGCAGAAAAGAAAAAAAAAATCCTCTCCTTATCTACTTACTATTACTTGTAACACAACTAAGGAAATATCGATTCTTAACACACCCTCTAAAATGGATAAATATATTGTCTTTATGCAAAATTATCCAGCACCATGCACTTGGCTGGCCATTCACGACTTAGGTCAGTTTCAGCAGTGTGCCCAAGGGGAATACTTTAGAGTTATAAGAAAGGATTATACAGACAACCTGGACAAGGTCACATAGAGTGTCTTTTTTTACCTGGTTGAAAATTATTCAAAATATTCAAACCATTTTTTATTTTGTAGATGCCGCTTAAATACTTGGCACAATATCTGAAAAAGGAAAAGATTTTTTTTTTTTTTTTTAAAGAAGAAAACAGAAGGGTCAGTGGATTTAAGAATGGTTTTGATTCCCTCATCATTGGTATAATCCCCTTGCTTAGTTATGTTTTCCCTTCTTATCAGAGACAGTGCTTTTAATGTGTCCATTTTCATATTGTACAATGCTGCCAGGAAAGGCACGAGGCAGACTGGATTAGCTCTAAGAATGTAGGAAAATATGACGAGGTGAAAGGCTAGCTGTGAAGTTGGTTCGCTTATAAATAATATAAACTTTGACAGGGTTTGTAAGAAGAAAATGGGAACAATTTGCATAGCTTGTGTTGTAGGAACAAGTGTGTCTAAGTGTTTATGCTCCCTGAAGAGGTGCTTCCAGATGGAGTATTTGCCAAGGTGACTTTTCCCTAGGGGTGCTTTTAAAGGTTCTTGCTGCCCTTCCCTCCACCTAACCGCCCCCCCTTTCCCCATAAATTCGGAGTTGTTAAAGATGTGAGGCTGAATACTGGGCTTTGTTTATGACAGCAAGTCACACTGTGTTCTTTTAAATGAAAATCTAATGCTGTTTTTCTAAATAATATCTATGTATGGTCCCTTCATTGACATTCACATTTTGGGTATGAGAAACAATTTGCTACATTTTTGCCATTTCAAATGAGCCCCATGGTGGTCTCCAGGAGGATTTTCCTGAGGGCTAGGTGAACAAAGTCTCTGAGGATCAAAAGTTACTTTCTCTACAATTGTAAGTAAATTTTTTCCCCCAGTGGAAAAAATGTTCATCTAGAAAATTAAGCTAGAAGGAAACTTAAAAAACATATAATTCAATCCCTTCACATGAAACGAAGCCAGCAGAGGAAACTAAGCCATGCCACTAATTTGTGGCTGAACCAGAGCAGGAAACCAGGAATCCCAGCTGCTCCTTTGTTGCTAACACAATATACATTCAGTGTATGTATATGTATGCCTATAATATCTGTGTATATATATTCCCGCATCTTAGCAATAAACTATTCACATTTATGTGTGCGTGTGTGTGTGTGTGTAGCTTGAATTCTAATTTTATCTAACCCCCTATGACTCAAAATGTGGTCTGTGGACCTGAAGAATGGCCATCACCAGGAGCTTATTAGAGATGAAGAATCTCAGGCTCTAGAAACCAGAAACCAACTGAATCACAGCCTGCAGTCTAATAGGATCCCCAGGTGATTCATATGCATTAAACTTGAGAAACACTGTTCTAACAATTCCTGGTTTTCTGTACTAATGAAGTATAGTGATTCCAAGTCCAGAGATAATCCAAAACATTCATTATATATGTTGATTTCTCATCTCCCTTTTCTCTCTTGCACTGAATTTTCCAGTCACTTCCAGCCGCTAGAAGATAAAATGATATTGAAATTTAACACTTCCAGGCCATGCTTGCCTTTCAGTGGAAAGTGTTGCCTTCAGTTCAGTTTTTGCTTTCCTTTACTCAAATACTAATTGTTAATATGTATTGCATGTTTTTTCTGTGCCCCAAGGTGCACTGAGTACCTTACATCCATGATCTCTTTTAACCCATGCAAAAATGGTGTGGGGATATGATGATTATAATCTCCATTTTTCGGAACAAGAGACTGAAGCTGAAAGAGACTGAGTAATAGATGTCTCAGAGCTTGGACTCCAACTGAGTTTTAGCTCATTTTAGGGTGTGTGCATTAGCCACACCCTAAAATGCTTCTGCTTCTGCAATAGAAAGTTCTTGTTTGCTCTTTCTCCCAAGCATTTATGCCTCTAGAAAATAAAATTATCTTACCAAGTAAAAACCAGAAGTCAAACCTAGCGCAATGCCTGGTGCATGGTGGGCACTTGAGAAATACTTGGTATATATAAGTATGAATGGATTAATGAAAAGGACCATGTCTCCCTGATAAGAAAGCACGCATCTCTCTGCAACACCAAGAGAAAGGGGAGATGTCCAGCGGAAGGGATATCTCCCATTTTCAGGCAGCTGATGTTTCCTTGGGGGTCCCTAAAACCTCTACAATCTTTCTGCGTTCCTTTACCTTTCTTTGCTCTTTGTAATACTGCAAACGCCCTGTGATTTTTCTACATTTTCAGTTTTTATTCTTGTCTTCTTAACAGTAGTCTGCCTGGGGAACTGAGGCCAAATCTAATGACATCCTTGGAGGCCCTGAGCTACTATTTCAGGGATTCCAAGAAAGTCCCATTAACCCTCAATCCTCTTCCATTTCTAGGGAATTGCAGAGCTACAACATCAAGCTTTAGGTTAAAATTCTATGCTATTAGGCTTTTGTACATTGTATCAGGGAAAGATCAAGAACCAGTCCCTGAGGAGTAAAGAAAACTACAGGGATACTGAATGCCTGGGACTAAGAGGGATGACAAGTGAGAAAAAATGGAGCTGATCCATCTGAGAGGTCATTCTGGGAGAACTTAGCAGCTCCGGCTCTCACAACGTAAAGGGCGGTGGGGCCAGTGTAGGGCAGTGGAACTGCACCCTTGTTCTAATTTGATACAAGGAGATAAGAGTCACACCCCTCTGGGTCTCATTTCCTCAGTTATAAACCAATGCAGCAGTCAGGGTGTTTAGGTATTTATTTCTTTTCATTTGGGAGGTTTAAGAAAAGGGAGTCTGAATTGGGAAAGTGGCGAGCTGGCCTCTGTGCAGAGAGGTTCAAAAGGGCCAAGGAAGGAGAGCACGGCTCATATCTGCCTGGACAGTTTGGCCTGTGGTCTTCTGCCTGGCCTGGGACCTTCATTCTGGTCAGTGGTGCTCTTGACTTTGGGGACTAGCTCCCCCACGAGATGCAGCTCCACTGCCCCAGGGGATCCTCAGACCTTTAAAGGCTCTGTACTAGGTAAGTTCCCAACACAGATAACCCCCTGCAGATTGGGGAAGCCATAGGCATACCTAGCCTAAAGCGTGTTTTGGGATTTTCCAGAGCACACTTTTCAAACGTCTGAGCTGCCAATAGTGATCTGAGTATCACCCACTATTTTACTATTTTTATTTGGTAAGTGATTATTATATTAAAAAGAGTCCTTGCCCCATATGCATTCATTTATTATCTGTGTGTGTCTGTGTGTGTGCATGTTTGATTTAGTTTCTAGTGTGGAAAAACATCTTTGTGAACAAATTTATGGTCCTTCAGCTAGGAATAGATGAGAAATTGATTAAAGTTTCTTCATTCATTCAACCCAGATACGTGGAGCATTAGCCACATGCAGACATTGTGCAGGGGTTGGAGATAAAGCTAAAACAAATACAGCCTCTGATTTTAAGGAATTCATAGTGAAGTGAAGAGGAGGTAGGTATGCAAACAGGTACTCGTAATACAGTGTCACAAATGCTATAGCAGAGGTGGCAACAGAGTATTATAGGACCAGGGAGCAGGGAGGGGCAGGCTCTGTTTGGGAAATTAGCTGGTTTTATGGAAAACCATGGAAACCATGCAAAACCATGCAAAACCATGGTTTTGCATGGTTTTCCATGGTTTTATGGAAAACATGCTATCTGCAGATGGTGGAGTTGTAATACTTAATTTCCACATTATATCTCCAACCTTGAGATGACATTTGATTGTTTAAGGACTCAGCAACAAATCTTTCCCCTTATCTGTGGTCCCTCTTTAACCCGGGGAACAATTACAATCAGCTCAAATGCATCAAGGCCAATAGGGTAGGGTTCAAAGTAAAAGCCACTCTTCGCTGACATGGGTCAGCTCCTGGCAGCTACAGAGGGCACTTAGTTTTATAGTTTTTTTTTTCTGATTATGGCTTTCTGCAGCAGCTCCTTCAGTAGAACAGGGAAGCAAAGCCAACAAGCTAGCAAGTAACGTCACAGATCTTGTATTTCGGTCTTCCCTGCTTCTGGCATACTTAGCAGGATGTCATCTGCCTGGTGCACAAGGAAAAGAAAATTGCTTGCATGAGGCCCTGGTTACAGCAAAGAAGGGGGGAAGCAGGAAGGAATTCAATCTTTGGCTTGGAGAAATCTAATTCTCTCAAGGTATATTGAAATCCGCAAAGCACTTATCTTTCCAAGCGGCTAGATGCAACCAGGAAATGTAGCTCCTAATAGCCTTGGTGAGATTAAGTGAAGTTTCTGTGATTGTGGTCCTTACACACAGGTCATGTAGGGTTTGATGCCCTCCCCTCTAGTCAGCCTGCACCAGCAGTCCCTTTCACACTCCTCCTCTGCCCTGTGCTTTTCACCTCTTCCCTGCTGCTCCCGATCCACTGGCATCTCTATAGGAGGAAGGAGGAATGAGTGGCTTGACAGCTTAGAAGGTTATGTTTAATAGTAATTGATGGAAGCAGCCCAAGAAGGCCACCATTCTATTATTCTTGCAGCAAGAAAGGTTATCACGGCTTGATGCAGCCACACTCTCTTGCTGAAGTATTTTGTGACTGAGCGGACTTGATGTTTACCGGACTTGCAAGGGAACTGGGAGACCAGCTGAAAGGGAAATTAATTTGAACTGTAATTGATATCAGGTCAGTCACAGGACGGTGGGAGGGAGCAGAATTGTGGGGTGGTTTTGGATGGGGAAGGCAATACTGCTCCAAAGTTGGCGCTAGGACCCTTTGTTGTAAGAAGTGTAATTTGTGAACAAGGGGTCAAATTGTGGGCCTGGTGGGTCTGGTTTGATTATAATAGATATAGCAGACTTTCAGATGGAAATACAGGTTGGTAAACGTGCAAACAGATTTGGTATCAATCTAATATTCTTTGCATATAACTGGTAATCTCAAGAAATTCAGGCTCCTTAGACAAAAGCTATTTCTGCAAATGCTGCCTGAAATTATCCTTTGGGTTTTGATTTCAGTTTAATGTTTCTTCGTTCTTTTTTTCTTCCCTCCTTCTTTACCTTTCTCCTTCAGTCCTTCCTTCTCTCTCTTTTATGCTTATTCTCTTGTGACTTCAGTAGCATCTTCCTGAACAAATAGAGGAAAACATGCCTTCTAAGGATATCCTAAATGCCCTTCCCACAACTTAGGCTGAGAAGTGACTTTCCTAAAAAACAAGACTCCCAAAGATTCACCAGGAGTGTAGCTTTTTTTCTTTTCAGGCCATTTGCAAAACAGACATACATTTATTATTGCTGAATGATTCCATTAATTGTCAATAACATAAACCAACTCAAACGGATTTAAGGAAGACAAAGGAGAAAGTTTTGTCTTATAGAAACGGGAAGTTCAAGGTAGCTTTGGGGTTATCTCTGTTAGATTCAGGATCTTGAAGGTGTCAGCCCCCTACCTCTGCCCTCATCTTTAGACTCTGCTTCTCCTTGTGTCCTTCATGGGGATGGGCTGATGGTGGCCCTAAGCTCATTGCCTACAGCATCAGAGTCAAAAAGAAGTTCTCCATTCCCAAATTTTATATAACATCTTCTCGGAAGGAAAATTGATAGTCTCTGTGTTGGTAAATACCTACCGTGGTTTAAGGACTATGGGACAGTCATAGGTCAGGTCCTGTGTCCATTTGTATAGCTTCCGTGGGTAGGTGAGGCACCGTGGCTGACAATTCTGCTGGACAACATGGAGTAGGAAAGGGACAGTTTCCAAAAAGAAAGCAGGATGCTGGGTAGACAAATGTATCAGATAACTACTATGGTATTCTCCTGGTTCTTTCTCTCTCAGATGGCTACAGTTCTGGGAGAAGATAATTTTCTCCTGGTAGGAATATAGTTTGATTCTTTTCTTTAGGCATTTTAGGTCCTATAAATAATCTGACCTCAACTTACATTTTTAGCTTTATTTTCTATTGTTCCCAGAGTCTTATCTGGGCTTCAGGGAGACATGACCACTCACTATTCTCCAAATATTTTCTTCTCCAGAGTTTTGTATGAGGGCCCTTGGTCATCAGAATTGAGGTAAACTATGCTTTCACAAATTAAGAGGTAGAATATTTAAACATTTATTTTTTCTCTTTTTTCCCAAATTGATCTAAGGACCAGGTTTGTTTTTTTCTTCAGGATGCAATGCCCTGAATGCCATTTGAGTAATATCTTTTTTTATTTTTCCTGGTTCTTTCATTGCTGTTCTAGTGCTTGACTTAAGAACCACTTCGTTACGTTCTGTATTGTCCTTGTCGACATTGTTTTATAGCCCTCTAATTAAATTTTTTCATATTTCATTTAAAAAAGTATTTTCATCTCTCTTTTTCTTCTTAAATGTAAGTATCCTGGACAATAGCAAAAAAAAAAAAAAAATGACAAGGGCTTCAATTAATATGTAGTCAGAAGATGACTGCAATAGAAATAGTGACTATGGATGTCTAAGAAGAAAATCAGGCCGTGGCCAAGAAAAGCCCCAAAGCTGCTCTAGTATTTTGGTTAATGATGCCTTATTCATTTCTGCATCTGGGTTGTCACTGTGATGAAGCAGCAAAAGAAAGAGGAATGAATATTAGAGAAGATATTGCAAAATTAGGATCTGGAGGAACTCCTTTGAAACTGTGCTTGTTTTGAATTTTTTGAGCATTATGAAAATGGAAGTATCTTAATTGTCTTTTATTCCTAGATCTTCAAGGACCACAAAAGTGTAGGGGTGGGGAAATGTCCTTGTAATTTTACTATATGAATTAGTACATTACTTTTGTTTCTAATACCTCTTTCATTTCCTATGCCGCACTCTTAAACCCTTCAACACCCAACTCATGGCTAACTGTCTTAGTGAAGCTGTCTCTGAGAGCCTCAGCCAAAAGTACTATCCACTGCCCTCTAAAATAGTGGTTCTCAAATTGTACAACAGCAGCGACAATTCCTGGGCTCTTATTGGAGATGCAAATTCCCCCCCTAACCTGCTGATTCAGGAACTCTGGAGGTGAGGCTCGCCACCTAGGGGTTCACAAGCGCCCTGGGTTATTATATGATACAGTTTGAATACCACAGCTCTAAAACTGAGCATTCTGTCTCGTGTTTACATGAAGAATGTATAACATGCTCTACTAGATAACGTGCTCCGGGGAGGATGTCTATGTCATTTTTTTATTTTTAGACTCTAATAAAATGTAAAAGACATTGAAACATGGAAGTCTGTAGATGACTACGCATAACAGAACATAAAGCTTACGTAAGAAAGAGAGAGGGAAGCAGAGCCTAATCCAGTTTCTCAGTTTTCCAATTTGCCTCCTGCTTTGACTGAATGGACCGGATAATTACTAAATCCCTATTTCACTTCATGTCCAAATCCCTATTTTGCTGTATGTGGCATCTGTCTGAACACAGAACAGACGTGCTCTCCTGCTATAGTCACTAGATGTGTATTCATTGATGGTGATCTGTTTTCCTTTTGCAACCTAGCAATTGCAATACTATTGCTTAGGGCTTTTGTGGAGTCTGCTGGTCAAGTTTAAGTAAAGGGCAAATCCACTTTAAATATATAGAACAGTCTATTAAACATTTTTTTGTTCTTCAGAAGACACGGTTCCATCCCATCAAAACAGACTCTCCCTCACTTCAGGTGTTGCCTGGGAGGCCGCTGAGCTCTCTGGGTGTCTAACCTGGCCCTCTTGTCATCAGCTATTAAAACTGCTAAAACAGAAGAATGCTTAACCACTCCAGCTGTTAAAACATTAGTACATGCTTTGGTGAGCTCAAATTTGAATGCTTTGAATGGCCCTTTAGGGGATCTTCTTCTTTTTTAACTTAGAGTTCAGTCAAAATTCAGCAATAGTTTTAACTTATTCAGTCCCAGGATGTGCTCGTATTTCTCCATTTCCCCCCAAATAGTCCAGTTAGCCACTAGTTTGAGGATTAATTTTTAAGCTGTTCATTTTGTATTTAGAATTCACCAAACTTTAATGACTTTTTGGCTTTGCCTTTTGTTTTTCACCCTAAGCCTTCCCAGATTTTTGTTTGTTTGTTTAATCTAAAATTCCAAGTGATTCTTCCAGGATGAATCAGGGCAGGATTAATGAAAAGGGAATCCGAGAGAGCCTTTTTCATCCTACCTGCCTACTAGATCTAAGGTATGATAACCAGCCTACATCCTGTCTCTGTTTCCTGAGCCCTACATCAGTCCCTTTCTCTTTTTTTTTTAACTTCTTTTGCACTCATATTCCGTGCTGCACACATGCTGGCTTCTTATACACTCTACTCAATTTTATAGGATTTTACTTTAAACTCTCTGGTTTGCTCATTCTTTTGTGTATTTTCAATCTATTTGGACTTTCCTTAAGAAATGTATTCAGTGTTCCCAAGTTTTGTAACTCAATCTCTTACCTTTCTATAGAACTCCAGATTTCTGTTCTACCTGTATTCAACTTGGTTCTCAGGTCCTGCTACTCAAAGCAGGATCTGTGTATCAGCATCATTGGCATTATCTGGGAAATGTCAGAAATGTTGGGTCTAGGGCCCACCTCAAACCTACTGAGTCAGAATCTGCATTTTATAAGATCCCCAGGTGATTTCTGTGCATATTAAAGTTTGGGAAGGACTATTCTAACAGGCACTTCACACTGAATTAGGCCGGAATAGAATTTTTGACTCCTTTTTCTATCTAGTTCCTCTTTCCATCTTCTCCATAACCATCACCACTCCCATCTCATTTCTTTCTTTCCCTCACTCCTCTCAGACATTCCATTAAAATGTCCCAATGAGTCCTACCTCCAACTGTATCATGAATCCATTTGTACCATTCTTCATGACAACTGCTTTTTATCACTGTATTCACTTTATCACTCGTCACTGTTTGAGGTTATCTTATATTTCTGTACTCGTGTTTTGTCTGCATTCTACCTCTCCCCCTGCAACTAAAAGATAAAATCCTAAAGGGTAAGTTCTTGTCTGTCTTGTTCTTCTCTGTATCCCTAGCACCTAAAAGGATGAATGGCATGGAGGAAGATGCTCAAAGAAACAGAAGTTAATTAGTGAAGTTTTTATTTACATTATCCAAACAACATCTATCATGGATGAGATGCCTCATGATGATGTGAATAATTGATGAGTTGAGACTCAACTCGGGCTTCTACCTGGATCCCAAATTCTTATATGGATAAATATTCCATACTAAAGAAACAATTTTCATTTGAGCAAACTGGCAGGTAAATTAATAATACTGACAATCAAATTATTTGAGTTCATATCCATATTTAGTTACATACCAAATGTGTGACTCTGGATGTTAAATTTGAGTTTCAGTTTCCTCATCTTTATATAAAAGGAGGGCATTGCATTCATTCAGGCTGTCTATCAAATGTCTTCCTAATTGAATGTATTCTATGAAAATATTTTACCCACTCATTTCCTTTCCCCCAATTTTTCAATAATTATCTGGTACACATCAACTAATATAGGCTCTTTGTGCTCCTGTGTTTTGCTACCAGATATTATGATAACAACTTTGAATCAGTGATCATTTTTAATTGAAGTTGAATATATTTAATTACATAATTTTGAGCTGTTCAAGTTTGGTTTTTTTTTAAGATTTTATTTATTTATTTAACAGAGAAAGACACAGCAAGAGAGGGAACATAAACAGGGAGAGTGGGCGAGGGAGAAGCAGGCTTCCTGCTGAGCAGGGAGCCTGATGTGGGGCTCAAAGTGGGGCTCAATCTCAGGACCCTGGGATCATGACCCCAGCTGAAGCCAGACACTTAACGACTGAGTCACCCAGGCGCCCCTTGAGCTGTTCAAGTTTAATTGAACCAAAATTACATCCAGAAACTGGGACACTATGAAAGATAACTGACAAAAAGTAACATAGTATGAGTAAAGCTTGATATGCACTAACTCACCTATTATGTTCTTTTCTTATATGCTAGTTTTGAATTTTCTGTTTATTGTTCTTATCAATAAAGTAAACTACATAAAGTAAGCTTTATGTAGTCCATTTACATGGACTTTTGATCATGTGGCCTACAGTTACAAATAAAAAACAATACTAATAAATTTTGAAGCCTTTAGACTAGAGGTTCTCTAAGATCTCTCTACTGTTTTAAAATCTACAAACATACACACATAGGCTGCTTTTAGTGGTACATTAAATACCTTATAATAAATTACAGACAGATCTATTTAAGTAACTCAATAATGAAAAATGTTGACATGAATAAACTACATAGGGTTTCCAGTCAAGATGAAGAAACAAGGACCAAATTTACTCTTTTACCTGAAATAATTAAAAACCAGACAAAGTTTATGGAATGACTATTTTTAAGATGTTGATCAACAAAAGACAAATAAGACAAGCCCTAAAATATCCTGATTGCTGTGTAGGCTGTGGCTCAGGGAAGAGGAATACAGTTGAGCTCTTCCTGGGTCAAAGAGACGCAGCTGGGAGTCTGGGAAGGCCAAGGGAGCTGGAGCCAACTAAAGGAGAGAGTCGTAGTGATCTGAAGACCTCCATCAAACATTTCCCTGAGGGTTGATCAATGCATGCATGAGGAACTACTGAGGCTGGGGAAATAACCATACAAAATGATTACAGAGAAGTGCTCAGAACTGACATAGGGCCTTGGAGGAAATGGAGAGGCATTGGTCAAGGGCACATACATCAAATTATAAGATCCACAAGTTCTGGGAATGTAATGTATAGCATGGTGATTATAGCTAATAATACTGTATTGTATACTTGAAAGTTGCTAAGAGAGTAGACTTAAATATTCTCACCATAAAGAACAAATGGTAATTAGAAATTAGCATGATGTTTATAGAAAAAATTGAGAAGTTGATTGTGTTTAAAATTAAGACAATCTGCAAAATTAAGATGAGCCATAGACTGGGAGAAAATATCAGCAAGTCACATAAAGAATGGAGGACTTCTATCCATAATATATAAAAATTCTCAAAATTCAACATTAAGAAAAGGAACAACTTTTTTTTTTTTAATGGGCAAGATGTTTGGATGCACCCAAAAAATATATGGATAGCAAATAAGAATGTAAAAAGTTGCTCAACACTATGAGCTATTTGAGAAATGCAGTTAAAACCACAATGAGGGGCATCTGGGTGGCTCTATTGGTTAAGTGTCCAACTCTTGGTTTCAGCTCAGGTCATGATCTCATGAGTCATGATTTCATTGGTCATGAAGTGGAGCCCCACCTCAGGCTCTGAGCTCAGCAGGAAGTCTGTTTGAGATTCTCTCCTTTTGCCTCTCCCCCCACTCATGCATACATATACTCTCTCTCTCTTTCTTTCAAATAAATAAATAAATCTTAAAAAAAAAAACACAACACAACACAATGAGATACCACTACGAACCTACTAGAATGTCCAAAATGAAGAAGAATGAAGATATCAAGTTTTGGTAAGATGTGAGTCAAATGGAACTTTTATACACAGCTGGTAAGAATGTAAAATGGTACTACCAGTTTAGAAAACAGTTTGACAGTTCTGTACAAAGTTCAATATACGCCTACCAAATGACCTTGCCATGCCACTCCCAGGTACTTATCCAAGGGCACTGAAAACATGTTCATACGAAGTCTAGGTTCATGAAGGTTCATAGCAGCTTTATTTATAATAGCCCTAAACCTGGAACAACCTACCTGCTTATCAGGAGGGGAATGGATAAAAAAATATTGTATAGGGGCGCCTGGGTGGCTCAGTCCTTAAGTGTCTGCCTTCGGCTCAGGTCATGATCCCAGGATCCTGGGATTGAGTCCCGCATCAGGCTCCCTGCTCTGTGGGATGCCTGCTTCTCCCTCTCCCACTCCCCCTGCTTGTGTTCCCTCTCTCACTGTGTCTCTCTGTCAAATAAATAAATAAAATCTTAAAAAAAAAATACTGTATAGACATTCAGTAGTCCCCCCCCGCCCACCTTATCAAAGGCTTCACTTTCTGTGGTTTCAGTTACTGTGGTCGACCATGGTCCAGAAGTCCACCTGATGTATCATCAGAGGATCAGTAGATAGCCTAACACTATCACCATGCCTACATCACTCACTTCACTTCAACTCATCATGTAGGCATTTTATCACCTCATGTCATCACAAGAAAAAGGGTGAGAACGGTACAATGAGATATTTTGAGAGGGCGAGAAAGATAACATTCACATAACTTTTATTACAATATATTATAATTGTTCTATTTGATTATTATTCTTTTTAATATCTTAGTGTGTTTAATTTATAAATTAAACTTTATTATCAGTACATATGTATAGGAAAAACTATATATATAAATATATATTATATATCTTACACATATATAACACATATATTACATATATATAAAAACCATGTGTGTATACACACACACACACACACACACACATATATATATATATGGTTTAGTATTATCACAGTTTCAGGCATCCACTGGAGTTCTTGGAACATATACTCCATGGATAGGGGCCATAACATATAATAGAATGCTATTCAACATTGAAAATAAATGGACTATTTATATACGCAACATGTGAGTAGATGTTCAGTAAAGGATTAGCACTGGCAGGTTTGAGACTGCTTTCCTTAAAAAGTCCTGCTGAAATGGTTGGCCTTTGGCTGGTGTCTGGGAACTTGGATTTCAAGAGGGTTCCCATCATTCCCAGAACTGTTAAGAATGACTCAGTATATATGCCCCTTTGAAGGGACACATGCACCCCAATGTTTATCGCAGCAATATCCACAGTAGCTAAAATATGGAAAGAGCTCAGCTGTCCGGCAACAGATGAATGGATAAATAAGATGTCATATATATATATATATATCCCATCCACAATGGGATATTACTCAGCCATCATAAAGAATGAAATCTTGCCATTCACAATAATGCACGATGCGATGGAACTAGAGGGTATTATGCTAAATGAAATAAGGCAGTCAGAGAAAAACAAATACCATACAGTTTCACTCATATGTGGAATTTAGGAAACAAAACAGATGAACATAGAAGGGAAGGAAAAATAAGATAAAAACAGAAGGAAGCAAACTGTAAGAGGTTCTTAACTCTAGGAAACAAACTGAGGGTTACTGGAGGGAAGGTGGGTGGGAGGATGGGGTAACTGGGTGATGAGCATTAAGGAGGGCACTTGGATTAGTGAGCAATGGATGTTATACACAACTGATGAATCACTAAATTCTACCTAGAAACTAATAATATGGTATATGTTAATAAAAAAAATAATGACTCAGTGTACCTAAACTGCACAAACAGTACAGTTTTTGCTGAACATGGTTTTCTTTTGAGAGTCTGGAAATTTGTAACATGCTAAGCAGAGGCTGCCTACATGACCAGTCCCAAATTAAAACCTTGGGAACAGAATCTCTACTAAGCATCTCTAGTAGATAACATTACACATGTGTTGTCATAACTTGTTGCCAGGGTGGGGAAAACAAACTAAGTGTGTCCTGCATGACTTCACTGGGAGAGGACTCTTATTCCTGCAGGACTTACTTCATGCTTCTTTCCCTTTTCTGATTATACTTTGTATCCTTTTTGCTGCAGTAAATCATAGCCATGGGCAGTTGATTCCTGTGAGTTCTCCCAGAAAATCCTCAAAGCTAACGATGGTCTTGAACTTGGAAAGAAACTAGACTCCTTCTCTCTCAAAGAATGAGTACCCACTATATACTATATGATTTTATATGTGTGTGTGTGTGTATCTATCTACCATACTATACGATTTTATATGGGTATGTCCATTTTCCTAATTGTGGAGCTCGTTTAATGAATAAATGCATATGTTAAAACATCAAGTTGTACAGCCTAAATATGTGTCATTTATTGTAGATGATTTGTACCTGAATAAAGCTCTTCTTAAAAAAAAAAGTACACAGCACTTTCTGTGTAATAGGTAATATTTTTGGCACTTTATGTGAATTATACTGTTTTGTCTTTCTAAAACCTTGTGAGGTAAGCACTGTTATTATTCTCAGGAGGCTGAGTTTTAGATAAGCAAAATTACTAAGCAAAGCACACAATAGTCAGAGAAAGAGCTTATTCTTTAACCCAAGTCTGGCAGAATTCCAGTGCATATTCTCCATCGACTCTTTCATATTTCATGTATGAATTACTGAGAAATTAATTTTGGTAATTATTTTGGAATTTCTCATCTATGAATGATCTTCCACTGGCACTTCACCTTGGGGATTATAGGATGTCATCAGTTCAACTTTGTGTCCTCTGGGTCTTTGGCCTGTTAACCGTTACTGCTCTGCCGTGATGGCCTTAGGGCTTTAGAACAGCAGAGGCAAATAACTCCCATTTCAGAATTCACTTACACCGACTCCTGGTGCCTTTACTCAAGGTTCCTGCTTCATGTCCTTGTTCCTTCTAACCTTGATTCTGTGCTTCAAGCCCCAATTCTCTCTCAGCTTTCTTACTGAGTTACTGACTTACTTGGTCTCTTTTTCCCACCTCATTATCTTTGACTCTCTCCAACTTATATTTTGACTATTGATTCCGTGGGATTCTTGGCAGTGACTTCACCCGCTGCTCTGGGCGAGAGACCCTCTTCCCAGCCCACTGTGACTCCCCTAGCTCGAGCTAGACTCCATCTCCAGAAAAGAAAACAAACCAGACATGGAAGTCAGTGAATCAGGAATACTTTCAAAGATTAAGCTAAGATTAAAAGAGAATAAAAAAGAAGTCTGCTTTTATGTTTTGAGGTATGTAACTTATTGCTGTTTAGAACTTTGCCGTACAGCGTCTGCTATTGTTACATTTGTCACATCAATCAATCAGAGGCAATTATGAAACCGCCAACTCCATCCTTTTTATTCAACAAGGCTGTCTAATTCTACAGCTATTAATAACCTTCTTATCTCTTAGTTTATCGTCCGCCTTTTTCCCTGCTCCTTTTCCAGCATTTCAACCACCGAACCTAAAATGGCTTGTGAGACAGTTGCATATAGAGGAAGTTAGGAAATTAAACAATATTGCTTGTACCCGTCTGAAGTAATAGGGAGTTATTTTCATGGCAGTGCCTGGTAAGAGCCTTGTGCCATAAATTATGTAAGCTGTTTCGAAATGGAGGGAAAAAAAAATATCCTTTTCTTAGAGTGTGGATCTGAATGTTTTCACTGGATTGTGTAAGAAATAGTTTCACTGGCATAGGAGACAGTGTAATCTCCCAAAATTTCATGTCATGTCATAGGCTTGCAGTCTGGCTGGGAATCAGCGAGTTCACATTTAATTTTATCTTTCTCGCATCTAGTAATACCAAGGAGTAATAGTGAAAATAATTCTTGCCTCGGTAGCATTTGGAATTTTAAATTGGCACCTAAAATTGTACTTCCAAAAGCTTCATTTCTGTGGAGACAGAGAGTCTGTCTGTGAAGGTGAAATGCTAAGTGCACGCTTCCACCCCGGGCTGCAATCTCTCTGTGCCTCACGATCTTTCTTCATATAATGGATACGATATAAGAAAGACAGGGATGCAATTTCATGGCAGCTTATACTAAAGAGAGAAAAAAATCCTTGAATTTTATGGTAATGTTTGATGATCAGGCCAAACTCTCTGTCAGGATATTCCTTTCTTTTCTCCCTTCCTTCCGCCCTCCCTCCCTTCTTTTCTTTCTTCCTTCCTTCCCTCCTTCTTCCTTTTTTTTAACAGAGAGCTTGGAAACTTGATCATTTAGCACAGCAAGAGAATTCAAACCGGGTCCATGAAAATTTTCTTAATTCTACCCGTACCTGGATAATCCACTTTAGATACTTTTTTAAAAAATGAAGTACCACATAAATAAATGGGTCGATATATGATTTCAGAAAATGTACTTATTTTTTGGAATCCCGACTTCCTCTTCTGTACAGTAGACATTTTTATATGGAACCAAATTTAGCGCTGCTCATGACTTTGGCCCAATTTGTTTCTGCAGGGAGAGCGAATAGGAGTAGTTACTCAGAATGAGTAGACGCTTAACTTTTTCAAAGAGAGTAGCAGAGGCATTAGTAAGAATACCTTTGTTTATAAGTTATAGAAACCTAACACAAACACATTTAAGCAAAGAATAAAATTGGCTCGTTTATCTTTAAAGTTCATGGGTAGGTTTTTGTCAATGAAAGCTAGATGGAGGGGCTCAAATGATACCTTTAAATTTGGTTTTCTCCTTCTCTATTACTTATTTATGCTTGTCTTACGTGAGATCTACTCTTAAGCATTCCCATTCTACAAAGTAGCTTCCAGACACTCCTTACTTACATTCTGACAGCTCTCCATCCAACTGAAAGAACCTCTTTTTTCCCCCAAATGGTTTTTCAAAAGTTTCATTGGGTGGGCTTATGTCTTAAATCTGTTCTCGAACCAGTGACCCTGGGGATTCACTGCTCTGACTGAATCGGCTTGGAGCATATATTTATGGTCAGGGCCCAGGGCGTAGTTTTACGGCTCAAGCTCAAACCATGTGGACAAAGAGTATTGGAGGAATGATTTCCTAAGGGGAAATGCTGATTATTTTTTTATAGAAGAAGAGGGACTAGATCCTGGGCAAGAATTAATAATAATAGCTGACAGTTATATAGTGCTTACTTGGTGCTGGGTAGTGATTGATCTGATTGCCCTAGATATATTAAGTTATTTCATAATCAAAGCAACCTAGTTTACAGATGAGGAGATTAAAGACCAGAGAAGTTAAGTAACTTGCCTGAGGTCACACAGCTAGTAAGTGGCAGAGGCAGGGTTCAGAGGCAGGCAGCCTGGCATGAAAGCCTTCATGTAAGTCACCAGGGAACAAGACCTCTCAGAATAAAAAAATCTACTTTTACTCAGGCTCTGGAATTCCATCTATCAAGTTTTGACTCTTTTGCTTATAAGCCATTGGACATGAACAAGTTCTTAACCTCTTTGATTTTGTTTCCTTACCTATAAAATCGTGGTGGTAGTATTACCTGGAAGGTTAAATAAATAAATATATTGCTGTCATATAGTAGGTCCCTGACAGCTGGTAACTAAAATCACAATCATGTCATGCCCCGGGGCATTAAAAAAAAAAAAATCCCTGATCCTCCGAATTCCTAAAACAGGTGCATCATGGAATGTAAAGTAGTATTTTCTTATCTACTCACCAAGAAAATGGTTAAACGTAGATCTTTGTTCTTATTTCTCTTCTGCCCGATTTACATTTTAGGGATGGTCTTATCACTGATTTTACATTAAATACAGAGGTGTGACTAAATAATTCTGTCTTGAAGCATAAATTAAGAAGGCAAATATATTTAGAATTACACTTCCCCCTCCTTTTTCTCCTCCTCCTTATCGACATGAAATACCATTTACTGAACACCTACACACAATGTGTGGTGCATCGTCCCATGCTCTCTCCTAATTTTCTTGGCTTTTTCTAAAATGCTTTTTATTACAGAGAGAAAATAAATCATTGAAAAGTATGACATTTTTCTGTAAATAAGTAAGGGTTTATGTAACTCTTGAAAAGAGACAGTATAAATATGTATTTTAGTAACATTTTATCACAAACAGTGGTGACAGGATTTTCCTAAACAGGAACCATATATTCAAAATAATGAGACAAAACTGTTAAGTTCTGGAAGAAAGAGACAACTATTGTTTGTTTTTCTGTGTCTTTGGGCACCCATCAAAATATGTTTTTCTCCTTAATGCATCATCTTGCTTTTCTCCTAAAAGAGAGCATTTTACCAACTCTTTTAAGGAGTGAAATGGATAATAAAAAATATTATGGCATGTTTCAAAGTCTGGCTCTTTAAACAGGTAAGTCATATAGTTTTTAATAAAATACCGAGGAACTAGAAAATGGAACTCCTATCTTGTTTGATTAAAAGGTGTTTAAGAGGGGTTGTCTTGGTAGGTAGAGCATACGACTGTTGGTCTCAGGGTCTCAGGCTCATGAACTCAAGCCCCATGTTGGGTATAAAGCTTACTTAAAAAAAAAGGGATGTTTGGAAGATAATATTTAGCTGAGAAGGTGGAGGACACAAGAAAGAGTCTTGTTCTTTAGCACAAAATATCTGGACATAGCCATAACATGTCTCTTATTTTTTCTGATTATGTGGTCAAAGCCCAAATTTCATTTTGCCTGGAATGTAGTAAAACTTGCTAAAGTAGAGGTTTTTTTTAAGATTTTATTTATTTATTTGACGGGGAGAGAGATAGCGAGAACAGGAACACAAGCAAAGGGAGTGGGAGAGGGAGCAGCAGGCTTCCTGATAAGCAAGGAGTCAGATGTGGGGCTCCATCCCAGGACCCTGGGATCATGACCTGAGCCAAAGGCAGACACTTAACGACTGAGCCACCCAGGCACTCTAAAGTAGACTTTCCATTTGAGTTTTGTTGGCTTCATATTCTCTAAAATGGCACACAGAAAGGAACATTATCTATGTCTTAGGTAGATTTTGGCTTCAGTACTGTCTGTCAGTATGTGACCTTGGGCAAGTTCTCCAGAAAGCAGATCAATTCTGCTGATGATCTGTTAACCAAATAACTAGTTTTTGCCAAGTTTTCTTGTGAAAGTTTTAACAAAAATATTAGTAAGTTTAGCAAAAGTATGATTTACACTAAAGTTGATATGCTAGCTGAGAAAATGGTCAAAGAATTCATTCATTCATTCATTCATTCATTTATTTATTTATCTATTTATTTTCCTTAAATATTTTATTTTATTTTACTTTGAGAGAAAGAGATAGCAAGAGAGAGCATGAGTGGAGGGCAGGGAGAGGGTGAGGGAGAAGCAGACTCCTTGATGAGCAGAGAGCCCGATGTGGGGCTGGATCCCAGGCCCCTGGGATCATGACCTGAGCCAAAGGCAGATGCTTAATTGACTGAACCACCCAGGCACCCCATGAAAATGGTCAAAGAATTTAAAGAATGATAAAAAAGTTCCTATAAGAAATGCAATCTTCCAACTAAAATTTGACTTTTCATACATTTTAGAATTGTTTCCTCTCCTTTTAGATTTGAATTTGGATGCTTTTGACTGTAATTTTGTACTTTTTCAAACTTTAAGGACTTTTAATATTCTGTTGCCAACAACTCAAATGGCATATCAGCTTTCAGTCGGTATCTCTAGCCATTTAAAATTTAAATTTAAACTCAATAGCATGTGAAATATCACAATTTTAAATTAAATTAAATTTTAATTTTAAATTAAATTGAATTTCAACTTGAAATGGAATTAAATCTATTTTAAATTAAGTCTAATTTTCAGTTATTTTTATTAAAGTAAGTTTTAATCACATTAAGCATTTAAATTCAATTAAAATTTAAACTTAAATCCAAGAGCGTCTTAAAGAAATAAAAATAACCTGAAAAAACCTCATAGAAATTGCAGAAACTTTGTTTACTGATGAGAGAGAATTGGGATAGGTCAATGTATTGTAAGTTTACTGAAATACCAGATGTAAAAGGATTAAAAAGTTCAAAGTATGTAAAGGAAGTGGGACAGTTCAGAATCTTTTATTATGGCAGATCATATGATTAGGACCACTAATACTCTGACAAATCAGAAATGTGAAGGAAGAATTTAAAAATAGACCAAAAAATCCTAAAATTGCTAAAATCTGACAAAACAGAAATAATGTTAAAATGAGTTTAGAAATCAGTAGACACTAAGAAATTCTTATAATAAATGCTGACATTTCTCTTTTGTTTTTAAAGAAAGTTTTATTAGCAGAAATAAACATCTGACCTTCCTTTTGAGCTCTTCAAATATTCCTATTTGATTTTCAGTTTCCTTATCTGTTCAAACTATAAAAACCACTTTCATTAAGACAGTGAATGTGATAAATAGAACAAATTAGACATTTAGGAAGTTGAACTTTGCTGAATTAACTTTAAGGGCACTTACCCACTGCTGGCTGCTAACTTCTCCAAGCCTCACTTTCCACGGCCATAAAATGAGAATGGCAGTAACATTGCCTTCTTCCTTTCCTGTTCCCTTATCTGTATTTCTCTTGTACCATCTATGTATTTCCGTCGAAGTATCTTCTCTGTAAATATTCCCAGGGCCTCGCACATGGTAGAATAATAATATTAATAACTGCTCATTTCATGCCAGACATGGTGCAAATGCTTTACCTAATTATCTCCTTTAATCCTGACATCAAGTCGGTGAGAAAGGGACTATTATCTCCTCACTGTAGATAAGGAAACAGATGCTCAAAGAAGTGACTTTATGAAAAAGAGGCGCAGGGAGCAAATAATGGAACTGAGTTTCAAACCCAAGTGGTATCACTGCATGGTGGCTAAACGGAATTTCTAAGAATACCAATAGGCCAGCTCTTTTGTGCATGTGTGTCTGTGTTTATGGTGCAGGGCTTCATATTGTCTGGCTCATTTGTTTCTTTTTAGGACTACAAACATTTTCAAATGTGAGGGCCTCTCAACAGGCTAATATGGCATGTGAATGCAGATATTTCTTTCAGCGCCTATGTGGACTGGGTGAGAATGAGAGAAGGGGGAAGGGAGGATGTGCAATGTGACCTAAGGATTCATTACAAGACAAAGGGGGATGAAACAACATGTACAAGAGAAGACAACGACCTGAATGTGCTTGTATTTTGACCCTCAGGAAGACTAGTGTGGATTACTCTGAATTCAAGAGAACTTCTGGGTCATTAGTCCTCATTGCTTCTCATTAGCTTCTGTGGAATTACATAAACTAGATTTGTTGGAGATGTGTAATGAGCTGGGGCCACAGACACTTCTCTGTCTCCATTTGCAGGGAGTTCTTGATGTTTTTACCTTCAGCCATTTACTGCTATGAGTGTAGTGAACTTACACATTCTGAAAATTAACAAAGAACACCTGGCTATCCTTTTCTGGGCTGAAAGCCTCATTTGATGTCAAATGTTAGCGTGCCCATTGAGAAGTACTTGTTTATTCATCCATCCCTTAAACATTTAACGTGTTCTTACTATGTCTCAGACACCACTAAACCTTATAGCCCCCAAGATGAAAATGATGTAATAGGGAGAGGACAAGCAGGAAAGGTTATGATAAAATCAGATATGTGCAATGTGAGAGAGACAAGATAACGATAATTCCCGATATTTACTGAGAGCTTAATTCGTAACTAGAAATTGTTTCAGAATTTTATATCTCATGTCATTTTATTCTTATAAAATCCTATGAGGTAGTTGCTCTTATTATGCTAAATTAAGACGAGAAAACCAAGACATAGTAATTTTGAATAACTTGTCAGGACCACAGAAGTAGCAAAGAGATGAATCCATATTTGTATCCAGATAATCTATCACCAACATCAGGGTATGTGAAATACTGTGTTAATATTATTTCTTATATGGGACTACAAATAGAGGCTCCAGTGAAAATGCAAAATGTAATCTCAACATATTCAAGTTGTAATGAAGGTTGGAGACTTAAAACAAGTTTCTGCCTTTGGGAAAAGGAATATGAAATTAAATAAGCATGTTTCAATCAAAGCAGTAACATACGGTGCTTAAGAACCAGACTGTTGGGTTAAATCTGGACTCATCTACTCCCTGCTAGCTGTACAACCTAGGACAAGCTATTTAGTCTCATTGGGCCTCTGTTTCCCTCATCCATAAAATGGAATAATGTTAGTATATAGTCCATAGGTTTTTGGTGAAGGTTACATAAGAATATTTGCAAAGTGCTTAGCAAGATGCTTAGAGGTTAGTAGGAAGTGATCAATAAAAAAAGATATGGGCCCAACCAATCATTACCAAAAGGAAAAATGAGGAGCTCCAAGAACCCCAACAAAGATAAACAAAAAAGATCTGCACCCAAATATATACCACAAACTGTTAAAAAGCCGAAAGCAAAAAGAAAAGAAAAACTTGAAAGTAGCAAAAGAAAAATGACCTAATGTGTGCAGGGTAATAACAATCTGAGGGATGACTTAGAGCTCATCAGAAACAATGAAGCCAGAAAGCAGTGGAATAATATATTCACAGTTCTGAAGGAAAAAATCCTATCAACCATGACTCATATTATCAGCAAAATTATCCTTCAAAAGTGATGGCAAAATAAAGACATTCTACAATAAACAAATACTGAGAGAAGTACTTGCAGGCACTTTCCACATGGTGGCTGATTTAATCTTGACCCAAGACTTGTTTAAGTTTTCTTTTTTTATTCCTACTTTGTAGAGAAAGGCACTGTGAAACCAAAGAGAAGTTAGGTAAATGGCCACATAGCTAGTGAATGGGATTTGAACCCAATTTTAGTATATGTGCTGCCGAAGCGAGCACGGAATTTGAACCCAGATCAGTGGGCTATGAGAGGGCATTCATACTCCTTCTGACTTTCCAGGAAGTTCATTCTATTGGTCTTCCTGCTTCCAAGCTACTCTCCTTTCAGTTAGTCT
>CM052896.1:108751124-108787650 GCA_028534135.1 Potos flavus
TTTTGGCATTTCAGTTCTTAGCTTCTCCCTGGTGGTGACTGTGGTCGGATAGAGGGACTCTCAGTTTACCCCCGAGCACAGCAGACTGCACGTTAGAAACAGTTTAGGGGAAGGCTCAGGATCGGGTGTTGTGGTCTATGGCCATACCATCCTGAACGCGCCAGATCTCATCTGATCTGGGAAGCTAAACAGGGTCGGGCCTGGTTAGTACTTGGATGGGAGGATTGGATGTTGTGAATTTGGGGTTTGTGTCCAGACTTCATGGCTTGTGCTGATTGATCTTGGGCAAATCTTGAAAGCTCTCCGTCTCACGTCTATGAAACATTTGATAAATAAAAGTGGCTCTTTTTCAGGATTGGTGTACAAATGAAACAGAATTTTATACATCTCTGTATGTGTAGACATATATATGCATATATAGTTTCATAAATTGAAGAGCATGATAAAAATGATTTTTCTTTTTTGTAGAAGCAACAGAAAGAGAACTGGATTTGAAGTCAGAATTTGTGTACTAAAATTCTAGTTTTCCCATTACTATTTGTGTGATTTCAGGAAAATCATTTAGTTGCTCTGAGTCTCAAATTTTCATCTGTTAAAATAATGAGAATAACTGTTGTAAAGTTCTAACAAGACATATATGACATCCTTTGGAAATCCAAAAGTAATACACAAATACTTATTAATGTATACATCATCTTTTAAGATTTATTTATTTATTTTAAAGAGAGAGACACAGAGAGAGAGAGAGAGAGAGCATGAGCAGGGAAGGGGCAGAGGGAGAGAGAAAGAAATCCTCAAGCAGACTCACTGCTTGGCGCAGAGTCCTGTGTGGGGCTCCATCCCAGCACCCTGAGATCATGACCTGAGCCAAAATTAAGAGTCAGATGCTTAACCAACTGAGCCACCCATGTGTCCCTCCTCCTCATCTTATTATAGAAAGTATATTCATACCATAAGGAAACTTCCACTTGATCTCAGGTAATTTTATTCTAAGAGGTCTAGCATACAATCACCAAAGGGAATCTGGTCAATTGGGTAATTTGGATTTCATATAAGATTAAGATAGAAGGCATTCTTAGGAAAGCCGTAGCTATCCCTAATACTAAGACTGGACAGAAATTTTTCCCTAGGGTCCTCAAAAAGAGGACACGGTGGCCTATGACCTCTACAATCGTTATAATAAACGCAAGGACAAGAAGTATTGGGCTGTAAATAAATGTTTATTTTACAATTTTCCCAGTGTTGGGATGCTATAAAATACACAAAGGAAGAATACAGCTGCAACAGAATAGTTGTTTATTACCACAAAACTGTAGGAGCAAAAATCTTCCTACTCCCCTGAGAATCATTGCCCTCACACAGTCACGGGTACACAAAGAGGACTCAAAGCAGTTGCAATGATTCCTACTGACTTTCTTGCAAAGTTCTTGTGGTTTCTATTCGGCTCCCCATACCACAATTCCTAAATGGGCAATAGAAATCACATTTCCTTGCTGACCCGTTTGACCTGCTGATTACTGTTGTCATGACTGAAGGAGGAGTCCACAGACACAGTGGAAATCCTGAGAGTTCTCTGTATTCCAGGGAGCCTACATTAAGTAATCTAAGTGCTTGTTAAAAATGCAAATTCTTGGGGCTCCTGGCTGGCTCGGTCTGTGGAGCTTGCAGCTCTTCGTCTCAGGGTTGTGAGTTTGAGTCCCACGTTGAGTGTAGAGATTGCTTAAAAATAAAATCTTTAAAGAAAAAAAAACACAAATTCCTGCTGAATCAAAATCTTATGTACGATAAGGTATCTAGGAATCATTATAAAAAAGCCATCAAGGGTGTTTTTTATGCAAATTAAAGATTGAGACCAGGACTGGAGATTGGATGAAAGACTGCTACTCACTGCGACTCACTATCGCTGACAGACCCCACATGGGTAAATAAAGGCCGCCTGTCTGTGTCTGTGTATATAAGGCTATGTCTGCAAAACACTGGGAATGGGGCTGAAATTGCCTAGCATCTAATTAGACTCCTAACACATGACTTTTGACCATGAGAAGCAAGTTAACTATCTGGGAATAGCACAGAGCACAATTTCTGGATGACTTGTCAGGCCAGGAAGCTCAGCTTGTTGCCTTGTGACCCTCAGAAAAGCTTCATTCTAGACACCATCTAGAACTCCAAGTAGATGTGCTGTGGGTACCTCTGACTCAACACGCACCAAGCTAACCCTGTGACTTTCACCTGCTTCTTTTCCTATATTCTACCATCATAAGGAGAGTGTCCGTTTTCCCACGCATCCGTGCAAGAAACCCCAGGGCCAAATCAGCTTTTCTTTCTTCCCCATTCCTACATCTGTTCAGTGATTGATTCTTCGTCTAAACTATGTCAATTCCAACTCTCTAGTCCCTCCAATAGTGCCCTAATCTTAGACCACTGGCATCTTGTAACTGGTCATTTGCTTCTTAGTGTATATTAGAACCTCAGAATCAATTTCAGTGGATGTTGCTGAAATATCTATAATTCATCATTGGACTGGGTGTTTCCACATATTTATGTCACTTCATTCTCATAAAATTGTGTTATTATTGTTCCCATTTCCACCTGCAGAAATTGAAAATCGGCAGGGTTGTGTGACTTAAGATTCCATAATTGCAAAGCCAGGATTTCAACCAGTCTTCCAAAAACTGGTCCAGCTGTCTCAAATTTCCCACCTGAAATCTGTCGTTCACCCACTGTCATGGTCTTCTTCCTCTAACACAATCGTGACTGAGTCACAATTCTCTCAGCTCAAAAATCTCCATAGTTCCCCATTGTCTATAGCAGTGTTTCTAAACTTTTTTTTCTCTAAACTTTTTGATTATGTACTCTTATTGATTAAAAATTTTGACTACACATCCCATGTATGTAGATTTACATGTTTATTTGTGAAACACTTGTACTTACTAAGTATATTAATATATAGTACAATACATATATACAGAAATATGAAAATGAAAGAGAATAAAATACAAATAAAATTACAATATATTTTTTCATGCCCCTCTGGATGATTATTTACTTTCTCCGGGGGTTTCTCTGCACTTTGGACACCACTGAATCCACGTTCAAGGGCCTCTATGATCTGGCTTCCACCCGACTTTTTGGTCTTATCTTTTAGAATTTTCCTTCCTCCCATCTACATTCAAGCCTCACTGTGTTCCTCATAGTTTCTTGTAAATAATATGCACTTTCTTGTCTCTAGTTTTTGGCTCCAATTGTTTCATCAGCCAGAAGTGAGCATTATTCTTTCTTTGCTAGCAGAAAACTAACTATAGGTATCAGCTGCTTTTTGAAAGTTCATCGTTATGCCACTTTGCTTTTACAAAAGACCTACATTAGTACTTGTTTTCATCAAGTGAAAGAAATCCAAAGAGGATTTTTGCTTTTATGAAAAAAGGCAGAAAGTGAAAAATAGCGTTCATCATCTGTGCACAGTGAGCCAAGACAGAGGCGGTGCGTACCCCCAGCAGCGAGAGGGGCCCCCTCCCAGCTTCTTCCCGGAAACTACACCAGCATCTCGGCATCAAGCCACCAGAGCTTTGAACTGTGTCTGTGAGCATCTGTGTTTTATCTCGACTTATTTTGTGTATCTGTTAACAAGATGTGTCCTAAGGTATCAGAAAAGCCTAAGAGAGATTATTTTCGGGGTCTGGGAATACTCAAAAATCATTCCATACAAGTTAATGATAATTGCACACCATATCTAGTTCCAGTTTTACTCGTTCTTCTGAAGCCAGAATGAATCTAACATGCAAATTAAGTCCCATCCTCTGCTCTGCACCCTTCAGTGGCTCCCCATTACCCTCAGGGTGAATTCTCAACACCTTCACTGGGCTTATGACCATGACCTGATCCCCATTTATCTATCTTCATGCCCCCTTCACACACTAGTTAGGCCAAATGCTTTCCAGTTTCCCAAATTTCTCATGCTTCTCACCTCCCTCTGCATTTCCTCCAAATTTGACTATTGTGCCGGTAAATGAGGAGGAGGGAGAGCCCCAGTTTGCATCATTTGACAATTTCCATGGTGTAAATAATTTTAAGATGGCTCACTTCAGGCTACCAGTGTGTTGCCACTGAACAGGGCATTGAAAAGAGATGTACACAGTTAGCCCTCCCAAGTGGGTCCCTGCCTGCTCCAGCATACCGCTGTGCTAAATCTTACAAATCCTTCAGATTCTGGCTTAGCTGCCTCTTTCCTTAAGAAGGGCTTTCTTGATCATGCCATATGCTTCTACCGCAGACTGATCTTAGCCTGTTCTCACGCTTATCACGTAATATTGCAATTTCCTGCACATTTCTCTCCCTCTACCGCTAGTCTGTAAGCTCCTACATGCAGGGAATGTGTCTTATTTACCATTATCTCTCCAGAACCTCCCAGAGTGCTTCCCACATTGTGGGTCTTTAATAAATATTTGTTAAATAAATGAGTGAATGACTAAAAACCAGTAATAAGAACTAACGTCAAGTACTTTGCACCAGCCACTGTACTAATTGGTTTGTATACATTATCTCAATTTAGTTTTTCTCTAAACCCAATGGTGGAACATTTGATTATCACCATTGTACAGGTGAGAAAGATTGAGGCTCAGAGAATCTAAGTATCTTGCTTAAAGGCACACAGCAAGGGGAGGATACACACACACACACACACACTCTACCTTAAACATTTATCCACCATGTTTGTCTTAGGTTGAATAAAACTAGCATTTTTATATCGTGAGCTTCTGTGAAGAAGATTCAAGATCTAAGTCACATTTATTCAGGACTTCTACAGAAGGCTAAACTCTTGAACACTGTCATTGACACTGTAAATTGGTGCAAAGTTAATGGTAAGCAATTGGTATTATGCCCCTTTAAAATATTATTTGCTTTTAAACAGTGATTCCATTTCTCAGAAAATAATCAAAAATATAAATAACACTTTGTGGCCAAAATATTGCTCCTAAGGATTTTAAAAATAACCTTTCACTTTAGAATATTTTTAGATTTATAGGAAAATTGCAAAAATAGTTTTGTTTCCATATATACTACATCCAGTTTCCCCTATCATGAATATCTTACATCACTATAATACATTTGTCACAATGAATGAACCAATATTGATACACTATTATTAATTAAAATGCATACATTATTCAGATTTCCTTGTTTTTTTCCCTAAGAACCTTTTTCTATTCCAGGATCCTATCCAGGACATCATATTACATTTAGTTGTCATATCTTTTAGGTTCTTCGAAGCCGTGGGTTTCTCAGACTTACTTTGTTTTTGGTGACCTTGAGAGTTTTGAAGAGTATCAGTCACATGTTTTGTAGAACGCCCCTGTATTAGAATTTGTCTGATGTTTTTCTAATGATTAGACTGGGGTTGTGGGTTTTGGGAGGAAAACCACAGAGGTGAAGTCACATCCTATTAAGGGTATATACTAACAACATGACTTATCACTGTTGCTGTTGACCTTAATTACCTGGCAGAGGTAGTGCTTGTCAAGTTTCTCCACTATAAAGTTACTCTTTTACCCTCTTCCCACACTGTACTCTTTGGAAGAAAGCCACTATAGGCAGCTTACATTTAAGAAGCAGGAAATTATGTACCTACCTTAAGACCAGAGTATTTACATAATTTGGAATTTTTCTCCATGGGAAGATTGCCTTTTTCCATCCATTAACTTATTCATTTAATCATTTATTTGTGGATACAGTATGGATTCATAGATATTTATTTTGTACTTTTGGTTGTAATCTAATACTTATTATTTTCTTGCTGAAATTATTCCAGCTTTTGGTGATTTTTTTAGTTGGTTCCTGTGTCCCTTTGACATAAGACATCTTTGTGTTTTTTTGAGCACTTCCTTAGTTTCCACCACTACTGAATGTTTCTGACTCACCTTGCATATTTTTTTGCTCTGGTCCTAAAGTCAACAATTCCTCTAAGGAGGCTTTGTCCCTTTTATTGAAGACTAATATTACAAAACAAGACTGGGCTTATTCCCATTATGGCAATGGTGTTCTGGGCTCTCTCAGCTGACAGAGTAAAGAAATATATGTGTGTATACTAACCCGTGTATATACACATACCTATAATTATTTCTAAATGTAACCATCTGTATTTATATTAAGCTAAACTGAGTTCATCCTAGTGTATCCAACTCTAATCCATGACCACATGGATCATTTTAGCCTCCACCATTGCTTACCTGTAACCTCCAATTACAACAGGCAAAAGCTTTGTTCTTATCATCCACTGTCCATGTACTTAGTTCTTCAAGTCCAGTTATACTTGTAGAGTGGTTTCAAAATTGTGTCACTCATACCACCATGGAAACAATTTTCTCAGCAAGAGTGCACTGCTTATGCATAGTTCCTTTTGTCTTGTTCTTAGGGAATCCACACATTCCAAAGTTACTTAGATTAGAATGGTTTCCCCATCCCTTTCAATGACGTTGTTTCATACATTTGTAATACAGTTAGATCATTTTGTTACAGTCTGCATCCCATCACGGGATCCCTGATCTCCTAGATCAGTATTTTTAAGTTACTTCTATTATTCCATATCTTAAGGTTTACTCTTTTTTTTTTCTGTAAAATCCTATGGGTTTTTACAAATGCATAGTATCTATTCACAATTAAAATGTCAGAATAGTTTTATTGGTCTAGAAATTTCCCCGTGATTCACCCATTGAATCCTTTTCCCATTCCCAAAGCATCTGTTTACCGTCTTTATAGTTTTGCCTTTTACAGAGTGTCATCTAGCTGGAATCACACAATATGTCACCATTTAAGACTGACTTCTGTCATCTAGCAATAATGCGTTTAAGATTTACCCATGTCATTGCAGTGATTTTGCTCATTCCTTTTATTGCTGAGCAGCATTTTATTGTATGGATGTACCATAGTTTGTCCATTCCCTAGAATTTGTCCTAGAAGGACATCTTCTAGCTTCCAGGTTTTGGTGATTATGAATTCCCAATTATCTTTTAAAAATAATTGAATCATTGGAAATAACAAAAATACTCAAGTATTGAACTAATCTTTGGGTACACAATTGTACATCTGATATAATGATGTATTAAGAGTTTTTAATAGCACTGGAAAATGTAAATAAATGTAGGACACAAAAATTGTATATTCAATATGGTCTTAATGTTATGAAACATGCATATATGTCTATATCTGGAAGGAAATACAACACTATGTTCACAGAAGATATCTCTGGGGATTGGAATGATGAGTGATAGCTAATCTTTAAATAGTTCTCCGTATTTTTCACAAAGGTTAATTATTCCTTGTATAATTAGGAAAAATAAACCAAAATCATTTCTCAATCACAATTCATGCTCTAGATTCTGCAGGAAACCATGGTCACGTATATTCAGAAGGATTTCTGGAATTTTCCTCCTCTTCCTTCATTTCTTGGAGATTGTCTTTCTGGAGTGGTTCTTCTCTGCTCTAGATCCATTCTCGTTCTTCTGACTCTTCACAACCTCTAAGGGCTTTTATGCAACTTTGTTTTCTTTACTCTCTCCTACCCGCCTCTCATTAAAATCATGGCAAATTTCACCAACCAGACCTTATTTTCCCATTAACTGGAGGACATTGGGGCCATGTGACAATCAGGATTTTCTAGAATACCTTGCATCCTCCATTAGTCAGCAAGATTATTGACATTCCCTTGGCACTGGGTATCATAAACCTTCAACCTATTACATTTCAAGGTATTTTTGATTATTGTTTTTATAGTGAGGGGTGCAGGACATAATGGTAACTAACACACGTAAAAAGAAAAAGAGAAAAAAAAGCTGAAGTAAATGCATGTAACCTTGCCTACTACTTCTGAAAGTGTAATTTCTGCTGCCACCTCAGGCATAGAAGCAGAACTAATGAGGAAAGCTCATTGTGGTTTTGAAGGTAGATGATTGGAAGAATAACAGAAAGAACAGGCCCTCAATTCTCATGTTTTTAAAGGAGTTCTTAAATTTCTGGTTTTGTTTTAAATAAGTTGATATAGCATATATTTCTGTGACCATTGGCAAAACTATTTAGACGAACCTTATTTCTTTTGGAATATTATAAATTCATTAGGTTTTCATCAAATATTGAAACTTTAATTTTAAGATTTCTTCTCTCGCCATGCTAGGGACACTGGGAAAAAACGTTTGTATTACTTTCAACCCACACCCCTAACCACATTGGAAGTTCTGCAATTGATGAAAATGGATACACCCAGCTGGCTGTCAACACCTGAGCTCTGCTCTTGGCAGATTTATTTTTGAAAAGAACACCTTTGAAATGCCGAGAGAACCACATGCCAATCGGGTATAAAATGGTTCTTGCCAATGTCTGACTCAGCAATGGTTTCCACAAAGCCCAGTTCTTCTGAAAAAGAGATGATTCCAAGCCAACGGAGGTTGGTTACCATTTTCTGAGCTTCTGCTTTTTAAAAGGCCATATGTTAATTGCCGGATTTGGGAAGATGAACAATCCTTAGTCAGTCTGTCCATTGAAGGAGTTCATGGTCTAGCAAGAGAAGTAGGAACACAAATAAGTCTCTGTAAAACTGTGCTGTAAGTGATATTCTAGGGATAGGAAACATGGCACCGTAAAGCGCCATTTCTGAGGAAACGGAGGCCCTGTGGAGTATCTGATAGAGCCATTCCCAACTGCTTGACAATAGTAATTCTTTAATTTTATGTCATTTCTGTTGATAGAGATAACCTTGGAATAATACGGGTGATTTGAGGACTGTTAAGCTATTTGGATAACTTGATAGCTAAATGCTGAGAAGTCTATAATACTGCTTTTGAAGAAGGACATCTAATCTTCATACCCTGGAGTCCAGACTAAATTGGCTAGTGGGGAAAGGAAGGAGCTACCTTAAGTGATGAGGCTGGTTCATTCTTCTTGGACAAGCACCCTCACCCCAGGCAGGAGCCTTACTTTTGGCTTACACGAAGTACAGAAACAATGTATAATGGAAAAATACTGGTTGTACATTACCATACATGTTCAGAAACCTGAGATTGTATGTTAGTCCTTAGACATCCGAAGGCCAGGACTCCAGTCAGTAGGTGGAAATGATTCAGCAATATCAATAGGTAGATGCTTTTGTAAGAAAGATGTTCAATAGGCATAAATGCACTTCTGGGTTTATTGTGGAGATATCAAATTACCTTCCTATGATTTTTATATGACTCTTTCCTGCTAATATACATTAGCAAACATTATGAATTGCTATAAGCAAGAGATCCTATCCTTTTGTCAGCTGTGCTTTGAAAGGCAGTCTTTAACTTACAAAGGTTCTGTTTTCTAAGAGTTAAAGAGAAGGCCATTGTCTGGACTTAGGACTTTCCTTACGGTAACAATACTGGAATTTTAAAAGCAGAAAGTGGAGAACCTTATTTATCCAAATGATTTACGTATCAGTCTGTGCTGCCCTTAAGGTTTTATTATGCAAATTTTAAACATAACACAGAAGTATAAAGAATACTATTAAAAATATTCAGTTTGAGTAAATCATAACATTTTGCTGTATTTGTTTCAAATTTTAAAAAACTTTAAACATCACAAGCTAATTATGAAGAAAGAGTTTTCTTGGCAAAAGATACAGGCTCCATTACTTCTCATGCCATATTCAAAAGCAGCTCTTTTTTGCTAAAGTCATCCAGAGTTTGAACTTGGGTTTAATTGAGATTTCAGGATTTGGCTCTTGCCTACCTCTCTTGCTTCATCACCTGCCACTTCTGCTCTTTACCAACCCCAAATCTACTATACTCCAGCCATACTGAATTTGTCAGTTTCTGGAAGAAGCCATATTCTTTCTCAATTCCTCGCTCCAGTAATGCTGTTCTCTCTGCCTGGAATACCTTCCTCTCTGCCTTTTCTCTGGAGTGATTCTTAACCAGATCTCAGGCTGTATGGCCTCTGGAATATTTCACATGACTTCCAAGTAAGGTGCTTTTTTTTTTTTTTTTAAGATTTTATTTATTTATTTGACAGAGAGAGATCACGATTAGGCAGAGAGGCAGGCAGAGAGAGAGGAGGAAGCAGGCTCCCCACTGAGCAGAGAGACCAATGCAGGGCTCCATCCCAGGACCCTGAGACCATGACCTGAGCCCAAGGCAGAGGCTTTAACCCACTGAGCCACTCAGGTGCCCCGTCAGGTGTTTTTTTAAGGGTTCTTCCTCTAATGGAATATTTTCCCCTTTTTGAAAGTCAAATATTGGCTAAAACAGTGAAGATAATAAATATGGTACATAACATTTAGTAAAGAAAGAAATAATATATATTGGGGTTTACAAACGTTTTTGAAAATTTGCTTAAAGTAAATTTAATGTTAAAGACTATAGATCCATTGAAAGTTACATATGATATCCAATTATTTTATAATACCCATGTAGCCCTTCTTGTATACTACCTTACATTGGTCTTCCACATACTTATTATATATACATATACATCCATGCATACATATATGCACACATGTGTATGTGTGTGTCTATATATATAAAATATATATTTCCCCCCCACAGAGATGCAAAACAAAAAACAACCCCAACACAAATTGAAGACTTAGAAACATGTTGGCTTTTCTTCATCTCTCTCCTATCTCTTGGAATCATGGTGCCAGTTTTCCTATCTCTAGAATATCATTTATTGCCTAATTTTACAGAGAGGTGTTTGAGTATATATTATATACCCAAAGAGAGTGAAGTTTTTGAGTATGTACTATCTGAAACATTTACTAATATACCATGTTAAGCCTAGCATAACATCAGTACATAATAGTTATTCAATTAATTATTGGTTTGAAATTATATTTCTAAAATGGAAAGAGGGATAACTAAAATTTTTAAATAGCACTTTAAAATAAATGTTTGTACATCTTGAAAAGCTTAAAAAGAGATTTTCCATAATCAACCTCAGAAACAAGTTTCTCCTCATACTTATAAATTTGTTCATTATCTTTCCTATTTATGGAGACTCCTGTGGTTTTGGTCTTGAATTTACAATGGTGAACTAACAAACATGGAAATTTCATCCAGTGCAAACTTAAGAGATTAAAAAAAATCAATTATTTAGGCAAAGAAGAAGAACAAATAAATAATAAATGAAGGGGTGCTTCTTTAAATTGGAATGGTCTGTCTGAGGAAGATATATTTCACTTGGGAGCTGAAGTTTAAATAAAAGAGAGGTGCATTCAGGGAAGAAGGCTTTCATTTGTTTGTTAGTGTTTTTCAACAACAACCAGAGTAGGGAAGGAGGGCCCAAACTGAAGTTAAACAATATACAGATCATGCAGAGTTTTTAGAACAGAGTGTGAAAAAAAATCCCAAATTCTGAGGTTCTATGATTTCATGCTGTTTTGTGTGTGTGTGTGTGTATGTGTGTGTCCCTATTACTTAAGTCTTTTGTTTGAAAACAACTTCAGACATGTATATATGTTAAAAAAAAGTGATGTATATTATGACTACCCTTGTTTCCAAGATGTACTCTGTGATCAGATATGGAGGGTTTAAACGGCAAGGGAAAATCTAATTTACAGCCATTTGGGAGGTCACATCATGGTTCCCAAAGATGCTTTTAATTTTTTCCTATGTTATATGTGGATTTTACTATATCCAACAAATTGATGAAGACTTGGAGCACTCTTGGTGGTTCATGGATATTTTCATAAAGACATTTGATAGAACGTGTTTTGACTTCTGCTGGTACTTGTTTAATTCAATAAGAAGGTCACTAGACTGAGGTGGCTCTAATGCTGTGGTACCATATAAGCAGAGCAAAATCTAAGCCTGTAAATACCTCAAATTTACCAAATCAAAACCTAAAAACAACTAGGCTTTAAGCCAATCAGTAATTCCCTTACTTTGCTTCCACTCTTTTCCTATAAAAGTTTTCCCCTGCTCCCATGGGTGGAGTGCTTCTAACCACTTCCTGTTTGGTGCTGCCTAATTTGAGTCAATTTTGCTCAAATAAACTCTTAAAATTTTAATATGCCTCAGCTTATCTTTGGACATATGTAGTGAAAACAGAATACGCATATGGAACATTGGTAAGGACTTTTTTAAGGTCTTGTCTACCAAGCAGCAAATCTCATTCAAGAATCCCAGTTCTCCATTGATACTTGTATGCATCTAGTATTGGAAGCTTATTAACTCCCAAGTTGGTCTGTTTTATCATCTCTAGTTTGAAGGCCGTTCCTATGTTCATGTTAAATCTCATTTCTTATAAACCTTGCTCATTTTGCTCTTGGAGTAGCAAAGAACAAATCTACTTTTTTTTTTTTAACTTAATGGAATTTCAAACATATACACAGAATTCAATTTCTATGTTATTTCTTTCTTAGCTAAACATAATCACATTCCCTTTGTTTCTGTCTCATATAGTGGTCTATCTATCACTGAGTGATCATCTTCCTATACCCTAGACACTGTACACTTGACCTCATAGAATTACCCTTTTCAGTCACTCTATATCTTCAAACTATCTTTCACATCTCTCAAGTGCTTGTTAATTTCCTTCTTAAAGAGAATTTAAATATTTCTGACCCATAGAGAGCTTTGGCCACTTTAGGAATTTTGGGAGCTTTACCAGAAATAAGTTCTTCCTTGAGTTTTTCCTTTTCTTTAATATTATGATCTTCTAATGTGTTCATGGTTTCTACCAACTTGAGATTCCTGGCAGAGATGTTTTGTCAAAGGATATGTCTGAAGAAGTAAAAGCAGTATCTCCCAGAAAAATGTATTTCACCTGTCATCCAGCAAGTGAAATTTTGTTAGACAGAGATGCTTTTCCGTAGAATGGTTTTAAAGGAGTGGTTTTAATAGGCCTATTGTCAATGAGCATAAATACTTCACCCGGAATACAACAATATATTGTGAGTGGATTAAATTGTTGATTTCCAAACTGAGCTTGGCAGGTGCCTTGAGAGTTCCATGGAGTTAGGTGCACAGCCAACATGGAGGATATGTGTACAAGGGGTAGTACCCAGCTCAACTAGGGATGCTCCACTTTTATCTGGGGGTGTGTGTATGTGGGTGTATGTGTGTGTGTGTGTGTGTGAAGTCAAGATTTGTCGTAAGATTCCATTGAAGAAAGGCTAAAAATTATTTTGAAATCCACTGGAGTATTTTGGATACTGAGGATTTTTTTCTTAAAAACAGTGGAAGATTTCCATTAAGCCTCTTGCTAAAGCTAGAATCTTTTGTGGCATTGGAATTTTATTTCTAACAGTCGATAAAGATGCCACCTACAAGGGCTAATGACAGCAAATGAAGAAGTAAGGATTAGGAATAGGTAAACTCAGGAAGTGCTAGGACCCCGCTGCCATGCAAATGTCCTTGATGATGCAGAAAGGGGACTGAAATTACAGTTCATATGGCTGTCTAGAAACAGAATTGTTCCTACAGAGAATGCTTCTACAGGTTCCCTAGGGCTGTGCAGCTCTTTAAATCAGCAAGCCCCTTTTATTTTCAATCACAAAGTAGAAAAAAGCACCTTCTTTTCTCTTTTTCTCTTTCAAGAAATCCAAACTATAAGTATTGTTGAGTCACCTTATCTCTCTTTGAAGAGGGAAATGCCATCCCTTTGTTAGTTGAATGCAGAAGATTTATGAAGAAAAACAGAGTAGAGAAATGGATCATAACAGCATTGGATTTAATATTTTCTTCTTTTTACAATGTTCTGCCTTGCTTGACATGTTTACTTTACAAACACTTATATTCCTGGCTCAGAGCTGCTCTCTGAACACCACGGTGCATAATTAATGTCAAGGTGGAAGGCATTATGTTGCAAACACTGCTCCCTCTGCTCTGAATAGCATTTTTAAAGCCAATTTAGGTCACACATGGTTCGGTCTTTTAGAAATTTTTCTTAATTGTTCAGCTAAAGAGAATGCTTCAGGGCGTTTATTAACAGACATTCCAATGGGCTGTCTATCCTGGGGTGTATGAGTGTGCCAGGAGCAGGGTACAGTATCTCACAGGGTGCTGGGGGTGGGGGAGCTGACTATGTCATGTTGGAGAGGGTATTCCGAGAAGGTTATTTTTTTTCAAACTCAGAAATAGAACACAATTGAGCTAAAAAGTATGTTGACAACTGTGCACTGTTTTAAAGAAGAAAGCAGTTCTTATTTTTCTCACTCCAGTAAGCTTCTGAGGTTCACATGGCAAGGAACATGTCAGGCTAGGAATCAGATACAAAATACATTTTTAAATGGACCGTTTCTTTTATGTTCTGTTGTCATTTGCCACTTTCTCGGAATCCTCTCCTGACTGGGGAGTAGGCTGATAAATCTTACGGTAGCATCAGTGAAGTCCACGTGATGGAAATTTCTCAATCCTTTCTTGGCATCTATAGTCACCAAGGCTTGAGCCAGAAGATGTGCTGTCCTGGGGGTGATAGTCAATATCACAGGTGGAGACAAGGAAGAAAATGGAGGTTCTTTTAGATGAATCACCTGCAGAGAGGACTAGCCCAACTTAGAGTAGAATAACATTAGATGTCACCTTCTCCTTCCTTCCATTTCTTTTTTCCCCACGGGATTCAGCTGGAATCCAGAGTTGATAAGGAAGGAGATTACAATATGCCACTTTGGCACAAGGATTATTTTGAGATGAAGACAATTGAGAACCAACAGGTACAAAAAGAAACCTTCTTGAAGCATCCCTGAGGCAACAAATTCTGGGAAATAAGGCTACCATAGATTTTTTTTTTTTAGAAGAGGTCTTCCCCCAGAAGGAAAAATGAGAATAAAACCTACCTGAAAGCCCTTCTTTGAGGGAGTTTTATGGCCCTGAAGGAGACAGAAAGTCCACTCATATTTGTATAGACAAATATCACACATTTTTTTTATTTCTTTATTTTTCTTCTAAAAACCCATTTATCTTTCCTGAAGAAAACTGTTCATTCTTTTCATAAAAGCCTTTTCTATCTTGCTTCCTTGATTTAAATTGGGTCTATAACCCTCCAAGTTCAACCGTCTAGGGAGTCAGCTACTTCCTTTGTTGGCTCCCACATACATACAAAAACCCTTTTCTCTAGGTTGTTTTTTTTTTTTTTTTCAGTTTAATTTGCCCATCCCCATCACCAAATGTAAAAGGGTAAAGGAAAAATTTTTCTGCCCCTACTCCGGCTTCCCAAGTTCATTACATCATCATATAATACAGGCTATATTTTCGCACATTTCCCTTGAATTTTATATGGACACAATAAATACTTCTTGTATATATCTGCCATATGTCCTCAATAGGTCATTAAGAAACAGAGTCAAAGAGGAAGATTCTCCTGTAAGGGATTTGGTAAGAGAGTGCTGCAAGTAAAACCCCAAAGAAATGAGGAAACAGGATGGGGTAGGGAAGGAAGCTCTGCAAAGATGTGGATTCCACTAACGTCCAACTTTAGCCTGATTCCACCGGAAACTATAGACCATGGGGCCACATGATTGTTCCAGGTTGGAGCAGGGGATCTAGTGTTTTATATTCCACATCATTCAGTCATTGGTGATGGGTGACTCTGGAAGGAGGGTCTAACCTTGCAAGGATTTCTAGGGGAATGTCTCCAGTCAGGCTCCTGAGAGCAACGCTCATGAGAAGGATACATCTGTGAGCTGCTAGGAAGCAAACTCAGAACAATTAGGAGATGAAGGGAGTCTTGCCAGGGCACCAACAGCATCTGCCGCACCATGTAAAATATCCGTCTTGTATAGTAATTTGTTTATGAAAAAGATATCCCAGGACCCATTGTAGTTAAGCTAAATCTTTGAGTGAAGAGGATTATTGGAGATATAGGTCAGGGGTCAACAGACATTTGCTGTAAAAGGGCCAGATAACAGATATTTCAGACTTTATGGGCCAGATGATATTTGCTGCAACTACTCAACTCTGCTGTTTTAGCATAAAAACTGACCTAGACAATATATAAATAAATGGGCAAGGCTGTGTTCTAATACAACTTTATTTACATTATCAGATGGGGGTGGGTGGGTGCAAATTTGGCTATAGTTTGCTGACCCCTGAGAGAGGGAATAAAACAGAGAAGAATATTCAGTGTTTCAAATTCATTTAATCTCTTAAAACAGAATTAATTGTCATTTCAAATAAGAACCTTCTAACTAACATATTTCCCAATTTTGGTTAAGAGTCTAAGGTCTGCAGTTACAAAGACCAGGATTCCACTTTGCCACTTTCCAGGCTACCCATTTCATAGGGTAATGCTGAGGAATAAGTAAGAAAATGTAGCTAATGCACTCATAATATGGTGCTTGGCCCTCATTAAGTGCTTAATAAATGATACTTTGTTATTATTGTTGTTTTTTCCTAGGGAATTTTGCTTTATAATTACTTTCCTGGAATTATCACTATTTTTATTTATCTTATTTTATTTTTTAAACTATTTTATTTATTTATTTGGGAGAGAGAGAATGAGAGAGAGAGAGAGAGAGAGCGCATAAGCAAGGGGAGGGGCAGAGGGAGAAGCAGACTCCCACTGAGCAGGAGTCTGGGATCATGACCTGAACTAAGGCAGATGCTTAACTGACTGAGCTACCCAGGCGCCCCAGGCATTATCACTATTTTTAGTGAGTATCTGATTTCCTTCTGAGACATTCTGAGAATGAAAATAAAGGTTTGCAGGATAAACGTGACTGCACCAGGGAAGGTCTCTATTCTCACATCAACTTGACCCAAGACCAAGACATCTACTTTCTGATTTCCTAGACTTTCCCTCTCTCTTGCTCAGCAGAGATAAATGGGATAAAGATTTATAAAATAGATCCTCATTGAGAGATGGATTTGATGTTGTGGAGGAATTAAACAGGATAGGAGTCTGGTAGAAAATCTGACATATAAATGGATCCTGTTTGCTGTAACAAAGAGTAACAGCTGAGGAAAAGGGGATGACCTGAGACAGACCTTAACTTGGCCACTGCCATGATCACCGCCTGCCTCAATTGCTCACTGAACGCCTGAATGAATTTCTAACTCTATTGGGTGTAAGTCAAAACAACTTTCACTTGTTTCATTTAGCTTCCATTGTAGGATGGAGGCGAGCCTTGGATTGGGGGCTTGATTTAAAACAGAGCTGTCTCTCTCTGCTTCTCGGGCAGGAAAAAAATGTGAGCAAAAATTACTCTTGTCTCCAAGGAGCCTGTGGAGTTGGCCCCTGTTCTGGAGAAGAAGCTGGAAGGCCCGGCGCTGCTGATGCAGATTCATTGAGGAAGTGTACTCCTCGGAGGCAAGCCATCCGTCATTACTCACTTGCTGGGCTCTTGCTTCCCAGACGACTACATAATGTCCAACTTGGACATGCAACCCTGCATCAGCCCAGGGGAAACAAATGGCACCCCTTTGGTAGATTAAATGGATTGGGCCATCCAAGGGAATCTGTTTTATGGAATCATTTGGCTTACTGCACAGCCTCATGTTACAGATAAATGAAATTCTTTAGCCAAGGAGCCAAACCTGCTTTTTAGTTATTTTTCCAGAAGTAGAGTCATTTGTTGCCAGAAAATGTTCAGCTTCATGATAATGGGGAACAGTGGCCTGTGAGAGCACTGGACCGGGAGTATCCTTTGCATTCCAAATAAAGTCCCAATTTCTCATCATGGCTGTAAATACCTCCGTCTTGTGTCACCACTTTCTTCCTCATCCATATGCTCCAACCACACTGGCTTTCTCCCTGTCCCTCAAATCTGTCCAATGTATGCCATTCCAAGGACTTTGCACTTGCTTTGGCTCTGCCTTGAATATCCTTTCCCTGGGTCTTTATAAGACTGGTTCTTTGTGATCTTTGATTTGGTTCAAATGTCACTTTCTTCGGGGAGTTTCTTTGCTGACGACTCCCTTTGAAGAGGCATCACTCTCTGATACATTATCCCAGATTGGTTTCTCTATAGCACTTTTCATTGTCTAGGACTCTCTCAGTTATTTGTTTGCCTTTTTTTTTTAATTGTTTCTCTCCTAAAATACAAGTTTCATGAGAGTACTGTCCTTTTCTGTCTGTGTCTTCAGCTTCTAAACAATGCCTGGCACAAGGTGATGCTTGATTAGTATTTTCTGAAATAATGAATTGAAGAATGAGTCAGATAATCTGGATCATATTCAAAATCAGTCCTGTAAAAATTGGAAATCTTCATATTCTTTCTGGGTTTCAATTTTCTTAAAAATCAAAGGATTGGATACTCTTAAAGAATTTATATACTTATATTTTATGACTCTATGGAGATTTTTTCTTTTCACTGCCTTCAGATTTTGCTAGCCATACCAAAAAATATATATCATACTATTGGAATCAGGAGTTACTACTGTGCATCTTTCTTTGTGGCTATGTCCTCACAAGGCCAAAATAACTAAATGATTCCCTCATATCTATTATTTGATATGACAAAAAGTTTATTTTCAGGTTATATAAGCACAATTCAAATGAATAGTTAAAGAAGAGATTAAACTAGAATAGTTGACCCTTAAAATCCTGAGATATGAGATAGAAATACTACTTTTCCCAGTTGTCAGCAGATTATTTTCCATTGAGAAGTGATCCATGATGATGATGTAAAATAAGGCATGCTCACTAGAGTTATGTCAATAACATTTAAGATATCATCAACATTGACTTCAGTTTTGGTTTTTTGAAGATGATAGAAAATCTCTCTTAACATACATTCTCCCCATAGCATTAGCTTTGTCATTTATCTTAAGGATTACATTTATATTAGCAGGATGTTGAACTCCTCTTCCTAGAAGACTGCAGTTGTCTTACCAAATTGCTCATTTTTCCCCCTCCAGTTTTGTTGAGAAATAATTGACATACAACACTGTATAAGTTTAAGGCATACAGCATGGTGTCTTGATTTGCATATATTGTGAAATTTACATAAATTGTGAAATTCAGCTAAATCCATCTTCTTAAATAGATAAAATAAAAAGAAAAGAAAGAAAAAAGAAAAAGAAAATTTTTTTTCCTTGTGTTGAGAACTCAGGATTTACTCTCTTAACTTTCCTATATATCATCTGACAGCATTAGCTATAGTCATCATGCTGTACATTATATCCCTAGTACTAATGTATCTTAAAACTGAAAGTTTGTACCTTTCAATCACCTTCTTCTAATTCCTGTGACATGATCCTTTGCATCCAGCATTCACATGTCTGATCTTTTCTTTTATGGATTAGATTTAATTAGTTTGTTTTTTAGATTCCACAAAGTAGTGAAATCATACAGTATTTGTCTTTCTCTGTCTGACTTGTTTCACTTAGCATAATGCCTTCAAGGTCTATCTGTTTTGTTTCAAACGGTAGGATTTCCTTGTTAATTTTTTTTATAGCTGAATAATCTTCCATTGCATTTCCATCATCCACTGATGGACTCTTAGGTTATTTCCATGTCTTGGCTGTTGTGAACCACACTGCTATGAACATAGGGGTGCACATATCTTTTTGAATTAGTGGTTTCATTTCCTTTGGATATATTCCCAGAAGTGGAATTGCTGGATAGTATGGTAGTTATATTTCAATTTTTTGAGGAACTTCCATACTGTTTTCCATAGTGGTGTACCAATTTGCAAACCCACAGACAGTGCACAAAAGTCCCCTTTTCTCTACATCTATGCCAGCATTTGTTGTCTCTTGTCTTTTTGATGAAGATTCTAACAGGCAGGGGGCGATATTTCATTGTGATTTTAATTTACATTTTCCTAATGACTAGTGATATTGATCCTTTCATGTACCTTTTGTCCTCTTGTATATGTCTTTTGGAGAAATATTTATTCAGGTCCTTAGCCCATTTTTAATTGGGTTATTATTTTTTCTATTGTGCTGTCTGAGGTCTTTACATATATTGGATGTTAACTTCTTATCAGATATATGTTGTGCAAATATTGTCTTGTTCCTGATCTTAGAGGAAAAGCTTTCAACCTTTCACCATTTGAGTATGATGTTAGTTGTGGGCTTGTCATATATGGCCTTTATTGTGTTGAGATATATGTTCCTTCTATACCTAATTTGTTAAGAGCTTTTATCATGAATGGATGTTGAATTTTGTTAAATGTTTTTTTCTACATTTATTGAGATGTTCATATGTTTCTTTTCTTTCATTCTATTAATGTGCTGTATATCACATTGATTGGTTTGCATATATTGAACCATCTTTGCATCTCAGGGATAAATCCCATTGGATTGTGGTGAATGATTTGTTTAACATGCTGCTGAATTTTGTTTGCTGGTATTTTATTGAGAATGTTTGCATCTATATTCATCAGGGATATTAGCATGTAGTTTTCTAGTAGTGTACTTTTCTGGTTTTGGTATAAGGATCATGCTGGCTTTGTAAAATGAGATGGGAGTGTTTCCCCTCTTTTGATTTTTTTGATGTCAAAAATTAATGTGAAAAGAGTTTGAGAAAGATTGGTGTTAATTCTTCCTTAAATGCTTGGTAAAATTACCAGTGCAGCCATCTCGTCCTGGGATTTTCTTCCTTGGGAAATTTTTGATTACTGATTCAATCTTCTCACTAGTTATTGGCATACTCAGATTTTCTATTTCTTCCTGGTCCAGTTCTGGTAAATTGTACATTTCTAAGAATTTTTCCGTTTCTTCTAGGTTATCCAGTTTGTTGGTGCATAATTGTTTATAGGCCCTTATGATCTTTTGAATTTCTGTGGTATCAGTTGTTTCTCCTTTTTCATATATAATTTTGTTGATTTGGGTCCCTTCTCTTTTTTCCTTGGTTAGTCTAGCTAAGGGTTTGTCAATTTTGTTTATCTTTTCAAAGAACCAACTCTTAGTTTGGTTAATCTTTTCTATTATTTTTTGTTCTCTATTTCATTTATTTTTGTTATAATTTTTATTATTTCCTTTCTTCTGCTAACTTTGGGCTCAGTTTATTCTTTTCCTGGGACCTTAAGGTGTATTGTTAGGTTGTTTATTTGTGATATTTCTTGCTTCTTAATGTAATGTAGGTCTTTATTGGTGTAACTTCCCTCTTAGAACTGCTTTTTGTTGCATTTTACAATTTATGGTATGTTGTGTTTCCATTTTCATTTGTCTCAAGAAACTCTTTTATTTTCCCTTTAAGTTTTTCTTTGATCCATTGGTTGTTCAGGAGAGTGTTGTTTAATTTCCATGTATTCATGAATTCTCCAGTTTTCCTCTTGTTATTGATTTCTCGTTTTATGCCACAAGGTCAGAAAAGATGCTTGGTATGATTTCAGTCTTCTTGAATTTGCTAAGACTTGTTTTGTGGCCTAACATATGGTCTATCCCAGAAAATATTCCATGTGCACTTGAGAAAAATGTGTATTCTGCTGTTTTTGGATAGAATGTTCTGTATATGTCTGTTAGGTCCATTTGGTCTCTGGTGTTGTTCACCAATTGCTCATTTTGGGGCTGAGATCACATGCCATGTGTTCGTGGCTGATATTATATAAATTCACACTTCATTTCATGCACATAGCAGTGTGTATAATTTTAGACACCAAAGTAAGAGTTTTTATCCGCATATTTCATTTTTGTCCACAGATATTTATCAAGTATCTACTGTGCCTAGCTCTTTGGGGAATGTAGACAAGAAAGTATATGACATGGACCCTGCCCTGATTTATATTCCATATTGGATATTATAAACATTAGTTGAACACCTACTGTTTACCAGGATCAGCTGGACACTTTCTCTTTAATTATGTCATTCATTTCTCAAAGCCATCATGCTGTATATATATTGCTGCCCAAATCTGGCAGACGGGCAAACTGAAGGCTATAAGTTCTTACAAGATTAAACTGATGTCAAAACTAGTACTTAAAACTAGATTTCTGATTTCAAGTCCAGTGTCCATTGCAGAAAGACAGACGATACATAGCATTAATGAAATGACTATAGAACAAGGCAAGCTACTCTAAATATAGCAGGGGAGGAAAACATGTACTTCTATATCTCTACTCAAGGAGGTGAGTGTATTAGTCAGGGTTCTCCAGAGAAACATAATTAATTGTTTGTTTGTTTATTATAAAGAATTGGCTCATGCAATTATGGAGGCTGGCAAATCTGAGACCTGCATTCTCTAAGTTGGTGACTTAAAAGAGCCAACAGTGTGAGTTCTAGTCTGAATGCTGGTAGCCTTGAGATCCAGAAAAGGCTGATGTTTCAGTTCAAGTCTGGAGGCAGGGAGAAACCTGTTAGCTCAAGGCAAAAGGAGCTCCCTCTTAATAAGGGGAGGATCAGCCTTTTTGTTCTATTCAGGCCCTCATTGACTGGATGAGGGCCACTCACATTAGGAAGGCAATACAATATACTCAGTCTAAGAATTCAAAGAGTAATTTCAATCAGAAACACCCTCACAGACACACCCAGAATAATGCTTGACCAAACATCTGCACATTTCATGATCCAGTCCAGTTAACACACAAAATTAACCATCAATGTGGTTTGCCCTGTTCTATTTTGGTATGTATTAGTAACAATAGCCCATAGTTGCTTCTTCATTAAAATTCTTATGTCAAGAATTTTTTTTTAAATTGAAACAAATGATTGTGTTTTATTTGTTTTACACGGCCCAGCATCCATTTTTCTTTTGTATCAGTTCTTGATATTCTTGTAGGGAATTACCTCTCTTCAATTGCCTGTTCTTGGGGGGACTGTACATCAAAGTTCCCTACTTTTCTCTACCTGAAGGGCATATGACATATGACCCAAGCTAATCTCAGCAGACTCTTGCTCTGGGACTATGAATCTTGAGTAGAGTGACATAAGGAGGATAAATGATTGGGTTCAACTATCTCAGTAACAGAAGCTCTTTGAGTCCTTCCTGCTGCTTACATGTTTGGAACTGCCAGGTTTCAAGCCTCGTTCTTTATTCTCGTACCAACATCCTTCTAATACATTTCCCTTTTGCTTAAGTTAGCACATTTGTTTTTGTTGCTTACAATGAAAGTATCTTATCGAATACAAAAGCATTATAAGATTCCCCACTTTTTTGTGTCTAGACTCAGCGGGGATGAACATCAACTGTTTTAGATTTGCCACTGGGATGGATTTCCCAAAAGATTAAGTATTCATTTGAAGCCTGGACTACCACTGAGAATTCTGTAGCAAAGCTATTTTATGAAGTGCTTTCATTTTTACATTGTCAAATTTGGTTTCCTTTGACTCATATGGTCCCCACATCCTGAGACGGGGACTAAAGCCATTATTTTTGCTTAATCTTAAAATCTTCTTATAATACTCACTTTTCAAGTGGGATTCCTGGAGTTATTCAATTTTCTATATAGCATGCTTTAACAAGGAGTAAAATGGCTGATTATGCCACACTTTTTCTAACACCCTAGTGGAGTTTCTGTACAATAAGTACTCATTACCAAGCCTCTCCATCCCCGATGAAGAAGCAAAGACCACAAGAGACTAAGTGCCTAGATGGAGACTTAACAGCATGGAAGAGATCCAGGAACTGAACTCAGAAGGTTTTTTTCCCTCATTGGCTTCAACAACCTGACTGTATGGTGTTGATCTCTCTCCTTTCCCCTTTCATGCACCAACCTGTGCTGCTCATAGAAGGCTCTGCTGTGTCTCCAAATCAGACTCCAGCAGTGGTACATGCCATGATACATTCTAGAACTGGATCCAGTCAGAAACACAGGCTAGGAACCAGCAACAGCATCTGCTTTAGAAATCCCCGGCACTCCTGCCATGTCTCCCATTGTTCTGCTTTGGCTTGGCAGATGAAAATGTTCCTCTTTGACAGTTTCATCTGGCTTCTTCAGAGCCTTACAAATCCTCGAATTGCCATCTGGGTTTTTTCGTATTGCTTTATCAAGTGCATCTCACCATTGCTGCTTTCTTTGTGTTCAGCTTATTAGTCCTCTGTCCCCTTGTTCTTTCTGGCTCATATTTGAGCAGTGTCATACTCCGCACACGATCTCATCCTTACTTTTCTTTTATGTGTATAGAGTGTATCATGGGTAAACCTTCAGCTCTTACAATCACATCAGCAAACATTTAATACTGCCTTTTATAACCCGAACACGCTTTGTTATTTCTTTCACATTTCATGCCTCAGTGGTTGTTGTAAGTTCCCTGCTGTATTACAACTGCCTGTTCAGACACTTAATCCTCGTATCCACTGGGACATCACATATTGCTAAGGTCAGAATTTTCCCTTCTGTGAAATTGTGCAGTTTTTCTCCTTAAGATATATCATGTACTTAGCGTTCAAGCTTTAAAAATTTCAAGTAACTCGCCTCCCTTATTATGGCAACTGAAAATATTCACAGGTCTACAGGGGCAATTTATAGACTTTTTTCTGATCCATCCAGAAAAATGAATGGAATACTTAAAAATCTACACTTCTGCATTGTATCTTTCCTACCTTTGGCTCATATCTGATGGCAGCTATAGCATATTTATCTTTTTAGAGCATTCATGTGTGTTTTTATTTTCAGGGACTACATTTGGCAATCAAGCCAAGCATATGAAGCACTTTATATAAGCATTTTCAACAACCTGACTTAATTCAGCATAACTTTAATCTTTATAGCCCTAAGACAGGAACGTGTGTCTTCTCAACCCCACATTTCCATCTTTATAATGAAGGTGAGAAAATACTATTTGCTTAGAAGTGGCTGTGGGAGGTCAGAGGATGTTTGTATTTCTCCAATTTGTTTAATGCCTTGTGGGCCTTCACTCCAAGATGTGATAACCCCATCTTCTCTTTTCCAAGGCTAACTTTTCCTTCTCTGACCTTTGAATTGCAGTCAGCCTCTCCTTTGTTTGTTTCTTTGATCTCCTTCTCTTGTCCAACAAATGGAGCCCAGGTTCCCACGGAGTAAAAATATGTTTAGGATTCCCTGTGTCAGAAAACCCATTTCTCTCAACTACATTAAAGCCCCTGGACTCATTTTCTACTTACTACCTAAATTTTGAATCAATTGTCTAAACTTGCAAGTTCTGTTTCATCACCTCCTAGTCACCCCTGAATAGTTTATAGTAGATGTCAGTTGTATTGCTCCACTAAGACTATAAGGAAGAGTGGTTAAAGTGGCCAAGAGGCAAAGGTAATGCAATGTGGCCAAGGGCATATCAGAGAGGGGGAAGGTAAAGGACAGAGATCTAGAGGCGGGACTGAAAAGATTTATTTTGTCAGAGTTGAGAGCAAAGGTAGGACTTGCAGATACGAAAACAAGTTTAGTTGGTAGGAAGTTTTCATCTTGTAAACTAGAGAAAATTGAAAACGAAGCAAAAACTTGACTTGCTACATGGGAGAAAAATGAGCAGAGAAAACAGTCCTATGTTTTTCTCTGTCACCCCTCTTCCCACGATTTTTCCATTGTCCGAGTGATGATTAGACTCCTTGACCCATACATCCAATGACCAATAAACCTGGCTCCTGGGAAAGAACAGTGTAATAACTAACAACGTGCGCTCTCATGGCAGATTGCCAAAGTCAAAACTCAACCTTTCACTTTCTAGTTATGTAATCTTGATTAACTTACTTAACTCTGTGCTCTACTTTCTTCATCTGTAAAACCAGGATAACAATAGCAATTTTCTCAGTATTGTGACATGAAGTGAATTAACACATGCACCACGTTTAGAACAGCATTGTGACATTGTCATTTCAAGCTATTGTATTTTTGTGAAATTTCGCAAGATATCAAGAACTCCTGAGAGGCTTCAAAGTAACTTTCTAAGACAAAGGGCAAAATTTGCAGTAGCAAACAACCAGTTGATCCTGTTCTTTGTAATACTCTCCACTTGCCCCATGATAGTTATAAGATGTTGAGTAATCACATTACTTTCTTGGGAGGGGCAAGAATAGGGACATAATTAAATGATACTGTACTGGGAGAAGAGTTTCTTATAGTGTATATATATATATCAAGAAAAATATTATAGACCTATGAGAGAGACATAAAGTACCGCAATGACTGTTTTGCATACATCTTGTCCCTCACCCTCAAGGATAATAAGTGTGAGCCAGTAAGCCATGTGGTCTTCTTTTAAATTATCCCAGGACCTACAGGGCTTATGACTGTTGAGGAAGACTTGAGACTGATGATACTGTGTTCACAGGCTAATCAGAGCTCAAGCCTTCGTTGTTGTCGGTGATGACAACTATAGTTAACCTTTGAAGATATTTCTTGTGTATCTTAGAAACAACTAAGAAGATAATTGAATATATAATTCCAGGAAAACACTGGTGGTATCAGTTTCATAGAGTTTTGAGACCTTCTTGTTTCTCCTCTTTCCCCTTCTATGAATGAATTTTCATCCTCAGAACAAGCTCTTGATGTAGATTTTCTATACTTGAGCTTTTGGGTTGTTTATATTAAATGTTCCATAAAAATTATTTGGCACTTCTCTTTCCTGTCCTCTGTTCATAGCTTAATTGCGTATTTCTTTTAGGTGGGAAAATCCAGGAGACTGTCAACACCTGATATTGCTCGGAATTTCAGTGGGTAGTGACGGCACTGGTGCAAAGTCTGGGGTCTGTTAAACCAAGCTGTCAAAGCACTGATGTTCCTCTAAGAGCTTGCCAGAGCTGGCCAAACTCTCCAATGTGCAAGTGGGGTTAAAAAAATTTTGTAGGCAGAAAGTGTCTCACAGCATTTCTGGACCTCCTGCCTCTAGATGAGGCTGGAGACATTGCAGGGCAGCTTCTCTCATGAAATTTCCGCACTCTGTGCTCTGGTTGGTGGTTTGGAGTTGCAGCTCAACAGTTTGGAACCAGCAAGCAGGCCGGTCTATTCTCCATCCTGCCCTGTGATTAGGAAGTTCAATTCTCCTGTCCATTCCATTCTAACTATCATTTTACTCTTCCCTCTGGCTTATTATGGTTGTGCCAAGGATCACCACCATAGTCTAGACTAATACAGACAGAGAATTAAATGCTGTAGGTGTTCTTTTTCCTGCTGCTTATGTCAAAGGTGCACAATGTTGAAGCACTCTCAAGAACACTGGTTTTCAAAGCTGAAGATTGTGATCTGACACCTGTGACATCTGGACATGAGAAACAGGCTTAGTGAGAGGTTGAGAGACAGTTGTGTGACCTCCTGAAACCTTGAATTGAATCAAATGTACTTTTGTTGGGAGAAAGTTAATGACTGGAACAGATGTCATCTGAAAATGACTATCTGCACAACACTGCCTCATTCCTGAGAGAGATTACAAATTCTCCCCTTGGATGATAATCCTGTTTTCTCTAATCAGGTTTTGGGTTGTATTCAGAGAGAGGAAGATGATATTGTAAAAATAAAATCAGAACTTGGAAGCCTTTGAGAACTAAAAGTACACGAAGCATATTAAAAGTTAATGATGAAATCTCTCATGAAGACCTGCCCCCCCCAAGGAGATGGAGCATAACTCCCTAGTCCTAAAGTGTGAGCTTCACAGAGCAACTTCCTCCCAAAGAGCACTGGATGGAGAGGGGGATAAAAGAGTGAATTTACAATAGAGAAACCTGACAAACTCTACCAACTAGAGGAGCAAGGTCAACACCAACAATCAAAAATCATGTTGGCCACATGTACCCTTGATGTGATATGATAAAAATGACACTTTGCCTCTGTGGCCTTCTTTCCAAACCCCATCACTCTAGTCGAAGCATGAGAAATGTATCAGACAAATTCCAGTAGAGAAGGATTCTACAAAACACCTGACCAGTGCTCCTCAAAACTGCCAAGGTCTTAAAAAAACAAGGAGAGTCTGAGAAACTGTCACAGAGAAGAGGAGCTTAAAAGGACATGACAACTAAATGTCATGTGAAATCCTAGAACAGAAAAAGCCCATTAGGCAAAAACTAAGGAGATCTGAATAAACTATGGAGTTCAGTTAATGTAAACAAATGTTTGATATACCAGTCATTTTCTTAAATCTCAACTAATTTAATTCTCACCCTAAAACCACACCTTCTTTAAGGGCTAGGGGCTTAATATCCTAAACCCATGCTTTGAGAGGTATAATAACTTGTCCCCTTGATGAGATGGAATTTAAGTTTAAGATTATATGACAACATAGAACAGATTTGCCACAATCCTATAATGATTTGTGTATCAATTTTTTAAAGATTTATTTGTTTATTTGAGAGAGAGAGAGCATATGAGTGGGAGGAAGGGGCAGAGAGAGAGAGAGAGAGAATCCTCAAGCAGACTCCCCATTGAGCATGGAGCCCAACTCAGAGCCTGACCCCAGGATCCTGAGATCATGACCTGAGCTGAAATCAAGACTCGGATGTTTAACTGACTGAGCCACCCAGGTGCCCCTATATCAATTTTTTATTGCTACTCTAATGAATTATCATAACTTTAGCAGTTTAAAACAATACCCACTTGTATCACTGTTCTGTATATCAGTAGTCTGTGTACAGGTTGGCTCAGTGGGGTCCTTTGCTTAGAGTCTCACAAGGTTGGAACTAAGACACAGGCAGAACTGCCTTCCTGCCTAGAGCTTCATGGGAGGAATCTGCTTTTAAGACCATTCAGGTTGTCTGCCAAATTCAGTTCCTTGTGGTCATAGGACTGAGGTCCCCATTTCCTTGCTGATTGTAGGGCTGGAGCATCTTTCAACTCCTTGAGGCCTTTGCATTCCCCATCACATTGCTCCCTCCATCCTCAAACCAGCAACAGTACATCAGGTCTTTCTCATGCTTTGAATCTCTTCAACATCTCCTTTTGCCCTCAGCAGGGAGTGAGCTCTAGTTTTAAGGGCTTTTGTGATTCTACAGGCTTTCTGGCTAATTCGTGGATAATCCACTGGATATGGGAGCAGGAGACTCAGGTCTCCATCTCAATTCTTTCTACCACAACACAACATCTTCACTGAGGGGTAGGAGGACTGTAGGGCAGTCACTCAGGGAAACTAATTTGCTGGCCATATGCTACATTCCGATTCTAACTCCAGATACTTCAAAAGTGATAAATCCATAAATTCTCTTTTCAAAGATGAATCGTTTTTCAGTTTAAAATTTCTAAACTCAGAATTCATTTTCCAATCTTTGCATGTATTTAGGTGGAAATATTTTCCTCCAGAAAGCTGTGAATAGATTACTTACAATTTCTTTCCTGATTCCCCTTTCCTCCATCAGATGTGACCTCCTCCCTCTTGCCTTCGCCCTGGACTGGAAGTACCATGGACACAGGGGCCATGTCTGTTGTGTGTACCTGCAGCCTGGTATGGTGAACACAGGAGGCAGTCGGCCATTGCAGAATGAATGAACGAATGAATGGGCAGTCCCTTAGAACTGAGGAAATGGGACTAAGAGACTAAGAGACTAAGGAGAAGTCCTCATTAAAGCTCACCTCCTCTCTGCCTCTTTCCAGGAACATTCCAGAACCCCAAGTGGGCCACTTTCACAGGGGTGATGTCACTGCACTGAAGGCTACAGCCTGGCTAGAGTGTTCTCTTTCTCGTGCTCAGGACTTTCTTTTCCTTCCCTGTAGTAGAGGTTGTGAACTGACAGAGCACTAACATTCCTGTAACCAACTTGCTGGCATTCTCTGGAGTTTCTGCCTTCCAAATAGCAGGGTGGAGTGTGGTAAAATTCAGGTTGGAGATTAAAGGGAAAGAAGGAACTTTGAAAGAATCAATGCCTTTAACGATCAGACTGCCTGGTCCTCACACAGACTCTGTCCTTGACTAGCTGTGTGAGCTTGGCAAAGCTAGTTACCCTCTCTCTGCTCCATTTCCCCACCGGTCAAGTGTTGATAATGGTAGTAAATGTTTCATAGGGGTGAAAACAAGCTCACGCCTATAAAGCATTTTACACAGTGCCTGGCATCTAGAAAGAGAAAGTGCTTCTCCCTTACAGCCACTTCGTTCATACTCTCACCTACTTTAAGCATTTCTTTGCATCTTTCCTCGACAGTAAGACCTTCTTGAGCATCCTACTTTATATCTCAACCTGCTCTGCCCATGAGCCAGTTGGCACTCCTGATCTGCCCACCTTGCCCTTTTTTTTTCATTCCATAGCCTTTTTCTAAATATTCTGATACGTTACATTTATTTTTTAATGTCAGTTATATATTTGGAGATAGAATAGGGGCTCAGATGGGAAGAAGACTACTTTTCATGAAATTTTTGTTTTGCTCTTCAAGAGATTAAAAACAAAAAGCCTCTAAGCTAAATACATCCCTATGGCATCATAGCTGATGCTTCTACTGAGCTTTAATTTAAGCTTCAAATCGCCCCCACATGGTAAATAAATACCAGATAAATATCTGGTGACTTTGCAACATCTTTTATGTTTTCTACAAGTTCAACTTCTCCAATCCCAACAAGGGTCACTACTAAACATAGATGATATCTACATTGTATTTATACCCATAAACGAATAGTCTCAGGGCTCCGCTTGGATTTAAAGTGTTAGCAAGTACTCTCTTTGGTCTTGGACTATCATTTCAGGAGGCCTATTTGGGACCACAGAGATCCTACATGGCACACTTTTTATTGAATTGTCCTCTGAATTCCTTTAGGGGCGAAGTTATGCTTACTTGGTATTCTCCCTGCGGCACCGTGAACCCCTTTCTTTGTAGTTCCTCCTATGGATAGTTGAACCACAGGTATCAACCCTTTCCCCCTCTATCTCTTTCCAAACACTTATCTCTTTCCATACTCTTGTCCTACTAATGTAACAGTGTCTGCCACCCTTTTTCACCCTATTATTGTGTCATTTAGAAACCTACTTCCAAACTCTTTCCCTCTGGTCATAGTAACTGAAACTGAGTTTTCCTTTCACATTACTGTTACTGGTAACCCTCTGCAGGGGGGTTTAAATCTTATTTAATCTACACACACATTGTTGAAACTTCTACTGAGGTTTAATTTAAACCACAGATGGCTCCCATAAGAGAAATAAATACTAGATAAATATCTGGTTAACTTCTTACTCTTATAATCCCTTGGTGTTCCCTAGAAGTTCGGGAACAAGTTGGAGTTTGGTTATTTCTTCCAACATCTAGTTCAACCTTTCTTATGCTTCTCAAGTGACAGTTCTATTTTATAAAACCTTTCCAATCTTCCTGACAAGCTGTGATCTCTGTCTTTAATGTCTTCATTCAAAATTATGCCCCCTTTCTTACTATCCACTTAACCTTTCTCTTTTCTCATTTTAGTCATCTCTAGTGTTTTAAAATGTTGGTTTTATTATTATTTAGGTGTGGTGAGTCTATAAGGTCAGGAGACAACTACCATTGAAAAGAGTTACTCATAGTTCCCAAGAGAAAGGAGAGTGCCCTACCACACAGTGCCACACAGGGAGGCACTGGAATCAGTTAGGAGGCAACAGGGTAAACATGGGCAAGAGCCCTTATTTGGTTTCTGTGGGAAGGAATGGGAGACGCAGAGTAAGCAGTTTGGGACTGGCTGGTTCGAATAATTTCAGCAGGCTCTGGAGAGCGGAGGTTGTCGTGATTTGTCTGGTACCTGGCTGTGGGGTGATTAGGGCTTGTAGATCTTGGCCTAGAGTGTAAAGGACAGATAAAAGAGGTGATTAAGGGGAATGGGTTTTGGGTAGGTTGGTTTTCATACGAAAGGAGCACTTGCAGGAGAGTCTTTTATAGTCTCTAGGAATTGGCTAGCTGGGGGAGATAGTCTCTCAATGAGTTGCAAGGCCTGAGCATCAGAAAATACAGCATATAAACAGACATGATTAATATATCCAGTCTCCTAGATCCTCTCCAGATCTTTTAATAATTGAATTTCTTTCTTTTTCCCCACTTAGCTATCTCCTTCCTATTTCCCACACAGTTAACTTGATATTCTGCTTTCATACTCAGAAATTCAACTTTCCACCAATACTCCTGCCCTATCAGTGCCAATGGTTGCCATCTTCACTTAACTACCAAGATGAAGCACTGGATTAGATTAACCATACTTCACACTCACTTTGGATCTTGTTCTCTGAAATCTCCCTCACCACCTGCATACCCCTTGCCCTCCTTCATCTCTATTTGTTTCTTACACTCAGCAAGTTCTTTATGCTTCTTTAAGCCTATGATGCCTGGAAATTCTCTTAATCTAGCCTCTTCATTTTGAGTTCATGAACTTCTCCAGTCACTTCCTATCAATTTCCAAATGCTATTGATTGACCCACATGATGTTTTCAGTTTAGCCTTCCACTCTTACTTCCTTCATGTAGTTTCCCTTCAACCAGATTCAACAAGATAGGTCCTTTTTCTAACTAGTATATATATATTACTGCTAGATTAATCTTCCCTAAATATAATTCCTGTTATGTAACTCCTGTACAAATGCCTTTGTTGACTTCTTTACATCTATTGAGTGAAGAACAAATGGATTATTCCTGCATTAATGGCGCTTTATGGTATGGCTTTTTGCCCTTCTCTTGGATGAAATCTGCTTTGATATTCCCTGGCCAGTTTTGAACTTTCTCTCTAAAAGACATATAACTCTATGGCGACTTTAATTATTTGCATATCATTAGACTATAAGCTTCTTCATGACAGAGGCTTTATCTTTATTCATCTTTGTATTTTCCGTAGTGATTAGCAATAAACCTTATAAATAGTAGGTGTTAAAGATTACTTTGAATGAAATAGAATCTCAAACCCTACATTAAGAATCTTAGTATTTCACCTAAATCCTTAATTAGGTGCCATTTTTAAGAAAATAAAGATATTTTATAAGTAACTGAATATACAACTCCATGAAATTACTCTACAAATGTTTGTTTGAATCAAACACTTAAAGTCCCAAATTGCCACATGTATCTTAGTTTGCATTATATTTTGTACTATAAGCTCTCCTTGTGCTTTCAATGGTACATTTAATGCTTAGAAAAGGGTTAAACATGGGGCGCCTGGGTGTCTCAGTGGGTTAAAGCCTCTGCCTTTGGCTCAGGTCATGATCTCAGGGTCCTGGGATCAAGCCCCACATTGGGCTCTCTACTCAGCAGGGAGCCTGCTTCCCCAGCTCTCTCTGCCTGCCTCTCTGCCTACTTGTGATCTCTCTCTCTCTCTCTGTCAAATAAATAAAATCTAAAAAAAAAAAAGAAAGAAAAGGGTTAAACAAATGCTATGTGTTGCATCCAAGGGAGGAGGGAAAGTGAGACAAATTAAGTTGTTTATATAAAAGCCAAGAAAACCCAAGACACAGAAATAGTCTAATACATCATGAACTCCCCCACATTGCAGGCTTTAAGAGGGTAGCTACATTATCTTGCTTGGACAGTGAGGGGGTAGAAAACAGTGGAAAGTCTGATTTATGATCCTATATTGAGTAGCCAGGCCACTCCCTAGTTTTCCACATAGCAGGTGAGAGGAAGTAGAAAACAGAGTCATACACTTTCAGCAGTAGAAAGGTTCTTAGAGGTCATTTGGGTCAAATTTCTGCCAGTAGCAGGAGTCTTTCCCAAGTGCCACCAACATATGGCTTTTGTTCAGCATCCCACCGAGAATGATGATTTCTCTATTAAGGGATCTCATTTCACTTTAGGACAGAACTAATTATTAGGAAATCCTTCTTTCTATTGAGTTGAAATATGCTTCCCATAACTTTTACCCAGTGGCCCTCGTTCTATCCTCTGGAGTAACAGAATAGATTTAATTCATCTTTCTTATAATTGCCCTCCAAATAGCTGAAGCTCACTATCATGTCCTCTATCAGTCTTTTCTAGAGGCTAAATAAAAATCTCTATTCCTTACATAAATGACAATTCCAAAGCACTTTATTTCCTTCTTGCATTTGGAATTTATATCACATCAATTAGCATATTAATTTGTGTGCATTTCCACTCTCTTTCTTCCTCTTTGTCCTATGCTGAATTGAATTAAGAAAATTTTCCCCTGAATCTTTTATTCTACTAGACACCTTTCTCGAGATTCACCCTAGGTCTTTAGTATTTCCTTTAAGTATGACGTCCAGAAGAGAAAGAGACAGGAAAAGCAATGCATTCTCTTAAAAGAATGCCTTCCAATGATTTTAAAGGGAAATATGTTGATATTTTGGTAAAGACTATGATGCAATTCTTTTATAGGGGTAATGAGGAGATGAAACCATGAGAGACTTAGCACAGAACATAAAGCCTGGAGACTTTGAGGAGGGCTTCCTTAGGCAGCCTCCCACCTGTGTTGCTCCCTCTTTCCCTCCTGGCTGGGCTGTAAGGCTCTGGCTCTCCCTCTACCTGAACTGTATAGACTCTCGGGTGACTGTGACTTCTTTTGATCTTATCAGTGTAGTTCTCTCAAGGCAGCCTCAAATTACAATTTGATGAATAAAATGAAGCAGATATCTGTGGCTTACAGACAGCACAAAGTCAACTAGAGCCTTCCGGACTTAACCTCCTGAACCTCACTTTAAGTAGTGGTACAAACTGATGAAATATCCCAGAATACTAAATGGAGTATCTGACTTTTATTCCTGCTAAATTTTATCATGTCACTTTTTGTCTCTCTCTCTTTTATTTTCATTCCCTTAAGAATCTCTTATAGCTTGATTCTGTCCTCCAGCGAAAATTTCTGTCATCTTTCATTTGATAAGTATGACATTTATGTCTTAATCTAAACTGTAGATAAAGTTATTGAATAGGATAGAACCAAGAACTAGACCCTTAGGTCTGTCATTGGGGACCTCCTTCCAGACAGACATGGGTACTTTAATCAATATCATTTAGGTTCCAGTGTTTTACCCTTTGTGAAAACACATAACAGTATTATTAGCCAGCAAACATTTCTTCGTTTTGCCCACATGAGTGTCCTAAAAGCTTTGTTACAGCTCTGCTGAAGTCTTGGGTAAGATTACATTGCCTCGCCAAATTTTCAACCATCTGTGCATGGAATTAGTCTGTAATTTTTATTTATTTTTATTTTTATTTATTTTATTTTTATTAGTCTGTAATTTTTAGAATCTTCTTCATTTAAAATTTTTATGTTCATTTGGTATTTTTGCCTTCTTATGAACATTTCAAAGGCACTGATGCCATGATAATAACTCAAGGTTCACTTAGTACCATGATTTAACTTAATATGAGTTGGAAGCTGATTTATTTAACCCTTCATGATTCATCCAGATTTTAAAGTAGTTTTAGAAAAATCCTCATGTTCTAGAACAGTGCTATCCAGTAGAACTTTCTGTAATGTTGAAAATGTTCTATATCTGCATTGCCCAGAACAATAGCCACTAGTCATATACAGAAATTTGATGAGTGCAACTAACGATGGCCACTAGTCATATATAGAAATTTGACTAGTGCAACTAAGGGACCGATGTTTAAATTTTGATTAATTTTAACTTTAAATAACCACATATGGCTAATAATTACCATATTAGACAACACAATTCTAGGATTCTGGACTTTTTTATTAATAACACATTTCTGTACAGCCTCTTCTTTTCTGTATTGGAATAATTAGATTATATTGTCAGATTTAAAAAAATTTAGCATGCTTCTCATCAAGGGATTACCTCTATCTTTTCATGGAGGTGTTTAAATCTGCTTTTCTTAGTATATATAGATATCTCTACCTTCTGATCCTCTTTAGACTTCCTAGGAAAAAAATTTTAAGATTCAGTATGGCACTTGGGAAGAGCCATTCCATGCACAGATGGTTGAAATTTTGCTAAAAGGAATAGGGGTTGATTTTTGCTATTTTATAGACCATTCTTCGTATCATTTCCCCTGTCACCACCCCAATCATCACCCTCTCAATTAGTAGAGGATGAACTCTTGAAGTTTCAGGGACCGAATGGGTCTACATAGGCACATCTTCAATTGGAAAAGTGCAATGTTAACAAGAAATTAGTGCTTACAACAGGAACACAGTTCTTAAATACATTATTTAAAAGGTTGGAGCCACAGAATGTTATAAAGAAAAAATGCTTTACTGAGGCCTGATACAATTAGAACTGGAAAGAGTTTTTATACAGGAATATATTGGGAAGATGTCGCTTGCATCCATATTTTTTACCTTGTAGCTTGGGTTGTTAGGTTGGCATGTCATGACTTCGAAGGTGTCTGTGTGTGTATGTGTATGTGTTTGTATATATACTGATGTGGGAAACAAAGGCAGAAGAAAAATTATTAAATTCCTTACTACCTATAGCCCATTGACAAGTCCTTGAAACAGGCAGAGTGACATTCCTCTAGGGACTCAACTGCCTCAATGTTAATGCTTTGCTAAGGGCAAAAGGCAATCTTAGCCTGACCCTCCAGGATCCTGTAAGTCTACCTTAACATTTAAAAATTCCTTTGAAAACTTCCTTTATCTCTAGTTCCCAAGATACATGTTGGAAATCATCTCCCATGCGTGTGACCCACTGATAGACATCTGAATGGTCTCATGATTCAGGTTTTATTAGACAGTAGTAAATGACCTTTTCCTAACAATAGCTAGCCCTTCAAGGTCCTGGAATCATGGCCTCCAAAGCTATCCCTAACCCCCTTCCAACTTGAAAGTATATAATGGGCCACTCCTCATGACCCCAGGGCAGTCCCCTGTGCTTTAATAAAACCCCTTTTTTTCACTAAAGACATCTCAAGAATTCTTTCTTGGCCATCGGCTTT
>CM052896.1:108788150-108829659 GCA_028534135.1 Potos flavus
AGAGAAGGGCATTCTAATCTTCCCTTTTCTACCTGAAAACAGCAGATTAAAAACTCCCATGTGAAAGATATTCTCCTTATATTGGGAGAAAAGAAACATTCCTCAATGGGGAGCCAAAACTGAGAGAATTCTGTACAAGCAGACCTTGTCAAAATAATTTTTATCTTCTTTTAGCCTCTCTGGAATATTTTAGTTACTTTTCCACAATTGCCTCTCTATTCAATGCAATATAAAAGCATTTAGGTTTTGCCACTTCTTTGGACTCCCATGTCATATAAAATTTATATAAATCTGTATGCTTTTCTTCTGTTAATCTGTTTTATGTCAGTTTAATTCTAAAGCACAGATGAAAAGCCCAAAGAGGGTAGAAGGAATATTTTTCCTTCCCTACAGTGGTGATGGTGACATAGGGATTACTAAGATGACTTTCTGAAGCCAACGATCTCTGCACTGTTGCTGTTCCTTTCCTAAATTGCACCCCAACCCCCTTACCCCAATACAGGCTCACTGAAAAAAGATGCTGATTTCAATAGATGGAGTGAGGTCTACTGGAATCAGGGGAGAATTTCGAGACAGGAGGAGAAAGCTGAGTGGACAAAAGGAGGCAAGGCAATAATGGCCTCCAAGTAACACATTTAAAGTTTGGCTGCTTTTGTGTTAAAACCATTAGACATGATTAACACTCTGGTAACTCAGTAAATAAGAGCTTTAGTTCCTTTGAAATAATTCTGGGTGGTGGGTGGAGAGAGCAGAAGGAAAAACATAATTAGGGGGTAGGTGGAGAGGCAGGAGGGCTGCTCCTAAGTGTTTACGTGGTGGTGGTGGGGGGTTGCTTTCCTAACATGTAACTCAGCCAGTTTACCCTTCCATTGTTACATGCTTAATGATGTTATATTCTTGTTCCATAATTGAAGGAGATTACAGTTTAAAAGTAATATTTGAAAATGGATTATCTAAGTGTATACTGCTTATTATGTTGGCTCAGTACATTGTGTGTATAGGTTGTAAAGCATTTTAGGATTAAGTTGTAATTAATTTTTCATCACTTTAAAATTTCTTATGTGATTTCCTATGCTCCTTTGCCTGCATATTCTCTAACAGGAATTTTCTAAAGCTACCTGGATAGTTTTGTCCAGTAGCTAAGAAATCTCTCTTGGTATAACTCACATAGAAACAACCCAGATGAAAACATGGTAATAGGGGAGAAAAGGAACAGTTTTTCTTGACAAAATTCCTTTTGTATATAAATTATGTTTATCGTAGGGTTGCTTGAACTAGCTGTTTAAGCTAGATTTTATTGAAAAGTTGGATTTGGGGAATTGAGTGTTGGTGGAATGTGCCTGCATAAATATGTAGGTAATAAGCAGGATGCACATTGTAGGCACTCAATAGATATTTATTGAATTGGTCATAAGTGAGAGGTTTCCTCACCATGACAATTACTTTTTACACTATAATATATTTAAATTGAGGGCTTTGTTGGGTTAATGCGGTATTCTAATGACACCCTGGAAGGATGTTGTGTTGTAGATTTCTATAAAAAAAAGTAAATGCCCAATTACTTAAAAGCCAAAACACCATGTCCAAACATTAAAAGAGATTCCATTCAAACTGGATATTTCTGGAATATCTGATTTTAAACACACAGCCTTGTTACCCCTATAATTACTCTTACTGACCATGTTAAATTTTACCTGAGTCCTGTGTCCTTGAAAAGAACAGAGATCAAGAAATCCTCTCACCCATTGTGCTCCTGGAAATGATTTAGTGCAAAGAACCACTTTTCCTCATATGACCTAGATAAAACTCATGGACACACCCCCTGTTTGCCCCTGATAAGGCTGGACACAGACCCTTTAAGTTTCCATTCTTTACCTCTTCAATGATTAGCTAAACTGTTTTATCCTCACTCATCAACTGAAACAAAACACTTGTTAACTTAATGCTTTGGTTAAGGCTCCCTTCTCCCAGATTACTGAACTTTGCTCCACTTCTTAGCCTGAGCCTATGCACAACCTCTCCTTAACAGCCTGCCATGGTCTGAAAGTTTGTACACCCCCAAAATTCATATGTTGAAACCCTACCCACCAGTGTAATGATGTTAGAAAGTGAGGCCTTTGGGAGATGAGGTCATGAGGGTGAAGCCTTTACGAATGGGATGCAGTACCTTTATAAGAGTCAGCAGAGAGCTGGCTTCCTCTCTGCTCTCTGCCCTGTGATGATACAACAAGAAGTAGAACCTCCAAACCAGAGAAGGTTCTCACCAGAACCTGACCATACTGGCATCCTGATAGTCCAGTCTTCAAAACTGTGAGAAATAAATTTCCATTAAGTATGAGCCTCCCACTCTATGGTGGTTTGTTAAAGCAGCCTGTACTGACTAGACAGAGCGCCTCGTGAGACTGGCCTTATGATAAAGCATTCTCTCAACTGCTATCCCATAACACCATCTTTTCATCCCACTTCCCCATACCTGGTTCTTTGTAGCCTTGTTTACTCCTCCTCTATAAAAGAAGCATCTTTTTTGCCTAACTCTTGAAGTTCTCATAGATCTTATGGTCACAGTTTTCTTCCTACTGTAGTAGCCCCCTTCCCTATTACAATAGCTTTCCCACATTTACCTCTCACAGTAATCCTTTCAAATAGTCTCTCCCTACCAAGTGCAAATTCACCTTTGACATCACTTATACTTGTCAGATACCGTATCCCAAGATGCTAAAATTTTAAAACTTCCTAAGGGCTTTCAAGAAAATAAACCAGACATGAAATTTTTCTTGCTATTTTCAATATTTTAGAATATGTTGAGACAATAGGGTTACCAAAACTCTAGTTCCTCTTGGAGTTTATACTTGGAAACCTCCAACCCTTCCTCCATCTAGCCGATATTTTGTTCCCTACTCTAGGTTAAAATTCTCGGTGCATACTTTCTTCTTGAAAACAAAGATATTGAACAGACCTTAGGCACTGAGGGTTTGTTTCTAGTTTCTGTTATTTGACACCAACCCCTGAGGTCTGTGGCATGAAATAATCTCTAATTTTGCTAAGGCCTTATGCTCTGTGAGGCTTTATGGTTGGGAGTGAGAATTTAGCCATCTGAACCTCACTGTGGCTTTATTATCTGAAAAAAGACTTAAGAGAGAAATAATGTCTTAGATGTGTTCCCATATTTTGGGGATTCCTTTGGAATGCAGGCTTTCTGCTATTTTCATTAGCTTCTCCAGTTCTCAGGACAGTTCTTGACATACTACATACACTTAGCAGCTATTTCCTTCAATATATTATTAGAAACAACCATATTTCATGGCCTCCTGCTGCAGATTTAAAGATAAAACAGCTTTGTGGCTCTTCTCACTGGGTTGATAGTAGAGTGAACAGGTAAATAAGGGAGGCAGCATTTTCCTCCTGACTCTCTTCTCAAGGTCATAGCAGGAAGAGAGTGCCTGTACTCAGCAGAGCATTCTTCATGTGGTTGTTACCTATCCCGTTGGGCTTAATTCTGTTCTTAATGAGCTGCACACCTGTGTCTCTGGCTGGTTGCCCTCCACACGGTGGGAGGAGGCAAGGGAGGGTGAATTCCTCCTTCATCCTCAGTCCTAGGATTCTGAGTTGTGTCTGCCTGTATTTTGTTGAGCATCCCAAGTGTGGGTGGTATTCTGAACATCTTCCCATTATGCAAAGCAGCCAACATTGGTTTTGTTATGCAGATTGAGGTTAAAGACTGAAATTTCTCAATCATATCCAGGCACACCACAGCCCCAGCAAATTTCCCAACTGCCCAGAGAAATCGTGCCTGACTTTTTTTTAATTTCCTATTGATTCGATGCTTATCACAACTCAGAGAAGATGGTGGTAAAGACCACCAAAGCCTTGGACTTCAGGATGTATGACCTTACAATAAAGAATACAAAATGAGTTCTGAAAGCTGAAAGGCTTTTATCAGCCCATCAATTTTTTTGTGGAGATTCTTTATAAGGGCCTGGGGTCAGGAGGGAGATGGACAGTAACAACTGAGATTTCTTTTGACCATTATCTCAATTTCAGAAAATGGCTGGATGAATTTTTATTGGTTACAAAATATATTTGGGATAGTAGAACTCAAAATGTATCCTTTAAAAAGTGTACAGGATATACTTCAGGGGGCCATGGGAACACCTTAAGGAGTTAAACAGTCCTTCCCTGGAGAAACTGAGACAGAGGGACAATTAAGAGTCCTGTGGTAGGCCATATCTGAAGACATAATGCCAGAGATATTGAAATGTGGAGAGCAGAGAAAGCAAATGATGACTATGGTATGACCCCAAGATCCAGAGTCCTGAACTGACACTTTAGTTGTGGCTGCTGGTTTATGTTTGAACTTCTTCTCACATGGGTAACTCTGTGTAGCATCTTCCAGGGTGTAAAGGGGATCAGAATATGCCACTCTTAAATACGGCCCTTTGGCATAAGGATTATTTTGAATTGAAGGCAATAAAGCAACAAATGCAGAAAGAGCTCTTTGTTCGTCCCCATCTCCCTAAAAGCAGGACATGTAATTCCTTTTGTGAGGTTGTTCCCTCTCACCCCTTTCCCACACCAAGATTTGGATAACCCTTATTACTAGATAAGTAGAGATAATAGAGAGTAGATAAGTAGATAATAGAGAGTAGGCACTGAGATAAGTCTGCATAAACAAATCTTACTAAAATAATTCTCATCTTCCATTAGTTTCCCCAATATATTTACCTTCTCACAATTATTGCACCTAGAACACTAAGCCCCTTTTCCTTTGTTGTATCACTTCTCACAAATGTATTACTCTTTGTTAAAATGATATACAAATCCCCAGATCTAACTGATTTTTTAGGTCTTCACTTCTTTTCTATGAAGGCCTCCATGTATATCAAAATTAAAATATTAATATCAAATAAAATGTGTATGCCTTTTCTCTGTTAAACTGTCACTCATTGGTCTAATTTGCAAGCTCCATTTACAGAACCTAAGAGGGTATAATAAAGGTTTTTTTTTCCCTCCCTCTCCTGCAGGTACTATCTCAAATATTTCATTTTCCCTATGTACTTCTCTCTTGCCTAAGCCATTGATTACCAGATTTATTTTATCCTGTCCTTTTTAAATCTTATCAGTAGGCAAACAACTCCAGTATATATTTATTTGCTTATAAATTATATACTGGTAGTGCTACATTAGTGTTTCTATGTATTATAAAACACACGTAAAAACAGAAACGTTAAATAAGAAGTATCAGTATTCTGGTATTCTTTCCTCACTCCCCAGTGGATCTTTGAAGCCTCATTTCACTTTGGGGAACCTGCTCCAAGATGGGCTTCTTTCAAGAACCAGAGTGAAATTTTTGAAATGCAAATATAATCCTATCACTCCACCTGTTTAAGACTAAGATGGCTTCCCTCTGCACTGTGAATGAAATCCTGTTCCCAGAGGCCACAGAGGCCCTCCTGCCCTGTTCTAATCTGACCTGTCTCCTCCAGGCACTTCTCTGCTCCTCTGACCCTGGTTCGTTAGGGTCCTGCCATCTTGATTTCCATTCCAGTTGTTCCAAGGCTGCAATCTCGTGCCTGTCACTGAGTTTTCATGTAAATTGGTTTGAAGGCTCTTATTTCTACTCCTTGCACGAGTAATTTTTGCTCATTCTTTGAATATCTTCTTTCATGTCATTTCTTCTAAGAAAACTTTCCTGACCAGCTCTCTTTTCTCCCACTGATCCATATCAGTGTTCCTAATACCGTGCTCTCATCTCATTCTTAAATTTTCCTTCATGGTACTTATTATGATAAATACTCATACTTGTAACATTGTTTGCTTGATAGCTATTTCTACCAATAACTTCCATGTGCCCTGGGGTGATACTTTTTTTTTTTTTTGAGCATTTTATCCTGGTGCCTAGAACAATATTTAACACATAGTAAGCACACAATACAATTTTGGTGGTTGAACAAATGAATAGTGATCGTATTTTCCAAATCAAACACCATGGTATGTGGTTTTGGGGGATAGGACCCAGTCTATGTGGAGTAGAGACTCTTCTGTAAAATCCAGGATATAGGGCTGGTGAATTTCTTCTTTATTCTTGTCAACCATATATCCTGTTTGGATTTGTAACTGTTGTGATATGAATATCAGACAAAGATTATATTCAATGAATGAACATATTGCAGAATGCTGTGGGATAGTGCTTTTTCTTCTCAATGTGCCTATCACTTCCTCAATTGTAATGCTGCCATTTTTGGCAAGGAGCTGCTGATGCTACAAGTCTAGATCTCACTTTTATTCAGTTGTCTTGATTAGGCAATAACCCAGAGTTCCTAAATTATTCACAAGTCTCAGGCATTGCTGAGGACTAGCAACTGTCAAATATGGTAATTGTCAGCTGGGCAGGAAGCCGGGCCTGATTTAAATGTATGCATTTAAATGAACAGGAAAAGCAGAACTGGAAAAGTGACCCCATCCCTTCCTTAAGTGCCCAGACAATTAAACGCATAATGGATTTCCCCAGGGGTCCTGTGCCAGCTGCTCCTCATCCCCCTCAAACAGAAGGGGAAATGCCATTCCCCATTGTAATCCAGGGCAGAGGGTCTGACATTGACTGAGTGCCTATAGTGTTTGGCCAGGGCTAACCTGCATAAACACATGTGATGGGAACATATTTGAAATATAAATTGGGACTTTTTCTTTTTAAATTACCTCCTGTGATAATCAAGTTTGTTGTGCCTTCTCCTAAGCCCTCCTAGACAGCTGTATGCTGTTTTGAGGGGAAGAGGGAGGCTACCATATAGTCAGAACATAAGGTCAAAGAAACTTAGTTATCTATTTACTTATTTCTTTAATAAATAATTAGCATAACTCTTAAATTGTACTGGGAGTTCTGGGGACACAGTGTACTTAAAACATTGTCCCTACCTTGTGAAGCTTACATTTTACTTGGATAGATAGATAATAAACAGAAACTAATAAATAATCAATATAACCACTGTAACAATAATAATATTAATAATCAAGTCAGGCTAAAAAGATAGAAGATGAAGTAGGTGAGAATATTTAGATACCTAATTGAATAAATGTCATTTAACTAGTATTGCCAGATTTAGCAAATGAAAATCTAAGATGCCCAGTATATATGTACAAGAGCCATACTTTTACTAAAACATTATTCATTATTAATCTGAGATTTAAATTTAACTGAACATCTTCTGTTTTATCTTGCAACTCTACATTTAAATTGTTTCATAAATAATGTGAAGAAGCTGGCTACCAGAAGCTCTAGAGAAGGAGCTGACAGGCAGGGGATTCACAGGTGTAAAATGCCCTAAATTAGGAACAGGGGAGGAGAGATTGAGGACGGGGATGAGAGGTTGTCCAGACCAGACTGTGTAGGGCCTGTGAGCCGTGTTATGGATTGTGGATTTTATTTTAGTCTGATGGAAAATCACTGAAAAAGTCATCTGGGAAGAAGAGTGACATTATTCGCTTTTTGTTTTAAAGCTATCACTCTGGCTTCAAGGTTGAAAACAGCCGGCAGGTAAGAGAAGAAGTAGGAACAAGGGAGAAAAAAATTTCTTTCTTCCACCCATTTTAGGTTCATTGGCTGGGGCCTGTAAGTTAGATTGAAGAAAGACAGATTAACAGGAGAAGAACAAATAGAAGTTTCTTGAGTGCATCATACATACACGTGGGAGCACTCAGTGACTAATAACTCAAAGGAGTGGTTAGAAGCTGGGCTTATCGTAGCAAAAAACTGGGCATCGTAACAAAAAACAATACATTGGTAGAGAAGTGACAAACACAAAGGAGAGGGACTTTGAACTTCTAGAGGCAGTGAATTGTGGGAAGGCAAATATATGAGAGAAGCTGATGTAACATAAGGGTTGTTTTAGCAAGATTGGTTTGTAGATTATTGTGGTGCCACCTTGGGATTAAGAGTTGAGTTGTCTCTGGTGTTTCAGAATCATCCTGTTCTTTTTGCTATGGAAGGAGAAGGCAGAGAGTTTTCTTAATTCTTAATTGCCTTCAGTGGAAATGAATACTTATGTCGAAGTGACATGTTTTGGGGTGGCATATTCCCAGAAAAAACAATGGAAAAGGCTATTACAATAGAACATAAGATGGTGGGGCTTGAAGGAGGGTGGGCCTGGTGAGGTGATGAGCAGTACTTAAGTACTTAGATTTGGTCTATATTTTAGAAGTATAGCCAGTAAGAATTACCAGAGGATTCCATGTGGGGTGGTGGGAAGAGAAGAATCAAGAGTCATTCCATTTCGGCCTAAGCAATCATTTCAAAATTTGCTAATGTCAGCAGGAACAACAAATTTTTATTAAAATTTCTATGGAGTTTTCCCACTTTGGCATCAGATAGAAGATAGATTGTAGAAGAAATGGGGAGAGACAGGGAGGAATGGCCATTCAAAATGGAAAGATCTTAAGACTGGTGGATTATTCAGCATCTGGAACCATGTCCAGGGAGCTGCACGGAATCAGAGTCACGCTTATTCTCATTGGGCTTTCTAATGAGGAACTGATCAAAGTATCAACTGATAACAGGTAACAAGGTATTTGCTATGTTTTCTGAGACTTGAGTTCTGGGATTTAGCTCTGCATGCAATCTATTCCATATGAAAACTATTACATCCAATGGTCTGGGACACTCAATGATTCCCTTACCTTCATCCTGAATATTTTAGAGTGCAATAATGACAGTGTGAAAGTAAAGCTGCCACAGCTATGGTAGGCAGGTTAATAGTCCTTCAAAGATGTTCAAATCCTACTCCGCAGAACCTGAGACTATGTTATGTTATATGGCAAAGAGGAAATCAGGTTACAGATGGAATTAAGGTTACTAATAAACTGATATTCACATAAAGAGGAATTAAGGTTACTAATAAACTGATATTCACATAAAGAAATTTTGCTGGATTACCTAGGTGGGTTCAATGTTATCACAAGGGTCCTTTAAATGTGGAAGAGGGAGGTAGAAGGGTCAGTACTAGAGTGATATGGGGAAAGACTCCACACTCCATTGCTGACTTTGGAGATGAAAGGACGCTGTGAGCCAAGGAACATAGACAGCCTCTAGAAGCTGGAAAAGATGAGAAAGCAGATTTCCCCCTAAAGGTTCCAGAAAGGAAAGAAGCCCTGCTGACACATAATTTTAGGCCAGTAAGACCCTTTTCGGTCTCCTGGCCTCTATTACTATGAGATACTAAATTTGTTTTAAACCATTAAGTTTGTGGTAATTTGTTACAACAGCCATGGGAAACAATATGCTGACCAACAGAGAAGTGGATAAAACCAGCTGGACATCTTCCACTGAGGAGAGCAATGATAGAACATGTTTGCCCTCTTATACACAGACAAGTCTTCCAATCCTCTCTGGCAAAGGGAACTGAAAAGGAGACAATTACCTAGATGATTGAGGGGAACATATAAAATGTCCTATTTCTTCCAGTTTTCCAAATCCTGGTCTCAGTTACCAGCTGCTATTATAGACTGAATTGTTTGCGAACCCCCAAAACTCATATTGAAATCCTAACCTCCATTGTGATGGTATTAGGAAGTGGGGCCTTTGGGAAATAATTAGGACATTAGGGAAGAATTGTGTATGGGGTTAGTGCCCTTATTAAAGAGGCCCCAGAGAGCTCTCTTGTCCCTTCTACCATATGAAGACATAGAACACCACTGTCTGGGAACCAGGAAACAGGCTCTCACCAGGCACCAAATTTGCCAACACTTTGGAGTTTCCAGTTTCCAGAATTGTGAGAAATAATTTTTTGTTGTTTATAAACCACCAGGTTTATGGTATTCTGTTATAGCTACCCGAGGTGGCTAAGACAGTAGCTTAGCTTTGCAGAAGGAAACAGAAGTTTTGGGGGTTTGTTCTGTTCTATGTAGCATGCTGACTTTTCTGTGACTTCCACCCCTATACTGTAACTCCTTCAAAGTACAAATTATATCTTATTCAACAGTCTTAGCCTAGCACTGAGCAAATGGTTGTTGAACAGCTAGAAGAGTAAATGAATGAATACATGAATGAATGAATGCATCCCTTTCCTTTCAACTTTGACAAATGAGTATGGTAGGCCTGTGTGTATACCAACATCTGTGTGTTGGAAAATCACCAGTTAAGCCTGAATTCATGCAAGTCATTTTGCAAGGCCTGGTTTGACAGATCCATTTGTTATGCAAGGTCATAGTGTTGTAATTGTTGTCCCTTAGCATAAATATGGGCCAGGGACCAAGCATTAAAATGCAGTAAGTCCTTGGCATCTAATCTCTTCTTTTGTTGCTTGACCTGATCTCTGACAAGCAGCCTGCAGCCCCGCCAGACTGCTGTAAGAATGACAGCTTTGGCTCACAAATGGGAGCCCTGCGACGTGAGGGGTGATGCGGTCAGTCGGCAGGGGAGACTGGAACTTAGTTGGCTTGGAGAATGGGGACAGAGGGCGAGGCAGGGCAGAGTGAGAGAACATTAGGAGAACTGTGTGAAGTCGTGGGTTGCTTCAGGTTAAATCTGAGATGCATTTGTTCAGTGATTGTTTGCTCTACTGGATGCTTTGTGCCAGGCACCATGCAAAATACCCAGAGGGAGAGAGGCCACGATGAATAATCACAGCTGACATTTACTTCCTTTTTATTGTGTGTCAGGTACCGTGAGAGCACGTTAAAAGCAGTATCTCATTTAATCCTCCAAACAATTCTGCATGCAAAACAACTATGACACTCATTAAAATGATGAGGAAAATGAAGCTTTGGTGTCAGTAACTTGCCCAAGGGCACCCAGTAAGTGGCAGAGCTGGGTACACAAACTGCGGTCTGAATCTAAAGCCTATTCTCTTAACGACCGCATGTAATGGCCTGGTCTTTACTCACTGAACCTGGTCCACTTTTATTCTAGTAGAGGAAATAAGATCCACAAGTATAGAGGGTATAATAAGAGACAAAAATGGGATGAATTCTGTAAGAAAGGAATGAGCTCAGCATTATGGAACATGGGACTACTGGGAATGCAGCCTCAGGCAGGATTTAAGAAGCAGGAGTAAGCAAGTAACAGTGGTGGGCTCTTGAGCCTTTACTGTGGGTCAAGGGCTTTACCTTCACTTACTGTGGGTCAAGGGCTTTACCTTCACTTACAAAAGATTTTCTGAGCACCTACTATGCATCTGACACCCTTCTAAGTACTTGTGATCTATTAAACAATAGAACAGATTTCTCTACCTTCTTGGATCTTGTGTTGTAGCAGAGGGAGAGAAACAGTAAAGAATAGACTACACATGTACTGTCCATATTTACACACACACACATTTTTACATGTCAGACAGCATTAAATGTAATGGAAAAAGAAAAAGTGGAAGAGGGCAACAGGTATTTTAAATGGGGTCATCATGAAACAGGGTGTCCTGAACTATCTCATTGAATCCTCACAATACTTTTGAGGCAGGTATAATTTTTTTTGCCCCCTTTTCAGATGGGGAAACAGGCTTGGGGAGGTTAACTAGTTTGCTCAAGAAGGTAATGGAACTGAGATACCAACTTGGGTGTATGGACTTCAGGACCGGTATCCTCAATGCCTATGCTGCTCTCACTCTCCAGAAAGCTTTTAAGATTTTCTTCTTCTTCCAGAAACTATAGGTTTGTAGTTACGGTTGTCAGGTTCCACCTGACCTTCCTAGAACTTGCTGAATGGGGAGACAGTGAGAATTCTTTCTGGTGGGCCCAACTCAGCCTCAGCTGTGGAGGTCCCAGCAAAAGCTACAGAAGCCCCAGCAACTTTAGCACCCACCCTCTGACACCAGGAGCCACCTCCAGCCCAACAGAACCATGTCCATACAGCCTTGGGGCTTCAGCATTCATTTCTCCTGCTTTCTCCACTTTTTGTCATCTGTCTTGAACTATATTTGTACCTATTAGGCTCTTTGGAACTGGGCTGTGGGCCAGCAGAAGCCAGTGCAGAAATCTGGGTGATTGCTTTCCAGCCTGAGGATGAAAAAGCCCTTCCTGTCCTCTTTTTCACAATGACCCCAAGTCCAATAACTCGGAGCCACTGCAAGTCAGCTCCTATTATGAGCTAGAAAGAGAATTGGGTTGGAGAGCTCCAATTCGTGTCACTATGTGCTTTTCTGGAAAGCCTTGACTTTGAGGACCCTACCTAGTCTGGTTTCTGAGATCCCTTCTAGTGTTGTGATGAATCTTGGGTGTATAAGTGTGTACTTTTGTTGGGTTTTATAAGCTGACCAGGGCTAGCCTAGGGCACGATTATCAAGTAGTTGATATTTTGATTCATTCACCAAACACAATATTTTGTCATTCAGTTCTCAGTACCCAATGAGGTCAATACTGTACTAATATCCCCATTTTACAGATGACAGAACTGAAGTACATGGAGGTTAAATTGCTAGAGAGTAGTAGGGCTGGAGTAGAAACTGAGTTCTGTCATAGCTCATATGTTTACAATATAATCTCTAGATGCTGGGGACACATCTAGATTAGAGATCTCTGATTTCAGAAAACTTATAGCCTAATGGGGAGATAGGCAAGTAAACTGAAAATATCAACAAGGAGCCATTTCTTAAAAGTTGGATATAGTGCAGGTGAAATACTGGGAGGGAGCATCCGGGAGAACTAGAGGAGGTTTTCTTCTTTCTCACCAACATCATTTTTGTCTCTCCAGGAGCATCATATACTTTGCATGACACTCTGTCTGCAAAATCTGTCTGGGTATTGGGGCGCCTGGGTGGCTCAGTGGGTTAAAGTCTCTGCCTTCGGCTCAGGTCATGATCTCAGGGTCCTGGGATTGAGCCCCACATTGGGCTCTCTGCTCAGCAGGGAGCCTGCTCCCCCTCTTTGCCTACTTGTGATCTCTCTCTCTGTCAAATAAATAAATAAAATCTTTAAAAAAAAAATCTGTCTGGGTGTTTTCTCTCTCCTCATGATTTTCTAGAGGACCATGTTGAAATACGTCCAAATGAGGTAGCCAGTCTTACAGTTAATCTGGTGCCCTAAACTCTAGCTATCTGTTATGGCATAACAAGCTACTCCAAAATGCAATGGCGTAAGCATCAACCTTTTTATTATCTCTTGTGATTTTCTGGAGCAGGAATTTAACAGGAGTTGGCTAGGCTATTCTGTTCTGCCTGGTAGAGACTCTGCTCACTGGGTGGTACACAACTGGTGTCTGCATTACTGTGGAGGGTCCAAGATGGCTTTGCTCACATGCCTGGATCTTGGAGGGCTGTTTGGAAAACTGACCTCCCTCTTTATGTAGTCTCAGGACTTCTCTATGTGGTCTCTCCAGTAGGCAGTCAGAACGCCTACATGATTCCCCCGCTATGAAGGGAAACCATGGTTAAAGCTGCCAGTTCTCTTAAGGCTAAGCTCAGAACTGATACAGTGTCACTTCCACAATCCTTCATTGATTAAAGCAGCTAGCTATAGGCCAGGCCACATCCAAAGAGAAGAGAAGTCCTGTCCACCTCTGGATGGGAGGAATGTCAAAGAATTTACGGCATTTTTCATTCACCACTATTTCTAGTTGACTTTGCCTTGAATTTGCATAAAGGATTCAGTGTTGTTGTTATTGTTTTTTAAGTTTTTATTTAAATTCCAGTTAGTTAACATATAGTGTAGTATTAGTTTTAGGGTGTATAAAATACTGAATCGACACTTCCATAAAACACCTGGTGCTCCTCACAGCCAGTAACCTCCTTAATCCTCCTCACTTATTTAACCCATCCCCTCCACCCACCTCCCCTGTGGTAACTATCAGCTTGTTCTCTATAATTAAGAGTCTGTTTCTTGGTTTACCTCTCTTTTTCTCTTTGCTCATTTGTTTTGTTTCTTAAATTCCACATATGAGAGAAATCATATGGCACTTGTCTCTCTCTGACTTATTTTGCTTAGTATAATACTCTTGAGCTCCATCCATGTCATCGCAAATGGCAAGATTTTATTCTCTTTTGTGGTTGAGCAATATTTCATTGTTTGTACCACAACTTCTTTATCCATTCATCAGTTGATGGATACTTGGGCTGTTTCCATAATTTGGCTACTGTAGATAACTGCTGCTATAAACATTGAGGTGTGTATATCCCTTTGAATTAGTATTGTTGTATTCTTTAGATAAATACCTAGGAGTATTTATCTAAGTACTTTTTGAGGAACCTCCATACTGTTTTCCAGAATGGCTGTACCAGTTTGCATTCCCACCAACAGTGCAAGAGTGTTTCCCTTTCTCTATATCATCATTAAAACCTGTTGTTTCATACGTTATTGATTTAAGCCATTCTGACAGGTGTGAGGTGATATTTTACTATGGTTTGATTTGCATTTCCCTGATGATAAGTGATGTTGAACATCTTTTCATGTGTCTGTTGGCCATCTGTATGTCTTCTTTGAAAAAATGTCTATTCATATCTTCTGCCATTTTAATTGAATTACTCATTTTAGGTATTGAGTGTGATAAGTTCTTTATATATTTTGGATACTAACCCTTTATCACATATATCAGATATGTCATTTGCAAATATCTTCTCCCATTCTGTAGGTTGCCTTTTAGTTTTGTTGATTGTTTCCTTCACTGTGCAGAAGGTTTTTATTTCGATTTAGTCCCAAAAGTTTATTTTGATTTTGTTTCCCTAGCCTCAGGAGACATATCTAGAAAGAAGTTGCTATAGCCAGTGTCAATGTAGTTCCTGCTTGTGTTCCTTTCTAGGATTTTTATGGTTTCAGATCTCACATTTAGGTCTTTAAGGATTCAACGTATTTCTAATAAAATGTTGTTTTCTCTCTGAATACTGAAGCTGAGATGCCACAGCCTTTAGCAAATATTTGGTGTTCAAATAAGACAACTAGACTTTCTCAGTGCTCACTGCAATGATGGAAATGCCATCCATGTGCACTGTTCAATATGGGAACCACTGACTGCATGTGGCTATGGAGCCCTTGAAATATGTTAGTGTGACTGCAGAAGTAAATTTTACACTTTGTTTGATTTTACTTAATTTAAATTTAAGTTTAATAGTCCTGTGACTGGTGGTTACTATATTGGACAGAAGGATTTACTTGATGCTTATTTAGAGTAGAGTCTATAATACAAGATGGTACTCATTAACCTCAAGTGTTTAGCACTGGTACCTGGAAGTTCTTTCACATTCTAGCAAAATGCAATTTTGTATGGAGTTACATTAGGGTGGTAGAAGAAAAAGATTATATGTTTATGACTAATAGGGAGTGAATGTAGAGGCCTAAATATAAGCACAAAAGACCATGACTGAAGGAGGGGGTAGTAAATTAGGGACCAGCTGATTGCTCTGGACAAGCAAGACTCTGGAGTATGTCAGTAACTATTTATCAGAATACCATAGTTTGGTTTAGCCAAAAAGTTCAGAGTGCTTCTCAGGCAGCAAATTGAGTGAAATATGTATTATTTCTATTCACCTGGCATAATTTGTTACTAGACTTTTTCTGATGGCAATAATAGAACTGGAGCAGTTAAACCATGTTCTCCAGGGTACTGGTACTACTGCCAAGAGCAGAAAACTTTCATCTTCCAAAGCCTCAATCAGCCAGTTTCTCATCTGCATCCCATAAATCATCAGGAAGGAACAAGCTCATTATCTCAGCACTAGGGACAAAAGTCTTTTACATGACACTGAACTTCTGACTACTGCAAAACAGGGCAACTTGCCATCATATCTTTAACAGGTGTGTTGGCCCCTTTAACAGATGGGGCCAGAAGTTTGTGGCTGTGGCCTGAAATTTCAATTTTGTTATGTATCGTAACTTGCAGTGGGCCTATGTCCAAAGGTAATTGGGTCTAGTGGTCTGTGGAGTTACTCGGATGTTTGTCATTTTAATAGGTTTGGGGAAAGAGAAGTGAATCTTTCTGTCTCTAAAAACATTGTATGTCTGGCAGCTAAGAACTAGGGAAACTTCTCTGCTCTACTTTGGGAAGGTGTTTCAATGTGTCTACTCCAAAGAGCTGGGTTGGAGCTCCTAAGTATAGGCTGTTAAGTTTTCTTATACCTCCACCCTGTGGTTCCCTTCATCTAATGGGACTGATTAGGTTCTGGAACCTTCCAATTTACAAAATATTTTATTCTTGTGTCATATAGAATTTCCTATGATTATTAGTAAGATAATCATTTTCTTAGGAAGGTCTCAACTTTCATCTCCCTTTCTAAGGACAGAAATACTGTGAGTATTACATGGAAGGTGTTCCAAATGTGGACAGTCTCTTGCTTCCTGATCAAGAAAAGATAATTTGGTAGGAATGAAAAAGGGTATACTGTATAACAGGTATGGCAAATCTTTCCCATAACAGGTCAGATAATACATAATACAAGATAATACAAGGCTTTTTAGCCTTGCCATCTCTGTCATTACTACCCAAGTCGGTAGCAAAGTCAAAGACAATGTGTAAAAGAATGAGTGTGGCTGAATTCCAATAAACTTTATTTATGGACACTAAAATTTGAATTTTGTATGATTTTCACTTGGCATGAAATTCTTCCTTTTTTGATGCTTTTCAAATATTTAAAAATGTAAAAACCATACTTTATTCACAGGCTGTTAAAAAAAACAACAACAAAACACAGGGTGGCAGACCAGATTTGGCCTGTAGGCTGTAGTCTGCTGACTCCTACTCTTTAAGATGCACACATAAATAACTTGAGTGTAAATATTTGATAAAAATTGCTATAGATATTGCTGGATCCAGACTTTTAGAGTTGTGAGACAATTTATGTTTGCATTTTTATATAGAGAATTCAAAACCACAGTTTATGATGAACATCATTGTGAGTGGGTATTTTAAAAACAGTGGAAAAAAACAAAGCATATTTTTCTGGCACAGTAGAAAGATAAATGATCAAAGTTTTGGGGGTCTAGGATTTTCCACTCAGTTCTGACATTAAGGACTTGTCACATTGGATTTGCTCTTCTCTAAAATGGGAATAATACTGGCTTTCCTACTATTGTGAAAGTAGGGATTTTGTGAAATCCAAATGAATTTGTGCTCCTGAAAATTCCTGGAAAAAAGACCAAGCGCTACATGTGTGTGGAGTAACTTGTCAGGAGTATCCCAAAAGTTCTTGGGCTGGTACAGTATATAATTTCTCTCAGCAATTGTATGGAAAAACTGCTTTAATATAAATGGATAGATATAGACGGATATTTTTGTATTCATGCTGTGATGATCTCAAGAGAGAAATGATCTACCCTGAATATTTTATCTTTTAGTAACACTAGCAATCTTACCATATGTGAGTCTTTTAAAACCATGCTACAAACTCCTGTTTCATTTAAAATATTAGGTTTTCTCTGACTTATTCCAAATGAAAATGGCCAAAGGGGATGAAATATGCCTGCAAGCACCTTATACATGGGAGGATATAGAAGACAATGGGTTGAGGATTGGATTGAAGAAAGATGAAGGCCTCCATAGAAGTGATTCTTCCTAATATTGGAAGGTTACTAGTTGACAAGACAGGAAAGACATCTTTCTTCTTTTTTTAATTTTTAATTTAAATTCAGTTTAATTAACATATAGGGTATTATTAATTTCAGAGGTAGAATTTAGTGATTCATCAGTTGCATATAATACCCAGTGCTCATTCTATCAAGTGCCTTCCTTAATGCCCATCATCCAATTACCCTATTCCTCCCCTTCTAGCAACTCTGAGTTTGTTCCCTAGAGTTCAGCATCTCTTATGATTTGTCTCCCTCTCTGATTTCAGAAAAACATCTTTCTTAATCATCTGCTATTCAGAGCGATATTAACAATAAATGCTAGTGTGTGTGTGTATAAAAGGGCATATACAATATACTACAATGGGAGAATAATTTCAAGGGTGAAAAATGTTCATCTTAAAATCATTCAGTTTTTTAATTTTAGTTTAATCGATTTTGTAGAAGACTTTTTTGGGGGGGCTGGCAAGAAATAATTCAATGAAAGACTAGAAAACATTATGAGAAGGGTAAATTTTTGTTTGTGTTTCTTAGAATATGAAATCACTTGTCACCTAAATAGAGAGTCTTAATTAAAATAGATGAGAAGCCAGGGAAGCCAAGGAGAAAGACATTTAAACATATTTTTCTTGTGTAAGATTTTTCATGTTTTCTTCATAAAAATTGAATTTCCCTTCTGGGCTTTGCAGTATAGTTTGTATAATTATTTTGCTGAAATGAGAAATGTGAGAAGGAAAATGGGGTATTTTAGAACCAACCCCAAACAGATGCTACATCTGGCTGATTTCGTTTAACTCTCCAAGTACCACTATAATGGTGTAGATGTCACGAATTATGATGATGTAAAGTTTTATATTTCCCACTTCTGACACTCACTTTCACAGTGCTGGCATCTCTGGCCACTTGTTCTTACTCTTTCTCCTGTATGTATACTCATATAATCCTCAAGCTTTTTTATTCTTCCATATTTTTAATATTATTATACTCTTGTTAATAATGTGCCCACCATTTTCTGATTTGGTTGCATGTCTGTGATATTGGCAGTCATGCTCAAGAAATTTGACTTTGGGTGAGACCAGTCTAATGTTTCTCTGTAGCCCATAGGGTAATGAAAGGGCCTTTAGTAATGAGTCAACACCAACAAAAGTTTTTCTCATTAGGTATACATGACAGAGTCTTGGTACAGTTGTTGCTAGGTTCAGCTTTACTTAGAGGAGACCATAACACACACTGATACCAGATTCAAAATTTTGGAGTGTAGAATTTGTAGGGACTATAAAACCTAAAGATGCCAAATAGGAGGTCAGAAACCTCTATCCACTCTACCATCTCGTTATATCAGAAACCCCCTGAAGGAACTGTTAAACAGTACAAAAGGAGGACAATATGTTAAACTCCTAGTTCTTAGGCATTTTGAAAATTAGAACCAAATTTAAGCTCAAGGTGTGTACACTCTTGGATAATTTCGTAGATCCTGGATTCATTGTCTATTAAGATCAATGCAAATTGCTTGTGTCATGGAGAGGCAGTACCACCAGGACGAGAACTCAGCTCTGGAGTCAGACTTACCTGGTTTGAATCTTGCCTATTCTCCGTACTAGCTGAGCAACATTGGGCAAGCTACAATAGCCTGATTCTCAGCTTTTCCCTCTTTAAAATGGGGATAAAATTGTATCTTTCTAAGAAAAGCCACTGAAGTAAATCATATATAGTACTTAATACACATAAGATGCTTGGTACAGTGCTTGGCCCATAATAAGTGCTCAATAAATAGCATTAAATATTTAAAGAATAGAATACAGTCTTTCTAGGAGAGTACAATATACATAAATACATAGAGAAGAGTTATTGTGCTTTCAAGAAGGTGATGGTCTTTCTACAGACAGAAGCCCTAACCTCAGGAATGATTTCAGGAACAGCACACAAATGTGTATCATTAAGGGTCCCAAGAATAGATGTGCTCAACTGGAAGTGTGTTAAAGAGGAGTGAAGGATCACTGGGGAACAGAGTGGTGGTATTTGATCTGGGCCTTGCAGAATTTAATAGACTGGTAAGAGAGGGGGAGGACATTGAGCTAGGGCATTTTAGGTGGAGAAAGTGGAAACCAGGCCCTAATGATGTCCAGCTGATGTGAAAGGGTCCCTACTTTATGACCATGGCCCAGTGGCAGGCATTACAGGGCTTTCAAACAAGATGGTCAACCTGAAGATGGAAAAATTGGCTCCCTTTCAAGTATTATGTATCTGGGATCCAAATTCATGACCCCTGATTTTGAACCTAAGTTTAGCCATTGACTGGTTGTATGACATTGAGCAAGATTCTTACCCCTTGGTGTTTCAACTCACCCATCTGTTAAGTAGCGGCAACCATATCTCTTTCAGAGGAAAATTTTAAGAGATAAATTCGGTGTTATAAATGGAGATGCCTTGCTTGACACTTTGTAAATAACTAGGTCCTCATTTAATGATAATCTTTCAAGTCTTTATCTCCCCCTCCCCCCGCCAGGCCCCCATCTCCTTGTTTAGGTACTGATTGCTTGGGGAAACCTATTTGGAAATATTTAGGATTTACTTCATTTATTCTTCAAAGATAATAATCTTGGGGACTTGGCTGGCTTAGTCGGTTAAGCTTCTGACTCTTGATTTCAGCTCAGGTCATGATCTGAGGTTCATGGGATGGAGCCCCACATCAGGTTCCATGCTCAGTGTGGTGTCTGCTTGAGATTCTCTCTCTCCTTTTCCCTCTGCCCCTCTGTGCTCACATACTCTCTTTCTCTCTCTGTAAAAAAATAAAAAATAAAAATTTCCTTAAAAAAAAAAGATAATAGCCTTATGGTTTTGGAGGGTTTGGGCATTTAGAGCAGCCTCCAATCCATATCATCTTATTTTATCCTCACAACACTTTTATAAAATGAAGAGAGAATTCCAGAAAAGGAGATCCAGCAGAGTGCATGGAGTTGGCTCCTTGAGGGACAGTGGAACTGTCTAGAAAGACAGGCCTTGCTCACTTCGGCTCTGAGGGAATTTGACTAATAGCCTGCTTCCTCCACACTGGGAATGTTTTATGTCTGAGAATAAAACTGTCATGCAAGAAACACAGAAGCAAGAGTTTTAGCTTTTTTTTTTTTTTTTAAGAGGTGGGGAGGAGCAGAAGGAGAGGGAGAGAGAGAATCTTAAGCAAGCTCTATGCCTAGGACAGAGCCCAATGTAGGGCTTGATCTCAGGACCCTGACATCTTGACCTGAGCTGAGATCATGACCTGAGCCGAAATCAAGAGTCAGATGCTTAACTGACCGAGCCATCCAGGCACCCCTGTTTTAGCTTTTTGTATACTGAAGGGTTCAAAGATGGCGTGCAAAGGATAATTGCTTTGGCAGGTACTTATTTTATTCCTGATCAGCCTTTTTAAACTTTAGTCCCTTTAGGTTGTGGCCACATGAAGTTTTACTTAGAAGAGCTTGTAAAACTTTAAAATATGTACCTTACAAACTAGATAATCTGGATTGGAAAAGTACATGCAGAGATATATATTGTATATAACTGGGCTCATCTCATTCCCCTTAGGCTGGGGTTTCGGTGAATGGGGGCAAAGGGGAATACACATTTAGTAGGTGTTGCACTCTTGCGAAGACCAGAAAGCATCTGACATACCAAAGAGAACAGCATACATGTGCTGGGATGCACCTTGACGGCTGGCACTGTCCTTGGAGATTGCCTTGTGCCTCCATGCCGATCAGTTCATCTTCCCAGGGGGGGCCTTGACAAGTCATTTGTTCACAGAAGACACCTCCAGAGCTAACCTTCAACATTTACAACAGAGGATCCATTCTCTGAAGGAAATACATGCAGAATATATCTATGCTTATCATAGAGCAAATGTTCTGTGCTGAGAGGGCAAGGAATAATTTCTTTCTCCTTTTGTTCTCATGCACAAAACTCAGGGGCACCCCCACCCCATGCTCCCTGTTGCTTCTAGAGGGGGGCATCCAGAGTTATTTACTTTATTACATTATTTATATTTTCAGATTGTTCTTGGGATTAATTGCTATTGAAGCCCAGATTTAATTAGCATAAACTTTAGAGACAGCTTAATATAAATTAAATTACAAGCCATTTCTCTTTGAGAAATATTAGGATTTATTAGTGGTCCCCCCAAAACCAATTAGTTTGAACAGATACATTTCAGCATTAAGGGATGGAGGAAGCTTTGTGTGCTATTGTTTGTAATTATATTGGGCCCATTTCCTCCCTCCCCTCTCCCTTTTTTGTGTCTATTCTGGTGATTAGCCTGGGTGGGAGAAGACTTGTCTTTTTGCCCAAGGCCTTAGGAAAGCAATAATGGTCATCAGGACAGAAATTGGCTCCACTGAGAGACAAAGGAGGAGAGGGAGGAGGAACCTGAGAATAAGGAAATCGTCAGGTCACAGTTCAGGACTTTAAAAAAAAAGGTTGATGCAAAAAGAAATGAGCATTTTAAATCCAAGAAGTATGAAACGACTTTCTCATAAATCTCTAAATGGCTAAAGGAAACTGTAGTTAAGTTTTCCTGTTTGTGCTGTGGGCTAGGAAAAAGACAATGCATGCTCTGTGCTGTTGCCAAATTCATCTTCTAGAAGAATAGTATGATCATGTCATTCTGCTGCTCAAGAGCAGACAGTTATGGGAATGGGCCTCGGAGTCGGACAAGTTTGAGCCCCAGTTTTGCCGTTTGTCCATTTGACCTTGGGCAACCCGAGATCAACTGTTGTTTCAGTTCTTCCATGTGTAAAAAGGGATAATGATGGAGCCTTCCTCACAAGGTTTTTGTAAGGATCTTATGAATTAATGTAGGAGAGACTCAGCACTGTGGCACATAATAAAATCAATCAGTGTTTGTTGTTGTTAATAGAGAAGGTACATTTCTCTCGGCTTAGTACGTAGCATCTTTTATCATCCTGTGTCTACCTGTCTTTAAGCAGGATGCCCTACATTCTATTCCAGAATGTCTTCCCTATAACTAAACCAATTCCTTGTATTATAAATTTGAGTGTCTTTCTTTATTATGTGGTAAGCCTTTTTGAGTGAGAGACGATGTCTTACCCAGTTTCAGTGTAGCGGGAAAGGAAACTCAAGCAGCACACAGAGAACAGAGAGAACATAGCTTTATTACGCTGGCGGGCCCAGTGGGATAATTCCCAAAAGACTGAGCAACCGACAGGGTTAGGGGTGAGTTTTTATGGACACAGGTGATGGGGGATGGTATCAGGAAATTTTCGCGGTCTTTTCAGCACCTTTTGGCTCCCCTTTACGTGGGAGTATAATCTATAGGGGAACTCTCAGGAGAGTGCTGAATCTCGGGAGAGTGCTAAATCATCCCAGGGGGCTTGTTTCTTTTTGTAACCAAACAGGAAGGCAGGCCCGGCTGTTTGATCTTTCTTCCGCAGTGGCGAAAGGAGCACAGCGGACAGGAAGGGGCTGGGGCCCAGGGAGGGGGCCTCTATCTGCCTCATCAGAACTCCCAGTGGCCAGGAGAGTCCCTAAAAAATGCAGATGCGACCCTCCTTATGATAAGATGAGTTTTGTAAAGTGTAATTTTAAGTCCAGGTGCTTGTGAATCCACAGTGTCTTAAGAATTTGGCCTTGAGTTTTCCCATATGTGAAATAGAGGAGTTGGATGTGATGACTCAACAGTAGGGCTCTCTCTAACTTAAAAATGTTATGCTTTTATTTAATCTGTTTTAACTTCACTGTTGTCATGTTTCCATGATGCCAAACATCACCCACATCGAGATTGAGATATTAGCCAAAACAGTGATATTTTCAAATACTCAGATGATTCATATTATATGAAAAGCATATTTTTTTCCTAACATATTTTCCTTTTTCCACAGAATGCCTGACACTAGACTATTCTTTCCGTGAATTTGGCAAGGCGATAGTGACCAAAATGAAGCAGATGGTTGGAAGATTTAGAAGATGTAGTTAATCCTTACATATTTTTGCCTACATGCCTTTGTGAATATTCCTTACAAGAAAGTAGGAAAGGCAGATTTCCAGCTTTTATCAATTGTCATCAGTGGAGCTACCCTTTTCTCGTGGAAGACCTTGGGTGAGAGCTTGACACCAGGATCATGCTCCCTCTTAAATGAGAGGTGGGTTATCAGTCATGTAGGTGATAGCTTCACAAAATTGTGGGAAGTATTCCTTTCCTAATCTGTGGCTGACTTCATCTCTAGAGGTGTGCTGATGAATCAGATGAGGCGAGTGTGTCCTGGAAACCAGAGTAAATAACTAATGTTGAGTAAATTACCTAAATTACTAAATGGGACATTGGATTCCTTGAAGAATTAAATTCATAGCACGTGAATGAGTGAGCAATTTCTTTCAACACGTAATTTATTTAACAGTAAGCTCAGCCAGTGTCTGGTAATACAGGTCAAATCCTATTGAAGGGAAAGAATTTGCATTTTAAACGTCTTTCCCATTTCTCAGCCAGTGTCAGGATTCTTTCACACCCCTGAATGCCTAAAACTGGTAAACAAGTGCTCTGGTCAAATGCTCTGTAGGTGGATGAAACAGCATTAGTTCCCACATAATTGGTTCATTCTTTTGGTAGAAGTATTGAATGAATTATTTTAGAAAATCTTTTTTGTGTGATTCAATGTGATCTTTAATTGAAAATAAAGAGTGAGAAAGCCAATGGATACAAAGTATGGATTATAGAATGAATTTAAAGAAATTGAAGCAAGGCAATTTTATTTTCTTTATATTTTCTGAGCTGGTATATTTGAAATTGTAACTGAAGCCTCTTACCCTGGCATTTTCTGTTGCCCCAGCCCTTTGTGCAATTTGAGTTTTAGTCAGAAGATATAATAAAAGTAGCACCTATTTTTATAGTACTTACTATATGCCAGACCATGTTCTACATAGTTTACATTTATTAGCCCATGTAATCATTACAAAAGCCTCAACGTTAGGTAAAAGTATCACCCCCATTTTGCAGTTGTAGTACCTGTGGAAGGCACAGAGACATTAAGCCACTTGCCTAAGGTCATGCTCATAAGACTCAAGCAGTCTAATTCTAGAAGTTAGCCTTGTACCATGTTTGTCAAACGTGAGCATTCATCAGAATCACCTGAAGGGCTCCTTGAATAACAGATTCCTGGGTTCCACCCCCAGAGGTTCTGAGTCAGTAAATCTGGGAGGGAATCTGAAAATGTATATTCTAACAAATTCCTAGGTGATGCTGATGCTACTGGCCTGAATGTCACACTTTAAGACCACTGCACTATGCCTGTCTCAAATGCCCATAACCCAGAAAAATGTTGTTATGGGAGAAAAACAGTCAAGGCTTTTCCATTTTGAAAGTCCAGATGGTGAGGGCACTGAGGGTGTAGGAAATATGTGATCACTCTTATTTGGCTCTTTTGGATCCTGAGATTGGAAAACTTTCCCAGGATAGAGGGAATGGAGGAATGCATAGGTGTTGGTAGGTCTTGAACCCGTCTCTTCTGGACTCTTCCCCCAGAAAGGATGGGAGGAAAGGGGGAAAATAGAAACCCAGAAAGGGTTGGTAAATCTGAGGGCAGAGAAAGCCTGTGTCTTCTGCCAGATGAAGCCCGTGGAAATTGCAAAGTGTTGGTGTTCCCATTGCTCAGCATGTTGGAAAAGCTGAAGTGACTACATGGAATGTCTTGGTAGATAGGCTTGAGAGGTAGAGGCAGGAACAAGAGGCAGAAGCATAAATCGTATTCAAGAGGCAGGAAAATCATATCCATGAGCCATTTAGGAGGACTCAGCGATGGCTTGCAGAGAGCCTCTGACTTGATGTGACTATGGGGTTGGGATGAAGCTGACCAGCAGTGATCTGTACTGACAGATGACCAAACACCAGGGAAGGACAAGGATATCTCCTGGATGCTGAGTGGACAGATGGCTGCACGGTGGACAAGATGCCCACCCTCTGCCACCTCCTCTACTCTATAGGAACCAGATACATCTCCCAAATTTGAGAGGCATCCCTGGAAAAAGGAGGTGGAGTGGTTTGTTTTGAGGGCTCAGCCTTTCTTTCCTTGGGAAGCAAGTGTTACTTGAAGCAGTATCCACCCAGACTAACAAAATAATGAGACGTCATTCCCCACTCCAAATAACATCCATCTGGACCTTTTGTAAAGAGGGGCTTGGGACCTCTGTGGAAAGCCTATATTTTGAAAGAATATAGGAAACCCCAATCTTTCAAGCCCTGGAGGGCTAGCCATTAGCATCTGTGAGCTACAGTTTTCTGACCTATAAAATAGAACTACTACTTCCCTGATGCAGTAGTTTGATTTTTATATGACCCCAAACATATCACACTTGACATGTAGCTGCTACTATGTTGCTTCTATATTCTGAAGATATCAAGAATAATAGATTTGGCATAAAGTAAAAGGTAATCATGCTTGGAAGCAAGCATATAAATTATAAGGGAAAATTGAAATTTGACATGAAAACTACTTTCAGTTAAATAGAAAATTCTTGATTTTAAACCATGAGCATTCCCAATTTGGCTTGTTTTCTAGGATGTAAGAATGAAGACGTTTTTTGACTACAGATATTTTACAGTCTGTTTTTATGGAAGGTGTGTATTGCAATATGTGGGCTCATTATCCCTCTCTTTCTAGGTCACAGAAGCCCTGATTTATTAAGGTAGAAATATACCCAACCAGAAATCTGTATTTCTCAGACTCCTTTGCAGATAGGTATGTCCATCTGTCTAGGTTTGTGGCCAATGAGATGTGAGTAGAAGGGTTATGTGGTACTTCTCGATTGCTCCTCAAAAAGGGAGGGTGTGGGAGTTTCAGCTAAGTACATAGTTTAGGGGGAACACATAAGACTTCCCTCACATCTGACACCAACTACAAGTTCAGGGGGTTCCCAAACCACCCTCAGGTTTGGTAGTTCTCTCTAAGGACTCACTAAACTCACACAGTGAAGGTGTTAATATTTATGGTTACCATTAACTACCGGGGAAGGAGACAGATGAGAATTAGCCAAGGAGGGAGATGCATAGGGCAGAATCTAGCAGTCATCCAAATGCGGAACTTCCTATTGTCATCTCCCCATGGAGGTACGGATGGCATAAACTCCTCCTGCTCATGATGTATGACAATACATGTGGAATCTTTCCAACCAGGAAAGCTCACCCAAACCTTGAGTCCAGAGTTTTTATTGGGGCTCCATCATATACGGCTCATTGGCTGGCCTGAAGTCTCCAGTCCCTCCAAGAGATTAGGCTCATACCTATAGGCTCCTCTCCCTCTGGTGGTTGGAGTGGATACTGTGCAGGACCCATCACAAGTCACACTAATAGACGGTCCAGTGGTCAAATCTCCTGAGGCAAACAGACAGTTTTATCATATGTAGAATTTCAGGACCCAGAGATCACCTCCCAGTCACTGAGAGCAAAAACCAGGTCCTTTTTTGGGTAAGGTTAATTCTCCACTATACAGAGGGTCAGGGCTTTCTTTCCCCTCTTTCTTCCTCCTGCCGGCTAGAACACCTGTTGAATGGGTAGAGCTCTCTACCTGTCATTGTGAGGAACACACAGCGTCCTAGAGTTGCTGGCCTGGTGTCTGAGGAGAAACCCAGACTTCTGACAACTCCATGTGCCAAAGTCCCCCACAGCAGAGCCTGCTTAGCTCTAAATTCTTTTATACAACTGAGAAATAAAAATCTATCTGAGGCCATTTATTTTTACTTTTCTCTCCCCCTTACAATCATTAAATATAATTCTCACCAAACCTGTATATTCTTGACTTTCCAATTTAGAAAGATAATGTTGACTCTCTTGTTTTAGAAATGTCCTTATTTAAAAAAAAAAAAATCTCACTAATTGTCAGGGAAATATGATTCCAATTTTCAATTCTCAAAATATACATTTTTGAGAAGTATTTAAATTGCATTTAGGAAGACATTTCCTTATGAAGGCAGAAGTTCTCTCCATGTTCAGTGTTTGAGTGGTTTCAAACTTTCATCAGAGTAGTCAATGTTGATTTTTACTCAGGATACATTTGAATGCTTCAGGAAGTCTTAGTTTTGGCAATTTTTACTTTCATACCAAGAATAACATTTCCCATAGTCTTATTCATTATCTACTTACATCATGGTGGCTCCTCTTTTCCTTCTCACTTCTTGTAAGGGGAACATTTCAGTGGCAGGTGGAAATCATTTTCTCTATAGTCACCTTTTGGTGTGCTTATACATGCTGTCCCCATCTAACCATGCCTCCCCCTCATCAGTCATAAAAGAGTTATAATAGCTGTAATTCTCTTACAATCAGTCAATTGCTGCAGTTAACAAATGGTTTATTAGAGTGTTAACCTCCATTAGCTGAGAGGCTAGGTCATTAACTGCCTCTGATAACCATTTCTCAAGGTTTATGACTTAAATAATCACGGAAATAATGACTTTCATTCTTTTATCTGGATTAAAACAAAGTTTCATAAGAACTTAGAAAAGGATAAAATGAGTAATATTGGTTAAGAAATATCTACAGACGTGGATCTTCTATTTTGTTTTAGGGCCCTGGTGTTTGTATTACAACCTTTAAGCAAAGACGAGATGCAGACTCTGTAACTGTCAGGCACCAAAGGAGCATTCTCAATGACAATGTGTATCTGTCTTCTGGGAACTGGAGTGTGTAGGTAAATTACATGTTTTCCTTTTACCTTCTAATATCTTGTCCTGGAATTATCCGCGGTTTTAATATAAACTATGTAGCCTCAATAGTTTTAACATAAACTATCGAGCCTTTTGTGACTTTATTCACTGGTGAGCTGTGGTACCCTACCTACTCATAGCTCTCTGTAGTAAGAAGGAAACTCTCTTGAGAGTGACGGGAGCTGTTAGTGCTAATCTCTCTTTGGCATCTCTAGTGATTCAGGATGGCCAGTCATGACGTGAAAAGGAAGTGAGATTCACAGGCTTGATGGTGCCACACAAAGGCTCATAAACTTCACCAGTTGTCAATTGCCCAGGAATAAAGATTTTATAGATAGAGAAGATGAAATGTTTGGGGTGCTGACTCATAGATAGAGTGCTAGTTTTCCTATTTCTAAGGTGGGAATGGCAGTGTGAATATGTTCATTCCTAGATATTTTGAGGATGAAATGAAGTAGTGCTTGTGAACCATTTATGAATGGGATGAGAGATTAGAATGCCACTTTTATTTTCCTATTGCTAATATGCCTAGCAATGAATGTTTTAAACCACCAAAATGAATATTTTCTCATTGCACTCTCTCATTCAATCATTTAAATACTTTCAACTACCCAAAACTAATAAAGCATTTTTCACTTATAACATGGGCCATAACCGGTCTTATTTTGGTTAACTTGGCTCTTTTGCAAAAGAAATTACTTATCAAAGGAGGAACATGAACCATTTCTTATTCATCTGTGTAGCTACTCTGCCTCACCAGGACTATCTCACAGTATGTTTTAAATAAATATTTGTTGAATTTCTTAAATTAAATTTACCTGGTAAAAATTAATCTCCCTTTTTGTGGTCCTTCAATGATTATATCTTCATGAAGGAGATTTTTTTTTTTCTTTTATGGTCTGTTTATATCAGCTTTTTACCCTTCTGCCTACTCTGCTAACTTGTAGGCTTAGTTAGAACACTATCTTCTTCTCTTTATGTCCCTCATAATGCCTAATACCATTCCTTGCTTATAGTGCAACATTTCCTGGATTATCTCTCCATCTAAAGATCCCTAACTTAATCACACCTGCAAAGTCCCTTTGCCAGTTAGGTAACATAGTCTCAAATTCTGGGTATTAGGATGTGGACTTCTTTGGAGTGCCATTATTCTGTCTAACATAGATATTAGCAGGTAATAAGAAGGAATAAAAGGGTTCCATAGTCAGATAAATCTAGGAAACACTTGGTATAAATAGCATTGAACATGTGACTTTTAATGAAGGATTTTTCTGAGCCTTTATGCCCAAAGGAATTCCTTTTTTGGTAATGGATATCTTTTTTTTTCCCCTCCACCAAAGACTATGTAGTAGACTAGTGTTTATGGTATAGTCATGGGCGGAAATGGAAAAGAAATCTGGAAACTTTGGCTACTTTCTATTCCTTATAGAGGGCACATAAGATGAATATTAGAATTTCTAAAAGGACCAGTTTTTTAGACTTTGGCTGTGTTTGATTTATCATATTTTAATTTGTTCTTTATTAGTCCTCACCAAATTTTCCTTATCCAAAAAGGATGATTCCTTCCAGTTTCAGCTCTGACATGTAAAGAACTTACAATTTGTCACTCCCATCTTTTCAACAAGAAAAACCTGGACAAACTGAAAAATCATCTGCTTTGCTTGGATCCATCAGAGAACTGAGGTTATAGGGCAAACCATCACCCTGAAATCTGTAGAGATAGTGCCTACAGAGAGATATAGCCACTGAGATCTGCTTACCCTGGAGCAGAGGCCACTGGAACTATAAACTGGTAGGAACATTTAGTGATAATTTTGACAAATTGCTGCAGGCTGATTGAGGACTAGCTTGAGAGTGAGAAACTCCTGGAATCTGGCCTTGTGAAAGATTCTCTTGTGACTTTGGCAGAGAGAGGAAAATGTAACCATTGTGAAATATTCTGAGACTCCTCTGTAAAATAGGTATTTTCTTCAGGGGAAAGGACTTTGCCAGAGCACAATTCTTATCATAGCAGGAGAAAGGGAAATTCTCTCTATTCTCTTGAACCCCATTCATCCTTCCTGTCTCACCTAAATGGGCAACAAAAATTATAATCAATAGGGGGCAGTGTTTCAATGCAATAACTTGGGAATGCTTCAACTAGGGAAGGGAACAGAAGCAGAAGCAAAAAGCTTCTGGACGAGGGACAAAGACACTGGTGAAGGCCCCAGCCTGAGACACAGTCCTGCTAAAAGATGTAGACATATTTTAAGTGTTATAGAATGATTCCCTCCCTCACACCCTACTTAGCACCACGCCAAAAGTCTCCACTGTCACAAGAGTGGATTGCACCCAAACTTCACATGATGACACCTCAAAGCCAAGAGGGAGACAAAAACAAGGACACTAGAGGAATTCGAAGCCTCTGGTGCTTATAGTTACAGCAAACATTTAACACACGCTATCTCCTAGCCAGCTGAGCACAAATCCTCACACTAATAGCTATATATATATTTGCATTTCCCTGATGATTAGTAATGTTGAGCATCTTTTCATATGTCTCTTGGCCATCTGTATGTCTTCTTTGGAAAAATGTCTATTCGGGCCCAGTGTTTTAAAATCAGATTATTAAAAAAAAAAAAAAATAAATAAATAAATAAATAAATAAAATCAGATTATTTGTGGGGTTGTTTGTGTGTGTTTGTATGTGTGTGTTGAGTTGTATAAGTTCTTTACATATTTTGGATATTAGCCTTTTATCAGGTATATCATTTGCAAATATTTCCCCCATTCAAAAATGTATATAGAATTGTCAAATTACTATATTGTACACCTGAAATTAATATAACATTGTATATTAATTTTTTCACTAAAAAATGAAAAAAAATTGTGAGACAATGTCAAAAGGTGTAACATATACAGAATTGGAATATTGTAAGAAGAGAGAAGAGAGAACAGAACAGAAATATTTGAAATGATAACAGTAGAGAATTTTCCAAAGTTAATGCCAGGCACCATCTATAAATCCAGGAAGCTCAGAGAATACCAAGTAAAATAAATACCCCAAGCCCCACAACTCCATGTGTCATATTCAAACCACAAAAAATCAAAGACAAAGAGAAAAACTTCAGGGAAGCCAGAGGCATAAAATTGCCTTGCCTATAGAAGGGAAAGGATAAAAATTATAGCGGACTTCTTATCAGAAACCATGCAGGAAAGAAGAAAGTGCAGTGAAATCTTTAAAGGGTTGAAAGAAAAACCCTCACCAACCTAGAATTCTATATTTAACAATGTTACTCTTCACAGGTGAAAGAAAAATACTTTCTCAGACAAACAAAAAATTAGAGATTTCCTTACCAGCTGATCTGCTCTGCAACGAATGTTTTACAAAGTTCTGTAAGCAGGAGAAAAAAATGATACAGGTTAAGTTCTTGAATCTGTATAAAGAAAGGAAGAGAGAGCAAGAATAAATAAAAATAAAAAATATATATCTTTTATTTTTCTTATTCTTAGTTAATCTAAAAGATAATGGTTTGTTTAAAACAATAATAGCAGCAATATACTGGTTGATGATAGCATATGGATCATGAAAATAAATGACAGCAATGTCAGAAAAGATGGGAGAGAGAAATTGGGGACACTCTCCTATGAGTGCACATGAGACAGTGTAGTGTTATGGGAAAGTTGACTTCAATTGTTTTAAAATGTGCATTGTAAGCTTTAGGGTAGCCACCAAAACATTTTTAAAAAGAGGTATAAATTATATGCTAAGAAAGAAGCTATAATGGAATTCTAGAAAATGCTAAATTAAAATTTAATAAGGCAGAAAAAGGAAAAAAGGGGGAAAAGGAATCAAGGAACAAATGTAACAAATAGAAAACAGTCATAGAAATGGTAGATATTAATCTGATTATATCCATCATCACTTTATTTTTTTATTATTTATTTTTTGAGAGAGAAAAAGACAGAGAGAGAGAGAGAGCACAAGCAGGGGCAGGGGCAGAGGGAGCGAGAGAATCCCAAGCAGCCTCCACCCCCAGCATGGAGTCTGAAGCGGGGCTTGATCTCACAACCTTGAGACCATGATCTGAGCATAAATGAAGAGTTGGATGTTCATCGGACTGAGCCACCCAGGTGTCCCTCCATCATTACTTTAAATGTGGATGGCTTAATATACTAGTTAAAGGACTGAGAATCCCTGAGTGAATAAAAGACAAGACCAAACTACATGCTGTCTCTGAAAAACCCACTTTAATTAAGACAAGTTAAAAACAAAGAGATGAAGATGCAAATGAGAAAATGAAGGAAGATGCAAATGAATAAAATGATAATTTTAATCTTTGGAATCAAGAAATGTGGTTATGAATTACAGTTCTATCTCTGAATGATCATGGACAAGTTATTTAACCTCTTTATGTCTCAATTACAAATGCAGACAAAAACATCTGTTAAGATTGTTCTTAGGAGCATGATCAATGCATGCAGCATGCCCAGCACCATGTCTGATTTATAATAGTTATGTAGAGTAACACCTATTTTTTCCTCTGGTTTCTCATAGTCTTCCTTTCTTGATCTTCATCTTTTTATTTTGTAGAATTTCTGTGTTCCTCTCCTACTATTTCCTTTTAAAATTTGGGGTGCCTGGGTGGCTCAGTTGGTTAAGCATCTGCCTTTGGCTGAGGTCGTGATTCCAGGGTCCTGGGATCGAGCCACACGTAGGGCTCCCTGCTCAGCGGGGACTCTGCTTCTCCCCCTCTGGCTGCCTCTCTGCCAATTATGTTCTCTCTGTCAAATAAATAAATAAAATCTTTAAAAAAATAGAATTATTATTTCCATATAATACATTACATCCTTCCACCCTGGGCATGACACTATTATATAGAGTAGTGATTTGATGAAATCTGACAGTTTAGACGCAAAATTAGCGATAATTAGGAAATGATTGTGCCCATCAATACTGGAGAACTTAACAAATTGGGCAAATGTGTTCAAACAATTCTGCAGAGTTAACCTTTTCCTGATCCAAATGGAGGGGGCGGGGAGTAGTATTTGGAGAGAGTGAGTAGCTAGAAGAAGCTGTGCAATGAGCTCTGTGATTGGCACAGGATAGGAATTGTGTTTGTCAATATGGTCTGAGAAGAATAGAGAGGAAAACTAGCCCTTAAAAATTAATGACAAGGATAAAGAGGAATGATACAGTCCTCCAATGAAGTCTGAAGAAATGGGTGGAAATTAATTCCTGGTGACCAACAGTAAAGTAAATAAATTGCTTTTTTCACACTTACGGCTTGGAAAATAAAATTCAAATCCTCAAACTCCCGGTTACCAAATGAATAACAATAATTATAGGAAGCTTGCTACATAATGGTCATTTTAATTACCATGTTTTCGCTTCTGTGATATAATTAGTTGTTTTTTATTTATTTATTTATTTATTTATTTATTTATTTATTTTTTGTGAAAAATTTGAAGGAGAGACTTTTCCAGCTGGTTTTAGGTCTTGTGTATTCTAATGAGTATAATTATATATTCCCAGCAACAATGTTCAGAATCCAAGGACGTAAGGAGGATTAGACCCTGAACATCTTATGTCTCAAAAGAGAATCTGATGACAAGTTTGCTAACGCTGGTTCCACAGGTCTTTTTCAGTGACAGCCAGTGGAGGACAAAATAAACTTTGTGCTTCTTTTGTCATTGGCAGAGAGGACTAGCAGTGCTGAAAGTTGTGCCCTCCGCTGTGAGTGTTCCACCTTCTCCCCTCTGGTCCAGGTTAAACCCTAATATTGAATTCAATGACACTCTAAGCAGTCATTGAACAGAAGGCTATAGAATCCTCCACCAAGATTACCCATCCTTCATTGGCAACTGGAGTTTTCAGTTGGTCTCAATATTGTTCTAAACTGTGCCACCGCTGTCTCAGTCAGATCATTGACAAGACCATGGAGAGCCAATGAAGGGGCTCGCTGTAGCATAGCTCTAGCCATAAAGAAACAGCAATAGACCACTTTAATAAGTAAGAGGCCAATTGCACGGTATGCCACCACAGAATGTCCTTTCTGAGCACAGTCTGTGAGCAATTAGAATGGGTTGCAAACTCTGGGAGGGTCCATCCACGCCTTTTGTACTATGCACTGTGACCACAGTTGCTCTTCTGGAGATGCGTCTGGGGCTCTGAGGTAATGCCCCATGGTAGCAGTTTCTAGAGGCTAATTAAGTATTGCATAGAAAATGATATCCCTATATCTGCTTTAAATTTGCTGCCTGCTAATTTGAAGCAGCCCCTGGTTCTGATGTGATGGGATAGTGCAATTAGGGGTAATTTATGCCTCATTTCTGTACCACTTATGGCTTTATGGCTATGGCAGGATACAGCTTCCAGTTGTTAATGAGGACCCCTCCTGAAATGAGGGATAACAAGATGATAATGCTTTCCATTTGTACCATACCTTAGTCATGGCAGAACAAAGAACCTCCCTCGGACCCTCTAATTTTCTCATTGTATAGTGGCCACACAGGAGGCACAGGTGAAAGGGTAAGGTTTACCAATTGTGATTCTATAGCACAGAGGGCAAACTGCCTGACACTGTGGCCATCGGGACTCATGCTATCTAGCTCTACATAGATTACTACTATACCTCTCTCTCTTCTTTGCTTTTCTACTCTTGTTTTTCTTTTTCTTTCTTTCTTTCTTTCTTTCTTTCTTTCTTTCTTTCTTTCTTTCTTTCTTTCTTTCTTTCTTTCTTTCTTTCTTTCTTTTTTGGTAGAAAATGTGCAAAGGCAGAAAGGGGGAGGCAGGGAGCATCTCCTGGTATGTTCCTCCCTTATTTGAAAAGGAAAAACATTCTCAGAAACCTCTACTAAATTTTCCTTGGGCTGGAACTAGCTGTCACATTTCCCTCTACAACAATCACTTCCAAAGAGCTGTGAAATTACTAGGATTGGCTTAATCCAATTGCAGTTCTCCCCCTGGGATTGAGTACATTGCCACTGGACAAACCTGGAGTTTTGATGGTCAGGACAAATGGGAGGAATGAGTGATGACTGGGCACCGAGAAATTGGCAGCCTGAGCTGCTTACTCACCATGGTCTCTTCAAAAAGTCTCTAAGCCTCTGTTGTTCTCTAGGTTATCATGGCTTTCTGCCCAGATGTTGAGGCATCAAAGCCTTCAGGATAGCAGGCTTTCTCACAGGTTTATCTGTGCTGGAGCAAAGTTGTGGTCCCCACCACAAGTAGGGAGAATGTGGTCCCTTTTCCAAAGCAGCTTTGTGGTATCCATGCCTCATGAATTTCCTCGCATTAAAGAGCTCCTTCCATAATGCCTGAAGCTCCTCTCTCTACTTAGATCATAGCCGGCCCTGGCCTTGGAGCTGGGAGCGAATAACTGTGCCTCCCCGACCCTGCTTTTTCCAGCAGAAGATTGTCCACCTACCTAAATAGCATTTTAGGTGCATTGTACATCATGCTACTTCTCAGACGAGTATTAAAAAGCCAAAACTGCAGATGAAGCTGTACATTTTAAGAGTAAAGAAGCTAGAGCAATATTCTCAGAATATTTCACTCGACTAAACAAATGATAAGTTGTATATTTTTTTTAAAAAATTAAAAGTCTTGTTTGAGGAGCTTAGGATGTAATTGAGACAAGCTACACCAGAAACATCTGGATCTGGAAACTGGTCAAGCTTACTAGGAATGGAGTACTCCTATGACTTAGGCCATGTTTCATGTAATGAGAGGAAAATCATGCTGGGCAAATACAGTAGTGATTCTGGCAATAGTATTACCGTGTAGAAATAATCAGCATCAGAGATGCCAACCAGTAGGGTGTGGAGATGCCTAGAGGCAGGTGGAAATCAAGGAAACCAAGCATATAGTAAACAACAAATGGTTAACTGCCATTAAATTTGTCACTAGTATGTTCATTGATAACATGGATGCATGGATTTACCCTCAAGTATGTCAGATAGCCCTGATGGTGGTTAACAGAGCCTAGACCTACTCTCTCCCACTACGGATTCTCCCAGTGACATGTGCCACTCTGTCATAGCCCTGTCACCATGGGCGTGTTGTTTGTTTGGGAGAATGTCTGGCTACTGTATACTTCCCTCTGTAGATTAAGCTCCATGGCTGCTTTGCTCGTTATAGTATCCCCAGACCTACTATAGGGCTGGCTTAATAAAATATTTTAAACAAGTAAATATATACTAAATAGATGACTGATTAGATTTTAGAGTAAGCCTTTGTTCCTTGCGGAGAATAGTCAGAGTAGTCCAGAACAAGGATATATCTTAAGCTGAAGCTTTCATTAGGAATTGGATACAAAGTCAGATTGAATCCAGTTCAAAAGAGATTGGAAGCTGAAAACCCCAGCACTGAGGGGGTCTGTGTTGGAGAGTGAAATTCAAGTGGCCCTACCTTAGGGGTCGAGATATAGACTCAAGAGAAGTTTTTAGGTGAACATAATTATTTAAAAGCTTGTCTTACTTTTCCTACTTGGTTAGAGGCTCTTTAAAGGTGGATGCTTTGTCTGGTTGACGCTTCCATTGCCTTCTGTGTCTTGAGCACACAGGTAGATGGACCATGATTGTTGATTGTGTAAGTTAGTCAATAAACAAGTGAAGAAATTTCTAATTAAAAACTATTGGAATATAGTACCTGAGTGCAAAATGGGGAATTTACAACCCACTGTACTGTGTACAGCCACACAGTACAGAATATATACATCGGATGAATATATTTTTTTGGCTTGATATCAGAAAGTGACAGGAATTTCTTGTTAAATTAATATATCATAGGCTCAGCTGGTTTCAACATTCAACACAAATGATAGTTAACATTTTTGCAAAATACATCAGTGACAATCTCTAGCTATGTGGCCTCTACATGTCCTCATGAGTGGGAAATAGTGATTGTTACCATGCTGAAGAAGTTTTGGATACTTGAGAGGAAACTAGAAGAAAAAAAAAAAGAACAGAAATATGAGACAGTACTGGTTTCCTGCCTAATATCCACTTTCTACTTCTACCTTACTAAATTGACCAGGTTTTTTGGTTTGCGGTGTACTTGAATAAAAACAAATTTTTAGCCTCTTTTGCAGCTGGCTATGTGATAGTTCCAAGCTAATGAAACATATGAGGACATTGATCTCTATCAGAATGAAAATTGGCAACGTGCTTGACTTTGTTCTTTTTATTTTATTACACTAAAATATATATAATATGAACTTTGCCATTTTAATAATTTTTAAATGTACAATTCAGTGGCATTGATTACATTCACTATGTGCAACCATCACCACTATCTATTTTTGATATTTTTCCATTACCCCCAACAGAATCTGTGTACACATCCAACAATAATTCCCCATCCCCTACATACTTCCTATCTCCATAAATTTGCCTATCATGAATATCTCATATAATTACATTCATATAATTATCTCATATAATTACATTCATATGTCATATAATTATATTCAGCATGATTTCAAGGTTCATCCATGTTGCAGCATGTATAGAACTTCAATCTTTTTTATGGCAGAATAACATTCAATTGTATGTATGATATCACATTTTGTTTATCGCTTCATCTATGGATGAACATTTGAGTTGTTTTCATCTTTCATCTATTGTGAATAATGCTGCAATAAACAATGGTGTTTAAATATCTCACTGAGCCTCTGTTTTCGATTCATTAGGTGTATACCTAGGAGTAGGACCACAGGGTTGTGGGATCATTTTATGTTTAATGTTTGAGGAACCACCATACTATTTTCTATGGTGCCTGCACCATTTTACATTCCCACTAGCAATCTAAGAGGGTTCCAATATTTGCATCCTCACTAACACCTGTTTTCTATTTTTTTTTTTAATTAAAGCTATCATTGTAAGTGTGAAGTGGTAGCTCATGGTTTTGATTTACATTTCTCCAATGACTAATGATGTTGAACATCTTTTCACATGCTTAATGGCTATTTGAAAATCTTCTTTGGAGAAATGTGTATTCAATTCCTTTGTCCATTTTAAAATTGGATTATCTTTGTTGTTGAGTTGTAGGTGTTCTTTATACATTATAGATATTAAAACCCTGTATTTACTCCCATTATGTGGGTTGCCTTACACTCTGTTACTAGTATCCTTCGATGCACAAAAGTTTTTAGTTTGGATAAAGCCCAATTTATCTATTTTTTTTCTTTTGTTGTTCATGTTCATGTCATATTTAATGATACATTGCTAAATCCAAGGTCATAAAGATGAAAATGTACTTGACCTTGACAGTACAATGTTAACAATACATGAGTGGTTTTGTTCCTTGGATTATTACCAAAGATTGATTTTCATTTAAATCCTAGGAATCACCATGTAATTAACCTCCCCATCAATTGTCAATACCACAGCCACCCACAGAATGAAAAAAACGGGTTGAGGTAGGAACTGGTATCCTGAAAACTTGGTTTCTGTTAAAGTCTCTGATAGCATGGCAAATACTTGTTGGTCTTCCTGTTCTCTATTTTCTTTCCTTCTATTAACAGCCTCTGCTATTTGATACTCTATTTATGCTTCCTGCATTCTTGGTCCATGTGCTACCTGTGGAGTACCTCTCCTACCTTGGAGCTAGGAACATGATTGAGTCACACTCTAGGACTGGCTATAAGAAGGACATTTTGCTTTAAGTAGGACATTTTATTTTCACAGAGACATCAAGACATAATTAATTTTTTGCTAGTAATTATAATACAGAGCAGATGCTCCTTCCCACTGGATTTTGACCCGAGAATAAGAGAACAAGGTCTGGAACTACTAGCAGACACCTTGTAGTATAAGGAGATAATCTACTTATCTAAGCCAACTTAGAGGTGGAGAATGAGAAACCTGGGAGAGAATTAGATCTGATGAGAATTTTTCGGACTTTGCATCAAGTTAGGCTTGAAGCTGGTCTTACTCTTCAATTTGAATAAGTAACTATGTTTACTTAAGCCAGTTTGGGATGGGTATGTAGTCACTAGCAACTGAGGGTCCTCCCAGACATAGCAAGTAACCAACTACGGGACCTTGAATATGTCACTTCACATCTCTGGACCTCTGCTTGGAATTTGACACACAAGTTCTGTTTTGGGAATTGGGAAATAAAGACACTGCAAGGTGATATAACTATCTTCAAGGTCAGATTCCCAGGAGCACTGAAATCTATAAGCTCATTTTGAATATTTAGTTTTAGTGCAGAAAAAGCATTGTTTTTTATTAAGCACAAAGCTGACTGATGATGTCTTCTGCAGACTTGCTCAGACTTGAAAATTCCAGTATTACAGAAAGGAATTCTAATCTTTAGGTAAATTACTTCACACGTTCACCCTGCTGAGCTGTGGATGGACAGTACTGTACAGAATGTACCAGGAAGAGCGCATGCACCCACACTTCTATCCTTTGAGATCTGCAAATTGTACTTGACAAAGGAAATTAAACTTGGCTCAAAGAAAGCTTTAGGCAGTTCTGAGATATCGAATGAACTTTCTCTCTCTCTCTCTCTCTCTCTCTCTCTCTCTTTTTTAACATCTCAAGTTCATGAACTCATTTTCTTTGCCTCACATTTCATCATCTCCCTAACAGATGGGATTATTACCCACATCTTGGCTAGGATAAGAATAAAAGACTGCCACTTTCTCAGGGACAGTTTCCTTTTCCTGCAGGCTACATTCAACTGGCACACACCTGCTTGGTTGAAAAGGCCCTTTCTTATACCGCAGATGCTTAGGTTTTCTTTTTTCTTTTCCCCTTCCATCCTTCCATCTTTCCTTCTTTCCAACCTTCCTTCCAACCTTCCTTTCTTCTGTCATTCCTTCCATCCTCCCTTCCTTCTCTCCTTTCTTCCATCCTTCCTTTCATTCTTGCTTCTTCTTTCTCTTTTTCTTTCTTTAACTCTTAGAGAATGGCTTCAGGATCCCTCTCTACTCCCACCTCTTCCTGGAAGGACAGGATTTTATCTCATCACATCTTCTGTATGGCTTATGGTGTCAGTAGTGGTCCTCTCTCCAGGGGTAACTAAAGGAAATTAGTTAAAAAAAAAAAAAACATTTTTCTTTTTACACAGCAATTTTTTTTTGTCTGAAACATGATGAAAAAATAAAAATAAACTTGGATTTCTACAGAGGCAGAATTTGCAGAGAGCAGGAACAAATTATGAAAAAAATCTTAAAAATCTAGATCTATCTCTTTGTTTTACAAATGATTGAATGAAAACCAGAGTGACAACAGGGGTTGCTCAGAACTGTGCAGGTAATTCCTGCCAGAGTTAATCTAATCCAAAGAAAGCTTTTCCTGATCCTCTGCCCTGAACAGAGCCAAAGTTCCTTTTTTATAGGGAACTCCTGAGGTTTCTAGGTTTTAAATTAGAAAGTATCTAATTAGAATAGAGCCATAGTAATCCAAAGGATGGTGCAGATGGCCAGTTTTATGTGATATATTTAAAACATGTATGACTGTTGAGTTATTTGCATAACCTCTGGTTTATTTAGTTTTTCAATATTCAAATTTATTCTATTTTATCTAAAAATAAATTTATATATATACACAGACTTATAATTTTACATAAATGCATAATTGCTGTATCTAACCTACTCTCTTTCTGTTTTCTTGCTTCTTTCTTCTTTTTTCTTCCCACCCAAATCGCTCCTTACTCCTAACATTTCAGGAAAAGTAATTTCTTCCTTTTATTCTCATGCTTATATATTATATAAAAACCATTACTGTACACATACACACCTCCCAAAACAGTATTTTTATGTTATGTTAGAAAAATAGGATAGTATTAGACATACTTTAATACACCTTGCTTTTAGCAACTGGTTTAACTCTAATATTTTAACATAGGTATGATTCCTTTGATTATAAATGGAAGGAAATCTTGGATGTATTAATTGTAGTCATTTTCTAGTGTCTTGCTAGTTGCCTATACCCTTGTCCACATGCTTCCTCTAAGGTTTTTCACATGCCCTATTTCAGTTAGGGTAGAGATAAAGAAGACATTGCAAATTTTTTTTATTAACATATAATGTATGATTTGCCCCAGGGGTACATGTCTGTGAATCATCAGGCTTACACATTTCACAGCACTTACCATAGCACATACCCTCCCCAATGTCTATAACCCAGCCACCCTATCCCTACCCCCCTACCCCCCAGCAACCCTCAGTTTGTTTCATGAGTTTAAGAGTCTCTTATGGTTTGTCTCCCTCCTGATCCCATCTTGTTTCATTTCCCCCCCACCCCCCACGACCCCCTGCCCTGCCTCTCTAATTCTTCATATCAGGGAGATCATATGATAATTGTCTTTCTCTGATTGACTTATTTCACTTAGCATAATACCCTCTAGTTCCATCCACATCAT